>JARHVA010001094.1:0-1237500 GCA_037957365.1 Torreya grandis | reverse complement strand
GAGGTTTAATGCCTATTTGAAATGTAATTAACTACTTATTGTACATTGATAGTAGTGGTTGTATTATTTTACCAGTCATGGTTGGATTTTAATGTAATTACTCTCCTTATGCATTTATGTTATGTTACATAAGATGTTGGTGATCAATAACTATTATTACTACATTTCTAATTATGTTTAATATACTTAGTTAGTATGTTAGTATCACTATCGTCAAGCAATTAGAAAGGAATGCTGGACCTGTGGAGGGTTTGGGAGCAGTGATTTTAGCGGTGAGTACATGCAAAGTCGACTAAAATAGGTGACTTTGCAGTCTGTGAGGGTCAACACGTGCCGTTATAGGGGGCTGGGTGAGCTAGGGCGAGCGTACCCTAGCCTAACCCTGGTGTTTGTTCATGGCCACACCAGGGGGAAGTGAACATGTGTCAGGGAGGGCTGGAGCTACGGTGGCAGCAAAAACAAAAAACAAAAATTTTATGTTATTGGTGCATCCTTGCTCGTGAACATGGGGGGTTTCTTTGTCTTGATTGGAGGTCGTAGGTGGGGGTTGTCCCTAGTTGTACTGGTTTACGGTTCAAAGGCAGTGATGGGTGCTAGGTCGGTGAAACCCTAGTGGTGGTTCCTTCTCTTAGAGCCCTGTTTGCTCACCTTGGTATGGTCGAATGGCAACGCCGATTGGGGAGTCTTTAGGGGCTTGTCCCAAGATGGATTATCACTCAACAATGATTGGTACAAAGTCTACTTTGCATGCTTCAAAGGTTTCTGGTAATAATTTGTTCTCACCAGCACTGACAATGGTTGGATCGAGATTGTCTGGTGGTCCTCAGATTACGAAGATTAATGGATGTCTTGAATGATGTGAGGTGAGGCCAAAACTGGTTAACCCACTTGATATGATTGCAGAGGATATTGAATATTATTTGAAACATGCTTTATTGTGCAAGTTTATAGGGATGCGGGTTTCATTACAATTTCTAGAATCATGAGCCCAATGGACTTGGATGCCAGAGGGAAAAATGGAGGTAATGCTTTTAGCAAATAGCTTTTTCATGGTTTCATTTAATTGCTTGATGGACCACAACAAGGTCTTTGAAGGAGGACCCTATTTTCATAACCAAATTGGGCTATTTATTAAACCTTGGCATGCAGGCTTCAATCCTACTGAAGAGCTTCTGAATCAGGTTCTGGTGTGGGTTCATCTTCTAAGATTCCCTATGGAATGTTGGTGGGAGGATATTTTACATTTGTTTGCTTCGATGCTAGGAAAACCAGTGGGTACCTCACAATAGACTCAAGGTAAAAAATGATGACTTTTGCTCGTATATGTGTTGAGATTGATTTAAGTAAACCTTTGCCAGATTCGATGGATATGTGTGCGGGTTCTTACTCTTGGGTACAACAGTTGGATTATGAAACTCTTCCTTTTCAGTGTTGACTCTGTCATGAATATGGTCATTTGTAGAGAAGATGCCCAAAGGCTAGACCTATGGATCCCCAGCCTTCTCAACTACCCCACAACCCTCCTAGGGTTGAAAAAGGGAAGGAACCCATTCCTGGTGATGTGGATGGGGCTGATGGATTCGTTCCTGTTAAGCCTCAAAATAGGAATCGAGGTCAAAATAAGAATTTGAAGGAAAGGCAGGAGGAAGACTTTTTCAACAGATTTGAAGTCTTAGATGATCTCAGCTAGCTAGAAGTGAATCCAGGTATGATGAATCTAGATCAGGATGCTTTGGGTACAAGACAAGAAGGCCTTCTCTCAGAAGTGACTCAGGGTTTGCAAGATATTAGGGCTCTGCAAATGGACACTGATGTTCAAATAGAATTCCAAGGGGAATTGGCTCCTATTTTAGTAAGGAAGAAGGGTGGGGAGGATGGATCTTCTCTTGTCTCAAATACAGGTATTGAGGGGGTGAAGATTGATAAGTCTTCTTCTTCTCATTTGGGTCTTCTTCAAAAGGAGATAAAAAAGGAGCAGGGGAGAAGTCTTCCAAGATTGGTAAGAAAAAATATTTAGAAAAGATTAAATTAATAGGGGAAACTTTGGTTGAGTCAGGGTCTGTTAAGACTCTTGATTCTCATTTTTTGACCCCCTTGAAATGATCATTCTATCCTAGAATGTAACGGGCTTGAACAGTGGCCCTAGACAAAAAGTTGTTTGAGATCTGGTTAGAAGGCAATCTCTTGATGTTCTTTTCCTGCAGGAGACTAAGGTATCAGTGGAGAGTATGTTTGGTTTAGTGCCTAAGCTTTAGGCAGGTGGAGAGTGCCAGTGTATTGGTGCTCAAGGGTCTATAGGGGGAGTGGCTTGTTTATGGAATCCTCGGAAGATATGCCCTCTTTGGTGGTTATCCTTGCAGTCTTCTATCTCTATGATTGCATCTTGTGTTGAGATAGGGGAGATGGTTCTCTTATCTAATATCTATGCACCTAATGATCTTCAAGGCAAACAACTTTTGTGGTCCCATATCTGGTTTGTCCGAAGCATGGCTCCTTTCCATCCGTGGATAATGGCTGGAGACTTCAATGCTATTTCTGAGTTGGTTGAGAAGAGGGGTGGGATTGCGAGGCTATAGCCTTCTGCGATACTACTTTAGGATAATATCTCAGTGTTAAATATTATGGATATCAAGCCCATTGATGGCTAGTTTACTTGGAACAATCAGAGGATTGGGGATAACTGCATTATGGAATGACTTGACCATTTTTTGGTGTCTTACTACTGGCTTGGTGGGCTGTGGTGTTCTAGATCAAAAAATTTTGATTGGAAGGGTTCAGATCATTGACCTATCAAGCTATCTATTTCTTTAGCTTGAGTACCTCGATCTCCTACTTTCAAGTTCTAGCTAATTTGGTTGTGTGACTCCTCTCTCAATGACTATATTGCTGAGTGGTGGAGGTATGGTAGACCTGCTTATGTTACAACAATGTATACTTTTGCTAAGCTACTTCAATTTGTCAAGTATCAACTTAAATGTTGGAATTGACAGTGATTTGGAAACATTTTCTATGAGAATACTGCTGCCCAAGCTGAGTTGGATGGTATTACGAGGTTGATCAGAGAGGATGGAATGAATGAGGACTTGTTGCAGAGAGACTAGGGCTTTGAAAGCATTGGAAGAGTGTGAGCTATGAGAGAAGGTATTTTGGAAACAAAAGGCTCAAATTGAGTGGATTCAAGAAGGGGATAAAAATACTACTTTTTTCTTCAACTCGGTGAAAGCCAGGAGACATGGTAATTCTATTCTGCTCTGGTGAATGATAGGGGTGAAACTCTTTCTTCTTTTCATGAAATTACGTAGGAAACTAAGCAATATTTTGCTTCATTATTCAAAGAGGACTCGCAAGGGGGTTCTGATGAGGAAGCTTAGGTTCTTTCTTGTATCCCTTCTTTGGTTTCTAGGGAGATGACTGAGCAGCTTATGAGTAATATCACGATTGAGGAGCTAGAGGGGATTGTGGTTCAAATGAAGAGGGGGAAAGCTCTTGGCCCTAATGGTTTCCTGATTGAGTTCTTTCAAGAATTTTGGGAGATTATCAATTTGGAATTGTTGGCAGTTGTTCAAGAGTCTCATAAGAATAAATAGATGTTGTGGGCCTTGAATTCTACCTTCCTTGCTCTCATCCCAAAGTGTGAGGGGGCGGATAGGTTAAGTCAATTTTGGCCTATCTCTCTTTGCAATGTGATTTATAAAACTATCTCTAAGTTGATTGCTGATAGGTTGAAAAAGTGGCTTAAAGTGTTGATTTCTAAAGAATAGAGTGGTTTTGTGGTAGGATGTCAGATTTTGGATGGGATTGTTATTACAACTAAAACCATTCACTCTATGGCCAGCTCTAAAGATAAGGCAATGTTCATCAAGCTTGATATGGCAAAGGCTTATGATCGCATTCAATGGTCCTTCCTTCGGAAGGTCCTAGGTGCTTTTGGTTTTGGGGATGATTGGACTTATTGGGTTATGAGTTGTGTTACTTCAGTATCCTTCTCTATGTTAATAAATGGCGAGCACTCTAAGCTTTTTGGTGCCTCTCGGGGTCTGCGGCAGGGTGACCCCCTCTCTCCTTACTTGTTTCTTCTTCTTTTTGAGGGTTTGGGATGCTTGATAAAAAGGAATTTGGAGTTAGGTTTCATTCAAGGGTGGGGGTAGGGAGGTGGTCTACCTTCACAATCCCACTTGCAGTTTGTGGATGACACTGCTTTGATGGGTATGGCTACAATTAGGGAAGCTTTGAATATACGCAAGGTGTTGGATGTTTACCTTGTAGCTTCAAGATAATTGATTAATGAAGATAAGTCTTCCATCTTTTTCTTCAATACTCCAGGTTCTATTCAGAGGAGAATGGCTCATATATTGAGATTCTAGATTGGGGTGCTCCCTTTGACCTATCTTGGTATTCCCATCTCTATTGGAAGACTTCCCAAGGAGTCTTGGCAGAATATGTTGGATAAATTTCATGTTAACGTTAAGCGTTGGACCCATCGTTGGTTGTCCTTCGTGGGTCGTGTTCAACTACTCAAATCTATGGTGCAGGTTCTCCCCATTGATAGATGTATGATTCAGGTGGTTCCTATGGGCTTTGTTAAGGAGTTGGATTCCTTAGCAAGATAGTTTTTATGGGTTGGTAGCTTAGTGTCCTCTAAATGGAGCCTTGTTAGATGGGACATTGTTTGTAGACCGAAACAGCTTGGCAGCCTTGTGTTAAGGCAGTCGTCACTGTCAGGGATGGCATTGGCTGCTAAATTATATTGGCGGTGGTGTGTGGAGCAAGATGGGATATGGGCTAAGGTATTAACGCAAAAATACTTCTTGGGGGTCCCTCAAATTGATATTCCTTGTTATCCCCTGGTGGGGAAAGGCTCAGTGATTTGGAGTACACTCAAGAAAGTCACTGCTCTAGTTAAGGGGGGTTTATTTTGGATTTGTAAAAAAGGGACTAAAGCTCATTTTTGGTCTGATTCTTGGGATGGCTTTCCTCCCATTGTGCCTCAGTTCCCTAATTTGGTAAATCTATGCTAGAGGTTCTGTGAAGTAGGATGGTCAAGGGTGAGTGACTTCAAGTCCTTTTCTTCTCATGGACAGATGGTGGTGGTGAGATGGAAGAAACCTGAGGAGTGGCCTATTATTGGTATGGAAGAGGAGTGTACTGAGCTTCATAGCATCCTTTCTCATAGGTGTTGTAGCTCCCTCCAGGAAAGGGATGTCCTTTCTTGGTCTCCTAATCTTAAGGGTATTTATATTTTTGCTTATGGATATCAAGTTTTGTTATTTCAACAACTGGATGGGGTGGAGGTTCACTGGTGGAAGAAAGCATGGAATAAGCTTTCTTGGCCGAAGTGTAACTGCTTTATATGGACTTTGGCTTGGAATAGATGCTTGACATGGGATAAGCTTTAGAAGAGGGGTTTTTAGGGTCCTTTTATGTGTGTTTGGTGCGGATGTGGAGAGAAGGATTCCTCCCACTTATTTTTCCAGTGTCTCGTGACTTGGCAGCTTTGGCATTTTTGGTGGGAGGTTTGGAAAAGACCTTGTGTTCATGCATCCTCCCTAGAGGATTTTTGGAATAGTCTGGGGAGACCTCCTTCGATGGCCTCTTTCTTACCAAATGTGTGGTATGTTGGGCCTTCTTTCATACTCTGGCAGATTTGGTTGAAATGAAATCAGAGAATATTTTGAGAGAAGTTGTTGATTCAACAAGTTTGGCACAAAATTATGGGTATGATTCAGGAGACAGTGGAAGCTAAGTGTGATGTGGTGTTCCCTTTGGTGAAAGAGGATGCTGAGTTAGTGGATAGATTGGGTATTTAATGATTGTCTCTAGCTTCTGCTTGTGTTAGGAGAGGAAGGCGGCTGAATAAGAAAGTTCAAAGGGGGGAGTTGGCTACCCCCTCTGGCTGGCATTTTGAAGCTCAATACTGATGGCTCTTCAAGAGGAAACCCTGGCCCTGCTGGTATTGGTGGGGCTGGTAAGGACTTTTATAGATCGGTGGTTTTTTTCTTTTCTGTTCATGAAGGATTTCAGACTAACAACTTTATGGAAGGTTTGGTGATTCTTTACACTTTGGAGAGGGCTTATGCTTTGGGATGGCGCAAGGTTATTTGTGAGTCTGACTCACAGGTTTTGATTAACGTGTTGAAAAAATAGAAGGTATCTGACATTAGTTGGTAGGTGGCAATAATAGTGTAACAGATTTTATAGACGAGTTTTTTGATGGAAATGGTGTCCTTTGTCCATATCCCAAGGGAGTGGAATAGGGCAGCAAACTATTTGGCTAAGTGGGCCTCTGAGAAGTTAGATGGATGGAAGATTGATGAGTGGGAGCAGGTTCCCCATGAGCTCCGACATGACTTGGAGAGGATTCTGGCTGAGGATGAGAATGAGATTGGTGAAGGATAATGGTGTTTCAAGATTGGTTTGACTAGTTCTTTTGAGTTCTTGGGGCTTTGGCCCTTTGTTGTTTTGTAATACTTTTTTATGATTTTCAATAAAGTTTTTACCCTTTTATTAAAAAAAAATTATGTTAAGATCACTAATTAAATTCACGTGGTGTAATCTAATGAAATAATAAGTGTTATGTAAATATTTAAAAAAAAAATTGCATTATTCTAGTAAATCCCTATGGGCATGTTACAATTTTGATTATTAGGGTTCCCCTTTTTCAAAGGACACCTCTAGGATCCAACCAACTTCAGGAGATACTTTTGGGCCCAAACCAACTTCAAGTAGTGGGAGTGTTGACATTATGATGCATTGGGAGAGTGTAACTGAGAGTGATTTTTTGGGAGATGTTATTGAGGGCTGGGATAATGTAGTTAAGTAGGATGACCCTGATGTTATATGTGGTCAATTATGATTTTATGAACTTAAATGACTATTTTTTAAATTATATTATTATGACATTCAATTTATTATTATGCTTTTTATTATCATATTAATTTATTATTATTTTGTTACATATTTAATTTATGTTTGGCTTCAAATTAATTAAAAGGTTAGAATTACATTATTTTCATTTTTATGTATAGTGTAACAACTCAGATTAACATTATAATTATATAACTATATATATAATAGTTATATAATATAAGAACATTATTTTATAATTAATAATATTTAATAGTTTTAATTAATTAAAAACTAGCATATTTTTAACATGAGTTATAAAATTAAAGTCAGACTTAAGTTGCATTTTAAGTCAACCTATTTATTGATAATTTTGACCTCATAGGTCAAATTGTCACCCCTACCATTTGAAACTTTGTATATCATACTAGTTTGTCTTGTGAGTCGGTAGTTTAGTCTTGAAAAGTTCTTAAAGTGATCATTAGAAGCCATGATTAGCAAGTATTAAGGTTGATTATGTGAGTTAAGGTCTTGTCCTTCATTTGTCTTGTGCTTTTCTGGTCATTTCTAGGTCTTTTTTATCCCTTTTTAGTGGTGAGAAGAGTATAGAGTGTTTGTGTCAAGGTCACTACATTCCTAACATGTATAATCAAGTTGATCACATTTTGGACTAACTTCATGACACATTTCTATGCAATTATGACCATTTTGTGCCTTCCAAAGAATTTTTTGATAGTATCTGATTAGGAAGAAGATCAATTCCATATTTATTCACCTCATATACATATGAAAAAATCAAGATCATTTGACAATATTTCAATCAGAGCTCCTTGGTGAAAATGGCCTTTTCAATGCAAAAACATGCCTTTTGAGGCATTCATTTTTATTTTTACATGATTTTTATGATAAAATAATATTATAAGATTCATTGGGTCCTCAAAAGGTCATATCAATGGTTTTTAGGAAGGTTTAAGTGAAAAAATAGCAAAACCCAACTGTGCTCCTATATTGACTTTCATGGCTACTCCAAAGGGGCAGTTTTCAAATGCTCGGTACAGAAAGAAGAGAGAGTTAGGATATAAAACTTTGGACATTGTTATGTGTATGAGTAAGCTTGAAATTAATGGAAATGGTTCATGGATTGGTAGCCTCATCTTTATGAATAATCTCTAAGAGTGATAGTAGGTCACTATAACCTATGCATCCGAAAGGGGTCTATTCTTAGACATGTTTCTCAAGCTCAGAAAATAATGGATAGAAATGGTTTTTTAGGATGATTTTAAGGGTCATGAATCTTTTTTCATATTTTTTTAATTTTATAACTCCTTCCAAGAAAAACTATATTTTGTTCTTTATCTTTCTATGTGGTCTCTTGGGTCAGTTTTGAAGAAAAATATGAGTTGTTCAGTAGATGTTTCCATCTTAAGAGGTTATCAATGGTTGATATAAATCATGATATAGATTTTTCATCCAAGTAAGAGTTCATAATTTTTCATTTTGAATGTATCCCCTTTGAGAGAGCTTAAGCTGAGTGTGTTTCATCAACAAGGTACAAATGCATTTATTGAGATTTTTTCCAATGATCATAAATTCAAAGTGATGTATTCATATGCCACTGATAGTAAGACCTCAAAAAGATGGTTTAATTCATCCATGAGAGATATATTTTGAGCCTCTATGGCTCAATAATCATGTTCATAACTTTATTGAAGTTATCTTAGAGATGTGAAACATTGACTGTAGGGGTTTGATGACATTTAAGAAGTTTTTCTTTGGTTTAGAAGTGTGAACAAGGTCTTGATGGGAGTTATGTATTCATATGCCTCTCAAGGAAACCTATTTACATCATGAAAATTTCCATGTTTTAACTTCACTACTTGGCCTATAACACTAATCAACACCTACATTTCCTTCACGTGAATAGTCACATGGCAATAAAACTATTTTAGCTTATTTCAAATCCTTCCAAGTAGATAAAATCAATTTGAGGACTTAAAGAAGATTAGGATTGGTTTTTGGATCCACACACTATGATGTCTATCATATCTCACTCTCACTACCCTTGTGTTAAAAATTCATGTGCATTCTTAAGCTTCCTCAGAGGTTTGTAGGGTTGTAATATTAGTGTTGAAGCTGGTATGATAACTCTATCACGTTAGAAATATGGCAAACATCACAGGTCAAATTATCACCCCTACCATTTGAAACTTTACATATCATGCCAATTTGTCTAGTGAGTCAGTATTTTAGTCTTTAAAATTTCTTAAAGTGATCATTATAAGCCATGATTAGTAGATCTTAAGGTTGATTAGGTGAGTTAAGGTCTTGTTCTTCATTTGTCTTATGCTTGTCTAGTCATTTCTTGGATTTTCTAAGCCATTTTAAATTTTTAGAAGAGTATAGAGTGTTTTTATGAGTTTCATATCATGTGTCAAGTTAATTAGATGCCTAATATATGGATAATTAGGTTGATCACATTCTGGACTAACTTTATGACTCATTTCTATGCAATTCTGACCATTTTGTGCCCTCTAAAGAAGGTTTTGATAGTATTTGATTATTAACAAGATAAATTTAATATTTTTTCACCTCATAATATATTTTAAATAATCAATAATATATTTTATAGCATTTTAATCAGAGCTCCTTGGTAAAAATGGCCTTTTCAATGCAAAAATAGGCCTTTTGAGGCATTCATTTTGGTTTTCATAGAATTTTTGTGAGAAAATCATCTTATAGGATTCATTAGATCCTCATAGGGTTATATTAGTGGTTTAGATGAAGTTTTAGGTGAAAAAATGGCAAAAACCAACTTCATTCCTATATTGACCTTCTTGGCTACTCCAAAAGTGTAGTTTTCAAATACTCGGTACAAAAAGAGGAGAGAGAGTTAGGATATAAAAATTTGGAAATTGTTAAGGGTATGAATAATATTAAAATTATTGGAATTTTTTAATGTATTTCTGGCCTCATATTTATGAACAATCACTAAGAGTTACAATAGGTCACTATAGCCTATGCATCTGAGAGGGGTCTCTTCTTGGACTTAGTTATCAATATTACAAAAAAATAGAGAGAAATGGTTTTTTGGGATTATTTTATGGGTCATGAGCCTCATTTTTATCTTATTTTCATTTGATAACTCATTATAGGAAGATACTTATAGCATAAAACCATATTTCCTTCTTTATCTTTCTGAGTGGTCTCTTGGGTCAGTTTTGAAGCAAAATACAAGTTGTTAAGTATATGTTTCCATATTAATAGGTTATAAATGGATTATATAACTCATGACACACCTTTTTCATCCAATTAAGAGTTCAAAAGTTTCCATTTTGAGTGTATCCCCTTTGAGAGAGTTTAAGTTGAGTGTGTCTCTTCAACAAGGTACAAATGCATTTATTGAGTTTATTTTTGATGTTCACGAATTAAAAGTGATGTATTCATATGCCAATGATAGTATGACCTCAAAATTATGGTCTAATTCCTCCATGGGAGATATTTTTATCCTCTATAGATTGATACGCATGTTCATGACTTGGTTGAAGTTGTCTCAGACATGTGAAGCATTGACTACAAGGGTTTGATGACATTTGAAAAGTTTCTATTTGGTTTAAAGTGTGAAAAATATTCTTGATGGTAGTGATGTATTCATATGCCTATCAATGAAACCTATTTACATAATTGCAATTATCCATGTTTTAACTTCACTTCCTGGCTTACAACACTAATCAACACCTATATGTGTTTCACATGAATACTCGTATGGGAATAAAAGTATTGTATCTAATTTAAAATAATTATAAGTAGATAAGATCAATTTGAGGACTTAAGTAATATTAGGATTGGTTGTTGGATCCACACACTATGATTTCTGCCATATCTCACTCTCACTACCCCTGTGTTACACCTTCATGTACATTCTTAAGCTTCCTCAGAGGTCTATAGGGTTACAATATCAGTGTTGAAGCTAGTAAGATAACTCTATCATGTTGTAAATATGGAAAACATCATAATTCATGGTGGAAACCTAGGATTGGTCTTAATTTTCCATATACCTTATCTCCATTATGTTCTCCATAACCCTGTGACCTATACGTACACCTACATGTGTCTTAATAAGGAGATAGACAATTGATATGAGGCATCTAAATATGTTGAGGAGCTTCCTTAAGTTATTGGGTAGTTTCAGATACCTTAAAAATCCATAATGAGTTCATGTAATAAAAGGTCTATTTGAGAGTTGTATGCATTTTTTGTAAGAAGAATTCAGGTATAATATACCATAATCCCTCCAAATAGTGGCCTAGTCCTTATTTGATATTTTTCATGATGAAAATCTTTGATGTGTTAACTGGTTTAAGGTTCCCTTTATGTAATCTAGGTGATATGGCAATGTTTTAGCTTGACAAAAGGTTATTTGGTCCAAGGGATATGATGATATGTGATTCTCATTTCATGCATTCTTGCATTGTTATATGCTAGTGTTTACTGCAGTGTTGTAAGTCTAAGTAACTCTTCAATGAGTTGAGAAGCAATGAAGGCCTAAAGGAAACTAAAGGAATCCCTTTGAAATTAATTAGAACTATTGTTCCCTAAGGGAAAATAAAAAATGTAGAATCCCACCTACAAGTTTCCCTTTATCACAACAATGAACACCTACAGGTTGGTTGTAGGATGACATTACAAGTTGAATACAATATGAAGTACATTAGTGAGTGTATAAAACATGAAATGAGTGTTGTTTAAACATTCAATGAGACCAATAGGTTTTCAAGGGATCTTAGTTTGAAAATATTATGTATTGAAACCTACTGGTGTATCATGGTCACCTATAGTCACGTACAGGTTGGTTGGCATATGACATGTTGGTCTCCCCACAAGATTTCAAACATAAGGTGAATTCAATGAGTTTAGAAGTGAACACTCTATAAATATGAAAGAATTACAAGGGTAAATATTAGTTCTTAGGTTGATATTTGACTTCAAAAAAATTCATCACCAACTTCAAGGCTAATTCACCTCAATCTATACAATGATGCATTCATACACTCACAATCAAGTTTTAAAGAGTGTACTAAAGTGGCTATGCAAGGGGGTGGATAAAGATTAATATGGAATGATGAAGTTAATAGAGACATTTTTATGAGGGTTGAGGCCCTAAATTTAAAATCATTAATACTTCATAAAAAACTCATAACACAGTTTAGAAAGCACATACAGTTAGCATACCAAAAGCAATGAAGGAATGATCTTCCATTAGAGAGGTGGAAATCACAATTGAAGCAAATGGTAGAGAATTGAGTGAAGACCAATACAGGAGTTAGAGTTCATTTTTTGTGTAATGTCATGTCCTCCACCTCATACTTTATTGTTGTCCATACAGAGGTCTTAACCTACAGTCTTTGGTTGGTTTATACATGGTTTGTGAAGGAAGTTAAGAGGAGGGTTATATTTCATGTGACTATGGAGCCTCTAATGGGATTCATGAGTAATGATGATGCCAAAGAAATTATACCATACAAATTATGAGACCATTTAATACTTAAATAAGTCTTGGGATCATAATCTTCATCTACAGGCCCTTTTAGGCCCTAAAATTGTAGCTACAGGTTTAAAAAACGGGTGTCATGTTGGTGATGATAGTTCCAATTTATAGGTATGTTATTTGTGTATTTCAATCATTCAAGGAAACTAAAGGACTTTAAGTGATCATAAGGTATATAAATCAGGTTTCAAGGAAATAAGCAACCTACAGAGGTCCCTTTTACACCAAAAATGGCTAGAGATAGTTGACTGTGACATGACAGTCTACTAGGCTCAAAAGTGGTGGTGATTGGCCTAACATAGGTATGAATCCGATGCCATAGTGATTGTAAATTAGCCAAGGAACTTTAATATTGATTTAAAATCAGTGTATAAGATAATATACAGGTGTTTACCTATAGGTAGTGTGTTTTATAGCAAGTATTATAGTCATAAGTTGACTGTATTCCAAGCCTGCCAACGGAAAAGCCATACCTTGAGGAGTTTAGTAATGGTTTTGATGATCAGAAAGATTGAAGGAAATCCCAAATTATGATTCAAAATATACATAATGATAAAAATGATAATAAATATGGAAATATAATATTTATATAAGGATAAATTGAAGTCATGTTTGTAAACCCTGCACACAATCGACATTCAAAAAGTTTACCTAGAGTTTATTGATGTTTGAAGGTACTAGAAGGATAATCTAGACCTAGAAATTTGTATAGAGTGCACACATAACCCAATTAACACCCTCATATAATTTATTTTCATGATAAAATAGTGAAAATATCCTCTATTTTGTCTCAGAGGTAGTTCACCTTCAGACAAACAAGAATGCAAGCTATGATGAGAATTTGATCAAAAGGAGTGTTGGTGGTCTTGGAAATACTATGTGACACTTTTTAATGGTGTATTAAGGTGAATTGAGTGTGAAATATAATTAATTAGTCCTATTAATCATGATAAATCACTCATAAGTTGTGGTGAGCGGTCATTTACAGTCAAAGCCCACTAGGTCTAGTATAGGCCTAATGCCCAAAATGGGGTCATTTCCACTTCTAGCCCCAAATAATCACTAAAAATAATGGGGAAATGATTATGATGTGTTATTAGGTGTGTTAGAGCTGTTTGTTTTCATATATCTTCATGAATAAGCCATTTCTTGGCTCAGCAACTCAACAAGGTGCACAAAATGCCTAAGAAAGCTCGATAGGCCAACTTGAGATTCTCACAACAGCATGGAGGTTTAACATGGGAAATAAATGAGTTAGGGTATGTTAATGGGGGTTTTGAAATTATATTTTGTGTAATTTTTTATCATTTTTTACATCACACCTTTATGAATCATCCTTAAGGGCGAAACTACCAAAAACCCTCATAAAACCCCAATTTGGACCTATTTGCAGAGATTGAGTTGGAAACCTCACCAAATGCCATATTTTAATCCTAAAACATATTTTAGGTTTTATTATACTCTCATATGTTTCTTCACATGAAATTTTGTTGTACCTTCACTTCTACAGAATAGTACAAAAAATATACTTTTTCATTTTTTAAGCTAAAATGGGGGTTTTGAAGAGTGTAGAAGGATGTCAATCACTTGGGATGATATATTGAGACTTTTTTTATCTAAAAAAAACTCAAAAATACATAATAAATCTCTCATAGTTCCCAAACTATTCAATCCTTTTCGGCCAGTCAGAAAATGCCTCCAAAAGACAAGCTTTCCAATGGCCATTTCATGGTTCTAGTACCTCCACAGTGTTTCGGAACACAAAAATTGACATTGAAAATGGTAAAAACATGGGAAAAGTGAATAATATTTTTTTTGGAGGTTTAAAAATTGTGTGGTCTCCCAACATCAAGATTTATCTTTTTAGGGCTTAGAGGGCTAATCAGGCCTAATTTGAAGAAGAAAATGAAGAAATGAGGTGCTTCTAATTGGAATCTGATCATGAAAATTTGTGTGGAGCTGAAGGAGGATAGAGGGTACCTAAAAAAATTATTATTTTCTCATCATTAACTTCATATTATCCCATACAAGGAGATTTATGGAAAAAAGGCTACAAGGAATTGAGAGGAAATGCATAGTTTTGTTGTCAAGTCAAGTTTATTTGAGTGATTGATGGATTGAATCCCCTTGTCCTAGGTCTGGTAAGATCTTAAGTAGTATTTCATGAAGGAGGTCAGCATACTTGAAGCAAATTTGGAGAAAAGACTAACTTTTTCTTCTACGCCTAGTGTAAAATGAGCATTACAAGGAGTTAAGAGACTAAATCAATGCATATATCCCTTCATGAGGCCTTAACAAGATAATTAATGATATGTTATGCCAAATTCAACCTAGGAATAATTCATGAAGAGATTTTAATGAAGGAGATCAAGTTGGAAATGGTGTACAAGCTCAAGAAGGAATCTTCTTCCTTCTAACTCCTAGCTTCAAGACAAAGTCAAAGTTGCCTTTGGTAAAGCTTCTAAGAGTCTTATCAAGCTGAAAATACATCATGATTGAGTTTAGGAGTCAAAGAGAACTTTTTATATGCATTTAAGAACTATATTCAAGAGGGATGACTTCTCCAATAATCTAGAGCTTTGGAGCTAGGATTTAGGCACCTATGTTGGTCAAACACCACTAATGAAGGAGAAAGACTTCTTCAATATTTTCAAATTAGTCACCCATGAAATGTTACACCATATTTCCCAAGGAGAAGAAAAATTAATAATAGAAATTATACGTACCATTTTGGAGGAGCTATTTGAAAGGACATTTTCCTAGTTTTGGGGATTTTGTCTCCTTCTCTCTCCTCTCTCTCAATTTTTTGTATGTAAGCTAATTTTTGGCATTCGAAAGGATCCTTAACCTGAGTTATGGTGAGTCCATACTCAAAAAACATTTTTACTTGCCTCTTTTGATGAATAAGATATAATTCATGCCTCCTCAAATCTTGTTTTTAGTGTATTTTCATGGTTTATTGATGAATGAAAGTGATAGCATAGACTTCCTTTTATTTTGTCCTTTCTTTCTTACCTATTTATAGGTGTTAAGCTCATCCTTATAGGTTTCATAGTGTGATTAAATGATCTTTTTTGTATGGAAAGTGCAAGTTTTTCTTAGTGTCTTTGAGAGACCTATTGAATAGGTGCCTTAGATCATGCATCAAGCCCAAGCCTCTGTGTGAAACATTGATGTTAGGAGGTTGTCATTTGAGAAGTGTAATAAATTTCATGTTCTTATTCATCCTTTTAGTACACATAACACTAGTGGAGGTCACATTTGGTGTATCACCCCAGTTAGCTAGGTTTTCCTTTCAGTTTTCCTCCTTCCCTTTTCCCTTGCAAGATGGTAGTTTAGAGTAGGGATCCTAACTGACACATCAAGGGGAGCTAGACCTTATAATATATAAATTCAATCCACCTATTAGGCCACCCATAGCCTAAGATTGTTTCTATGTTACTTCAGATTGTGAAGGCCTAAAACTACCTTCACAAGGGTGCAAGTCTAGAAGATAATGGTTTTTGACATGCCCCTTGGGACTCTTTGAATCTGGTCTTGATGAAATTATAGTTTTAGAGTGTTCTTCATGAAGTATTTGGTGACTCCAAGCTCAATTAATTACTTATAATAGTCTAGAAACTAGTTTTAAGTAAGTCTATTTTCATTGCACTATCCTAATGTTTTCATGTCTGTGTATGAGGAAAAGTATGCTATACTTCCTTATCATCCTATGATGAATTATACTAGCTTTTTCATGACCCATATGAGCCTTGTTATGAGCCCAATTAGTCATACCAAGAGTTTTATCAAAGCTATGATGAGCCTTATCATGTTTCTCATGATCCTTATTATTAAGAGCATAACTCTTACCTTTCTTATGAACCATATCAATCTCATGACTAGATTTCACCTTTCCCATATGGATATGATGTTACATATGAGCAGCCTTATTTATTAGAAAGAATGGATGAGATAGATCTCAAAATACTAGCATATGCAAGAAAAATTTGTTCAAATTCTTAGTATGAGGAAGTGAATGGTCTATTTCAAAATATGTCCAATTATCCAGAGGAGAGGAATGAGTTGTGTAATCTTATATTGGAAAAGATGGAGGCTTCAAAGGGGTAGTAAATTGAGTTGAAGCAGTTGTCTCAAGAACCCTCTTGTATTCCTTACTAGTCTTCTTGTGTTCCTTATTCTCATGAATTTATTAACCATACTCAGTGTGAGCTAAGGGAGCTTCCTAGTTGGAGTCAAGAGCAAACTCATATACCTATTCAAGAGATAAAACCTTCTTTTAGTTCCACTTATTTCTTACTTATAACTCAATTTCAAGTTGTCCATGAGGATAAAGAGGTTTTAGACTTTGATGAGGTGACAACCAAGTGGAAGGAGCAAAATGTAGAGGTCTTTAACAGTTTTTCTTTACCTCCTCTCCAAGATTCCCTAAATGATTCCATTGCCCTCAATATTCTAACATTTTTTCATGATCAACCTTCCATGCTTCATATCCCTCTTAAATAAATGAATTTCATCACCCTCCCACCATCTCCCTTCTTCAAGAAGATCCTATTCTATGTAGGATAGAGAAAGAGTTTTCACCTGCAAGTCAAGTTCTTAGAGAGTGTGAATAAGATGCTTCAAGTGTGTATGAGGAATATTTTCTCATTGATACTTCACTTGAGGTTCAAGTTGAGAATGAGGTTATATATGATCTTGAAGAAGATATCTCAAGTGTGAAGGAGAAGGTTGGTCTTGATGTGGAAGAACTCCATGAAGAATTGGTACCAATTGAAGTCATAAATGAGTTGGATATATCTCCTATTAAGAAGGATCAAGATACCTTTCAAATTGATCTTATTCAGGTCGATCAAAGTGAGGAACAAAAAGATGATTGGTAATTGTACATTGAATCTTTGCAAGAGATTGAAGAGCTTTGAAGGGATATGTTTCCCATTAGAGAGCATATTTATGAGAATTTTGATCAAGATTCACTCAGTCAAGACCATGATATATATTGGGTTGACTATTCAATTCTCCTTGAAGAGTTGTATGAGCTTACAACAGATAGAAAGAAGGATGAGGTCACTCAAGGATAATGCTTAGATGAGATATCACCTGATGAGGTTATAACTAATGAGAAATATGAGAAATATCCAAAAGTACAAGATGAGTTTGTCTTTATTGGTGACTAGTTTACTATTGATGACTCATTTGAGGAAATGTTAAGAGAGTTGGTAGGCAAGAAGAGTGGATCATCAGAGGTCATGTTTAACAAACACCTTGCTTTGAAACTTGTACCATCTCTTGGAAGGAGTGAGTTCATGAATTTATCTTTTGATCTAGGTGTATCATGCTTTGTCATGGTTAGTTAGATTAGTTTGTTTATGTTTTGTCTCAAATAAGTGCTTTATTTGTATATTTGCTTTGTTAGTTAGTTCCCTTATTTTGTGTGTTTCTTTCCTTGTTTTGGTGGATAAATTTGTCTTATTTCAAATCAAAGTTGTATTTTCAGTCATGGATCAGATTTTTCATTATTTTATGATTCTAAAAGGTCATGTAAATGGTCTGGTTCTCAAGCATAGAAGGCATGCTTCCCAGTTGAGTCACCAAAATGTTGACAATTTTGACCTCACAAGATAAATTATCACCGCTACCATTCGAAACTTTGCATATTATGCCAATTTTTTTAGTGAGTCAATAGTTTAGTCTTGAAAAGTCCATAAAGTGATCATTAGAATCCATGATTAGCAGGTCTTAAGGTTGATTAGGTGAGTTAAGGTCTTGTCCTTCACTTTTTTTATGCTTGTCTGGTCATTTCTTGGCCTTTTTGAGCCATTTTCAGTGGTGAGAAGAGTATAGAGTGTTTTGGTGAGTTTCATATCATGTGTCAAGGTCATTATATGCCTAACATATGGATAATCAAGTTGATCACATTCTAGACTAACTTCATGACTCATTTTTATGCAATTTTGACCATTTTGTGCCCTCCAAAGAAAGTTTTGATAGTATATGATTAGGAAAAAACTCAATTCCATCTTTATTCACCTCATCATACATGTGAAAGACTCAAGAATACATTTGAAAGCGTTTTAATCAGATCTCCTTGGTGAAAATGGCCTTTTTATCATATTGACCATGATCTTAGATCCTTGCATAGAAGATTGAGCAAATCTATGTATGGAACAATGAAATCATAGATAAATTGAAAAAGAGGAAGAAGCTTGTCTTCACACAACAATATTGCAAAATATGACCTGCTTGCATAAAATCACATTAACCTGTCTTACCTTCCAAAATGGAAAAGTGGGGTACATATAGAGAAAATTAGGACAACATGAGGAAACCTCTAATTTTTCTAATTAGTTAATTACATTAAAATACAATTATCATATGTGGCCCATTTATAACTAACCTAAGGAAGCTTAATTGACATAGAATGGTCATAAGACCATGTAGGCAAAACCCAATGGGAAGAAGTACTACACCAACAACCCCCTTAAGCATAGCATAGGTAAAATGAGAATTGGGTTCCAACATTGAAAGCTTGATGAGGTACTCAAGTACATAGTAAAGAATGATCTGGAAATCCAAGTTATAAAAACATTTACAGTCTACTTGGATCAGATTTAAAATTAAATGGAATGTTTTAATTTCTAATTTTCCCTTTAAATAAATCCAAAAAATAAATTACAAAACTTTCATAATTTTAATAAAATAAATTGGAAGGATTTCTGGTCATAGAGAGGAAATTAAAAACAAAATATAACACAAAAGATTGTTTACGGGGTTCACCAAATGGCTACATCCCCGGGTCCACTCTATGAGTGTTCCGCTCTTTGAGACTGATTACACAAAAATCTCTCTGAGTAAAATATTGTTTTCATACCAGATATCTATCTATACAACAAAATAAACCTTTTGGAGGTTCTGTTGAATCATGTTGCCCTTGATTCATGTATCTCTATCTGTAATTTCCTCTATGTAAATCCATTGCTTCTCTGTGAAAATCATGTTACCCCTCTGGAATATAACATTGCAGTTATCTATATTCTCAACAATGATGTTGGCTAGGCAATAACAAATTTTCTTGGGGTACTAACAATTTTCCTAAATTGGAATTTTCCCTGTTTCGACAGCATGGTGTTGGCTCTCTAGGATTTCATACTACCAATTTCTCTAAATTGGGATTTTTCCTGTTTCGACAACATGGTGTTGGCTCTCTTAGATTTCTTACTACTTGTATTCGGTTTTTCTCTATAACTGATCAAAACCAAAAATCTCAAAATGGTGTTCCACATCATTAATGTATAGTTAAGCATGGATAATGGCATAGAATTAGCACCAAAGCCAATCCATGCTTTCATAAATAACAAATAATTGAACTTCCCCACATAATCTCTGAAATATTGTTAACCAACTAAAAACCCTTTATCATTAGAATATTTGAAAAGCTTTAAAAAATAATGCTATGTACCTAGGGATATGATATATGGGTTGATGGATATGCCGACATGTGGCACACATCCCCTTAGTTATATGTGTATAATATATTAGGATAATAGAGTAACTTATGGAAGTAGTACATTGGGTAATGGTCAGCCTACATTGGATTAGGAGGTTACCCATCCATGGGTTAGATAGATGTATATATATAGGGGATGAATATCATGGTAAAAAAATCAAGTAAGCATTGAGTCTTCTATTGTAAGAGGCTATTGGAGGTTGTCCCCTCGAAGAGACATTATGGAGTTATTCCTTCCTAAAGGAGTATTATATGGTGTTTCCCTACCTTAAGGGTATTTCTGCATATATTGATTATCAAGATCATTACAAATAAATTACCACACCAAAATGTCAATTACGTGTAAAGATCAAATCAAAATCAAGATTTACATAACAAGATTTGTAATTCTTGATTTAAATCAAGATTTAACTAAAATGCATGCAAGCCTTCACTCCAAGATTCTAATGTTAGAATGATGTCATGTATCTTTATCAAAATTCAAGAATATTTCAATGTAATAAAATAAAGACTAAAGTTTAATAATCTCAACACCAACCAATATTGATTTACCACGCAACCACAATCTTGAGCTTAATAAGAGTCGCTCCAAACGCTGCCATGCAATATCATAATCCAATGCCAAATAAAGAAACCATTAATGCATGTAACTTCTTTAACGAATATCACCCCACATTATCACTTTGGTGCTAACTTGAAAGTCCATGTCATTAACATGACATGTGTCCACTTAAGTTCCTTTTTATTTTGTTAGAGACTTTAACATGCATTTTAGATTGGTACGGATTTTCTTGTTTTACTTTATTTATATATATATATATATATATATATATATATATATATATATATTTTTCTTTTTTTATTTTAGCAATTTTTCAAAATTAATTATAAACATTGTGAGTGGAGGTGTGATATTATTGGTGAGATAATTCCCCACCTTCATTCACAATAATAATTAAATATTGTCATTATTGATCAAAATATTTAGTGGAAAATCCCCTGGATCAAAGAACTTCCATAGAAGGAAGAAGAAAGTGGAGCAGCCCTAACCCCAATGAGAGCTCATAGATGAATAAATTTACTCTCTGTAAAGGGCTTAGTTAATTTATCTACAATCTAATCCAATGTTAGATAGTACCAAAGATCAATGACTTGCTCATTGATAAGCTACCTAATGAAGTATATGTGAATCTCTATGTGTTTGGTCCTTTGATAGAGTATTAGATTACTAAAAATATGGATAGTGCTTTAGTTGTCACAGTGATGAATGTTAGTTTATGAAATTAGATGCCAAACTTAGTGAGAATCCCCTGAAACTAGATTGCCTCAGTGATAGAATTGACAACCCCTCTGTATTCTGCCTCTGTAGATGATAAAGCAATTGCATTTTGCTTCTTGCTTGACCAACTTATTAGACCCGAACCAAGTGAGAAACTATACCTTGAAGTGGAATTTTGACTCTGAATATCTCCAACCTAATTTGAATCTATGTATTCAATCAAATCAACATTTATTCCAACTCTGCAGTGTATCTCATAGTTGTGCAAACCTTGAATGTAGTGCAAAATCTGCTTAGCTACTTTCCAATGTAATTCATGTGGCTCCAGAATAAACCAGGAGACCAAGCCAACTTCATAGGATATGTTGGTTTTAGTGTGTGTGAGATAGATAAGAATACCCATAAGTTGTTGATATGGAGTTGCATCAACTAATGGTGTAGGACAATCATCCTCAAGATTCACACTAGACAAGAAGGGGGTAGGAACTGGCTTACAATCAACCATGTTAAACCTCATAAGCAAATCAAAAGAATACTTGGATTATGAGAAAGTTATCCTAAAATCTGATTAAATGATTTCAATCCCAAGAAAGTAATGCAACAATCACGTGTTTGTCATTAAAAATCTATCTAAAAGTGTAATTGTCACTACTGAGATGGATGATTGTGAGCTCCCTATAATCAACAAGTCATCCACATAGAGAACTAGGATCAATAGAGAATCATCCTACCGTAAGATGTAGATATTCATATTTGAGTGGCATCTGGTGAACCTGACTCTGAAGAAAAAGGCATCCATCTTGGCAAACCATGCCTGAAGAACCTATTTGAATCCATAGATATATTTCTTAAGTCTGCATACCAAGGAGGAATCTTCCACAAAGCCTTGTGGTTGCTCTATGCAGATCTATTCTTTGATGTCACCATGTAAAAAAGTACTCTTAACATCCATTTGGTGAACATCCCATTGATGTGTAGTTGTGATGGCTAGAGTGAGTCTAAGAGATTTCATCCTAGCTATAGGAGCAAATGTCTTAGTGTATTCTATGTCAGGCATATGAAAAAATCCCTTTATAACCAGATAAGCTTTGTACTTATCAACAAACCCATTTGCACCATACTTAGTCTGATAAACCCATTTGTAATGGACCAATTTTCTTCCTTTAAGAAGAGGGACCAAGTACCACACTTTATTCCTGATTAGGGAACTATACTCCTCCTACATAATAGAAATCCATTCTAGAATGCCAGATGCCTCATGAAAGGTTTGCAGATCTGAGGCAAGGCCAGGTAGGCATGTGAAGTCCCCTAAAACTATGAACATGTTTTCCTTGTATTTGATGCATTTCCAACCCATTTCCTAGCACTTTAAAGTGTCTATTTGGCCCAGGTGGGACTAAAATTGTATGAGATTAGAGAATCAGGTGGTGAGTCATCATCTGAAGTGTTAGTGTGAGATGGAGGAGGAGAATCCTCATCACTGCTCTCATCACTTGAACTTGAAGAAGAAGAAGAGTCATCCTGATCATCAAGAGGATTTTGAGGTGGATCTAAGTCATTGTCTAAGGTGGAATCAATGCCCAGTGAGACTTTTGAAGAGTCTGGAGTGCCAATAGTCAATTCAAGTGGGCCCTCACAAAACTTGACACTCCTTTCTATGAATAACTCATGAGTTTTAAGATGTAGAGGCTTGTATCCCTTAGTACCCTCTATATACCCTACAGAGATACAAGACTAACTCTGAGGGTCCATTACCTTGCATTTCTTCTTGGGAATACAGGCCATTGTTGGTGATCTAAACACTCAAAAGTTATTTACTATAGGCTTGTGACCATCCCAAGTTTGAAAAGGAGTGATTCCTTTCAAGGCTTTATATAGAACACGATTCTGGATGTAGTACACATAGTTGATTAATTTGGCCCAAAATTGAGGATCAAGAGACTTTGATTGAAACATGTAACTGGCCATTTCCTTCAAGGTATGGTTCTTACATTTAGCCACACCATTCTACTAAGGACTGTATAGAACTATGTGTTGCATCTGAACCCCCTCTGATGTGAAAAAATACTCAAACCTATTATTGACATACTCCCCACCATTGGCAGTCCTTAATATTTTGATGGAACAATCTGACTACTTCTCCACAAGTGCCTTGAAGTCCTTAAAGTGATCAAAGACCTCATATTTATTTTTGAGAAAAAACACCCAGATGTACCTCAAGAATTCATCGATGAATGTGAGCATGTATTTGGTCCTGTTGAATGAAGGTTTTAGAAATGGACCTACTATGTCATCATGGACATTTTTTAGCTTCTATTTGGCTCTCCTTGCTTTGCCCTTGTCATATTTCTCTTCTAGATGCTTGCCAATAATGCAGTAATTACATAGGCCATCTAAGAATTTGAATTTAGACAACCCTAAAACCATGTCCTGATAACTGAGTTGCTCTAGGTAATGGTAGTTTAAATGGCCAAACCATTCAAGCCATAGTTTGTTCACTCCATCTGCATGAGTAAGTAGTGTAGCTAAGGGATGATTTAGGGAAAATTATGAGAAGGTATATGGTTTAGACTAATGATTGGACTTCCCATAAGCCACTATAATGTCACTGTGTAGTTCCTTGATAACTACTAAATCAGGTGTAAACTTAACTCACTTCCCTTCACTTATATGAGTGATTTGGTACACCGACAAAAGATTGGTGGATAGTGAAGGAACACATAGAATCATCAAAGGTCCCATCACTTATTTCAATTGATCTTTTACCACTGACTTCTATCAAAATGTCATCACCCATGAGAATTAAAAGCATGAAACATGGCTCCATTTTTGAAAATAGATCCTCTAAGGAGGCCATGTGATAAGAAGCACTCGAGTCAATAACCCAAGTCGAAGGTTGAGTATCTACTAAAAAAAGTGCCTTGCCCTTATTTTTACCCTTTTTTCTATCTTTAGCCTTTGAAAAATCTTGTGCAGATGTGTTCTGAGTTGAGGATTTAGGAACACTGATGTTATTCTTCTCAAGCATCTTAGTCAAGGTGTCAATCTTCTTTTTCATGCACTGAGATTCATCATGCCCAAGTTTTTTGCAAAAGTTGCATTTGAGTTTCTCCTTCTTAGGTTTCCCACTTGAGGAGGACTCATTTGATGATGTGTTAGGCTTGACATCTGAATTATGATTCTTCTTGTGCTCATGATTTGGTTTAGACTATTGTTTCTCTTATTTGCCACTGCTAGAAGGCTTTTTCTTGTCCTGGTTGACAATCAAGGCATGTGATATTGAAGACTTTAGTGCACCCATTTGAACTAGCTTATCTTTCTCTTGAGTCAGATCAAAAATAAACTCATCGAATGATGGCATTTTTTAAGTGGATCCAAGTGCATGTTTAGTAACATGAAATGTAGAGACAAAAATTGAATAGTCATGACTCACTTTTGCAAGCATGGATAGAATCAACTGGTAATCTATTTTCACAATGCCACATTATTTCAACTGTAGTATTAGTGATTTAAATTTTGTAAATAAACCTTGTAGGGTGTCATAGTCACTTATAATCAATGTGATGGACTCATTCTCCAACTCATGACCCCTCATGATGTCCTAAACTCCAAAAAGTTTATCTAGGATGGTTTAGACTTCATTGAGAGTTTTTGTAGATTCAACATGCAACAATATGTTAGGAGACATTGCTAGGCATAAAAACCCATAGGCCTCATCACATCTGCTATACCACTTAACCTTTTTTGCATTTGTAGATGGCTCAACTTCCTCACCCATAGTGATCTGATAGAATCATTTACCTCTCAAAGTGAGTTGCATTTTAGACTTTTAGTTGAGATAGTTAAATGGTGTGAGTGGTTCCATGTTTAGATCTATTAATGTAGATTAAATTGAGACAATTTATAGAATTGAGATGAAATCAAAGAACAAATTACACATAGTAAAATTACCCCATTGAACTATCAATAAGACCCTCCTTAAGTTATAATGCAACACATGCTCAATATTGGACATCGAGCACTATCGAGATTATGTCTATGGGACGTTAAGCACAAATGATAATGCATCCAAGAAAGGTACATTGAGCTTTAAGCCATTATATCATGAATAAAATGGATGTTACAAAGGACCTAAAATAATATCACCAATGTGTAGAGATTGAAAAAATATACACTTTCAAAAAAAAACATCCAAAACAGTGTTAAACACAGGATATACTGAGAGGGGGTGAATTAGTATATCATATATCTTATAAATATTTTACTTAATCAAACTCCACTTAACCATACATTCAAGATATGCAATAAAACTAAAATAATATGTACCACACAAGAGAGAGAGAGAGAGAGAGAGAGAGAGAGAGAGAGAGAGAGAGAGAGAGAGAGAGAGAGGAGAGAGAGAGAGAGAGAGAGAGAGAGAGAGAGAGAGAGAGAGAGAGAGAGAGAGAGCAGATTTTTATGTGGAAACCCAAAGTGGAAAAAACCATAGAGAACAATCTCAAGTATATGAATGAGCACCAATTCAAATTATAAATTTTTCAAGCACCAACTTGCAGGAGCACCAACCCCTTTTTTGAGCACCAACACAACAAGTATTTGTGAGCACCAACCCATAGGAGCACCGACCCCTTGCAAATATTTGTGAGCACCAACCCATAGGAGCACCAACTCCTCTTGTGTATAAAATACAACTATCTCTCAATTTTGCTTTCTCAACAAATAATAAAACTCTACAATATCTCTTTCTATTATCTCCTCTTTTCTTATATAGAACAATTACAAACCATGCACTCTCTTGCATATTACAAATGGCTTCCCAAGCATTTATTTATAGTTTTCCAAAAGACCTTTGGCATTTACCCTTTGTGAGTCTTCACCTCTCATGGAAAATGGCACCAAACTTACATGACCTTTCAAATCTTTGTATTTGAAAAGTCACATGGTGACCCTTCATAAGTAAATGCATCTTTTCCTCTTTTGTCTTTATCTTAGTGACCTTTCAAATTCTTTAAGGTGACTCTTCATAGAAAAATGTGCCATACCCTCTTTTGTCTTCACTTGGTGACTCTTAGAATTATTCACGATGACTCTTCATGGAAAAATGCATCCCATTCCTCTTTTTTCTTTACCTCGTGACTCTTTGACTTATCCATGGCCCTCTTTTGACTTTTATGCATCCAAAAATATATTTGTTAATATTAAATAAATATCAACATATTTTAGCCAAAATATGAACATTAAAAACACCTCTAGACAATAAATGATATGGGGCTTTTATCACCAATGCTAGACCTTTGACATCAATGACAATATTTCCAACAATATCCCCCTTTGTCATTGATGGCAACCTCAAACTAAAACTACCACATCCTAAAACATGTATTACCCATACCAACCTGCACATACTATCATTTGAAAAAAAAATATGGGAACTCCCCCTTATTATATCATCCTGTACATGTTCTCTGTGCCTATTTCTACACCTATTTTTACATTTGTTCCATGTACTTATTTATTGTACCTATTTCCTATACCTATTTTTGTTCTCCCCCTTTAACATTAATGGCAAAGGGCCTATCTTGGAGCTAACACTTAGCTCCCCCTCAACTGATGTTGATTTTCAATGGCAGGAAGTAAAAATAATTACTCCCAACTTCTCCCGTAGATAATTGAATGTGTCTTTTGGCAGTGCCTTAGTGAAAATAGCTGTAATCTATTCTATAGTACTAATATATTCTATCTTAACATGTTGATCTACAACTTGCTCTCTCAATAATTGATATCTAATAGGAGTATGTTTTGTTCTTGAATTCATCACTAGATTTTTAGAAATATTAATAGCACTTGTGTTGTCATAAAAAATACAAATATGTTCATCATATTTTACCTTGATATCTTCCAAAGTTTGCTTCATCCAAAGCACTTGAGTAAAACATAATACCACTGCAATATATTTTGCTTCAATTTTAGAAAGTGATACTAAATTCTACTTTTTTCGTAGCCATGATACTAAGCTATCATCGAGGAAGAAAGCTCCTCCACTTGTACTCTTTCTATCATCCAAGTGACCTATCCAATCTGAATCTGTATAAATAATCAAAGTGAAATTTCTGCCTATGAGATACCACAATCCATAATCTAATGTCCCCTTGACATATCTAAATATTCTCTTCACCAAATAAACATGACTCCCCTTCGAGGCTGTCTGATATCTCACAACCATGCGTACTACATGCATGATGTCTAGCCTCAATGCTGTCAAATATAAAAGACTACCAATCATATATCTATACAAAGATTGATCTGCAATAGGTAAATATTCATCCTTAATCACCTTATTCCTTATACCCATTGGTGTGCCAACTAATGCATAATCCTCAAAACTAATTTTTTTCAATATTTTCTTGGCATATTTATTTTGAGATATAAAAATTCCTTTATCTAACTAAAATATTTGAAACCCTAAGAGAAATGACAATTCTCCAAGCATAGACATCTTAAATTCTTTTTGGATATTATTATAAAATTATTTTGTCATCTTTTCAATGTTTTCTCCAAAAATTATGTCATCAACATATACCAAAACAATCAATTGATGCTCACCCTTTGTTTTGATGTAGAGATTATTGTTAGCAAAATCTTTCTTGAAACCTTGATCTTGCAGGTACTTATCAAGTCTTGCATACCAAGTTATGGGAGATTATTTCAATCCATACAATACTTTCTTCAATCTACATACATGGCTACTATCATTTGAGAGAATAAATCTCTCAGGCTGCTCAATGTAGACATCCTCTTCTAGATTCTCATTCAGGAAGGTAGACTTGAAATCCATCTGAAATACTTTGAAATTTTTAAACACTGCATATGCAAGAAACATTCTAATATCCTCTATCCTTGCCACTGGTGCAATTTTTTTTCAAAATCTATACCCTCAATCTGAGCATATCCTTTACATACTAACCTTGCTTTATTTCAGGTAACTTCACCATCTTCATTCAACTTATTTCTGTAAACCCATTTTATTACTATCACATTTTGATCTTTGGATCCTAGAACTAATTCTCAAATATCATTCTTTTCCATCTGATTTAATTCTTCATCCATTGCCTTAACCCAATGCTCATCATGTCTAGCTTCTGAAAAAATTCTAAGCTAAATTTTGAATAACAAAGAAAAATTTACTTGCTTAGATTCACTTACTATCATTCTTTTGATGCAAACTTTTTCATTTATGTTCTCGATGATGTCAATCTTTTTATGATTTCTCTGAACATATTTGGATGGGGTCTTGGTGTCCTTTTTCTTCTCCTTCTCATCTTCATCTGAGTCTTCAATATCTTCTTCAATGATTTCAAAAGTGTCCACTAGATCACTAGCTCTTTGTGCTACATTTTCATCTATATTGACACTTTCACTTTCAACAATTTTCTTGGTTATTTTTTTATAACATTTATAATTTTTACTTTTTCTAGAATATCCAAGAAATATACCTTCATCTATTTTAGATTCAAACTTACCAAATTTTTTATCGGTTTTCTTTATGAAACATCTATTGCCAAAAACTCTAAAGTAATCAACTATAGTTTGTTTGTCTTTCCATAACTCATAGGGAGTCTTGTCACTATTGACTCTCAATAATGATCTATTTTGAATATGCACTACTATACCAACTACCTTTCTCCAATATTTATCTAATATCTTAAATTCATGTAGCATTATCCTCACCATCTCTTGAACTATTTAATTTTTCTACTCAACTCTCTATTTTGTTGTGGAGTTTTGGCTGTTGAATAATGTCTCTTTATCTTATGGTCTTCATAATACTTAATAAACTCATCTGACATGAATTCTCTTCTTTGATCTGATCTTAGATACTTAATCTTCAAATCAGTTTCATTCTCAACAAAAGCCTTAAATACATTTAAGTGGTTGAAACCTTCTAATTTTTTTTTCAAAAACATCACCTAAGTCATACGTATAAAATCATCAATAAGCAACATGAAATATTTCTCACCTTGATTACTTTGAGTTCTTACAGGTCCACACAAATCAGTGTGAACAACCTCTAACATTTGAGTGGTTGAGTATTCTTTTTTTTTGAATTGTCTTATGACCTGCTTCCCATGTTGACATGGTTCACAAAGCGTATTGGAGGGATTTGTAATCTTTGAAAGATATCTAACTACTTGATTCTTACTGATGTTAAAAATATTTTCAAAATTTATGTGTCCCATTCTCCTGTGCCATACGCTACTTTCCTCAACTTAAACAACATTTTTAACATTTGATATATGATAACATATACAAATTTTTGCATGTTCTCTGAGTATCTGTAATCAACACATCTAAATTTTTTCTTCTAATTTCAAAACCTTCTGCATAAAACTTTAGTGTGTGTCCCTAATCACACATTTGACTTACACTCAAAATATTATGCTTAAGACCTTCTACATACAGAATATTTTTTGTCTTAGTTCTACCATTATCTAAACTTAGTGTACCTTTTTTGGCAATTATGGCAGTAGTATTGTCTCTAAATTTCACTATGCCACCATTGATCTTCTTCAGGGTTATGAAATTACTCTTGTCTCTTATCATGTGCCTCAAACATCCACCATCAATGAACCATGGCTTTTCTTTATTTCATGCATGCAAAGTTGTCTGGACTGACATAGAAATTTTAGGTTGTTTCTTCTGCCATGAACCTATCTGAACTTTCTTCTTGATGAATGGAGCCTTGAAACTCTAGTCTTTTTTGACTGACTTGAATACGCTTCTACATTACTGGGATATATGTCCAAATTTATTACAATTGTAACATATTATGGATTATTCATTAAAGCCTAATAGAGGAACAAAAGAGTTGTGGCTTCTACTTGACATTGCATGAGTTTCCCTCTCTTTGTTTATGAAATTGTTAGCCCTTATTTAACATTTTATTTTCTTATGACCATATCCATTATAATAAAAATAGAATCTATTTATGTATCTCTGACTTGGTTATTTTTTGTAGCTCTTTCCTTCTAGCCTTCTTTGTTTGAGATGTCATTTGTATTTTTAACTTCTTCCTTTTTCATTTCCTCTTTTGTAAGATCTTCAGCATAGCTCTTTCTTTTTTCTATGTTAACCTTGTCTATGAAAGTAGTGGCCTCCCCCTTCTATTTTTAAAATCCAATACCTATATTATCTGACATTGATCTTTGACTTCTTAATATATTATTTAACATATTAGTGTTATATTCAAATTTTAAATCATTGGTTGCTCTATCATTTGCTGTTTTATTTGTTTTATCAAGATCTACTTTTAAAGAGATAATTTCAACAACATACCTTTCACATTCTTCACTTACTTTTTGTAACTGGGATGTTAGATCTTCTTCAATCTTTTTGGCTTCTTCAATGTGTGTTTGTAGATCTTCAATTATTTATTTTGACTCCTTTTCATTTTTCTCAATTTGGTGCTTCAATCTATGATTTTTATTTTCAAGAGCTTGTAATTCTTCTAAGGCAAAAATGAGTTCTCTTTTTAGATTCACTTTAGCTTCATCTTGTTCTTCTTCTTGATCATTTGTACTTTTTCTTGCAAAGGCATCTTCATGTATGGTAATGAATATAATCTCTTCTTCATTTGAATCATTGACTCCATTATCTTCGACTGAGCTAGGATCTTTAGAGTATAAAGTCTTTTTTTCGAATCCCTTTTTGAATTTGCCTTTGAAATTATTCTTGTATGTAGACCTTCCTTCTTAATTTTCACCATTACTCTTATCTAGGCACTTAGCTACAAAATTTCCAATCTTTCCATAATTAAATTATTTAAAAGGCAATTTTTTTTTATATTTACTTGTGCCCTTTTTCAGCTTATGAATGAATAGATCTCCGTTGTCATATTCATCATTGCTAGAGTTATCACTCGATTCTTGAATCTTAGCCTTGTATTTCCTTGATGTCTTGAAAGTAACTTCCCTCTTTGATAGTTTCTCTTGTTTGGTTTGCATCTCATATGCCATAAGAATACCATGTAGTTTATCCATCTTTAGCTTGGCTATATCCTTCATCCCCTTGATTGTTGAAACCTTTGCATCATATCTCATTGGTAGAGATATCAAAAAAAATTGTACCACCATTGATTCTTCTAACTTTTCTCCAAGGCCTTGAATATGATTAACTATTTGATCAACCTGCAAAAGATAACTCGCTATATTTTCTTCATCTTTTGTTTTCAAACTCTCAAACTGTCTTCTAAAAGTCTAGAGCTTAGCTTGCTAAAGTTTCCATCACCTTTGTAAATATTTTCGAGCTTTACCCATGTCTCATGAGCATATTTTAATTGCATAAATTTAACAACTTTTGATTCACATAAACCACATAAAATAGCATTTAAAGCTTTAGCATTATTTTCACTTGCCTTCTTTTCTGCCAAAGTAGTCACAAGTGTCTGTGGATCTTTGTATTACTCCATAACTGCTTGCCAAATGTCAAGTCCAAGAGACATCAAATAATTCCTCATCCTTATGCTCTAAAATTCATAATTTATCCTAGAAAAAAAAGGTGCCTTATTTATAAAAAAACTTTCATGTGATCCAGCCATCATGCTTTCTCTGATCTACCTTCAAGCTGTAAAACTCTTTCCAAAGGAACATACTCTGATATCAATTATTAAGCATGGGATATACTGAGAGGGGGGTGAATCAGTATATCATATATCTTATAAATATTTTACTTAATCAAACTCTACTTAACTATATATTCAAGATATGCAATAAAAATGAAATAATATGCACGACACATGAGAGAGAGAGAGACCAAATTTTTACATGGAAATCTAAAGTGGGAAAACCCATAAAGAACAATCTTAACTATTTGAATGAGCACCAACTCAAATTATAAATTTTGTAAGCACCAACTTGTAGGAACACCAACCCCTTTGTCGAACACTAACACATCAACTATTTGTGAGCACCAACCCACAGGAGGACCAAACCCTCTTGTGTATAAAACATAACTATCTTTCAATGTTGCTTTCTCAACAAATGATAGAACTCTACAATATCTCTTTTTATTCTCTCCTATTTTATTATATAAAAAAAAATTAAAAATCATGCACTCTCTTGCATATTACAAATGGCTTCTCAAGCCTTTATTTTTAGCTTTCCAAATGACCTTTGGCATTCACCCTTTGTGACTCTTCACTCTTCATGGAAAATGGTGCCAAACTTGCATGACCCTTTGAATCCTTATATTTGAAAAATCACATGGTGATCCTTCATAATCAAATACATCTTTTCTTATTTTGTCTTTATCTTGGTGACCTTTCGAATTCCTTTAGGTGATTCTTTATGGAAAATGTGTCATACCCTCTTTTGTCTTCACTGACTCTTGGAATTCCTCAAGATGACTCTTCATGGGAAAATGCATCCCATTCCTATTTTGTCTTTACCTCATGAATCTTTGGCTTCTCTATGGGCCCTCTTTTACCTTTTATGCAATCAAAAATATATTCATTAATATTAAATAAATTTCAACATATTTTAGCCAAAATGTGAATATTAAAAACACCTCTAGACAATAAATGATATGGGGCCTTTATCACCAATGCTAGACCTTTGACATCAATGATAATATTTCCAACAAACAGAGATACGGATTGAAATTTATAGCACTTACAAGTTCTTACTTATACACATTATTGGACTCTTTTCAAAAATAGAAAACTTTTTATCAAATTTTTATCGAAAAAGACAAAAATGGAAAAAATTGAAGTAGAGATACCTCACAAACCCAAGTAAGGAAGTAATGACCCTTCAAAAGTCTGAGTTAGTATCAGAAGAGTAATCCAAAGTTTCCAAACTACTTGACTTCCATAAGTAATCAACATTTGAAAACCTAAGTAAGGAAATAATGACCCTTCAAAAACCTAATTTGGTCTGGGAAGAGTAATATAGAGTTTCCACGCTGCTTGACTTCCATAAGTAATCAGCCTTTGAAATCCTGAGTAAGGCAATAATGACCCTTCAAAAACCATAGTTGGTCTACAATAGTGTAAATTAGGTTTTTGAACATGTTTTAATTAACTTCATGGATTTTCAATTAAATCAACTCCACAAGTTCAAGTCAGTTTGTAGTAGACTAAACTAGGTTTTTGAACCTGCTTTACTTAACTTCATAGATTTTCAAGTAAAGCAACTCCACAAGTTTGATTTAGTCTGCAGTAGAGTAAACTAGGTTTTTAGACTTTTTTTACTTAACTTCATATATTTTCAAGTAAATAAACTCCACAAGTCTAATTTGGTCTAAGGGAAAGTAAGCGGACTTATCAAACAACTCAACCTAGGAAAGTGAAGTTACTCACTGTTGAAAGTTTGATTTGGTCTGTTGGCTAAGTGACAGCCTTTCAAAAGCCTAGATTCATCAGTGGACTCTCTAATTCATGAAACATAAAATATATCAACTATAGAGCCAAATTAATGACCACCTATAGATCTGAGTAATGTAGAGGTTTCATGGCACATAAATCAAGGCAAACCAAAAACATCTAAAATACTTCAACAATAAAAATTATGCAAGAGACCCATTTGAGATTTCAAACTGAGGAAGAAAACCCAAAAGGAATTTTTACATAGAAACACAAGAAATATGGATTTTTTTAGAAATTAAAAAATGGGGCCTTAAGATACCAAAAAGAAAAAAAATAAACTATTTTAGAACTAGGTTGTGTTTACAATCGATCCAAGGGTTTTGGCACCTTCTAAAACCAATGGCACAGTCATTTTTGAGATCTGAAGCTCTAGTATAAGGTTTTTCATGAATTCTCCAAGGAATCTTGCCAAACCCTTCTTTATGTTGTAATAATGAATGTAACAAAATTTTACCACAAAGATTGTTGTAATACTAGCAAAAATGGCTCTAATACCATGTCAAATTGGCCATGATCTTGGTTCCTTGAAAAAAATATTGAATAAATATATGTATGGAGAAATGAAATCATCGATAAATTTAAAAATAGGAAGAACTTTGTCTTCACACAATAATATTGAAAAATATAACCTGCTTGCATAAAATCGCATTAACCTGGCTTACCTTCCAAAATGGAAAAGTGAGGTACATATAGGGAAAATTAAGGTAACATAAGGAAGCCTCTAATTTTCCTAATTATTTAATTAAATTAAAATATAATTATCCTATGTGACCCTTTTATAACTAACTTAAAGAAGCTTAATTGACATAGAATGGCCATAAGCTCATGTAGGCAAAACACAATGGGAAAAAACACTACACCAACACTTTTTAGTGCAAAAATAAGCCTTTTGAGGCATTCATTTTGGTTTTTAGAGGATTTTTGTGAGAAAATAATCTTAGAGGAGTCATTTTGTTCTCAAAGGGTCATATTATTATTTTAGTGGATGTTTTAGGTGAAATAGTGGCAAAAACCAACTTTGTTCCTATATTGGTCTTTTTGGTTGCTTCAGAAGGGCAGTTTTCACATGCTCGATATGGAAAGAGGAGAGAGAGTTAGGATATTAAAACTTTTCACATTGATATAAGTTTGTTTTATATTTAAATTAGTGGAATTTTTTTATGTATTGGTGGCCTCATCTTTATGAACAATTGCTAAGAGTGACGACATGTTATTATAGCCTATGCATTCGAGAGGGGTCTGTTCTTGGACCTATTTCTCAAGCCAAAAAAAATGGAGAGAAATAATTAATTTGTATTATTTTATGGGTCATGATACTCATTTTCATCTTAGTTTCATTTGATAACTCCTTCTAGAAAGGTATTTATAGCATAAAACCATATTTCTTTCTCTATCTTTCTGAGTGGTCTCTTGGGTTAGTTTTAAAGTAAAATATGAGTTTTTAAATATATGTTTCCATATTAAAAGGTTATAAATGGATGATATAAATCATGACACACCTTTTTCATCCAAGTAAGAGTTCATAAGTTTCCATTTTGAGTGTATCCCCTTTGAGAGAGTTTAAGCAGAGTGTTTCTCTTCAACAAGGTACAAATGCATATATTGAGCTTATTTTCAATGTTCATGAATTATAAGTGATGTAATAATATGAAAATGATACCATGAACTAAATATGATGGTATAATTCCTCCATGAGAGAGAGATGTTGAACCTCTATGACTTGATAAGTATGTTCATAACTTGATTGAAGTTATCTCAGAGATGTGAAGCATTGATTGCAGGTGTTTGATGACACTTGAAAAGTTTATCTTTGGTTTAGAAGTGTGAAAAAGGTATTTGTGGTAGTGATATATTCATATGAATCTCAAGGAAACCTATTTACATTATGCAATTTTCCATGTTTTAACTTCATTGTTTGGGCTGCAACAGTAATCAACACCTACAAGTGCTTCATATGAATAATGTGGGAATAAAAGTATTGTATCTAATTTCAAATCCTTCCAAGTAGATAAGATAAATTTGAAGACTTAAATAATATTAGGATTACTTTTTGGATCCACACACTATGATGTCTACCATATCTCACTCTCACTGCCCCTGTGTTACACCTTCATGTGCATTCTTAAGCTTCCTCAAAGGTCTATAGGGTTACAATATTAGTGTTGAAGTTGTTATGATAAATATATCACATTAAAAATATGTAAAACATCATATCTCATGGTGGAAACCTAGGATTGGTCTTAATTTTCCATACACCTTATCTAAACTATATTCTATATAACCATGTGACTTGTACAGACACTTACAAGTATCCTAATAGGGAGATAGATAATTGATATGAGGCATCTAGATAGGTTGAAGATATTCCTTAAGGTTTGGGTAGTTGGAGATACCTTAAAAATCCATAATGAGGTCATAGAGTAAAAGGTAGAGTTGAGATTTGTATGCATTTGTTGAAAGAATAATTTAGGGACAATGTACCTTAATCTCCAAATGGTGGCCTAGTCCTTATTTTGATCTTTTTCATGATGAAACTCTTTGAGGTGTTAATTTTTCTAATGTTCCCTTTATGCAATCTAGGTGTCAGGGCAATGTTTTGGCTTGACAAAAGGTTATTTGTTCTAAGGGATATGATGATATGTGATTCTCATTTCATGTATTCTTGCACTGTTTTATACTAGTGTTTACTGCAATGTTGTAAGTCTAAGTAACTCTTCAATGAGTTGTGAAGGAATTAAGGCCTAAAGGAAAATAAAGGACTCCCTTTGAAGGTAATTATCACTATGTTTCCCTAAGGTACAATAAAAAATGTATACTCCCACCTACAAGTTTCCCTTGATCACAACAATGAACACCTACAGGTTGGCATTATAAGTTGAATACAACATGAAGTACATTAATGAGTGTACAAAACATGACACGAGTTTTTTACAAAAATTCAATAATACCAAGAGGTTTTCAAGGGAGATTAGTTTTTAAAGACTATAAATTGAAACCTACAGGTGTATCATGGTAACCTAGAGTCACTTACAGGTTGGTTGTAGGATGACAACATATAGGCATATGACATCTTGGTCTCACCATAAGCTTTCAAACATAAGGGGAATTCAATTAGTTTGGAAGTGAACACTCTATAAAAATGAAATAATTCTAAGGCTAAATAGTTATTAGGTTGATATTTGACCAACTTTTTTTTCATCACCAACTTCAAGGCCAATTCACCTTAGTCCATACAATGATGCATTCATACACTCATAATCGAGTTCTAAATAGTGTACTAAAGTGGCTATGCAAGGGGGTGGATAAAGACAAAAATGGAATGATGAAGTTAATTGAAACCTTGGTATGAGGTTTGAGGCCCTAAATTTCAATTCATTGACACTCCATAAAACTCTCATAACACAGTTTAGAAAGCACATACAATCAACATACCAAGAGCAATGAAGGAATGATCTTCTATTAGAGAGGTGGAAATCACTGTTGAAGAAAATGGTAGAGAAGTGTGTGAAGACCAATACAGGAGTTAGAGTTAATTTTATATGTAATTTCATTACCTCCACCTCATACCTCATTGTTTTTCATATAGAGGTCTTAACCTACAATCTTTGGTTGGTCTATGCATGGTTTGTTAAGGAAGTTAAGTGGAGGGTTATATTTCATGTGACTATGGAGACTCTAATGGTAGTCCTGGGTAATGATGATACGAAAAAAATATCCCTTAAAAATTATGATACCATTGAATACTTAAATAATGATTGAGATTATAATATTCACCTACAAGCCCCATTAGGCCCCAAAAGCATAGTTACAAATTTAATAAAAAAGGGTGACATGTTGGTGAATTCTAGTTCCAATTTCTAGGTATGTTATTAGTTGTTTCACTCATTTAAGGAAAATAAAGGAATTTAAGTGATCCTAAGGTATGTAAATCAGGTTTAAAAAACATAATAAACCTACAAAATCCCCATTTACAATTAAAATGGTCAAACACAGTTGACCGTGACATGACAACCTACTAGGCTCAGAAGTGGTGGTTATTGGCCTAACATAGGTATGAATTAAATACCCTAGTGATTATGAAGTATCCAAGGAAATTTAATAATGATTTAAAATAAGTGTAGAAGATAGTATACAGGTGTTTACCTATAGTTAGTGTGTTTTGGATCAAGTATTATAATCACAAGTTGACTGTATTCCAAGCCTGCTAAGGGAAAAGCCATACCTTGAGGACTTTAGCAATGGGTTTGATGATCATAATGATTGAAGGATATCTAAAATTATTATGAAAAATATAATTAATTATAAAAATTATAATAAATAGGGAAGGATAATTTTTATTTAAGGACAAATTACAATCATGTTTGTAAGCCCTAAACATAGTTAGTGCTCAAAAAGTCTGCCTGGAGTTTTTTGATGTTTCAAGGTGATAAAAGGATCATCTAGACCTAAAATTTTGTACATAGGGTCCTTGTGACCAAATTAACACCATAATATCATTTTTTTCATGATAAAATAGGTAATATATCATTTTTTATCTCAAAGGTATGTCACCTTCAGGCAAACAAAAATGCAGGCTATGATGAGAATTTGATCAAAAAGAGTGTTGGTGGTCTTGGAAACACTATGTGACACTTTGGAATGGTGTATTAAGTTTAATTTAGTGTGAAAGAGAATAAATTAATCCTATAAATAATGAGAAACCACTTATAAGTGGTGGTGAATGGCCATTTGCAGTCAAATCCCACTAGGTCTAATATAGGCCTAATGGCTAAAAGGGGGTCATTTATACTTATAACACTACTTAAGCACTCAAAATAATTGGGACATGAGAATGAGGTGTTATTAGGTTTTTTATAGTTTTTATTTTTCATATATATTCATGAAGAAGCCATTTCTTGGCTTAGGAACTCAACAGGGTGCACAAAATGCCTAAGAAAGCTCGATAGGCCAACTTGAGATGCTCACACCAACATGGAGGTTTAACATGGGACCTCAAGGATTTAGGGGATATTAATTGGAGTATTGAAATTAATTTTTATGGAATTTTTTCATAGTCTAGATGTCACATCTTTATGAATCATCCTTAAGGGTGAAAACTAACAAAAACCCTCTTAAAACCCCAATTTAGACCTATTTGCAGAGATTGAGTTGGAAACCTCACCAAATGCCATAGTTGAGTCCTAAAACCTATCAAAGGTTGTATTATACTCTCATATGTTTATTCACATGAAATTTTTTTATACCTTCACTTGTAAAGAATAGTAAGAAAACTATACGTTTTCATGTTTTTATGCTAAAATGGGGGTTTTGAGGAGTGTAGAAGGATGCCAATAACTTGGGAGGATAAATTGAGACTTTTTTTACCTGATAAAACTCAAAAAACCATAATAACTCACGTAGAAGTTCCCAAACCATTAAATACTTTTGGGCCACTCAAAAAATGCCTCAAAAAGGCAAGATTTCCAATGGCCATGGGTATGTTAATGGGGGTCTTAAAATTCTATTTTGTGTAATTTTTTCACAAGTTTGACATTACACTTTTATGAATCATCCTTAAGGGTGAAAACTACCAAAAAATCTCATAAAACCCCAATTTGGACCTGTTTGTAGAGATTGAGTTGGAAACCTCACCAAATGCCATAGTTTCATCCTAAAACATATTAGAGTTGTAGTAGACTCTCATAGGTTTCTTCACATGAAATTTTGTTGTACCTTCACTTGTATAGTATAGTACAAAAACTATAAATTTTTATTTTTTAAACTAAAATGGAGGTTCTGAAGAGTGTAAAAGGATATCAATCACTTGGGATGATATATTGAGACTTTTTTTACCTAAAAAACTCAAAAATTCATAATAAATAACTCATAAGTGCCCAAACTGTTCAATCCTTTTCAGCTCGTCAGAAAATGCCTCAAAAAGGCAAGCTTTCCAATGGACATGTCATGGTTCTAGTACCTCCATAGTGTTTCAGACCACTAAAATTGACATGGAACATGGTGACAGCATGGGAAAAGTGAATTAATATTTTTTATAGGTATCACACGTGTGAGCTCCCAACAACAAGATTTATATTTATAGGGCTAAGAGGGCTAATTAGGCCTAATTAGGAGAAGAAAATGAAGAAATGAGGTGTTTCCAATTGGAATATGATCATGAAATTTTTTTTGGAGCTATATTATAGAGGATACCTATAAAAAATCTTAGTTTCTCATCATCACCTCTAGATTCTCCCAGACAAGGAGATTTGCAAAAAAAAAGGCTATAAAGTATTGAGAGGAAATGAATAATTTTGGTGTCAAACCAGGTTTGTTTGAGTGAGTGATGGAATAAATACCCTTTTCCTAGTTCTGGTAAGTCCTTAAGAATTCTTCCATGGAGGAGATCAGTAGACTTAAATCAAATTTGGAGAAAATACTTTCTCTTCTACACCTAGTGTAAAATGAGCATTACAAGGAGTTGAGAGACTAAATCAATGCATATATCCCTTCATGAGGCCTTAACAAGCTAATTAATGATATGATACACCACATTAAACCTATGAATAGTTAATGAAGAGGCTTTAATGAAGGAGAACAAGTTCTAAAAGGTCTACAAGCTCAAGAAGGACTCTTCTTCCTTCCAATGCTTAGCTTCAAGACAAAGTCAAAGTTGCCTTTAGGAAAGCTACCAAGATTCCTATCAAGATGAAACTAAATCATGCATGAGTTTAAGAGTCAAGGAGGACTTTTTCTATGCATTGAAGACCTATATTCAAGAGGGATTACTTCTTCTCCAAGAATCTAGAGCTTTGGAGCTAGGATTTAGGCAACTATGTTGGTCAAACACCACCAATGAAGGAGAAAAAATTCTTCAAGCTTTTCAAATTAATCACACATGATATTATACACCATATTTCCCAAGTATAATAAAAATTAATAATATAAATGTTACGTACCATTTTGGAGGAGCTATTTGAAAGGATATTTTCCTAGTTTTGGGGCTTTTGTCTCCTTCTCTCTCCTCTATCTCAATTCTCTATATGTAATCCAATTTTTGGCATTCAAAAGGATCCTTAACCTAATTTATTATAATTCCATGCTTATAAAACATTTATACTTGCCTCTTTTTATGAATAAGACATAATTCATTCCTCTTCAAATCTTGTTTTTAGTGTATTTTCATGGCTTGTTGATGAATGAAAGTGTTCGCATAGACTTCCTTTAATTTTGTCCTTTACTTACTACCTATATGAAGGTGTTAAGCTCATCCTTATAGGTTTCATAGTGTGCTTAAATCACCTTTTTTGTATGACAAGTGCAATCTTTCCTTAGTGTCTTTGAGAGACCTATTGAACAGGTGCCTTAGATCATGCCTCAAGCCTGAGCCTCTGTGCAAAACATTGATGTTAAGAGGCTTTCATTTGATAAGTATAATCAGGTTTATATTCTTATTTATCCTTGTATTGCATAAAACACATTTTGAGGTCACATTTTGGTGTATCAACCCAGTTAGATAGGTCTTCCTTCTTCCTTTTTCCCTTGCAAGTTAGTAGTGTAGAGTAGGAATCCTAACTGATACATCAATGGGAGCTAGCCCTTAGAATCTAGAGATTCAATCCACCTATTAGGGAACCCACAACCTAGGTTTGTGTCCATGTGACTTTAGACTATGGAGGCCTAAAACTACCTTCGCAAGGGTGCAAGTCTAGAAGATAAAACTAGTGTCTAAATTAAATTCAAAATTAGGAACTTAAAGTCAAAATTAGTCGTAGACACTCAAATTTAGAGCTAGTCTCACACTTAAAGTCAGGCCTTACATAACACTTAAATTTAGACCTAGAATTTTACTTAAAGTCATTCTTAAGTTAGTGTCGAACTTAAAGTCATATTTAATGATAGACTTAAAATGAAATGTAACGACAGATCTAAAATCACTATGCAACATTAACAACATTAATAGTAAAAAAATCATTGATGTCACCCTATAATCACAAAAAAATCCACCTTAACATCACCTAAAAATATCATAGAGACATTGAGGTAGCATTGGAGTGATGTTTGAATTTAGGGCGTGTTAAGGTTGGTTTTATATTTATGTCATTTAAATCCATAATTAAAGACAACATGAAGGGGCCTATCTAACTTTAAAAATGAAATTTGGCCTTCAATTTTTTCTTGTTTAAAAACTTAAATCTAACTTTAACTAGGACTTAAATCACTCAAAACGTTGTATTTAATGTATATTCTGATGCTTCTTAGACTAGTTCTAAATATTTTGTTTACAAAGCTATTATTGATATTATACAAAGTGAGCTTAATCAACACACAAACTTAGTGCATGATTGTGTTATCTATTTTTATCAACATATTTTTTTACTCACTTTGATAGAACAAACACTAACATCATCCCCCTTCAAGAATTACTCCTTGGTGTCATTTTTTCATCTATGTCTATTTTCTCAAGGCCCACTATGACCTCTGAATGCGCTATGTCACCCTAGAACATACACCATCTATGTTGTAAATTGACTTCCCATCAACATTTGAACATAATAGGATATAAATCACATAATTATCCAATATAATTCCCATGTTTTGTGTTGATTATGATCAGATTAAGCATTCACAAAATGAGCTCAGTAGATTTCCATTCCCACTCACCCATAGTAGATTAGAGATTAAACATTCACAAGTATATTAGATGCATATTTTAACTATAATTAGCACTCATCCTCATATGAATTAAACCCTCCTTTGTGTTAGTTAGGCTCCCCCCCTTCATGATCATTAATAATTCTTCTTTTATGCTTTAATAATTCTACTTGTATGTTGTGGGCTAATGACTATATTCATGCATTACATGTCCTGCCATTCTTACATTCTATGAGATATATTGATAATAAATTTGCGTGTCCATTTTATTCTTCCTCATTTTTCATACATGTATATCATGTCATTTAAAACCAATTTCAAATCAAATGATTTCATTAAACAAAATACTTTCTTCTCCAAATTGAAAAGTTCCTAATGTATCTACAATATTCATTCCCACTCATGACTTCATGTTTAAACCTAATTTATCTAATATAATTATAAAATACCTTAATATCTATAATAATCTAATATAGGTGGTGCCCTTACCTTGTTTATTGTCACTGGATATATATTTGTAATGTGTCTTTACATTCATTTTTAGAGCCATTTTTCTTTTGACAAATTCACAACCATCATTCACTAGAATGGCATCATTTCATGAAAATAAAACATAGACTAAGAATGATTTGGGTTGGTTCTAAAGTGTGTCACTAGTTCAATGAGTTTAGTAACATATTTTCTATATGCATAGTTTTGATCTGACATGTTTTGAATCATCATCTATGATTCATCATCAGAAAATATTTAAAAGGAAGTTGGTTTAGAGTTCCATTATTGTAAAATTATTGATTATAAATCATGGATGGTGATTTAAAACACATTAGATCAAAAATTTCACCCATAAATCATCTATTTTTCACTCTTATGGACTATGAAAACATCAAAGCTCTTATATTTTCTATAGTTGTGGATTATATATCTTACCATCATTGCATTTTATGAGTTTACGATTAGGTGAGATATATTATCAAGCAACTCACATGTATGTTGTATGAATCCTCATTTTACATACATGTTTATCAGGCCATTTAAAACCAATTTCAAATCAAATGATTCTATCATAAAAAAATTTACTCTCTTCTCCAAATTAGAAAGTGCCTAATGTATCTACAATATTCATTCCCACTCGTGACTTCATGTTCACACCTAAGTTATCTAATATAATTATAAAATACCTTAATATATGGAATAACCTCATATAGGTAGTGCCCTTTCCTTATTTAATGTCACTAGATATATATTTCTAATGTGTCTTTATAGGCATTTTTTGAGCCATTTTTCCATTGATGTATTTACAGCCATCATTCAACAGAATGACATGGTTACATGAAAATAAAACACAAACTAAGAATGGTCTAATTTTTTTCCAAAATGCTTCACTAGTTCAATGAGTTTAGAGACATTTTTTTATAGTCATGATTTACATATCCAACCATCATTACATTCTATGAGACTATACATGTGAGATATATTATCAAGCAATTCACATATTTGTTATATGCTCCTTCATTTTTCATACATGTCTATCAAGACATTTAACACATATTAAGCAAAGGGGGGGCTATTATGTTTCATGTTTTTTTTGTGCATGATTAACCAGTGCATATATAAAATTGAAGTAGTTTAAATTCTAATCTTTTGATTCTTTTACAATGCATTTCTAACAACACAGTATGTGAAATAAAAAAATGTGTCTATTGGTTAGTGTTGGATGGAAAGGATGAGCTATTTAGATGAAAATATGTTAAGTACAAATAATAAGATCATAATGTAGTATGGTAAATTTTAAGTTGATGAGGGTTGTGTACACTGTGCTTTTTACATTACATTGATGGAAGGGCTTGGTTTATGTTTATAGTTGCATAAGAAAAGAGGTATTTATGTGGAAGTGGATTCTAAAGTAGTTGTTAAAACGAAAATGGAGGGGGATGTTCCACAAGTAATATTGAGTAAACTACATGAGCATGAAATTTTTTTATATGGTTATTTCCATAATATTGAAATCTGCTATACAAATAAAGAACCCAAGTAAGAAACAACACATGAAGAACCAAAGAAAATAGGCCAAATGAACATGGATAATTTTGACATGCCTAATCTAGAAGATGCACATGCACCTACAGAGTGATATGATGAACAATTAATTTGATATTATGTCTGATTTTTAAGTGCATAATAATGTAATTATTAAGTAACAATTCTCTTTTTTTACACCGTATAATGTTTATATTTCTCGTTGTATTCATAATCACCATTATTTTTTTTGAGGTGATATGTTGTTGATTTAGTGGCATAAATACTATCATGGGATATATGTTATATTATTTTGAAAAGAAACAATTTTTTTGTAATTATGCAACAATGAGTATTTTTTTAACTCAAAAAATTAATGGTACAATGCAATACATTTAGTATGTTTTCATTATTCTTGGATGACATTGTGTGGCTTGCCTTTTCACCTCCTCCCTGAACTTAAACATTTTGTAATGATATTTTGATTCCACTGCCATTATGAATCTCAATCACACTGCTAATTATCAAGTATTTGATATGTATATATTGTTCATAGATGTCAAATTTCTTCATTTAAATAGAATCAATGTTCATAAATGTTGTAGGTGTTATTAATTCATTACTATTCATAGATTTTATTATTTCATCATTCATAATGTTTAATATGTATTGGTCAAATGAAACATTTTTCCTATACATTAGATCAGATGGAGAAATAGTGGGTTCAATTTTTACACCTTACGCTTCAAAACCCAGTCAAGGTTTTATTTGAATATAGTAATATCAGGTGGGAAATTTTTCCTGAAATTAATGAGAAAGAAATGTGGGTTGGTCCAAGGGTTGAGGGTGATAGACTTTATGACTTCATGAAAGGATAATTAAATAATAAATGTACCCTAAAAAATTATGTGTGTCACTTCGTACCAAAAAACTAATGCCTATTCTTGAGTAGTAGATAAGGACCAACACTACTTTGGAATATGTCATGTAAGTGGTCTCTCCTTTTATATATTAAGTGTGCACATATTTATTGTTATTATGTCATGTTCATATTCCATTTATGTTATGGACTTTAAATTTATATACACTTGATAAGTTTAATATATCCATATAAATATTGGTGTTTATATGGGCTTGAGGACTTATAGGAAACCAATTCCATGAAAAAATATAAGTCCATAGTATCAAAGATGGGAAGAGGTATCCAATCGGGCTGAAAAAATATAAATTGTGGCTATCAATATCATTTTAGCACCTACAAATTGGTCATTAGATCCAATCATGTGTTGCTCACATATAATTAAGGACAACATACTAACAATCAAGGTAATCATTGCCATGGAAAATAATATAAATAGTTCAAGGGGAAGAAATCTTTTTTGACCCTTATATTAGTCCTTATATGAATGAATGGGTTCATATGTTGTTGTTGTTAAGTATGTCTGTTGATGTTATCTATCTTAAACACCATGAGATGGTGAATGAAAAAATTACAATTTTCAATGTTGAAACACAATGGGATGATTTCTAAAGAAATGATGACATATATAATAGATAACAACAAATAAATGAGGTGAAATATGTGTATAGTTCCAATTATTTAGAAAGTGTTGGGAAGTGGGTGTTATCAAATCCTAACAAGTAATTTGTGTATCAAGGATACAATAACAAAGGCATTGATGAGGATGGATAAATCCCCTTCATATTGGGCATCCAACTCCCATAATAAATGGATTGGTTGTTGAAATTTGGCAATGACTATTTATTGTTGATGGATTCAACATTTGGCATGAATGGAATGAAGGTATGATTTTAATTCTTGTAATAATAATATATATATAAACTTAAAATCTCACTCATGTTTTGTGTTTTGTAGTTTCAATTCTACACATTTCTGGTTTTTATTCAAAACACCAAGGACTACCCATAACATGGGTCAATATGTCATGGTCGTGTATTAGTGATATAATTTAATGGATACAAATACTTATACATAGAGTGTATTTGAAAAACATCAAGTGGAAAATTAATGCCTTCATGGTAGATGATGCCAGTGCGGAGATCAAAGCAATTAGGTGTGTCTTTATTATTTGTACTGGCACAATGAATTTTTTACACTGAATTTCATAGATACCATTATCACCTTATCATCCAAATTCTAAAAAATAATTATATTATGCAAGGAAAATTTCAATTGTGAAGTTTATTTATGCAACTGACACATACATTGTGCATGGTTGAATAATATGATAACAAAGGTGAGACAAGATGATGTAAGATGTGAGATGTTCAATGAATTGGGATACATAATGCATAATTATGGTGATGAGTAAATGACAAACAAGGAGTCTAGATAGTTTATAGAAAAGTATCGATCCACATAGGCCAATTTTGTTAAATATTAGGAGAAACACTGGCTTCACAAGGTTGGAATGTGGTCGATATACTACCATACCCTTCAATATATTAGGCAAAAAAAAAATTTAGCATTGAATCGTACCATTCACACATAAAAAGTCATTTCTTGAGCATTATACAAACTTATGCACATCGTGGGATAGATTGGTTAGTTCAACAACTAACCAAAATTATCTATATATACTATGAGTGGCTAAAAATATGCAAGGATAATAGATTTTATAGGAAATTCAAGGTCTAGATAATTGAAAATCTTTCATGGGTTAAGGCTTTATATATTTTAGACTACTATGTCACCTTGCACAATAGTGACACTCGTATAGCTTGGGTGCAAAGTTAGACATATGAGATATTACATTATTAGGTATATAATGCAGCACCATCCATGTCAATGTGCAATTATCCATATTCACTTGAAGGCTACACTTGTAAACATGTCATTAAGGTGGAGTTGATGAGAGAGAGAATAGTATATGGCATTTTCCATGATGTAAGGAATGGTGTGAGTGAACCCACCAACAATGATAAGGAGGCCAATGTAAAATTTATTTCCACTTATTTTTCTATACCTTTGCTAACCTTGATACAGTCTCAGCTATGATCATACAAAAGAATGATGAAGAGGTATAGAAACCAATTGCATTTTTCAGCCAAGGATTATAAGATTATGAGGGTAGGTATTCATTTGTTGAGAAACAAAGTTTAGCTATGATAAGGGGATTTAAAAAACTCGCACACATGGTTTCAAACAATAAGATACATATCATGGTTTCTCATCCTAGCACCAAGGACTTTCTTATAAGCAAAGACCTCAATGAAAAGAGAGCTGGATGGATTACTAAGGTGATGGATTATGATGCAAACATCAAGGTGACAAACTTGGTGAGAGGTAAAGGTTTATGTGATCATTTAGCTTCAAATGTTTAAGATCATCAAGAGGAAGTCTTGACCAAACAATTTCAACCCCAACCAACTGATCACATACAAGTTTAAATTCAGACACAAGACATCATTAGTTTGCTTCAAAATGGTGAGTGCCCCAATGACTTAAACAAGTCTCAAAGAAGGTATTTTAGATTGTATACCATTCCTTACTATCTTTTAGATGGTGTTATCTTTATAAAAGATGTGAATGGTGTGTTTTTAACGTGTGTTAACACTGATCAATTTGATATGCTACTGGAAAAGTTTCACAATGGTATAGATGAAGTTCATTTCTCTCCTAGGATGACTGCTACAAAGATAATGAGCGATAGTTACTATTGGCCTAGTCTTTTTAAGGACTATCACCACTGGGCTAAAAATTGTCCTCAATGTGCCTTCTTTGTAGGCAAATAAAAAATTGTATCCCTTCCATTGAATCATATCCAGGTAGACTAGCCTTTCATGCAATGGGGCCTTGATTTCATTGGTATGATCAACCCTCCATCAAGTTTTGGGCACAACTGGATACTGACTGCTACATACTACTTCACAAGGTGGGTAGAGGTTGTTGTATTAGAGGTAAGTGAAAATACTATCTTGGAGTTTTATGAGAGCATTATAACAAGGTTTGGAGTTCCCCATGTTATCATTTATGATAATGCACTTTCTTTCATAAGTGCTAAAACTTTTTATTGGGCAAATAAGAATGGATTTTACTTGAGCACCTCATCCAATTATTACCCTCAAGGTAATGGATTGGCTGAGTCTACTAACAAGAACCTCATCAAGATCATCAAGAGGACATTGGAGAACAATCAAAGAGCATGGCACAACAAGTTGAAGACAACCTTATGGGTTGACAGGATTACTCCTAATAAGTCAATTGGTAATTCTCCCTTTGTGCTTGTTTATGGGAGAGAGGCTAGGTTGTCCATATCTCAAGAACTCCCTACTATGGAACTTGCACAATAGCTGGGACTATTTAAAAATACTCCAATGGAGGTTGGATTGACAAAACTAATGCAACTGTAAGAAGCAAGAGATAATGCACATAAGACCATAGAACACCATGAAGTGCTTATGAAGAAGTATTTTGACAAGAAATCAAGTGTAAGAGTTTTCAAGGAGGGTGAATTAGTCCTGAAATGGGATGAGGACAAAGCAAAATCAATACCCTTGAGATAAGTGGGGAAAACAAAGCTAGGAGGAGGTATCATGATAGGCATCAACCTATGCCAAGTCCTTTGAAATATTTCATTAAAATCTTCCATGGATTCGTTATGACCTCTCTTTATCACATTCAACTGATGGATCAGTGAGGTATGGTCAGTCTTATTCTCAAATCTAGTAACCAATAACTCCCCAAAGCCATCCCAACTGTAATGAAACCACCTTCTAAAGTCCTATACCAATCAAGTGCCTTGCCTTTTAGAGACATAGCAAGCAATCTAATCACTATGTTGGTTCAGGTAATATTATAGAAGTTATATAAATTTGAAATGTCCCTAATCTGCTCATATGGGGTAATAGGACCCTCTCTATTGAAACTAGGGATACTCTTGGTAGCATTGGGAGGAATAGGGTCGTATTTAGGATTTTTAATTAGATTTTAGGTGTTGAAGGTTAGGAAAGGTTGTTGCCTCTCCATTTATCTTCTTTCCTCTTGATCTCTTATTTATCCAACTTCCTCAACTTCTTCTTCTCCAAAACCTCCTTGCCAAGGATTTCTAAGCATTGAGAATGGTCCAGGTCATTGTTCTTCAAGAAGAGCTTCAGCTAGAGGGACTTGATCAAAATTATTAGATGACCTAGTGAGGACCATGAAGTATAATGTGGGAAACTTGATCTACAACCAAATATTCTCACCTTTTGGAGTCACTAAATGCTATATTAAGGATATTTCTACAACCCTAAGATTTTTAAGATCAACATTCACCTTGACATGTAAATAATTGGTCCCACTAGGCATGCCAAAATTATTATCTCAAAATCTTACACACTAGAAGAGAGTGTTCAATCCTCTTCCATATTTGGGAAACATTAGGACATTTCTAGGTATGTGGGTATACCTATGTAGGAAATGAGCCTCTAGATTTAAAATGGCTAGCTCCCTGAATGTGTCTCTATAAAACCACTTATGTCTAAACCAATTTTCTTAAAGGGAAAAGAGTTAGAAATTATATAAAAGGAAAACCTACTCTAGGAATGGTGATACACCAATATCATCTTCCATATCAATATCATATTCTATTGCACAATGTAGCAAAACACACAGACCATTCCTAAGTTCTAAGGATTCTAACACAAGTATTTCAACACAGAGGTGAGATGTGTAAAATGACATAAGGAAAATGAACTGAAAGGAAAACTTTGCACATATTAAAATAATAATAACATTCAAAAATTTAATACACTTAAACACACTCTGTATGACCAATTAGATCCAAAACTCTTGCTTAGACATGAAGGATAAGGGATAGAAGGATTAAAATCATCACTTGTCACTATATGCCTCTTACACACTCAGACAATTTCTCAAAACTTGAAAGAAAATAGACTAGTACTTCATGCTTAAAGGTAAAATGTGTTATCATTCTAGTAGGGCTTTGCCATACACTGTGTGTTTATCTTTTCACTATATAAAGGGCCATATATATAGTAGGGAGGAACTGAGAAGAGGAGGCCTTTGACACTAGAAAGAGGAATCATTTATTTAAGAGTCTCCATCTATAGCTACAACCATCTTTGTAAAGGATGCTCATTCAAGCTATCTGGTTGATCCATGTCATTTCAAGTGATTCTACAATAGCCTTTCTCTCCTAAAGATGCTTCTCTAATAGTTATGTTGATAGAAATAGGATATTCTTGGGTTGAGTCATGATAATAAAATGGTTATCCACCTATTGTAGATTTTTTAATTTCATTCAATTGGCCTTGTCTTCCTCCTTTGATTGGTCATTACAAAATGACACAGATCTTAGTTGATCAATGGTGATATGGGTCCTCTCACTGCTTTAATGAATAAAGGATGTGATCCTTCAGATCTGCTTTTGAATCCTTTTGTTTGAACACTAAAAATTAGCTCATTGTCTTAAAGTTGACATTCATTCAATCATCATTCCACTTGGACAACTCCTTCAGAGGAATTTTCCTTCACGATTTTTGTTATCGGTCACCTTCCTATCATCCTCCCTTTGGACTGCTCAAACATGCCCTTCGACACTCCTACGGACTCTGCACAAGTGTCTATACCCTTTGGAATTTTTCTAAAGGACATTTTGGCATGAAAATACCCTTTGGGACCTTGGGTTTAGGGTACTTTGTCTGAAAGGTGCCCTTCGAAGCTTTTGAAAAGGCCCTATGAACTTTTCCCAAGTGTCCTTTCGATCATTCTCCTCAGGCACATTACCTGAAAAAATTCTCATCCATTTTATCTGAAAGAATCCACCTTTCATGCCCCTTTGGATTGGTTCACCTTTATCGAGAATGCTCCTTCAAGCTTTTTGTTTTAGACAAAAAGTTTGAAACAACTTTCCTATAGGCTCCTTTTCTTTTCTCTTCAGAACCCTCTTTCTATAGAATTTATTTCGGTGTCCCTTCGAACCTTTTTTAAAGGACACTTATTCATGAAAATACCCTTCAAAAATTTGTGTAGGGTATTTTACAGGTGAAACGATCCTCTCAAAACTTGAAGTGCCCTTTGAAAGAATGGAATTACCCTTTCAGACTTTTTGCAAGTAACCACTTTCCTGAAAGAGAGTCCCTTTGGAAACTTTAAAGTGGACCCTTCCTTGGAATATGCCCTTAGAAAGAATGAAAGTAGACCTTTATTTGAGGAAAAGGCCCTTTGGGCTTTTTGAAAGTGTCCCTTCAGGATTTTTTTAAAGGACACTTTGAAGAAAAAAGACCCTTCGATAATTTGTAATGTACCCTTTAGAAAGATTGTTTCAGACAAAAAGTCTGAAACAATTCCTTCGTAAATCCTATAAGAGACATTTCTTTTGGAGAAACTGCAAGGATGAATTCCCTTTGATAAATTTTAAGGGACACTTTCTCAAGAAAAAGACCCTTAGGGAAGTTTGAAATTGCCCTTTGAAAAAGTGCAAAGTTTCCCTTCAAAAACTTTGAAGTGGACTAATCTTTTGAAATAACAAACGCTTTGGAAAGATTGTTTCGGACAAAGAGTCCAAAATAATTCCTTCGAAAATTTTTCAAGAGACAATTTTTTCAAAAAGATGTAAGGGAAATTTATTTCTGAAATTTGTAAAGTACCCTTCAGAAAAACTACAAGAGACAATTCGCAAGAGAAAAAGACCCTTCGACGGAATGAAAATGTCCCTTCAGAAATATTGAAAATGTCCCTTCTCAAGAGAAATGATCTTTTGGGAAGATTTTAAGTGACCCTTAGGAAAAGTGCAAAGGACCAAACAAAGGCTTCATTCTATAGACAAAATCCAAATGCTACACTTAGCCAAAAAGAAAGATGCAAAACTTGGGAGTGAAAATTGGCTAATAGTTAGTACCTATCTTTGTATTAAAAATTGTTTGTAATTGAGTTTGTATATAAAATTTTAATGCAAGTTCAATACAACTGTAAATATTAGGCAAATACTAATTAAAATAAATAGATTAAAATATCAATGGTGGGATTCAAATATATAATGTTTCAATAATTTATGTCGGAAGAGTAATGGCCATTACATTTAATATAGAGAAATGAAAATGTTAACAACCAACAAAATAAATTTAATATGTTTATTTAAAATTTTAAAATCACATTGATTTGAATTCTATTGAAATCTCCTACAAGTTAAGATTCCAATAAATGGGTTTAACCTTAAAAGAATTTATAAGTTAAAATAGATAGATTGTTGATAAAATAAAACAAATTTATACATTAATAATGGTGATAGCCAACAAAATGCATCATGTCACTAATAATATAATTTGTATCTCTTTTATTATTTAGATAATATTTGTTAGCATGAGATATATTACTAGGTGACACAAAGATAGTGTATAGAATTGAACTAATTAAATGTAGTTTATAGACAGGTGGATCTTGGTTCCTAGCTTCAAAGATTGCTTCATACCCAAGACACATTGTATACTCCGATCTAGTCTTATTATTTTCCCATGCAAAAGAATCCTTTAGCCTTATATGGCTTCTTTTCAGACTATTAGTATAATCAGTCCATAGAGCTACAATTTCACCTTCTAATCCAATAATATGAGCAGATCTCCACCCTTGTTGCCAAATATCAATAGTATGAGGGTCACCCACATGGCTATTAGTAAACATGCCTCTCACCTAAAAAAAATCATTCAATTCGGTATTCTTATCCTCTCTACATCCCAAGATGGAGTCGATGTCAACTCTAACTTGATCATTGATAGTTAATTTATAAGCCAAATGTTTTTCAATCACTGTAAAATACATAACTAATGCCTTCCATTGTATTGAAACATTCTTTATGATTTTTATCAGACTTCTAATCTAGTCTAAAATAAACCCATGCTTGAAATATTTATGTTCAATTATATTCCTCCATAACCTTCAATATTAAAAACATGCCAAAGATTTTTTTTGTTGCTAATGAGTTGCCAAATAATTGAATATTCTTCAAACCCTACCCACCCTCTTCCTTTGGTCTATCGATTATCTTCCACTTGACCAGGGGTGTTCTCTTATTTTCTTTCTTTCTGAACCAAAGGAAGTTTAAACAAGTTTTATTGATATTTCCAAGAACACCTTTAGGAATGTAAGCCATAGAGTGCCAAAACACTAAAATAGGCTCCAATACTAACTTTACTAAGGTCAACCTCCCTCCTATAGAAAGCTATCTATTACACCAATTATTTATCCTTGTTTCCACCTTTTCAATCAAACAACCCCCATCATTTTTCCCATATCTATTTAGCTTTAAGAGAAAACCCAAGTAATTAATACCATTTTGTAAGTTTACAAGATTTAAAGGAAATAACCTTGCAAGCATATTAACAACTTATTGGTCCAGAACATGAAAGCTAATAGTATATTTCTAACATTTAGTTTCATTTTAGTAGTTGTATTATAAACATCTAAAATTACCTATAATTTCCTAACTTCCTTGTCATTTCCATTTAAGAATAAAAAGACATCATCAACCTGTAAAAAATGTGTTAATGAGACAAACCCACCAATTCTAACACCTAAGATAATCCCTCTTATTTTTGCATCCATAATAGTTGTTCTCACTCCTTTGACAACTAACAAGAAAATTAAAGGGGATAAAAGACATCCCTACCTTAGGTCCTTGGATGGCCTAAAGAAGCTAGAAGCATAGCCATTAATAAAGATATTGAAATAAATAAAATTAATACAACCCATAATCCAAGTGACCATATAAATATTGAAACCCACATGCAAAAGAATAAATCTTAAATATAACTAGCTCACTTTATCGTAAGCTTTAGATAGATCCAATCTCAACACCATAACAGGTAGGATTTTTTATTTAATTGTATGAGACCCCTCTTGAGTTAATCCTTTTACCTCAAAAATCTACGTTCCAACAAAAAACCCATTTTTTTATTGAGAGATAACTTTATACAAAAATATTAATTCTTATTCCCATAGTCTTAATAGTAATTTTGTAGACATAGTGTGTAAGGATATAGTCCTAAACTCATTTATAGTTTTGGGCTTATCTATCTTTGGGATTAAAGATATAAAATTAGACTTAAAGGCTTATAAAACCTTCCCAAAAACCCTGACTTCCTTAATAACTCTGAGTAGAGCCATCTTAAACTAAGTCAAAGAACCCGATAAATAAATCTATAGGCTAACCATCTATCCTAGAAGCTTTTCCCTTCAAGAAATAAGATAAAAAAATTCAACTTCTTATAATACATACAATATCCTCCATCAACACTTGATTGTCTTCTTACAAAATAAAACTAGGGAAACAAGAGGTTAGTTTTATAATTTCTTATATATTTACCCTGTTTGGTTCTTTATCGATAGGATGAAGGAATGAGACCACTAAATAAGATAGCTCAGATAACTCGTTAACTGAATTTCCAATAGCATCTTGCATTTCCTATATACTATTAACCATTTTCCTATGGTTATAAAAACTATGAAAAAAAATTGTATTATCATCCCCAAACTCCAACAACATAGCCTTACTTTTCATCCTCCACTTAGCCTCTCTCCAATCTAGGATCCTTCTCTTCCTCAATTATAGATATTATAATTTTTATTTCACTTCTTTATTGAAATACCTTGTCTCATTATTCTCATATAATTCACCTATCTTCCTCTCAATTGATTTGAGGTCGTCATTCTTTTCCTTTTTTTTTGGTTTGTAACTAATGAAACCACTGCTCTTTTAACCTTATTTAGAACATTTACAAATTGAAAGCTTGTTGTCTCCGTAGATTCCACATCATAATGAACCCATTCTTTCTTAACCAATTCTTGAAGCTCCTCCTCCTCTAGATGCTAATAATTAAACTTGAAGTGACTGGCTAACTTATTGTTTTACTTTTCTATCTAAATAAGTATAGGAAGGTGATTTGAACTTCCCCCAATTTCCACCTAGGATCTGATCTTATTTGAAATAATTAATGTATTATTCAAAATCAAAAAAATATATAATCTCTTAGAAACCCTAGATTATTTATTATTATTATTCTTCTATTTTGGCATAAGCTTTATGGTATCCACATCAACCAACCATGCCTCCTCTATTTGTGACTAAATATTAAAACCAATATGTCCATCCATGTTGAATCTCCCCACACTTCTTCTCTACTCAATGTAAAGTTTAGATCACCCCCAAGGATAACTCTCTTCTCCTTAAAGTACCCCTAAAAGAGGAAACCTTCCAAAAAAACTTGCACATCTTCATACATACCATAACAATTAATAACATAGATATTTTGTCCTAGATCTTTGAATAAGAACTATGTCCATATACCTAAATAAAGAATAGTAGATTGAGCTCCTCACTCTTAAATGGGAAGAAGGCTAGCTTTGTATGTGGATAGCTCTTTCTTGGTTTTCTTTTGGTGTCCAACAGTTTCTTTGGTTTTGTTTATTTCAAGCATACACAATATACCTCATTTGATTCCTCATGTTTGCTTGTAGTTCTTTCACATCTTTGTTTATGTTCATTATCTAGTTAAAGATAATATTGAGGTATTTTAATAGGTGTATATGACTATATTCTGGATGCTCTAATATACCTTGTGTTAGGTTGTGGAGCTAAAATCTTCACCAGGATGCAAACAGGAAGAGTTACGGAGGTCGCGGAGGTTGCGGAGAGTTGCAGAATGAGTTGCAAGGCAACCGACATCGGTCTGATCAACCGACATCGGTCAGATAGCAATGAAGAAGCAACCGATGTCATTTACCAGTCGGCCAACATCGGTCAAGGAGGAGCCGACGTCGGCAGTCTGTACGTGAACATGCAGTTTGCATGTTGATTTCGGAGAGTCTATTTTTGGACTATTAGTTTGCATGTTAAAGGCTAGTTGTAGTCTTGAGTTGCACATCTAATTATTGTAATTAAGATAGTCTAATTATTTTAAGCATGAGATCTATATAATAGACTCATGGGCTGTATTGTAAACTAGTGCTAGAGAGTAAGAGAGCAAATAAGCTCCTTCAGAGAGAGGAGAGCAATGGTGTGTTCCTCCTAGTGCCACAGTACCAAGTGTGGGTGCTGGTTTGGAGAATCAGAAGGGTTCTTTGTGTATGTATGATCTTGGTTAGCAGGTGTGCATGGCTTCTTTTGGAGATCTACATTGGTGAGTAAGGTCTGGTGATTTGCCAGGTAGCAGCAGAGAGCAGGAGATCTACTTGGAGTACGGTTGTGTACTTGGTGTACTGGCAGTGTTGTTACTGACTGGTGGAGGTGAACATCAATTCTGTATTGGAGTTGATTATTGGGACCGATGAGAGAGAGGGAAGAAGTTCTTGAGGTGTGGCGAGCCTTTGAGGTGGAAGAAGAAGTGGCATCTTCTTTATTGTATTTTCTTCTGAGTGATTATTAATACAATTGTGTATTGTCTCTCATATTCCTGTGTAGTTTCATATTTCTAGTTACTTATCATTCTGGTTAAATTCTGTGTTTATTTGCTAATACAAGAGGTAATCATATGTGCTCTAATTGGTGGAGCAAGATCCTGACACCTTGGGGACTGGGTCCCTATTGTGTCCAAAGTCTAATTTTTAATCCAGTCAAAAATATAATTATCATTAATACATACACACACACACACACACACACACACACAAAGTGTTGTAATTTCCTCCTCCAACCCCTAAACATTAAATATTAAGAGAATTATAATGTAAATGTGGTGGAGAAGCTAAGGTTAGACTCTTGTTCATATTAAAGATTTAAAATATAAGTAAAAATAAGATAAATATGGATTTAGTGTTTATTATCAACAACAATCATTTATTTAGTATGGATTTAACATTATATATAAAAGTAGTTTTTTTTCTTTTTTCTTATTGGTCTGTTTTTTTTTTTAGAGGCATAAAATTTGTAGGTACACTCAATAGTTACATTTTGGATGGGTGTAATGTTTTAGGCATTTATATTCTATAAAGGAGAACACACATTTAAAGTACAATTTAGAGTTGTACTCATTATTTAAACAATATATAAAGGGTGTCAAAAAACAAATCTCGTATGTAAAAAATTGGTGTCTTTCTTGGTAGATGATAACATTGATCTCCTTATGGTGGATTGGCATTCTCATAATAATTATTAAATGATTTTCTTTGATAGCTCTTTCTAAATTGTAGCCTTTATAATCATGATGGTTATTCAATAACTATTTTTTATTAGTAATATTATTTTAATGAATGTTGAATAATAAAAATTAATTTAAACTTTTCATCAAATAAATGTGCTTAAGTAATTAAAGTATTCATTTATTTATTTTTTGTTGATCAAGTCTTCAATTTTGTGTCAAGGATTAAGGGGTTTCATTTTGTCAAATTTACATGGGATTGAGCCCAGCCTCATCCCTTATGTTAAAATGTTATGTCAACCTAGTTTGGTACTCAAAAAATATTTCACTGGGAACTCCTCTTGTTATCATTGTATTAGTGATGCATACCTTTGAATGTGGTGGTATGACTCAAAAAACAGTTCAATGAACACAATACATGCATATGAGAAGCATGGTACAAATATTTTATAACATAATGGAATATAATAAATAATTATATTGAGAAGTATAGATGTGTTACAATCTCACCCTAAAAATGAAACTGGTTTCCATCGATTATTACCACTTCCATATAGATTCCACTCACTAACCATTTCAATAACCTTTTTTGGGATAAAATTTACGTTCAAATAATCCAGTAGCTTCTTTTACACTAAATGTCTATGACTCTAGGATTCTCCAGTTCTATATGTGTATCTCCTTATATGTGTATGAGAGTAACAGGTATCATTTTTATAGACATTCAAGTCTTGGCCCACCTTCCTCCAATATAATATAAGAAATCCCCTTTAGAAAATTAGAATATATATTTTAACTCACATCTTTACATGCATGATTATCACTTAGGATAAGTTTACGTGCATGATTATCACTTAGGATAAGTTTAACTTGTAACATGATACAATTGATCAATAATAAATTATCATAAGATTCCTTCATAATCAACTAACCAAATATTCAAAAGATATCTAAAATATCTCTTTTGAAATTATTATAAATATAATATTTATTAGGACCATCTTGACCTTAGTGACCCACTTACCATCACAGTGATATTTTGATATTACCAAGATCATTTACGAAAAATATTTACTTTTACCATTGACCATCACTTTCACAATATTTCCCTAAAGTAATTTAATTGGTACCATGGATTGTTTATTAATTACTTTATAAAATTCTATAATCAACATCATTTTTTCTTGGTGAGTGTTGATAACTTCTAGTGGACACTAATACTAATTACACTCCAATTTATTTGCTTTTTATAATTTACCATAATTGAAACACAATATTTCCCTAAACTAATTTGACTCTAGCTATGAAATATTTTCTAATTACTTTATGATACTTTTTGGCATGCATTATTATTATTTGGAAGGCATTAATAACTTCTAGTGGACACTACTACTAGTACACTTTACATCAATTTTTTTAAAATTTCTAATGAGAAGAAAAATTTAGATGAAAAATTTTATGGTAATATTTTCCCCCTCTTTATCCTCTACTCCATCCTCAGAGTAGACTATCATGGAAAATATAAAGTAAGTGTTGTAAATATCTTCAATTTGTCATGGTTGATCCATTTTTTTATTAGAGTGCCATCTATTTCCTCAATTTTATATGCCCCATTATCAGTTATTATGTTTATCCTATAGGGTCCCATTGATTTAAGAAGGAGCTTCTTGTGCTTCCCCTTGTGATGTCAAGAATCATATGCCATGACTAAATCATTTACTTAAAATGGGCACCAATTAATCTTACAATCAAAATATTCCATTTGATCCATCTTTTTATTAAGAATGCTATCATTTTTTATTTGTCACATTTCCTCTAAGAGATTAAGATACACCAATCTATAACTTATAGATTCACCTTGATTCATCCTCTACTTGATGAAAACCTATAAGATCATAACATCAAAATCAATGAGAAAAACATGATCACTACCATAAAAAAATGAAAAGGATAATAATTTGTTGTTGAATTTGATGTGCCCCTATATGCCCACAATGTTGCATGAATTCACTTATCCCATGTGTACCTATAAAGCTAAATATTTGGAAAGAATTATGGATAGTACATGATTTGTTCTCTCCAAATATCATTTATACTTGGATTATAGGTTTTTAACTTCCTATTTTTGATGGAAAACCTATCCACTAGTGATTTGACCACTTTATGGATGAAGTGATTACTTTTATTCGTTATATTTTCTAGTGGGCAACCAAATATTTTATCAATGCACTCATATAAAAACCTTGACACATCATCCATAGAAGTTATTTTCCAGGGTATAACCTCAACTGATCCAAAATTTGAAAGCTTTTGTTGAAAAATAATTCAAGAAACCAAAAAAAATAATTCAAATAATGTTATCTCTGAGAAGAGATGTTTTATTGATAAAATTTATAGACCCAAACATATACTTATTTTTGAGAAGAGATGTCTAATTTCCATTTCAGATTAAATTTTCATTTATACATGTTTTGAAGGTGGGGGGAGGATGTGTAAGGTCACCAATCTCAAGGGAGATGAATTGGTTTGACTTCCACGATTTACAACAATATAGAATTTGAGGAATTACTATTTTTAGAAGCTTACTATTTTTAGGCTGCACTACTAAAATTGAAATTTAGGGCACTTAAATTAGGTTTTTAGGGTTCAAAATTCATTAATAAATCTCCATCCCATCTCACCATGTTCTCCTCATTCTTATCTTTCCAATGGTTCAAACGGTGAGTCAATTGGAGCTACGGTGCAAAAGTTATGGCTCCCAGAAGTTATGTCATCAATTGGGGTAGACCCATCACTTGAATTATCACTTAAATTATTGCCCAGATCATTCCTCCCTCTTTGAGAATAAATGGTCCCCATTACATCAAGATTTCTCATCAAGTGTGGTAGTTTTACTTCTATTTGATTCCCGATGCATACTTGGAATAGACTGTGATTTATGGAACTATGTAGGGCTCGATTGTTCACCATTTCTATCTAACCATCAGTCTGTGGATGGAAGGCCATGAAATTATTTAGCTTGTATCTATTTTATTATATTATTGTGTTGTTTATGTAGTCAGGGCTGCAGCATCGACCCTTTTGGATTCTTGTGGCTTGACCACCATGAGAATAAATTTATTGGCACTAATCAAAGAGATAGATGTAGAAGGTGGTACCTCTGATACCCTGTAGCATCGTGTTCCAAGAGTAAGAGTAATCTTTTAAGTTCTTGATTCATATATTCGATCATACATGAATGGCTAACCAAAGAGTACATCACAAACATCTAGATTGACCACATCACATAAGACCTCATCTTGGAAATGTTTTATTGCATATGAGAGAAGACATTGGTGGATGACATAGAGGTTTCTCCCTGGACTCAACCATCTAATACTGTATGGCTTTGGGTGAGGCTTCATGGACAGATTTAGGCTTTTCAAAATATTAGTAGAGATTAAATTCTTTTGACTTCTACTATCAAGAATGAAATGTAGAGGCTTACCTTTCACCCATAAATTAGAGTGAAACAACCTTTCCTTGTCATCTAGCCTCTCCTCATGGGTCTATGATGAAGCAACAATGGCTTCAGGCTCAACATCTATAATCTCTTCTTTAACCTCTTTGACTATAAAGTTTGTATGAGGTAGAACAATGGATGTTGAGGATTGTGACTCAGAAAGCAAGGACTTGATGGTTCGAGATTCTTCTTTAGAGTGAGTTCCAGATTTTTGAGTCACACCACTTCCCAATATTTCCTTCCTTTTGCTTCCAATTTTGGCCTCATGTTTGACCTTCTTTGTCACTTTTCCATTTTGAAGGTTGACTCTTTGTATTCATTCTTCCATGCTTCTACTCAATCTTTACTATAAACTTGTACGCTTCACCAAAGGTTTCCAAATTAAAGAATTCCATTTCTCCCCGTATGTACCATTGTAGTCTGCCATGGTATTTGAGAACCTTATGTTTCTCACTTTCTTGGATGCCCAATCTCGTAGATAGAGAATGAAAAATGTCAATGTAATCTTGAACAAATTGTTCCATACCTTGGTGAAGTTGTTGCCACTCTATATACAGATCGTCATATGCTCCAATGGGGTAGTATTCTTCCTTTACAGCTTCTATGAAATCATCCCAAGTAGGTTCCATCTCTAAAGGCCAATACCATCTACACTAAATCTCTTTTTGTACACTTCCCACCAATTTTTGACAGGCAATGATTCTTTCAAAAGAGAAAAAGTGATCTTCTCTTTATTGGTGAATTTATTTACAAAAAAATAAGATGATAATTGATCCAGCCAATTTTCTACAACATTAGCATTGATTTTGCCTTCAAATGTAGGGATATCAAAATTCACCTAAACCTTGAAGGGTGTTGGGGCACTAAAAGGATGTGGGGGTGTGGATGAGGAGCCATAATTTCCCATCAATATTTGTTGGAGAATTTGAGTGAATTGTTGTAGCATATGTGCTTTCTACTATTGGAGGACTTCATTCACCATTTCCTTGAAAGGATTAGATGTCTCGGTGTTGTCTACCATTTGAAGTCATTTGGAGTGAATAGGTGGATAGTCTATTGGTTCTATTTTTTACCCAAGCTTCTTATAATTTGACCTCATCCTCGAGATCATACACTCTAAAGACAAACCACTCTAATACCACTGATCCAAAACTTGAAAGCTTTGGTTGAAAGATAATTCAAGAAACTAGAACAAGACAATTCAAATAATGTTATCTCTGAGAAGAGATGTTTTATTGATAAAATTTATAGACCCAAACATATGCTTATCTCTGAGAAGAGATGTCTAATTTCCATTTTGGGTTACATCTTCATTTCTACATGTTTTGAAGGTGGGGGGAGGATGTGTAAGGTCACCAATCTCAAGGGAGATGAATCGGTTCAACTTCCATGATTTATAACAATACAAAATTTAAGGAATTACTATTTTTAGAAACTTACTATTTTTAGACTGCACTACTAAAATTGAAATTTGGGGTACTTTCATTGGTTTTTTTATGGTCAAACTTCATTGAGAAAATCTCCATGCCATCTCACCATGTTCTTCTCATTCTTATCTTTCCAATGGTTCAATCGGTGAGTCAATTAGAGCTACAGTGCAAAAGTTATGGCTCCTAGAAGTTCCATCATCAATTAGGGTAGACCCGTCACCTGAATTATCACTTGAATTATTGCCTAGATCATTCCTCCCTCCTTGATAAGCAATTTTCCCTATTTCATCAATATTTTTCATCAAGTGTGGCAGTTGTACTTCTATTTGATTCTCGATGCATACTTAGAATGTACTGTGATTTATAGAACTATGCAGGGCTTGATTGTTCACCATTTCTATCTGACCATTTGTCTATGGATGGAAGGATGTGAAATTATTCACCTTGGTATCTATTTGATTATGTTGTTATGTTTTTTGTGTAGTCAAGGCTGCAGCATCGACCCTTTTGGATTCTTATGGCTTGACCACCATGAGAACAAATTTCTTGGTACTAATCAGAGAGAGAAATGTAGAAGGTGGTACCTTGTAGCACCTTGTTCCAAGAGTGAGAGTAATACTTCAAGTTCTTGATTCATGGAATCCATGTCTATCATACATGTATGGATGACTAAAGAGTACATCACAAACATCTAGATTGACCACATCACATAAGACCTCATCTTGGAAAGGTTTTATTGCATATGAGAGAAGACATTGGTGGGTGACACAGAGGTTTCTCCCTGGACTCAACCATCCAATACTATATGGATTTAGATGAGGCTTCATGGATAGATTTAGGCTTTTCACAACATTAGCAGAGATTAAATTCTTTTGACTTCCACTATCAAGAATGAAATGTAGAGGCTTACCTTTCACCCATAATTTAGAGTGAAACAACATTTCCTTATCATCTAGCCTTTCCTCATGGGTCTATGATGAAGCAACAATGGCTTTGGGCTCATCATCTATATTCTCTTCTTTAACCTCTTTGACTACAGGGTCCATATGAGGTATAGCAGTGGATGTTGAGGATTGTGACTTAAAAATCAAGGACTTGATGGCTTGATATTTTTTTTGGAGTGAGTTCCATATTTTTGATAATCACACCACTTCCCAATCTTTCCTTCTTTTTGATTCCAATTTTGGCCTCATGTTTAACCTTCGTTGTCACTTTTCCATTTTGAAGGCTGACTCTTTGTATTCATTCTTCCATGCTTCTACCCAATCTTTACTATGAACTTGTACACTTTACCAAGGGTTTCCAAATTGAAGAGTTCCATTTCTCCCTGTATGTACCATTGTAGTCCTCCATGGTATTTAATAACCTTATGTTTCTCACTTTCTTGGATGCCCAATCTCGCAGATAGTGAATGAAAATTTTCAGTGTAATCTTGAACAAACTATTCCTTACCTTGGCAAAGTTGTTTCCACTCTATATATAGATCATCATATGCTCTAATGGGGTAGTATTCTTCCTTTACATCTTCTATGAAATCATCTCAGGTAGGTTTCATCTCAAGGCCAATATCATCTGCATTGAATCTCTTTTTGTACACTTCCCACAAATTTTTGACAGGCAATGATGCTTTAAAAAGAGCAAAAGTGATCTTCTCTTTATCAGTGAATTTAATTACAAAAAAATAAAATGATAATTGATCCAACCAATTTTCTACTGCATCAGCATTAATTTTGCCTTCAAATTTAGGGATATCAAAATTCACCTAAACCTTGAAGGGTGTTGGGGCACTGAAAGGATGTGGGGGTACGGATGAGGAGCTAGAATTTCCCATCAAGATTTGTTGGACAATTTAAGTGAATTGTTGTAGTATCTACGATTGCTGCTATTGGAGGGCTTCATTCACCATTTCCTTGAAAGGATCATATGTTTCAGTGTTGTCTGCCATTTGAAGTTGTTTAGAGTGAATAGGTGGATAGTCTGTTGGTTCTATTTTCCACCCAATCTTTATGTAATCTAACATTACCTCGAGATCATAAACTCTAAAGACAAACCACTATGATACCATTGATCCAAAACTTGAAATATTTGGTTGAAAGATAATTCAAAAAACTAGAATAAGACAATTCAAATAATGCTATCTTTGAGAAGAGATGTTTTATTGATAAAATTTGTAGACCCACACATATGCTTATCTCTGAGAAGAGATGTCTGATTTCCATTTTTGGTTAAATATTCATTTATACATGTTTTTAAGGTGGGGGGAGGATGTGGAAGGTCACTAATCTCAAGGGATATGATTTGGTTTGACTTCTACAATTTACAACAATACAGAATTCAAAGAGTTACTATTTTTAGAAACTTACTATTTTTAGACTGCACTACTAAAATTGAAATTTGGGGCACTTTTGTTGGGTTTTTTGAGGTCAAACATCATTTATCAAATATCCATTCCATCTCACCATGTTCTCCTCATTCTTAGATTTCCAACGGTTCAAACGGTGAGTCAATTGGAGCTACAATGCAAAAGTTATGGCTCCCAAAAGTTCCATCATCAATTGGGGTAGACCCATCACCTAAATTTTCCCCTTGAATTGTTGCCTAGATCATTCCTCCCTCCTTGAGAAGCAATGGTCCCTATTGCATCAATATTTTTCATCAAGTGTGGCAGTTGTACTTCCATTTGATTCATGATGTATACTTGGAATGGACTGTGATTTATGGAACTATGCAGGGCTCGATTGTTCACCATTTCTGTCTAACCATCAGTCTGTGGATGAAAGGCCATGAACTTCTTCCTCTTGGCATCTATTTGATTCTATTATTTTGTTACTTGTGTATTTAAGACTGCAACATCGACCCTTTTAGATTCTTGTGGCTTGACCACCATGAGAATAATTTTCTTGGCACTAATCAGAGAGATAGATGTAAAAGGTGGTACCTCTGGTACCCTGTAGCACCATATTCCAAGAGTGAGAGTAATCCTTTAGTTTATTGATTCATAGATGCCATGTTGATCATACATGAATGGCTGACCAAAGAATACATCATAAACATCTAGATTAACCACATCACATAAGACCTCATCTTGGAAAGGTTTTATTGCATATGAGAGAAGACATTGGTGGGTGACATGGAGGTTTCTCCCTAGACTCAACCATCCAATACTGTATGGCTTTGGGTGAGGCTTCATGGACAGATTTAGGCTTTTCACAACATTTTCAGAGATTAAATTCTTTTGACTTCCACTATCAAAAATGAAATGTAGAGGCTTACCTTTCACCTATAATTTAGAATGAAACAACCTTTCTTTATCATCTAGCCTCTCCTCATGGGTCTATGATGAAGCAACAATGGCTTCAAGCTCAGCATCTATAATCTCTTCTTCAACCTCTTTGACTATAGGTTATGTATGAGGTAGAGCAGTGGATTTTGAGGATTGTGACTCAAAAATCAGGGACTTGATGGCTCGACATTCTTCTTTGGAGTGAGTTTTAGATTTATGATAATCACACCACTTCCCAATTTTTTCTTCCTTTTGCTTCCAATTTTGGCCTCATGTTTGACCTTCTTTGTCACTTTTCCATTTTGAAGGTTAACTCTTTGTATTCATTCTTCCATACTTCTGCTCAATCTTTACTATGAACTTATACGCTTCACTAAGGGTTTCCAAATTTAAGAGTTTCATTTCTCTCTGTATATACCATTGTAGTCCACCATGGTATTTGAGAACCTTGTGTTTCTCACTTTCTTAGATGCCTAATCTCGTAGATAGAGAATGAAAAATGTCAGTATAATCTTGAATAGACTATTCCTTACCTTGGTGAAGTTGTTGCCACTCTATATACAAATCATCATATGCTCCAATGGGGTAGTATTCTTCCTTTATAGCTTCTATGAAATCATCCTAGGTAGGTTCCATTTCAAGGCCAATATCATCTGCACTGAATCTCTTTTTGTACACTTCCCACCAATTTTTGATAGGAAATGATGATTTCAAAAGAGCAAAAGCGATCTTATCTTTATCAGTAAATTTATTTATAGAAAAATAAGATGATAATTGATCCAAAAAAATTTCTACTTCATCAGCATTATATTTGACTTCAAATGTAGGGATATCAAAATTCACCTGAACCTTGAAGGGTATTGGGGCACTGAAAGGATGTGGGGGTGCAGATGAGGAGCTAGAATTTTCCATCAAGATTTGTTAGAGAATTTGAGTGAATTATTGTAGCATCTACACTTGCTTCTATTGGAAGGCTTCATTCACCATTTCCCTGAAAGGATCGGATATCTCGATGTTGTCCACCATTTGAAGTCATTTGAAGTGAATAGGTGGACAGTCTACTGGTTTTATTTTCCACCCAAGTTTCCTGTAATTTGACCTTGTCCTTGGGATCATACACTCTAAATACAAACCACTCTGATACCACTGATCCAAAACTTAAAAGCTTTGGTTGAAAGATAATTCAAGAAACCACAACAAGACAATTCAAATAATGGTATCTCTGAGAAGAGATGTTTTATTAATAAAATTTGTAAATCCAAACATATGCTTATCTCTAAGAAGAGATGTATGATTTACATTTTGGGTTACATCTTCATTTATACATGTTTTGATGGTGGGGGGAGGATGTGGAAGGTCACCAATCTCAAGGGAAATGAATTGGTTTGACTTCCATGGTTTACAACAATACAGAATTCAAGTTACTATTTTTAAAAGCTTACTATTTTTAGATTACACTACTAAAATTTAAATTTAGGGTACTTCCATTGGGTTTTCAAGGGTTAAACTTCATCAAGAAAATCTCCATGCCATCTTACCATGTTCTCCTTGTTCTTAGCTTTCCAATGGTTCAAACGGTGAGTCAATTGGAGCTATGGTGCAAACATTATGGCTCCCAAAAGTTTCATCATCAATTGGGGTAGACCCATCACCTGAATTATTGCCTTGATCATTCCTCCCTCCTTGAGAATCAATGGTCCCCATTACATCAAGATTTGTCATCAAGTGTGGCAGTTGTACTTCCATTTGATTCCTAATGCATACTTGGAATGAATTGTGATTTATGAAACTGTGTAGGGTTTGATTGTTCACCATTTCTATCTGACCATCAGTCTATGGATGGAAGGCCATGAACTTCTTTAGCTTGGTATCTATTTCATTCTATTGTTGTGTTGTTTGTATATTCAAGGCTTCAACATCAGCCCTTTTGAATTCTTGTGGCTTGACCACCATGAGAACAAATTTCTTAGATCTAATCAGAGAGATAGATGTAGAAGGTGGTACCTCTGGTACCCTATAGTGTTGTGTTCCAAGAGTGAGAGTGATCCTTCCAATTCTTGATTCATAGATGCCATTTTGATCATACATGAATGGCTAACCAAAAAGTACATCACAAACATCTAGATTTACCACATCACATAAGACCTCATCTTGGAAATGTTTTATTGCATATGAGAGAAGACATTGGTGGGTGACACGAAGGTTTCTCCCTGGACTCAACCATCCAATACTGTATGGCTTTGGGTGAGGCTTCATGGATAGATTTAGGCTTTTCACAACATTAGCAGAGATTAAATTATTTTGACTTCCACTATCAATAATGAAATGCAGAGGCTTACCTTTCACCCATAATTTAGATTAAAACAACCTTTCCTTGTCATTTAGCCTCTCCTCGTGGGTCTGTGATGAATCAACAATGGCTTCGAGATCAGCATCTATAATCTTTTTTTTAACCTCTTCGACTGCAGGGTCTCTATGAGGTAGAGCAGTGAATGTTGAGGATTGTGACTCAAAAAGTAAGGACTTGATGGCTTGACATTCTTCTTTGGAGTGAGTTCTAGATTTGTGATAATCACACCACTTCCCAATCTTTCCTTCCTTTTTATTTCAATTTTGGCCTCGTGTTTGACCTTCTTTGTCACTTTTCCATTTTGAAGGTTGAATCTTCATATTCTTTCTTCCATGCTTCTTCTTAATCTTTACTTTGAACTTGTACACTTCACCAAGGGTTTCCCAATTGAAGAGTTCCATTTCTCCCCATATGTACCATTGTAGTCTACCATGGTATTTGAGAACCTTATGTTTCTCACTTTCTTGGATGCCCAATCTTGCAGATAGAGAATGAAAAATGCCAGTGTAATCTTGAACAGACTGTTCTTTACCTTGGCAAAGTTGTTTCCACTCTATATACAGATCATCATATGATACAATGGGGTAGTATTCTTCCTTTATAGTTTTTATGAAATCATCCCAGGCAGGTTCCATCTCAAGGCCAATATCATCTACACTGAATCTCTTTTTATACACTTCCCACTAATTTTTGACAGGTAATGATGCTTTCAAAAGAGCAAAAGTGATCTTCTCTTTATCAGTGAATTTAATTACAAAAAAAATGAATTATAATTGATCCAACGAATTTTCTACTACATCAACATTGATTTTGCCTTCAAATGTAGGGATATCAAATTTCACCTGAACCTTGAACGGTGTTGGGGCACTAAAAGGATGTGGGGGTGTGGATGAGGAGCCAAAATTTCCCATCAAGATTTGTTGGAAAATTTGAGCAAATTTTTGTAGCATCTACGCTTACTGCTATTGGAGAGCTTCATTCACAATTTCCTTGAAAGGATTGGACATCTCAGTGTTGTCTACCATTTGAAGTCATTTGGGGCGAATAGTTAGATAGTCTACTGGTTCTATTTTCCACCCAAGCTTCCTATAATTTGACCTCACCCTTGGGATCATACACTCTAAAGATAAACCACTCTGATACGACTGATCCAAAACTTGAAAGCTTTGGTTGAAAGATAATTCAAGAAACCAAAATAAGATAATTCAAATAATGTTATCTCTAAGAAGAGATGTTTTATTGATAAAATTTATAGACCCAAACATATGTTTATCTCTGAGAAGAGATGTCTAATTTCCATTTCAGGTTACATCTTCATTTATACATGTTTTGGAGGTGGGGGGAGGATTTGGAAGGTCACCAAACTCAAGGGATATGAATTGGTTTGACTTCCACGATTTACAACAATACATAATTCAAAGAATTACTATTTTTAGAAACTTATTATTTTTAGACTGCACTACTAAAATTGAAATTTTGAACACTCCCATTGAGTTTTTGGGGGTCAAACTTCATTGTGGAAATATCCATGCCATCTCACCATGTTTTTTTCATTCTTATCTTTCCAACAGTTTAAATGGTGAGTCAATTGGAGCTATAGTGCAAAAGTTATGGCTCCCAAAAGTTTTGTCATCAATTGGGGTAGACCCATCACCTGAATTGTCACCTGAATTATTGCCTAGATCATTCCTCCCTCCTTGAGAATTAATGGTCCCTATTTCATCAAGATTTTTCATCAAGTGTGGTAGTTGTACTTCCATTTGATTCTTGATGCATACTTGGAATGGACTATGATTTATGGAACTATGCAAGGCTCAATTGTTCACCATTTCTATCTGACCATTAGTTTGTGGATGGAAGGCCATGAACTTCTTCATCTTGGTATCTATTTGATTTTGTTATTGTGTTATTTGTGTAGTCAAGGCTGTAGCATCATATCGTTTGGATTCTTGTGGCTTGACCACCATAAGAACAAATTTCTTGGCACTAATTAAAGAGATAGATGTAGAAGTTGGTACCTTTAGTACCTTGTAGCGCCGTGTTCTAAGAGTGAGAGTAATCCTTTGAGTTCTTGATTCATAGATGCCATGTTGATCATACATGAATGGCTGACTAAAGAGTACGTCATAAACATCTAGATTGATGACATCACATAAGACTTCATCTTGGAAAGGTTTTATTGCATATGAGAGAAGACATTGGTGGGTGACATGAAGGTTTCTCCCTGGACTCAACCATCCAATATTGTATGGCTTTGGGTGAGGCTTCATGGATAGATTTAGGATTTTCACAATATTAGCAGAGATTAAATTCTTTTGACTTCCACTATCAATAATGAAATTTAGAGGCTTACCTTTCACCCATAATCTAGAGTGAAACAACCTTTCCTTGTCATCTAGCCTCTCCTCATGGGTATGTGATGAAGCAAAAATGGCTTCGGTCTCAACATCTATAATCTCTTCTTCAACCTCTTTGACTACAGAGTTTGTATGAGGTAGAACAATGGATGTTGAGGATTGTGACTCAGAAAGCAAGGACTTGATGGTTCGAGATTCTTCTTTAGAGTGAGTTCTAGATTTGTGATAATCACACCGCTTCCCAATATTTCCTTCCTTTTGCTTCCAATTTTGACCTCGTGTTTGACCTTCTTTGTCACTTTTCCATTTTGAAGGTTGACTCTTTGTATTCATTCTTCCATGCTTCTACTCAATCTTTACTACAAACTTGTATGCTTCACCAAAGGTTTCCAAATTAAAGAATTCCATTTCTCCCCATATGTACCATTGTAGTCTGCCATGGTATTTGAGAACCTTATGTTTCTCACTTTCTTGGATGCCCAATCTCGCAGATAGAGAATGAAAAATGTCAATGTAATCTTGAACAAACTATTCCATACCTTGGTGAAGTTGTTGCCACTCTATATATAGATCGTCATATGCTCCAATGGGGTAGTATTCTTCCTTTACATCTTCTATGAAATCATCCCAGGTAGGTTCCATCTCAAGGCCAATATCATTTGCACTGAATCTCTTTTTGTACACTTCCCACCAATTTTTGATAGGCAATGATGCTTTCAAAAGAGAAAAAGTGATCTTATCTTTATCAGTGAATTTATTTACAAAAAAATAAGATGATAATTGATACAACCAAATTTCTACTACATCAACATTGATTTTACCTTCAAATGTAGGGATATCAAATTTCACCTTAACCTTGAAGGGTTTTGGGGCACTGAAAGGATGTGGGGGTGTGGATAAGGAGCTAGAATTTCCCATTGAGATTTGTTGGAGAATTTAAGTGAATTTTTGTATCATCTACACTTACTACTATTAGAAGGATTCTTTCACAATTTTCTTGAAAGGATCGGATATCTCAGTGTTGTCCACCATTTGAAGTCGTTTAGAGTGAATAGGTGGATATTCTGTTGGTTCTATTTTCCACCCAAGCTTCCTATAATCTAACTTCATCCTCGAGATCATACACTCTAAAGACAAACCACTCTGATATCACTGATCTACAAACTTGAAAGCTTTGGTTGAAAGATAATTCAAGAAACCAGAACAAGACAATTCAAATAATGGTATCTCTGAGAAGAGATGTTTTATTAATAAGATTTGTAGACCCAAACATATGCTTATCTCTGAGAAGAGATGTCTAATTTCCTTTTTAGATTACATATTCATTTATACATATTTTTAAGGTTGGGGGAGGATGTGTAAGGTCACAAATCTCAAGGGAGATGAATTGGTTCGACTTCCATGATTTACAACAATACAAAATTCAAGGAATTACTATTTTTAAAAACTTACTATTTTTAGACTGCACTACTAAAATTGATATTTGGAGCACTTCCATTAGGTTTTTTAGGGCCAAACTTCATTTATAAAATATTGATGCTATCTCACCATGTTCTCCTCATTCTTATCTTTCCAATGATTCAAACGGTGAGTCAATTAGAGCTATGGTGCAAAAGTTATGTTTCCCAGAAGTTTTGTCATCAATTGGGGTAGACCCGTCACCTAAATTGTCACCTGACTTATTGCCCGGATCATCAACCCACTTGCTCAAGTAATCTGTGGTAACCAAAATATATTTAATCTATCATGTGATTAACCTTGCACGCTCACTCAAGGCACACAACCTAAATTGATTCCTATTAGTTTTATCATGCGATTGTGGAAGAACAAATTTTAGGAACTTGATTTAACATATTTAATCATTATTATTACAATCATCATTATAGAGCTATCCATTTAACCTATTCACATAGTTCAAGCACTCTAGTATCATAAATCATAAGTAATTCCAAAGAGATTCAACACATCAAGGTTCATAGAATACTAGTTCCATTGATATCATTCGATAGGATTACAAAGGTAATTCATTCAGTACATAATTTCTCTAGATCTTTGACTTGACAACAACGACACGTCTATATTTATAAACTCTTTATAAATAAATACAAAGGGGTATTTATACATAAGTGAACCTATTTTTGGGTTGCATCATTAATACACTAAATATGACAAGCTAATAACTACTTCAAATAAATAAGTTGTGGCAAGTCATTATAATCAAGTTCCTCTTGAACTGGGCCCAATAGCCCCTATATACTCTCTCTATGCTATATATTATTATTCATCTTCCTCCTTATACATGGACCAGTGCTAGATTCATGCTCCCATTAATATTTGATACTTTTTTTAACTAATTTTTAACCATCTATGCTTCTTGTGCCCTTTTCCTATTCTTGCACTTCTTCAAGTTAGGCGTCTTATGCTCCTTATTCTCCATTTCCTTATCTTTTGCAACACCCATCCAAACCAAGGTATTCTACATTATTCTCCCCTATTTCTCTCATCTAAATCATTCTCTCCCATTCTATGGTCTTCCACACTCATCATGTGCCCTTACATCTCTACACTTATGGCTAAAAAAAACTTAGAATGTATTACAAAATTTGGGTTTAACATTTACCTTGGACTAAATGATATCCTATCCTAGATATGCTACAGTTTCCTCAGTTGACAAAAATGTGAGATCCACCTCTTATACTTTATGATTGATCTCCTCCAACTGGTTGAGGTTTTTGTAAATATTGGAAGTAATAACTTCCACTTCACCTTTTAATCATTTCTTGTCCTCAGGCTACACTAGAAAAGTATCTACTTGAATTGTCAAAGTTTCAAGCTAAGTGGTTACAACTTTGTGAGCATCTTTGAGTGCCCTAACCTTCATCAAAACTTATCCTCAAAGCACTGATAAATTTGCATTCAATTGTTATCAATCTATGCTTATTTTTTTTCCATCTCTTCAATGTCTTGGAACACTTTTACACATTGTGCCCTATCCTTGATGCTTAGAGCATTCTCATCCAATTGTTGGCATTGTTATTCCTTAGATAGTAGTCATGCTTATAAAATTTTATTTATCTATGCCAAGTTGAAAAAAACACCATTAGTGGTGGGAATATTGGTGCTTAATTTTTTCAAAAATTCATGATAGACATCCATGGCCTCAATGAACTATATGGTAGCCCATAGTTTCTCCTATTTAGGATCTACCACGTTTTTACATTTCTTCAAAAAAAGTTTCATGAGCATCTCCAATTTATTAATTACTTTACCAATAATAGGAACTCCATCCATGAGTGTTGGTTAACTTCTCTAAATTTTTTGGCAAAGGCCCAACATCTTAAGTCAAGTTGCTTCAATTACATCCAGTTGGAGCTTAAGTTCTTCAATTTATGATTCAATCTTGCACTTTATTTCATGATATTATTGATACACCCTAATGACCTCTTGATGTTTGTAGTGAATTTGGATAACTTCATGACCATTGAGAATGTTTTTCCTAGAAACCTCTAAGGCAAACATGATGAGGGTTGCACTACTTACACAGCAGATCAATTCATGGGATTTATGCAAATTGTGTCTAGAACATCAACCACCTCTAAGATTATGTTAGTGTTGTCCCTTGGAATCTAAAACCATTCTTCATCATGATAAATTCCATTGCAAAATACATCTCATGTCAAGTTTATTTTTTGGACTCATACTCAAAGAAATAACCCCATAAATACAGTTATTTATCTGACGTGTCTTGTTAGAACGTGATAAAAATAGAGGGTTCCTAATTTGTCTATTTTTGTTGCTCTACCTCCTTCATAAGTTCCTTAACCTTTTGGGGGTCACCTCTAGATCAATAATTTTTGGACTCTTTTCCCATTGCTCACTAGTATCGGTGTTAAGGTTCTCTATGTTGGGGCCTTCACCTCTTTTTGCTTCTTCAGGTTTTGGACTCTCAATGTCAATTTACTACTCATTAGTAGGTTTTCCTTCACTAGGCCCAATAAATTATTATTTTTTGGGCTACGGAGTGGGTTCCTTGGTAGGTTGTGTATCTGAAGATGACTCACCTATGTCTGGAATCACTACTCAGGTTACTTCCTACTCAGGCTCTACTTAGGCAGTTGGATGTGAAATAACATCTTTTTATTCTACATGTGGCCTTTGGGCTCTTGTTGGTTATGGGGTTTGCCTTTATCAATTAGGCTCAGCCCTAGGCTACTCTTATATTGCCCTACTTGAGCTGGTGACCTTCGGTCTTGGCCTCTTCTTCTTCATGCATGCCCTTTATTCTGTGTGTGTTCATGATTGAGGGGGGAGAGGTTCCTTTCCACCTCCCAATTTCTTGATGTTCTCTTTTGGACCTGAGCATATAGAAAACCACCCAGATCTACCCTTACTTGAATATCTTGTAGGGATTAATATCAGTATTGTTAGTCTTGTGTTGATCTACATATGTGTATCTCCTTGGATATACATAAATATTATGAACATTATGGATTCAATATCAATATTGCCCACATCAATATACAAGGTGCATATCCTTAATGCGATTCATAGAGTCCATGAATTATTTAGAAATAAATGCATAGGGTAAATTTATCCATGGTGACAAGTTATTAGTGTCTTCCATTCAGATTCACATGAGGGAGTAGTGTCACTTTACATCAAATTTAGCATAGGTTCCCATCTGCATGGGAAACTCCTTGGGTATGCACCATTTATTCCCAAATTCCTCCCTCATGCCTTCAAACCAGACCTTCATCTTTACTTTATAGGAGGGTGTGATGGCATTGAGGTAGGTGAATTATTTAAACCTTTCGATGGGGGACAGGTATCCACCAATCATCGAGGGGTTGGTCTCCACTAGTCATCAAAATCTTATCTCTAACTATAGTTAAAAGAAGTAAAACCATAGTTAATTTTGATGATAATGCCTTCACTTAATTCTAACCATCCCCACCAAAGTCACCACCACCTTCACCACCAATCGACAATCACCATCGACCCAACCACGAACCATGACTGTGTAGGTGTCATTGAACTTGTCACATGGCACAGACCCAACATGGCATACAAATAATTTGAAGGTAATATTGGATTATCATGCCCTAACACACTGATAATCATGTCCTCTTAGCATTTCCTTAATCTCTTATGGCTTACTATTAATCGGGTAATGTCAAGCCTAAAGGCTAAATAGATGTCCTTCACCATTCAATCATTTTTGGATCCAAGGTGGAGGGAGATAGCTCAAGCGGAGGTGATCAAAACAAGAGTGAAGGAGTCAATGTTTAATCCTAGGTTTTGTACCAATCAAACATCAAGGTAAATTCTAGAAGGGTTTATCATTTTCACAAAGTCAAGTAGGTGTATCAAGACAACTACACTAAATAAAGTGATCGTTTCATCCTGTTTGAGGGTTTCGTATGCCCTTGTTCAAGGTTACCCTTGCTTATCTGTAGGTTGTGCCTTAACACATAGTGGTTTTCATTATAATGAACTCTACACAACTTCAAACAATTAAATCTCTGCAAACACTTTAGAGAATGGGAAATATGTTTATAGCCAGTATTCTTGAGTTTCCACTTAGTTTACAAATACACATACTCAGTCTTCCTTTCCATAGGAAATAGAGTTGTATTTTTTAAACACAAAATATCCTTTAATAGATGGTCATTTTAAAGGAATATCCTTTAAGAGTTGTATTATAATGTTACCTTATTCAAATGTGAATATGACCCTGCATAAAACTGAATCCTAACTTATTTATGATAGATTCATTCATATTTGTGATCACAGAAGGGTAAGTGGACATTGAATAAATTGAACAAGGAAAGAAATCCCAGAGTTTTTATAAATGTGAAAAAATCAAATCCATAACTTATTAACATAGATAAAATCCAAAACATACAAATCAAGAATAGGTATAGCGAAAAAAGGAAAATGATTCAGATAAGCACATTCATAGTGTGTTCATAAGCTTCCTTTGCATAAATTATTTAGATGGAAATGCAAAGAAAATTAGTGAAGACTGTAATAAATCCTTTAAAAGGACATTTGTCTTCAATTTAGCTATATCTACTATTTCTCAGACCCTGTTTCTCCTTGCCATAGGTCCACTATACATAAGGTTAAGCTCGCCCAGTATTTTTTCTCTATTAATAACTTATTTTTATACGTAAAGACAAGCTTATATGCAGGGTCATATACTCTACAAATTTAGAGGAAGAGAGTTGTTCAACAGGGTAGAACAAGGTGTATAAGAGCCTATCTAGTATTTTCCAAGCTTTAATATCTTGAGCTCTATTTTTAATTCATGTGTTTTTATTCACCATTTCATGTGTATTTATGCTTGTAAGTGCCTAAATGTACTCTATTTTTTGTGATAGGGTCATCATGTATGTGTGATTTTAAGTACATTGAGCGTGTTACTCTTATCATATTTCATGTGTTTATGCAAACTTCCACAAAGTAAGAGTGTGTGAATCCATGTTTGTTGAACTCCCATTGTAGGGTGTATAAGAGCCTCTATAGGATTTTCAAAGCTTTAATTTCTCAAGATCTATTTTTGTCTCATGTGTTTTTATTCACCATTTCCTATGTATTTATGCTTTCAAGTGCCTAAATATACTCAATTCTTTATGATGGGGTCATCGATGTATGCATGCTTTGAAGTACATTGAAAGTGTTATTATTATCATATTCCATGTGTATGTGCAAACTTCCACAAAGTAAGAGTGGGTGAATCCATGTTTGTGTTTTTTGTACTCCCATTGTACTATGCAATGTATACTTAGTATAGTTGACTTCTTCATTGAGAATGTTCAATGAGCTTATTAAATATTACCATCAACATCTTTAATAGAAGCTGCAACTGAAATTAAATTTTTTGCCTACAATCTCCATCGACTTGATATTCCAAGATTCAAAAATATTATTGCTAACCTTTGAAATTTACAATAAGCATGTTTTGGTTCTTTTAAAGTTTTTAAAATGTAATATATCCATTACATTATCTCTATCTCATCTATTACATACAAAGGTTTGTTTTGCTTGTCCTTGAATCACCACATGAGGTGTTTCCATATTATATAGATTGTTTCTAAATGATTTGGTATGTTAAGTTTCTATAATGTGCAAAGATAATCTATGCTTTGAAACTTTACACTATCTACAGAAAATGTAATGCCTTCTCATATGTACATTTCTTTGTTGGAGACTCGTAATATATACTTTCAATATAGGGTATCAATTTCATGAACAGTGGTTTCTCTAATTATTTTGTGACTGCTACATTACATTGCCAACTAGTCGAATTACCCTAGCCATCAACACACCATTGTACTCTTGTGGTTACCTTTATGGTGATTTTTATAAGCATTTCATTGGTAAGGGTTAGTGTTGTAAAACATATTCTTAACTTATTTGAATATAATTTGTTTGTTGGCAACTAATACTATGAATGTTAACTATTGCAAATTTAAGATGGATGAGTTGGAATTAGATGATTGCCTCAAAGAACTTAATGCAGAGACTGAACAATGGTATGAATTTTCAACTACTATACTGGAACATGAATTTGAGTTTTATTATTATTTTTTTGATGCTAATATGTTGTGACATGCATTATGTTAGGAGAAAGAAGTCGGTCGAAAGTCCTCATTACGTATAAGTGCTTAGTTTAGACGTTCCCCTCACCACCTCAAAGATCGAAGGAAGAATCTATATGGAGCATCAACAATTGGGGATGGTATTCCCACTGTGTTGAGGAACCATCCCCTGCCCATGAATAACTAGGGGTACAATCCCAGTGCGAGATGGAATAGTTACTGAATAAATATTCAAACAAGGGATAACATAGGTAATTTTATTAATGGTTCATGTATTTTTACCTTCTTTAATATTCTTTCTGCATATGTAAAATTCTCAATATTTGTGGACCATGCATCCCTATTTTGATTTGTTACATTACCCTTTTTTAATATTGTAGGAGGAGGGGGTGGATCAGATCGAAGGTGAAGAGGGTGTTCTAAAGCATCCAATGATTGTTTCTTAAGAGATGTATGGGAACCTTTAACTGCCCTTAATGTTTGATTTTTATTCATGTTAAATAATATTTCTTTCTTCCCTCTTACAATAATCAAAATTAAAATACTTTTGGCTGACACACCATGCATTTTTCTATATTGTTTTTGTTTTGTGTTTTAGTTGCAAGGGGTGGAGCAGAGCCATGTGGACATGGCCAATAGTCACATGCATAATGACTTCACCCCTATAAATGTGTGTATTTGTTGTACTCTCTCTTTCATTTACCATGCTCAATAATTGTGAACCATGCATCCATATTTTTATATGTTATATCTTTTTTAATACTGTAGGAGGAGGGGGTGGAGCAGGTTGAAGGTGAAGAAGGTGTCCCTGAAGCATCCAATAACTATTTCTCAAGAGATGTATGGGAACCTTTGGCTTCCCTTAATATTTGATTTCTCCTCATGTTAAATAATGTTTCTTTCTTCCCTCTTATAACAAACAATATTAGAATTCTCTTGACACACCATGCATTTTTCTATGTTGTTTTTGTTTTGTGTTTTAATTAGAAGGGGTGGAGTGGAGCCATGTGGACATGGTTGATATTCACCTACATAATGACTTCATCCTTACAAAAGTGTATATTTTTTCTAGTCTCTCTTTCATTTGACATGTTTATTGTTCCATATATGTTTGGAGTTGGACTCACATATATATGTCCACCTACGTGGTAGGAGGAGGTGGAGTCATATGACCTCGACGACAATGATGATGAGGATGTTGATATTGATGATGATGATGGTGATTTTCTTATGGATGCTTTGCATTCTCAAATGGAGGAGGAACCAAATATTGTAAGAACATTTTATTGTCTTTGATGACGTTATCTTATGTTTATTATTTTATGATTTTAACATTTTATTGTGTTTGATGATATTATATTTTGTTTATTATTTTATTATTTTAACCTCACATCTCTTCCTTGTTGAATGATAGTATACAAGTGAGTATAGAATTGAGGATTTAGGTATTGTGAGGTAGAATGTGCACATTTTCTTGTTGAGTCCATGTGACACATTTTGAGCTGATGGTAGCCATCCATTTTGGTCATGAGACAAACTTAACACTCATTATTGTAAGATTCATGGTTGATAACCATTCCAAGGAGGCCCCTTGGGCATGCTAAAAGTGGGGAATGTAATCCTAAAGGAAGAAAAATTAACAAAAGGTAAATAGAAAGGAGGCTAATAGATTGACTCTTGAAATATCAAAGCATCAGCAAGAGAGATAGGTTGGAAATATCATGGTCAGCTAGGGAGGATGTGTTCAAGTTATGTTATCTCAATGAGATAGCCTTGAAGTCTATCGATGATGAGATGGGTGAATATGATTCGAGTGAAATATTATCATGAAGAAGTGAATCCTACATTTAGAAAAGAGAATATCATCAACAAATGGAGTGAGAAAGAGAATGAGTGGAGCAACAACAAGGTGCATGCAACAATGGACCTCATGTTAAATGCATTTTGTTCATTGGTTTTCATGAATTTAATATTAAGTTTAATCCAACTTACTCAATATTAACATTGATATTTCTAAAACAATCACCATTCTAATTTCAGGGGGATGACCCTAAAGCCTATACTAGTGATGAGGATCACATTATTTTGAAAAAAATGCATTTGTAGAATGGTAGATATGTTCATCGAAGGGGCATAAAAAATGAAATTATTCATGATAAGTTGCCTAAAAAATTGATATTGTACTTATTATGATGATTATGTATTATATGCACTCTTATTTATTCCCCATACCTTTCGTTCAACCTTGCCATTACATATTTTGATAGTGTTGTATATTATTATTGCATATAGGCTTTTGGTGGAGATGAGTTGGCATAGTCATAGGCATGGATGGACCATGTTTAGGAGGTATGATAGTTACTTCTTATTTACCAAAAATGACAAGTTTATTCTTCATGTTGGTGTCTTATTCTTTTATTTTATCAAGATTTCTAAACTACACATTTTCAAATGCAGGTGTCCAGGGTGACATGCATATACGTGCATTCATGTGGTTGATCACTTCCACTTTTTTGTCAATTTATAAAGGCCTAATGGCCATGGAATGAACATTGATATTGCCTTACAGATATTTTCGTGGCCACTATTATTTATATATATACATTTTGGCATAATATGTATGACATGTTTGATGTGTGGTTAAACATATTATTTAGACATGAGATTTGAATACAAGTGTTTCATTTTTGGTTTGTGTTGGATAAGTATTTTTTTGTTTATGGTTAATTTACATTTACCGATGTATTGCAAAATCATACATGGTTCAATGATGCAATGTTTTTCCCATGTACTCATCGTATATTTTTGACATGTATGGTATGTGATGTTTTCGATTGGTGATTTATCATCTTCAAATGTATACCTTATTCTCCTTTCATTTTTTCACATGTTGGGTACAAAGTTCACATGTTTGCATGTATTTATGTCTATATAAAATTAACTATGTTGGGAAGGAATGAAATATAATATTTGTATGCATGGCTTGTCTCTCTAGTATGCCTTTGTCTCATATCATGTGTTTGTCTATTCAGGCAATTGACACAACAACCTGCCGATGTCTATGGCCTACAGTTCGAGGCAGGGGAGGAGGGGTGAAAAGGAATGGGAAAACACTCCAATACATCAAAATGACCATGCCATAGGTAAACATTTCATACTCCAATATAATGATTTCATTATTTTCATTTAAGTTAGAAAACTCTTTGTGTGTAAGGAAACTATTCATAATTATAAAAAATTAGATGTTCTTAGCTTTTGAATATTCTCATGGACCCTCATATATGTCTAGATTTTTTTATATTTTCAATGCTAAAAATATTGAATGCTATCATTGTATTTCATGCGTATCATTTTTTTGTAGAAGAAGTCCCAAATATAAAAGATAATGTGGCTCCCCAATTTCCTGAGGACATGAAATAACTTCTCACAAGGATGAGATCCCAGAACGTAATGAGCATAGATGAATATCTTGGTTTGTAACTATCACTAGTGACTACAAAAAAATAATCACTTGAGAGGGAAAACCAGTTTTTAATTGAGCTTCTTGATGGTGCAAGGGCAAAGGTTATCAAGTTGGAAATGACATTGGCTGACAAGATTAGAGAGGTTGATAATTTGCACTGTTCACTTCTCACACTAAGGGATGAGAAGATGGATGCTGAAATAAAGTTTTTCAATCTACAAGCTACCCATACCTACACAAAATCACTTCGTGATATAAGGGTAGAGATTGTGCGGACCGTGCAAATGAAGTATGAAGGAATAGTTTCCATATATGAGCAGTAGTTATAGATTTTGAAGGTGGATTTTGATGTCTTTTTTTTCACAAGCCAATGGGATGTCTCCCAATAGATGTGGTATTCCATACACAAATAATGATAATTAGTTTGTGCAACAACTCATGTGTACGGTATTACATGATATATATGCTTATGACTTTGGATGGAAATCAATTGAAACACATGTTTATTCACATTTTAATCTACAAAATTTATGTTTATTTACCACCAATTACTTACTTCATCTTATGTATCTAAGTTTTTTATGAAAAAATGAATGACTATGTTTAGAAGTTGTTTAACCAAAAAAAATACAAATTGACTTCTTATGAAAATTTGCTATGTCATCTTATTGATAAGCATATGGGCTATGTCATCATGGATTTTAAAGCCCCTCGAGTGATTCCTATCTTGTTTTTGTAGCTTCTTCTAATCACATGGCTTATTTTTTATTTTTAAATATAAACTGAGCAAAAATGAGTGGTAATTACATAGTTTATAGGCATTTTTGGATCCATGACATTTTTATTTTAATTACAAACTTGATTGATCCTATAATATATAGGTTGGATTATTTATGAATGTTCATAAAATATGGTATGTATGTCCTTGATGCATAAAGATGGTGTGTATGTTATGAATGCATGTAGGCTTGGTTCTTGTGAGACCTAATTATCCAATTTTTCAAAACATTGGCTTTTCAAAATAGTTTCTAAAGCAATTGAGTGATTTTTTAAAATAAAGGGTAACATTTTAGGATTTTCTTAAGTTATAGTGAAATAAACTATAAATGTATAGTTAATTTGTTTGGTACTTCTATTTATTGCTTGTTGCATCCATTATCTTCTTTAAAAATTACATTAATATTCAAATTCCCAAGTGTGTCTTGAATAGGTCTCTGTGTCTATCAGTTCAAAGATGAAAATCCTGGGCCTTCTGATCCCACATAGAGAACTCTTACTAGCTATTTGAGTTTAGGAAAAACTAAACAGTTTAGAAGCTATGAAAATTATTCAGATGTTGAAGGGGATGTTTATGAATCTAGAGAAGTAGATATGATGTAGAGGTAAGGGTAGAAGTCTTCATAAACATCAATATGTGGTTCTCAATCCAATTGGTTACACTCACTTGATGGTTTACTTTTGCAAAAATTCACATTCAATGTTTCCTTTGCTCTTCAAGGTTCCATCTCTTTCCATCATTCCTCTAGGTTCCTGGGATTAATATGCCTTTTTTACATATAATTTTTCCTAGTAAATTTTAGATACACTTCTTTGTTTCATTAGACATCTATCATGTCACTAACATTCACACCTGGCTTAGTTCATAACACTGGTCTCACTTTTCATGCAATTCTCTCACTAGCTCTTAGGTCTAAAGGACCAATCCTTATTCAAGTTCCCATAGCTCAATCCCTAGCCATAGATAGTTATATGTTCTTTCATCACACTTGAATGAACCCTTTTTAACTTTTAACTCACCCTTAATTACTTCTTTCCACACAGTTCACTCTCCATGGTTCCTCTCGGTTAATAGCCCTATTTTGGATGTTTCTCCTTTGTGTATCTATTATATAATATTTATTAGATATTTAGGGTTTAATATGATATCCCTCCATCTAGATACACTTATTATAAATTTTAAAGAGATAGTTTACTCTTTCTCACCATTTTCTTTGCCCTTTTCTCTACACAAATAGCCCTTCTAGGCCTAATTCTGCCTAGTTACAACTCAATTGACCAAATACATACAGAAAGAGTTTGTACAGGACCTAAATTTTTGAAATACTCTTTGACATATTAGTTCCTTTCAAAGCACCAAGTTTCACATTTTTATAATGGTGTAAACTATCCGAATTGACTAAACCCTTGTCTATGGTTTCCTGGCCTGTATACAGACCTGAGAGCAACATAATTGTCTTGAAAATGTTTCAAAGACTTTAATACCACTATGAATGGTTTTTATACTCTATCTTACCCCAATGAAACTCTTCCAACCTTTAAAAACCAAAATCCAATCTTTTGTTCACATGATCTGACTCAATATCCCTTGGACTGTGTAGATTACAAGGGTTTCCTATATGACTGTGTCCCTATTAGACAACCAACAACAATGTTTCAACCAAAGAGAGATTATAAACCACTTAAAAGCTCCAAATTGAACTTAGCAACACATTTTATAATCCAATAACTCATTGATCATATGGGTTATCTCAAAGATCAGTCCTTGTAGTCATGAAACAAAAATGCAAGTATAGAAACAAGGCCTGTATATTATCAACTTCCATTCTGGGGTCTCTTTCTTTCAATAATTATGATTAAGATCTTCTCTCCTATTTATTCACATCAAGAAATTGCTATCATAATGATCTTACCTCTCTCCCAATGTATATCCATTCCAACATCTACCAAAATAGGGGTTATAGACTGTGTAACAGAGTTGATCATTTTGTGAACTATGAATAGAATCTCACTACCTCTCTTGTATTCAAATAAAAAATCTTCGCCTCTATAAGAACCATACATTCATCTCTTAATCATCATCTCATCACATAGTTGAGTGATGTTTTAAATCCAAAGGATTACCTCATTTTGTGATGGAGACAAAAATCTATAGGACCTTAAAGATTCAATGGTCCATTTTACTCTCAGTCTCAGCTTGTTACTTATATTATGACAACTCTTTGAAGGTTTGTAATTTCTCAACCTATACAATGATTTTTTCCACACTAAACTCCAACTCTGATTTGTAACCAAACATTCCAATATCTTCATTTTATGACTGTAACCTACAAACCTTATTGGTTATCTCCACCAATCATTCAACAACCTACAACTCCACATACATATGAATAAATACATGGCCTCAAGTGACTTCAAGGGAAATATACATGATTCACAATAACTCAATATAATTTAAGAACATCAACTTACATGGCTAAATTCTATCTTTATTCATTACATAAACTATCTCGCAAACAAATATCAACTAACATTAACATCAACTAACATCAAATGATTTGTAAATCATAAAAAGTACATCATAAACACATTTACACATATACATAGGTCACTTTTATGAACAATAAACCTTGGAACTTTGCCAAGGTGCCAAATGTCTTGCAAATAACTATTGATAGGTAGTTTAGATAGTTACATTTGTTTCAAAAATAGTTCAATTTTGGTTTTGTGATTAATTTTTTGTTTGTACTTAAAAAATAAGGGCTCAAGACCCAAAATAATATGAATGGTGACTTAAAGTTTTAACAACAGGTCTACAACCTTGTTTTTTGTACATAGAAATGAAGACTGACTGCATATTGTTTGCTCAAGGGGAAAAGCTTCATAGTGTATTATTTTATGAAATTTAGTTTGAGTCTGGTGAGTCCCTTTTTATGTTATTAAATGTAGGTGAGACTATGCTTGTTGTTACTTTTTATGTTAACTAGTTTGAGGATGACATAGTATTTTTAGAAAGAGCATACTAAGGCTGTGAGTATATAAATTGTAGTAAAAGAGGTTAATTAAGATATAAAAGGAGTTGGGAAAAAAATTTAAAGATGTCACAAAGTTTATTTAGACCTATCACCTTCAGACAAAGCTGGTAAATCCCTTCATCAATCTAAAACTTGAAGAGAACACTTACAGACTTGTAATTGGTCATTATGCAAACAGAGGAGTCTAGGAAGTTATCAAGAGGAGTATAGGAACATTCTAGTGAAGATCAAGTATTTGGAAAAGTTGTTTGATATTGGAATCAATTTTGGAGAGCCTTCATAGGCTTAATAAACCAATTATATTTAGAAAACCATGAATAGAAACTCACAAGAAGTCACTTGCAGATTTAGTAAATGGAAACTGTGTGCACAAAAGAGGTAATAGCATGGATAGTGTAGTGGAAATCAAGATTAAGAAATGGAATTCAACATTTATAAAGGTATAAGGATTTTATTCAAAGCCTTTGTAATTTTTTATAGAATTTTTAAATATTTGTGTGAATTTAAAACCTTGTGACAGAGCCTAGAAACCTTATTGACAAAGTTTGAATGTACAGTGAGGCAAAGATCTTGTTAGAAAAGTTGAATGGAGGATCCAGTGTGGAAATATAATGGATTGAAGAGGTGTCTTATAAATAATGACAAAGGGTATTTGGATCAATACTTAGATTTCCAAATTGAATCCGTACATAGCCACATATAAGGAAATTTGCCAAAAATAGGGCTACAAGCCTATGTGAGTAGAATAGACAAATTTGTGTAAGAAAAGGGTTGAAGCTAAGAAGAGTTAACAAGTGAATTGAGGATTCTTAAGAGACCTCAAAGAGAATTTTTAGATACTTTTAACCTAAATATATGTTAAAGAACCATAAACCTCATAGTGAGCAATGAATTAGTGAACTTTTGCAAAGAAATGCAATCAAGAACAAGGCAAAGTGTGAGATAAGTAACTTATTGTGTGCATCAATAAACATCAAGAACAAAAACTAACATAAACATCAAGAACAAAAATAAATATGTAATTCACAAATATGTACTTGATTTAGCAATAAATTAAACTATTTATCAATATTGAAACATATTTTTATAAAATTGTTCTATTCACTTTCAGAATCGTCACTTTCATCTGATGGATTATAGTCACCATTGCTTTCATCCTCTACAACATGCATGTAAAAAAATAAAGTTTCTATTCTTGAAATACTTCAGCCTGATTGGATGAGAGGAAAATTTGTGTTGTGTGATATTTTGTATCTCTTCCACAATGTTGCATATGGCTATATTAGACAAATATTGGAGGCCTAAAAGAGGATATTCCAAAAATTATACAGTTTGAAATTCACTCTAAATGGTAGTTTGACACTAATGAATATATTTTGTACTTGATCTGGATACACATAGACATCCATATCATTAGACACCTGAGTTGGCAAGAAATTCTCCAATAAAGGCCTCAGATACATTGGAATATCACCAAGAGTACCCCGTGTATCAATCAAAATGGCATCATCCTATGGCCATTTATATGACCATTGTATGTAGAAATCATGATCAGACCTATTTATGAATTATGTGTACTCATAGCTCACCATCAGAATTTGGTAGGCAGGATACGCCATGTTGTAATGCAAGAGAACATTCACCCATTACAATCCATTAGGGTTCATGAAATTTTTTGTGGTTCCAAGCCTCCGCTAATTGATGGAATTGGCCACCACAGATGATATTTCATGCAATGTTTGTCATTTTACATTGAGCTCCTCCATTACATTTGATTTCTTCCATATGAATTTATGTAATTCCTCTCATTTTTCTACAACACTCCCCATGTAGTATAAATGACTCTTGCCACACATTTACAAAAATTAATTAACGATAATTTCCAAAAATAATTCAAAAACTATAGTTAATCATTCTACATGTAGTTAATCAACATAGTAAGATGTTTAGTGGAATTTGGTAAAAGCTAATGTAATTTCAAATGCATAAGAGAATGTAAATGAAATGTGGTAGTCAAATTCATAAGAGAATGTAAATGAAATGTAATTTCATGCATCAAGTAGTTTGTAACTACCTACATACATATAATTAACAAGTAAATAGAAGGGAACAAGCTATCAAATTTAAGTGTTAATGTGTGTGAGGGACCTTATTATTTTTGACCCAAACATCCATTTTTTCTTGACATGGAAAGTGTTAAAGTGCAATATTGGTTTTCTTGATCTTCTATTATTAGGCCACTATTTCTTAACCAGAACTACTTCTATTGATTGTTGACTAATTCAATACATAGGTCATAGACACGTGACAAGCCCTATTGTAACTACAGACCCTTGTTTGTATACATGTTATTTTATTTAACATAGTCTGCCCCCATGGAGAAGTGTTTGTTCTTGATAATGAGAGTGTATATAGATTTAGTAAGGTGTGTGTTTATGTTAGGAAGTTTAATAAGATATTATTCAAACCATAACGACCTGTGGAACTTCTAGGAAAATGAATAGAGCCTATAACCCCTGTCACAATCTTATAGGAGTGGACAATCAAAGTGAAAAATGAAGGATGTTTAACATCTAAACATGTGTGTTGTTGATTATAATGATTTTTTTTTATGTAAAAAAGAGGAACATAGTTGGTAAGACTTTGCATATCCCCTATAGAGAGTCCTTAACCCTAAACAACATGTATACCATGCTAACTCAGTCCTAAAAAGGACTCAGAAGTTTGTATTTTGGTGGTTTTGAGTATGAAGTTGGTATACTAGGGGTTATAACCTATTAGAAAAGTAGAAGGGAGTTTAAATAGACCCAATGATGGTATTTTTCCATTTTGAAACATCCCATAATTTGAGATATGGAATTTCTAAGCCTCTCAGGGCTATGTAGAGACTAGGAAACCCTAGATTAGGGTTTAGCCAATATAATGAGGTACAACTATTATAATTTGATAAAAATATATAGTTCTATTGGGTTTTGTGTCTACTAAGTGAATCACATTATTATAGACTTTTGTGGTCTCATTTATACAGATATCAAAGGAGTGTGTTGTTGTTAGACCTCATTAGGCCTAGTTTGGAGGTCTTTATCAAAGGAAATGATAACCAAAAGAATATTAAGGTCTAATAACTTTATGAGGATTTTAAGGGTGATAGTGGATTCCTAAAGTGTTCTTACATCTTCAAGAAAGGTAATTGGTTGAACAAACAAAGTGAAAGCCTAAAAAAAAGGCTACAAGCCTTGAGTGAACAATGTGTCCAAAGGGTGTTGAATGAGAATATAAGATTGATTGAGTGGTTGAAGAAGGTTGTACCAAGTTTTTTAAGGACATATAAGACTATATTTGATAAGAGGTTGAGACCTATACACCTAATCTAAGATTTGATCCTTAAGTCCTAAGAGGTGTGCCTAGAGGAAGAACCAATGAAGGAGTTGACTGCTCAAAAGAGACTAGTTTGAAGAGATGAGGGAAGAGTGAATGTGGTTGGTTTTGATATAATCCCAAGGAAACCAAGAAGTGTCTCTATAGAGTATGAGGTATAGGTACAATTAAATGAGGCTATTAATCCCAATGGAAAAGAAGATATTAATAAAGTGACAGAGTCTTGAAGATCAAATCAAGCAAGTCATTATTACTAGTTAGGTCTAGCATCAGATGGTGATGTGGTATAAGACTCATCCCATTACCTCTACATCACTTTATATACTTCTCCCTTCACCCAGTCTCCTCGTAGGAGCCTTTTTCTATGCAAATTCTTTACATATGATGTGGTATGGATTCAAAACACCAAACTAATTGCATTTGAATATACCCTTTATGGTCCTCTTACTCTTGACCAAGTTTCAAGCTTTGATTCACTCACTAGATCATTATTTAATACACTTTTTTCTTCTTTTTTAAGGCCTATCAGGCCTCTCTAGGTCTACCACAGCCCTGTTTACACATAGTACTCACTAAATCATGGGTTTTTTGTCTCACTAAATGCACAAAATCATAGTTTAAGGTCTGTGGAGCCTATTTTAATGGTTCAAACCATCCATGTTGTTTTCCAAATTATCAACAAGAGTCATAAAGGTCAACAACTACTGTATTCACTTTCTCCCATCAATAGTTATGCACAAAATCCTTCCATTCAATTTGTTATCATGTTCTAGGTTTAAAATGAACACCTAGTCTTACATGCAGGGTTATGCTACCTAGTTATAGGTTCAAAATGAACTCTCTTCAATCTTATCAAGTTAAGAAATACACCTACCAAAATATCTATAACATCTTTTTTTATGCTCTGTGTACACATTGATAATGTACATATCTACAAATGTTTATTTGATGTCTTGTTTTGGTCTCAACATTTTTAAACCCTATAGATTATTGAAAAAGGATTATCATAACTCCATTAATCTCAAGAAACAATAATTAATCATGAGGATGATCCCAATATATTCTTCACCAGATTCTACTTGCTCAATACTTGGTTTCTCTAACTAATTACAGCACTGTAGTTGTTTGGGGAGCAAGTTGAGATCTTAAACCTTTACCAAGGATTTCCAAATAGAGTAAAGGACTTGTTTTGTTTTGTATTACGAAGGATTTTAAACCTTAAAATTTTGTAGGAAGCTTGGAGTTACCATTCCATAGGTGAATCACATGGTTATTGGGAGTTTTGGCATGTGTGGAGATCAAGATAAGCGAAACTTAGGGTTATAGGGTTGAAGACCTAATGTAAGACCTAATTGGTGAATGTTTGAACTAGAAATCACATTATCATGTGTTTTCAAGTTCTGAGATTGTGCACAAAGTTTAATAAGGATAAAGAGTGCTAACATATGAACTTAGTTTTCCAAAGTGAGTTGTGGATTGTCCCTAGCAAGGAGGTTTATCCAAAAAAGGCTACAAGCCTTATGTAATCTTTATGAACTTGGGGTATAAAATGGAATGATGATTAGTATGGAACACCTAAAAGGATCCAAGATAGGTTAAATAGGGTATTTTTTCATCCTAAGTAGCTATACTGGTGGAACAATCCATAATAAAATAGAATTTTCATGGCGAAGGATTCACTACAAAAACCTTCCAACTCCCTTAAAAATGACAAACACAATGCCAAAAGTCTATCAAAAAAAAGTTTCCAATGAAGAGTAGTGTGTGTTAAGAGGAAAGGTGATTCACCTCTTTATAATCAATGAGTGGTTTATTTCTTTTATATATATATTTTTTCACTTTTTTCTTAACTCTTTGTACGATACAATTCAAATTTTGTAATATCCATATCCAATAAATTTTCCCATAGTACATTTATGCAATATGTTACAAGATGTGGGTAGTCTAAGGGAACTATTCACCTTTAAAAAAAAGGTATTTATTTTTCATTACATGCATTTATTATTGTTCCATGCATCTATTATTTTTGTGCTATCACTGAAACCTATAAAGGGCTGCAATCAAGATGCATTATCTCTATTATGTCCACCCCTATCTTGATTCATTTCCCTATTAAGCTTGTCATCCCAGACTTGTCATTCTAGATTGTTACGAGGTAGGGTTGGAAAAAGTGTGGCCTCCTATGACATGCTCTGATATATGTGTCTATTCATATTTTCTATGAAGTCTCTATATCTATGGGTGGAAGTTCAATGCCCATCCTACACTTTTTGGAATGGATGAGGCATTGGGTGTTGTGCATTTGATATTTCCCTACTCTACACCTTGTTGTAAACCTGTGGCATACAATTTTTAAATAATTACATAGTTTTTATGCTTCTATCCATTGTACATCTATCAAATATCTCTCATGCTCTGCATATCAGGGCCTCAACATCATCAACTCTGGCAGTATACAAGATCTATTCATAAAGTGAAAATCATCCAATTAGAAATGCTAAAAAATAAAAAAAACATGACTATAATTAGTTATTAGAATTACAATATCATCTCCCCTCAGCTGGTCTTCAGTATCATCCACCAGATTTGCTACAACACCTTCTAATATAAGGCCTAATCCTTGCATATCCATTTCTGATATACCATGCATTTTGGTGTGCAAACCTCTGACATCCATGCCTTTTCCCTCATTTTCAATTAAAAATCCATTGTCTTTGACCTGGGAAATGAAAATGTATTACACAAACTATAATCACCTCAAAATTGTCAATGCATATAGTATGGGGGGAAACAAAACTTACATGGTACTTAACATTGATGTTGTTGATGCTCTCGTTAACACCATGCATTGTGGTTACATCCTCCACAAATCTTGAGTTTTCATCTTTCTCATTAGGTCCACTTTGATCACATGCTTGCAAGTATATCCTTGGATTGAAAATGAGCAATTGTACATCAACATAGAAGGTGTTACATTGAAGACATGATAATGCAACGTCTCATATTTTTACTTTATACCCATGTCATACGAGGGTCTCTATTATCGAAGGTAACATGAGAATTTAGGATGTTCAAATCTCATACCCATGAAATAGTTTCATGTCTTTCTACTTTGAAGTTCCTGTGGAAACCAGTGTCCTTGCATAGTTGTAGCCACCAATAATTTATGTAAACTGATGTTGTTAGTTGGTGAACCAACCAATCCACCCTACGATGTACAAAAGTCCTTATGGTTCTTAGTAAATGACATTTCAAATGGGAATGGTAAGATTCTATAAATGCATTAGTGTCTTTCCCAGCATGTAAAAGTGTCTGACAACATTGTGACCACATTCCAACCTTATATGCCCAGTGTTATTCCAAGTATTCAATAAAAGTAGGCTAAGAGGAGCGATATCTTTCTACAAACTTTTTGGACTCCCTTGTAGTCATGTCTTCATCTACATAACTATACATTATGAACCCAAAATCCTGAAACATCACATGTCTTACATCATCTTCTTTCACCTTTGCTATCAAATTCTTCAACCACACACAATGAACATGCCAAATGCATAAGTAGACCTCACAGTCTAACATCTCCCTAAATAACACAATACTTTTGCATAAGCTAATGGAATAAGGTGGGCATGGTGTCTATGAAGATACAAATATGAATTCCATGATGTGTGTAGGAATAACAATGACATACCTAATATATTTTATCTCTTTACCAGCATCATCAACCATGAAAGCACTGATTATCCATTCAATGTCTTTTAAATGCACTCTTTGAATAATAATTTGCATCTATTGTCTTATGTCAACAATACATGACCGAGACATAATGGCCCATGTAATAGGCATACATTCATGTTTGGAATCAAAAACCAACAGTGTATATAATTGGAATTATACAAGAAAAATAAAAACATTAGAAAACTACTTTTATTAAAAACATTAGAACAAATAATATTATCAACTAGACTTACAAACATTGGCACAATACCTTCATTGCATTCATCCCAAAATTTGCATCCATCACCAATAAGCTATGCTTCCCAAATCTCAACAACCATTCTAGCTGTTGTGGGAGTTGGATGCCCAAAATGAAGGGGATTTCCCCATCCCCATCAAGATCTCCCCCATTATATCCCTGATAGAAAAACTACTTGTTAGGATTCACTAATGCCCACTCTTGAACACTTGTTATATAGTCATCATCTTGATCAATCTCTCTCTATTGTATATGTCATCCTTGCTTAAGAAATCATCTCGCTCTATTTCACCACTAAATAATACAAGTTCATCATGCACCATCTCCTAATGTTTAAGGTGGATAGAATCAATAGACATTCCCAACAATAGTTGCCTATGAACCCATTCATTAATTTGGGGGCTGATGTGAGGAGAAAAAAAAAATTTGCCCTTGAACTATTCATTTTGTTGGTCATGGAAATGGTTGTGCTCATTGTCCATGTGTTCTACTTGATTGTATGTGAGCAACAAATGATTGGGTCTACAGACCATGCATCATGTGTTGAAATGATAATGATAACTGCACCTTATATGCCTTTAACCTAGCTGGCTACCCTTTCTATAACTGGGCATTAAAAATTTGTATTTTGGAATGGCATCAATTTCTTGAAAGTCATCGGGACTATATGAACACCAGTACCTGCATGATTGTGGTGAAAAAATAAATAGTCATGCAAGATTAGAAAAATGTAAATTAATGAAACATAATAGCATCTAAACAGCCACCAGTGTGCAATCTATAGTGTGAGGTGACTCACATGACATGTTTAGAGGTTGTGTTAATCTTGATATCCTTTCCAATAAAATCTAAATTTCTCTTGCAATGTGAAACATGAAAATTTTTAGGGAACAACACCCTTCTCGATTCTCCTTTTATGAAGTCATCAAACTTATCCTACTCAACCCAAACAACCCACAAGTCTTCCTTGTTGACATCAAGAAAATTATCCCACTTGATACAATTGTAATCAAATGGACCCTCACCTACCTTTTGTAGTTCAAGGTGCATTATTTCTTCCCACCTTTTTGCCATCTAGTGTAGCCTACAAGGAGAACATTTCATTGAACAAATTAGAAATGAACTTTTCATATTGAGTGAATGCAAGTTTTCATATATTGCAGAGAACCTTTTTTTTATTGAATATTATTTGTCATATACTGCAATGTACAAAGGATAATGATTGAATAATGCATATAATATAAGCACGATTTGGTCCAAACAACATAAAAACACATACACATCATCGAAATAGGCAATCAAACTCATATGCATCGACAAAGAAGAAAACCCCCTTTTTGGCTACATTTATTGTACCTCTCATTCAAATACATTATTTTGCATGAACTATTACATTTAACATGTATTGGGTTGTTCAAGCTATAAATCTATTTTATAGTGTGTCATATGTAAAATATTAAGAAGTTCATGACACCATATAAAGATTCAAAATAAATTTTATATAAAGATATGTTTAAATTGTCAAGAGAAGTACAATAGATATACCAAAAAAAAAATCATGACTTCCTTTGAACATTACATCAAGTAGGGGAAGAGAATGGAGAATAGTATGGTAGCTACAAAAGTAAACATTACACAATGAGCGATTGGGAATAGATGCATGTCGGCATCAAAAAATATGTCGATCAATGAAAAATTGGTCAAAGTATCAAAAAATTCATCCATGAGAATGTCTTCTAAATCAAGCATTGCAAATGCATCCATAGTGATCACATTTCATTTTGTTTCTACCCTAATGATGCTTGTTGAAGACATCTATTTGTGGAATAAACGTGAATATCTAGAAACAACCCATACATGAAAGTCGTGATGTTATGTAGCTCAATGATCAAACCTCGAGGCACATCCCTATCCCCTATAGTTGCATGATAAATGTCTTCAAAATTGATGTCCACGCACACACCTATTTGATCATGTAAATACAAATATAAGCCTAGCTCGTCTATTAAAGCAATTTAGGAGGCACGATGTAAAGACACTTCATCAAATAGAAAAGTGTCATATTACCATATGATTTCATTTCGAGGAGAAAATAACATGCTTTTGATAAAAATATGTCTTCCTTTCCACTCAAACATAACCAATAAATACATGTGCCGATCAAACATACCGCAAATAAAAGCCATGAACTACATAGAAATTAAAATATGAGAATTCAAACCACTTAAGAAAAATATTATATAAATTATGAACAAAAAGGTTACAAGAATGTACAAAACCTCATTGAAATCAATATAAAACCCTTCATAAAACATATCAAAATAAGTGCATCAAAATGTAGAAATGGACAAAATAGTGCATGCATGAGGTAGTTGCATTTATAGATGATCTTAAGTGGTATGTAATAACTGTGTGAAAGCGGGTGGGGCATAGGAATGTGATTTTGTTATGAATCCCATAGCTTTAGGAAAGGGTTAAAAAAAGAGAAATTGCTAGGAAGCCCATTAAATGAAGATAGAGTTTTAGAAATAGTGAATTTGGTACGAAGCCCATAAAATTAGGAGAGGGTCAAAAAAAGTGAAATTACTAAGAAGCCCATGTGATATTCTTGTTGTCCATCAACTAATTATTCGATGTATTAAATTAGAGGCATGGACATACTAATATTTATGGACAATGCATGAAAGGAAATGGTAGTAGGCAACACAAGAAAAATTTGTACGATATGTATGCATTACAAATTATATGATCCCATATGGGATGCAATTTATCCCATTCAATTATAATGGTAGCTTTCTTTATTGCCCATAGTAAGGTCAGGGCATAACTCATATTGAGTTATTAGAGCTTTAGTGTAACAAAATAGGCCACCAATTTTATTCAAATGATTTCCTCATAGACCACCAATACCATACTTCCTACCTGTCAGACCATAATTTTTGGCCCCTAAATGTAAGGAGGCCCATGAGATGACAGAACACAATTATGAAACTAAATGAAAGCTTCTTCTTCATTACATGTACAAAATTATACCATTGTCCAATGTTAGTTCTTTACAACTAATCCAAGTAGTGCCCATCATGATCACAGGCATTTCTATCATCCTCAGATTCTTTTGATGGTGTTGGAAAATGACTTCTTTTCCACATTACTTCTCAGTATGTAAGGTCATCCAACACGTGTTCGCGATCTAATTCAGGATTTGAATCTAGAGAATGACACAATTGTACACAATTATCATGAAGACCATCCCACATTAAAATTTGAAATCTAATCATAAGGTGATACGTATGAAATAATCTCTCTGGCAAGAATGTTGCATAACTAGTTCTATCAAACTACATGTCAAACCAAATTTTCATCATGGGATTCAAAGATATTCCATGTTGTGAAATAATTAATTATGATAAGATATTAGACTTAAAAATTATATCCAGTGTTTCCATTTGTTGATGTGACCAATTGCCTTTTAACAATTCCAAAGTAAAATCATTATTAGTATTCCACCAAATCTTGGCAACGTGATTCGCATGAGTAGCCCAAGAAGGTGGTGGCCAACTGAAAATCTCATTCAATGCGACTAAAACTTGATATGAGTCTCTTCTTGTTACATATCTAAGTTGGATTAGGGAATTCCATAAGTGATTGGAATACCAACTGAAGAGGGGTTTCAAAAATAGTGGCATACTAGAAACAAACACACAAACCACAGAAAACAAATTATATACGGGATCCAATGCATCTTATGCAATAAATTATTCAACAGAGTGATTATCAATCGCCCAGTTAATTTAAAATATAGATTTTCAAAAGGTTCAATCATTTTCATTCTAAAAAATTAATTTTAGAAATGTACTTGTAAAAATGTAGTTATGAAATATGGATCAATTAATTTTATAAAGGTGGAGTAAGACCACCATACCGACTACATAGGCAAGAGGATCTTTTTCAACGTAGAAACACCTCTGACATAAACATCATAATATAAAGTAGTGTCATACAAATATAAGAAGCCAATATGACAAATATCATATTAACATTCAACACTGGTAATTTACAAGTATTTTATGGGCCTCTATATTGAGATGGAGCCATAATGTGCATGTGAGTGGAATCTCAACCATGAGATAAAGGGCTTCACCTCATATCCTAGATAATTAAATGCAAATACATGCTCTTAATATAACCTTAATTTGATAGAAGCACTTGGTACTAGATACATAAAGGAAAAATTAAATCAATGTATAACTCATTTGATTAAATGTCGAGACCTCTTGATAATACTTGATAAAATAATCATGAGAGACTCTGCTTATAATAGGGTTGGATGAGAATATAAATGATGAAATGACCAAACATTGTGTGTGTGTGTGTGTGTGTGCATGCATGTGTGTGTGCACCCACACTCCTCATGGGCATATATACACATGGGTTGACCTTTAAAGATAATAAAAAGTTAAAATCAAGGCACAAAAGACCCATAAATTAAGGGGATAGTCATATGGGCTAACCAAGGAAAAGACACTAAAATAATATTTTGGACATTTTGAGAGCATTCAGAGTTGTACAAATGAAAATAAATAGTCGATATTTTAGACATTTTTATAAGAATAGAAGAAAATGAATGCAATAGAGGAATAAATAGAACAGAACATTTAATAGTCTCTTTCCTAAACGAAAACATGCACAACTTTCTCTGAATAAGACAATAAATAGAATAGAACATTTAATAGCTTCTTTCCTGAACAAAAACATGCTCAAATTTCTCTAAATAAGACTATAGATCTACATATTCCAGTGAAAAATAAATCAGCAACAATGTAATGGTGTTAACAAGGATGAAGAGAGACAAGAGATATTGGGCCAGGTAATGGTGCATATGACCCTACATAAAATTGAATCCTTAGCTTATTTATGACATATTCATTCATATTTTTGATCACAGAAGGGCAAGTGGACATTGAATAAGCTATACATGGAAAGAAATCCTAGAGATTTTTATAAATGTGAAAAAATCAAATCCATAACTTATTAACACAGACAAAATCCAAAACATACGAAACAAGAATAAGTATGGGGAAAAAAGGGAAACACTTTAGATCTCCATATGCCAGTGAAAAAGAAATCAATAGCAATGTAATGGTGTTAGCAAGGATGAAGAGAGACAAGATATATTGGGCCAGCAGAGACAGCCAAGGCCCATGCACTAGCATCACTATCCTCATATATCTTTCTCAATTATTCATATTTCTTTTATATATGTGCATGAATCACAGAGGTAGGCCTTTTCCTTTAACAATATGTTTTTTTCTTAATTGATCAATGTGGGTAATTGGGTGGCAGTTACAACCAATACATACACTTATGATTGAATTCGACTCGCATTCATCTATTTTTGATTTTAACACAACAATGTTTAGAAGAATAGAAGAAAATGAATGCAACAAAGGAATAAACAAAATAGAATAGTAGTTAGAAGCATAGGACAAAATTAAGAGTAGCAACTATAGTAATGAATAGATCACAATGAAAGTGAATGGTGCAGTACTCACGACCACTACAATAAGAAGGTATTTTCGAACCAGCCCTACGACCAACAATGATTTTTCCAATCTTGAACCAACATGCTCCTCATCATCTCACTTCAAAAATGGGCACATGTCACTTTGGAAATGGGCACAGGAATGAAATGGGGTAAATTGAATTAATGGTCAACTTGTTATTCCCACCCTTTGTTTCTTACCAAGGTAACCGCATCCTTGACTGCATAGGTTATTGTGACTATGGGTTACCGTGACTGCACACGTTATCATGACTATGGGTTAGGTGGCTGTCATCAAGAGTGAACATTAGGTTAATGTTGTTGGATTTTATCAATAATGACTTTTCACTGTCGACCAGCACGCATTAGGAGTTGGTGCGTGCTAGTTAAGCTCATCGAGAAAATCTTTCTTCGTAACTCCATCACTCAAGGCAAACGTATGGGAAAGGAACCATAGAAGGGATTAAATCTCCATGCCCTTTTAATCACTTAGGTGTCGGTGATTATTGAGAGCACATTTGTTGCTAATAGTATTAGAAAGGCCTAATAATTGTTCAAAAACAATTAAGATGGGATGGAGAAGGTTTTGGGTCTGGGCTCTCTCTAAACTTCCACTCGCTATGGTGATCTCATATGCTTAAATTTTATGAATTGCCATTTTCTCTTGTGTCATGGATCAAGAACCTTCAGCTTTTTAGAAAAGGCATCAAAGACATCTCTAACCTCTTTTGTAAACAAATAAGGGATTAGATTCTTTGACATGCTCTGAGGGCTCAATTTAACTTATAAGCCTCTGACCAAGAGTACATCTTGTAAATTCATAGCTTTATATCTGATGTGCACCTTCAAAATATTGGTGTTCAATCTCTTTTTAGGTGGTGGATTGATTGGAAATGCCATGTTGAGACACCTTTCCTTTGGTACCAACTCTGACTAGGTTATCAACTTCTTTCCCCGTAGCACATCCAAAGTGATACTCTCAATGTCAAGTGGATCTAATCAATTCCACTGAACAAATGTGAAAAATAAGGTTTAACCATGTGTGTGTGGCCTCTATTGAACCCAAACAAGCACACTTATTCTAGTGTATTATATACCATGGACTTCGTATTGGCACCTAATTAGTTCACATGGGCTTGGTTCATCCCGTATGCTCAGTGTGTAACCACCTAAAAATGCTCTAAAAGCCTGTGTCTTGGTATTGTAAACATGCCCAATCAACATGGCTTTGGATTCACACCCTTATGTCTATAAATGTTCATTTGGACTATGGTGTTATTAGGGACCTGATCATGATTCCTATAAAATTCACACTAATTTAACATATCTTTCGAGATCATATTCTTTTTTAATTATGGAAAAATAGAAATAATGTTATTTTTTATCATGCTACGCTTGAAGACTCTTTCCCTACTACTAACAAAGTTAATATTCTTTCTAATATCATGCTTCATATTCCAGTGCAATCAGAGAAAGTGTGTCTTGAGGTGGAGCACCTTCAGAGTCTGTTTGATCATTAGGCGAGTGCCACGTATGTTGTTAGTCGGGTTCCACATGACTCTCCTTGTTAAGGGTTACCCCTAAGGTACCGTAACTACAATAGCATGGTAGAACCTACTCTTGGAGTAGACATTGCAATGTCTCCCCTTAATGATATTTTCCCACTCCGCTAGTAAGCCCAACTACATTTGGTGGACAAGGATTGTTTACACCTCCCTAAGGGAAGTTCCCCTGGTTTGCATTTGTTATTTCACTCTCAAGTAAGAGGTTGAGGATAATAAATAAAAAGATAAGGATAACAATGGTTGGGAGCCAATTTCTGATTTAGATGACTAGCTTACTAGAAGCAATTAAAGAGTTGGGATGACAAACTAGACGACCTACCACCTTCTTCGTTGTTCGTGGTTGCTTCAATTGCTTAGTTGCTCTTCTACTTTATTGTTGCCTTTTATTAACTTGTTTTCTATGTTTTCATTGTTTTTTAGTTAATTTTTTTATTTTTATTTTTAAATTTAACTTGTATTAAACATATCAACATTAACCGATGTAATATTGAAATGTAATCTTTCCACTCATTTTTTTAAACTAATAACTTTGTAATATAATATTATATTTATATATAAAAAATCTTTTTCAATCCAAAAAAAATTAAATAAAACATTTTTAATAAATATTTAAATATAAAATCATTTATAAAATACAAATTAATAATATATTTTCACTCAAAAGAAATATGTATCACATTATATACTAGAATTCTTTGACAATGATTGATATAAATGCCTTGCTTCAAAATTGTTCTAATTTTTATTTATTTCTAATTTATATATTTTACGCTGAAAATTTAAATCAAATTTAATTAACATGAATAATATCAAATTTAGTAACAAGTCAAAATGTGAAACATTGTAAATGTTTCAATGAAATGTATAATTTTTAAATCCCTATTTTATGATTACTTCGATTTTTATGCAATTCTCTTAATTTTTGGTGTATTCTTTTTACACGCGGTCTTTTATTGAGTTGGTTTATTGCGTTAAATTTCCCAACTAATTATTATTTTATTGATAATAATCATATTTATGAAAAAATGGATTTTTTTTTTTTTTTTTAAATATTTCAACCAAAATATAAACATTAGTTTCACATGAATCAATAAAATATAAGAATTTTTATATTTGTAAAGTTTCTATTTCATTTTTATAATCTTTAGACTTTAAAAATATTTATTAAAATTAATTATTTTTCATTTTATGAGTTACATAATAATTTTTTCATGTTTTTATCATAAAAAATTTTATAAAATTTTAAAAGAGACATGTGTACATATATTTATGAATTTATATAATTAAAATATAAATATACATCATATCTCCATTTCATTTATATTATAGAAATCACTTTTCAAAATATTAATTGTTGATCAACAAATAAAAATTTTTAAATGTGTATTATTATATCAAATTTAAAGTTTGACATAAAATTTTACAAATAAATAATAAAATGTTTGTTATACATATGTACATACATTTATGAATTTATATAATTAAAAGATAAGTGTATATCATGTCCTCCATTTCACTTATATTATAAGAATCAGTTTTCAGATAATTAATTTTTGTTCATTGAATACAAAATTTAGATTGTATATTATTTTATCAATTTTAAATTTGACATAAAATTTTACAAATAAATAATAGAATATTTCATATATCTTATTTAAATATATTCCATCATTAACATTATAAATAATGATATGCGCATACCACTATTAATTATTAATTCATCAATTTATTTTTTTCATTTCCTTTTATTCATATAATTGTTTGTTTGATAAGCTTAACTGTGAAATATTTATTCACAATAAAAATTATCTACATACTTATGATTTAAATTTAATTTATTATAAATTTACACATAAATTTAAGGAAAAATAACTATCAATATAAAAGTAAAGACCCTATTTATTATAATTCAAGATTATTTACTTCTAACTTTTGAAAATTAAAAATGTATTGAAATGCCACAAAACCTAAAGACACCATTACTAACTTAATTTTGTTTTGAATGTCATTTCTTTGATACATATACAACATTTGTATTATTAAGCATTGAAATGTTGGAGTGCATGTTCCATGCTTATGTTAATATCAAAAAAGGATATAGGTTTATATATAGTCTTCGAGGCATTTGTATAATTTAGGCCATCTGTATAGGATACACATGATATTCACGATAATATTTAGGTTTATACTTCTGATCAAAAGTAATTATTCTTTTTAAATATTTTCTAATTTTTATATTATTTTTGTAAAAAGATATTTGTCAAATATATATAATAATACTAATAAATGTAATTTTATTTATTTATTTTGATAATAGCAAATAATATTTAAATATTTTTTAATTTTTAAATTATTTTTGTAAAAAGATATTTGTCAAATATATATAATAATAAATATAATGTAATTTATTATAATATTTTTATTTATTTAAAAAAAAACGTTCTTATTATTAATCCTTATATAACTATAATATTATCATTATATCTAATAATAAATGTAATGTAGTTTATTATAATATTTGTATCTATTAGAAAAAAAGACCTTCCTAATTATTAATTCTTATGTAACTATAATATTATCATTATATAATTTCAATTTTGTTTACTTTAAAAATTTAATTAAGATTATATTTATATATATATATAATCAAAATTAAATATTTAAAGTAAATAAAATTGAAATTATAAATTAAGAAAATAAAATTATATTATATTTATTATAAATATAATTTATCATATATTTTAAAAGCTTAGGGTGGATTAGGATTGAGAAGATTGGATCAAATGAATAAGGTGCTTGGGGCCAAATTGTTATAGAGAATTTATTCGTGCAAGAAAAAACTTTAGAGTCAGGGATTATAATGTCAGGATCTTGCTCCTCAATTAGAGCACATATGATTACTTCTTGTATTAGCAACTAAACACGAAATTTAACCAGAATGAATAAGTAACTAGAAATATGAAACAACACAGGATGTGAGAGACAATACACAATTGTATTAATAATCACTCAGAAGAAAATACAATAAAGAAGATGCCACTTCTTCTTCCACCTCAAAGGCTTGCCACACCTCAAGACCTTCTTCCCTTTCTCTCTCGGTCCCAACAATCAACTCCAATACATAATTGATGTTCACCTCCACCAGTCAGTAACACGCTGCCAGTACACCAAGTACACAACCGTACTCCAAGTAGATCTCCCGCTCTCTGCTGCTACCTGCAAATCACTAGACCTTACTCACCAATGTAGATCTCCAAAAGAAGCCATGCTCCCCTGTTGACCAAGATCATACATATACGAAGAACCCTTCTGATTCTCCAAACCAGCACCCACACTTGGTACTGTGGCACTAAGAGGAACACACCATTGCTTTCCTCTCTATGAAGGAGCTTATTTGCTCTCTTACTCTCTAGCACTACTTTACAATACAACCAATGAGTCTCTTAAATAGATATCATGCAAACAATAATTAGACACCTAATTACAATAATTAGATCTGCATCTTCTAGTCTAAATTTGGCTCTTGACATGCAAACACTTGGTTCGTTAGCTAACTGCCCGTAACATTCACAGTTCAAACCACACAGGTGACCGACGTCGGTCCCCATCTGCCTGGGGGGTGCCGACGCCAACCGACTTCTGACCGACATCGATTGCCTTCTGTCTGTACCCTGCCGACGTCAGTTGGCTTGACCGACGTCGGTGACTATAACACTCAGCAAACACTCTACAACCTCCTTAACTCCTCATGTTTGCATCCTGGTCAAGCTTTTAGCTCCACAACCTAACAATCTCTCACTTGGAGATAAACAGTTGCACCTATACCTGTATCTGTACCCCATCTAATCTGTTTCCTATCTTGTATCCCTCTTCAAGCTCAACCCTGAAGACCAACCACCACACAACCTGTGATGCTACACCTGTCATCCAAGTAACCTACCACATCTGAAGCTACAACTCCATGTAGTGAAGACCTTGACCCTGCATAACAAGAATTCCTGCTGCTAGTCCCTCTCAGATACCTGAGAATCCACTGAATTGCCCTCCAGTACTCCTTCCCCGAATTGGCTCCATACTTTCTGACAACTCCCACTGCTTGGGAAAACTCAAGGCTACACTAGACCTCATGTGATTTCAAACTCTATTCTAAGCTAAGCTTGAACTGTCTAGCCCTTGGTGTGCTTTCCAATCCAACATCCTGCATCTTGAATCCCGCCAACACCGTCTTCACATCAGCTCCCACTGGAGACAAAATCTCCATGTCTCTTATGCCAAAGAATTTTGTTGCTCCCAAATTCTCCATACATACCTCTGAACTAACCTTACCCTTAGCTCAGCAAATCTCTGTATGTACAAAACCTGCTAGCAAATCACCCACATACAGTAACTGAATAATGTCGCGACTCATCATCCACCTGGTAAGACAAACATAATAGTTACACTGACATTAATTAAAGCCCTGCTTTGTCATCCACCTGTCAAAACCTGTACCACTGTCCTGCAGCTTCCTCAAGACCATATACCTTGGCCTTCTGTCTCACATATCCATCCACTCTCTTCTTTAACTTGGGAATCCATTCATCTCTCAGTGCTTTCTTCTAACTGACAACTCCACCAACAAATACTTGTTTGGTTCTTCTCCAAGGACTCACACTCCTCATCCATGCCAAGCTCCCACTGTTTCTAGATTTTACCTGCATTGCCTCTTCACATCTTCCTAGTTCTTGACCATCAATAAGCAATATAAAGAAGGTGAACAACGAATATGAGGTTCAATTACCCTTTTTGACCTCCATATGGGCGTTTGAGACTCCTTGACAGCTTGCTGTCTGCCCACCATCTGTTCCAGTGATCAATTTCAGTGATCTCCCAATTTGCAACCGACCGACGTCGGTTACCTGCGACTGACCCTGTCTACCGACATCGATTCTCTGATTGATGCCAGTGTACCTACTGCTGACGTCAGTTTCTGAGTGACTGACATCGATACCTATGTTCGCCTGTGAGTGATGACCTTTTTTACCCACGAGCTCCTTTTGGATCAAAACCCTGTTCAAATCAGCACAGCCCTGCTCAGAATAATTCAGTCCCCTCAACTGATCTCTGTCCACCATCTCCTCCATGAACACCAAGGCTTTCTAGTTCTTAAGTTTGTCAAAAACATCTGTCTTCCGCTTAAGAACATGCATTCCCCTCCTACATATGTGACCAAGCCTACAAAGCCACATCTCTGCAACAGAAGGTGAATCAGTAATATAAGTAGATAGATAAAAGATACCTACTTTCTTACCACCATCTAATTCAAGTGCATCCACTGTGAGATTTACTATGCATCTCCCATCACCCAACTTTCCTGAAGAAATTAGAGTCATCTCCAAGACTAGGCCCTGCATGACCTCCTTCAACACCTGTGTGTTATCTGTCTGCAATTTTAGCTTCACTTCCCCTTCGTCAATAATCTGACAAGGCTCACCAACCCCTAAATAAATCTCTCCAGAGTCTCCAAAGACATACCCATGAAAAGATGCTCTATTTCGGGCTGCATGAAAAGAGGCAAAAGAATCTATAAACAAAGATTCTACTTTATCCAGAGCAACCTGTGCAACATCACCTGCAACATCTGCTTCTACACACTGATCTTCTATCGACCAACAATCTCCTTTTCCCTGCTCTTTCTTTCCATCAATCAGACCATTCGTGCTTAATAATCACTCAGAAAAAAAATACAATAAAGAAGATGCCACTTCTTCTTCCACCTCAAAGGCTCGCCACACCTCAAGACCTTCTTCCCTCTCTCTCACAGTCCCAACAATCAACTCCAATACAGAATTGTTATTCACCTCCACCAGTCAGTAACACGCTACCAGTACACCAAGTACACAACCGTACTCCAAGTAGATCTCCTGCTCTCTGCTGCTACCTGTAAATCACTAGACCTTACTCACCATTGTAGATCTCCAAAAGAAGCCATGCACACCTACTGACCAAGATCATACATATACGAAGAACCCTTCTGATTCTCCAAACTAGCACCCACACTTGGTACTGTGGCACTAGGAGGAACACACCATTACTCTCCTCTCTCTGAAGGAGCTTATTTTCTCTCTTACTCTCTAGCACTACTTTACAATACAACCAATGAGTCTCTTAAATATATCTCATGCAAACAATAATTAGACACCTAATTACAATAATTAGATCCATAGCTTCTAGTCTAAATTTGGCTCTTGACATGCAAACACTTGGTTCATTAGCTAACTGCCCGTAAAACACTCGCAGCTCAAACCACACAGGTGACCGACATTGGTCCCTATCTGCCTGGGGGGTGCCGACGCCGACCGACTTCTGATCGATGTCAGTTGCCTTCTGTCTGTACCCTACCAACGTCGATTGGCCTGACCGACGCCAGTGTTTGTAACACTCAGCAAACACTCTGCAACCTCCTTAACTCCTCCTGTTTGCATCCTGGTGAAGCTTTTAGCTCCATAACCTAACATATAACACAAGTATTTGGAGTCAGGGTTTATAACTCAATTGTAACTGTTAGGTTGTGGAGCTAAAAGCTTCACCAAGATGCAAACAGGAGGAGTTACAGAGGATGCAGAGGTTGCAGAGAGTTGTAGAATGAGTTGCAGGGCAACTGACGTCGGTCTGATCAACCGATGTCAGTCAGATAGTAGTGTAGAAGAAATCGACGTCGGTTATGAGTCGGTCGACATCGGTCATGGAGGAGCCAGTGTCGGCAACCTGTGTGTGAACATGCAGTTTGCATGCGAATTCTGGAGAGTCTATTTTTGGACTGTTAGTTTACATGTTAAAGGCTAATTATAGTCTTGAGTTGCGTGTTTAATTATTGTAATTAAGATAGTCTAATTATTGTATGCATGAGATCTATATAATAGACTCATGGGCTATATTGTAAGCTTGTGCTAGAGAGTAAGAGAGCAAAATAAGCTCCTTCAGAGAGAGGTGAGCAATGGTGTGTTCCTTCTAGTTCCATAGTACCAAGTGTGGGTACTAGTTTGGAGAATTAGAGGGGTTCTTCATTTATGTATGATCTTGGTCAGCAAGAGTGCAGGACCATGTTTGGAGATCTACAGAGAGCAAGAGATCTACTTAGAGTATGGTTGTGTACATGGTGTACTGGCAGCGTGTTACTGACTGGTTGGAGAGGTGAACATCAATTCTATATTTGAGTTGATTGTTGGGACCGAGAGAGAGAGGGAAGAAGATCTTGAGGTGTGGCGAGCCTTTGAGGTGGAAGAAGAAGTGGCATCTTCTTTATTGTATTTTCTTCTGAGTATTTAATACAATTGTGTATTGTCTCTCATTTCCTGTGTTGTTTCATATTTCTATTTACTTATTGATTCTGGTATAATTCCGTGTTTAGTTGCTAATACAAGGTAATCATATATATACTCTTATTCAGGAGAGTAGGATCCTGACAGTTGGTATCAGAGCTTTTGGTTGGGTTACTAACAGGTGGTTTCAGATCTGGTTAGTATTTGTTGATTACAGGTCATTCACAGGGGTTTTTGATCGAGTGGGAGTATAGCAATGGCAGAAGAAAGTAAGCTACGAATGGAGAAACTGAATAGCACAATTAGTCTGATTGATGGAAAGAAAGAGCAGGTAAAGAAAGATTGTTGGTTGGTAGCAGATCAGCAGGGTGGAGCAGATGTTGCAGGGGATGTTGCATAGGATGTTCTGGATAAAGTAGAATCTTGGTTTACAGATTCTTTTGCCTCTTTCCATGTAGCCTAAAATAGAGCATCTTTTTATGGGTATGTCTTTGGAGACTTTGGAGAGATTTATTTAGGAGCCGGAGAGCCTTGTCAAATGATTGGCAAAGGGGAAGTGAAGTTGAAATTGCAGACGAATAACACACAGGTGTCAAAGGAGGTCATGCAGGTATCAGTCTTGGAGATGAGTCTAATTTCTTCAAGAAAGTTAGGTGATGAGAGATGCACAATAACTCTCACAGTGGATGCACTTAAATTAGACGGTGATAAGAAAGTAGGTATCCTTTATCTATCTACTTATATTACTGATTCACCTTCTGTTACAGAGATGTGGCTTTGTAGGCTTGGTTACATATGTAGGAGGGGAATGCATGTTCTTAAGTGAAAGACAGATATCTTTGACAAACTTAAGAACTAAAAAGCCTTGGTGTTCATGGAGGAGATGACGGACGGAGATCAACGGAGGGGACTGAATTATTCTAAGCAGGGCTATGTTGATATGGACATGGGTTTGACCCAAAAGGAGCTCGTGGGTAAAAATTCATCACTCACAGGGGAACACAGGTACCGACGTCGGTCAAGAGGAACTGATGTCGAACAGACAGGCACCGACGTCGGTCATGTGTAGATCAGCAGAGTCGGTGGTGTCAGGAAGCAGGAACTGACATCAGTCATACAGTGATCAACGTTGGCAATAGGTACACCGGCGTCAGTTAGGAAATTGACGTCGACAGACAGGGTCAGTCGCGGGGAACCGACGTCGATCGGGAGCAGATTGGGAGATGGCCGAGATCGGTCACCGGAATGGATATTGGGCAGACAACAAGCTATCAACAAGTCTCAAACGCCCATATGGAGGACTAAAAGGGTAAGTGGACCTCATATTCATTATTCACCTTCTTTATATTGCTTACTGATGGTTGAAAACTAGGAAGATGTGAAGAGGCAATGCAGGTAGAATCCAAAAATAGTGGGAGCTTGGCATGGATGAGGAGTGTGAGTCCTTAGAGAAGAACTAAACAGGTGTTTGTTGGTAGAGTTATTAGCTGGAAGAAATCACTGAGAGATGGATGGATTCCCAAGTTAAAGAAGAGAGTGAATGGATACGTGAGACAAAAGGCCAAGGTATATGGTCTTGAGGAAGCTGCAGGACAGTGGTACATGTTTTGACAGGTGGATGACAAAGCAAGGCTTCAGTCAATGTCAGTGTAACTATTGTGTTTGTTCTTACCAGGTGGATGATGATTGCAACATTATCTTGTTACTGTATATGGATGGTATACTAGTTATAGGATCAGATATACAGGGTTTTGTTGAGCTAAGGGTAAGGTTAGTTCAGTGGCATGTCATGAAGAATTTGGGAGCAGCAAAATTCTTTGGCATAACAGACATGAAGATTTTGTCTCCAGTGGGAGCTGATGTGAAGATGGTGTTGGCGAGGTTCAAGATGCAGGATGCAGAATCGGTAAGCACACCAAGGGCTGGACAGTTCAAGCAGAGCTTAGAACAGGGTTTGAAATCACATGAGGTCTAGTGTAGACCTGAGTTTTCCCAAGTAGTGGGAGTTGTTAGAGAGTTTGGAGCTAATTTGGGGAAGGTAGATTCTCAGGTACTTGAGAGGGACTAGCAGCAGGTTAACATGTTATGCAGGGTCAAGGACTTCACTACATGGAAATGTAGGTTTGGATGTGGCAGGTTATTTGGATGACAGGAAAGGCATCACAGGGTGTGTGATGGTTGGTCTTCAGGGTTGAGCTTGAAGAGGGATACAAGCCAAGAATAAATTAGATGAAGGTACAGGTATAGGTGCAGTTGTTTATCTCCAAGTGGGAGATTGTTAGGTTGTGGAGCTAAAAGCTTCACCAAGATGCAAACAGAAGGAGTTACAGAGGATGCAGAGGTTGTAGAGAGTTGCAGAATGAGTTGCAGGGCAACCGACGTCGGTTTGATCAACCGACATCGGTCAGATAGCAGTGCAAAAGAAATTGACGTCGATTATGAGTCGGCCGACATCAGTCATGGAGGAGCCGGTGTCGACAACCTATATGTGAACATGCAGTTTGCATGCAGATTTTGGAGAGTCTATTTTTAGACTGTTAGTTTACATGTTAAAGGCTAATTATAGTCTTGAGTTGCGTGTCTAATTATTTTAATTAAGATAGTCTAATTATTGTATGCATGAGATCTATATAATAGACTCATGGGTTGTATTTTAAGCTTGTGCTAGAGAGTAAGAGAGCAAAATAAGCTCCTTCAGAGACAGGTGAACAATGGTGTGTTCCTCCTAGTGCCACAGTACCAAGTGTGGGTACTGGTTTGGAGAATCAGAGGGGTTATTCATTTATGTATGATCTTGGTTAGCAAGAGTGCAGGACCACGTTTGGAGATCTACAATGGTGAGTAAGGTCTAGTGATTTGTACGTATCAGCAGAGAGCAAGAGATCTACTTGGAGTACGGTTGTGTACTTGGTGTACTGGCAACGTGTTACTGACTAGTTGGAGAGGTGAACATCAATTCTATATTTGAGTTGATTGTTAGGACCGAGAGAGAGAGGGAAGAAGGTCTTGAGGTGTGGTGAGCCTTTGAGGTGGAAGAAGAAGTGGCATCTTCTTTATTGTATTTTCTTCTGAGTATTTAATATAATTGTGTATTGTCTCGCATTTCCTGTGTTGTTTCATATTTCTAGTTACTTATTGATTCTGGTATAATTCCGTGTTTAGTTGCTAATAGAAGGCAATCATATATATACTCTTATTGGGGAGAGTAGGATCCTGACAGTAACTAACTCAAGGATCGATAGTTTAAAACTTTGTGAAATCATTTAGAAAGTTTGTTCTTCCTTAGATTTGATGGAAGTTTGGAAATGGTACCAAAATTTCCTTTTGGAAAGATGTTTGGTTGCGTTCCCAAGCTTTTATTGACTATTAAAATATTTTGCCTTTTATGATTTATGTTGAAAGCAAATAGGGTTCAAAAGTGTTTAATTATTTGGAATTTTCTCATTCAGGGAGATGTTGGAAGCAATTGGATTGGCCTGGTGATCTCCTCCAACAAGATTCGTTAAACCTAAGGGAGGAGCTCTATAATTTTATAAATCCTACACTGATTTCTAAAGATGCATGTTATATGAAGTATCTGTTGATTCTGCTTATCAACTCATTCTCAAAATGGAAAGTGTGGTCATCAAAAATTTCCTAGTTAATTTTGATTGGAATATGAAAGGCCTTCCCAAGGCCGATTTATTATCATGGATAGTTATTCATAATCAAATTATAACCTTTGATCAGCATAGGAAAAAAGAATCCATTGGTGCTTCTTTTTGCTCAATGTGTTAGAATGATGAAGAATCCTATGATCACATCCTTTTGCATTACCCTTTTGATTGGAAAATCTGGGGTTTGATTTTGAATAGTTTCAATTTTCAAGTTCTTTTCCAAAAATCCTCGAGGAAATTTTACCTCAATGGAATCTTAGGTTGGTTTTTTCTTGTTTGAAGATGATTTGAGAAGTTTTCCTCTATTATTTTTGGAACATTTGGTTGGAAAGGAAGAGGAGAATATTTATGAATTCTTCTCACTCATATTTTTGGGTTTGGCAAGTTATTAGGAAATCTGTAAAGAAAATTTCTATGGCTTGAGGCTTCAAGTGACTCTCCCATGCTCAAAATGAGAATGAGTAGATATAGAACTAGTATGATTCATGTTTGCCTGATAAGGGGCTTGGGTTAGCATGTTCGATGGGGAACATCCCCAATCTTTTTTAGAGACCCCCTAACTTTGGTAAAGTAAAGTTGAATTTTGATGGGGCCTTGGAAGGCAACTTTGATTGGATGGTGGCGTCGGTGTGTCTAAGGATCATGATGGTCAGACCCTCCTCATTTTTTATCAAGATTTAGGGCTGGAGACAAAAAATGTTAAAAAGGTGTAGGCCTTTTTGAAAGGTATTCAAATTTCCCTTACTCAAGGTTACATAAACATGATGATAGAAGGTAACTCATAAGTCATAATCAATGTTGTGAATTTGGGGAATGTCAAAGCTTGGAAAATTCAAATCATCTTGAAAGAAGTCAATTATCTAAGATATTATTTTGAGCACTTGAGTTTAGTCATATAAAGTGTAAAGGTAACTTTGTTTTGGATTGGGTTGTAAATGGAGGGGTTAATATTTTGGACATCTAAAGGGTTAGCTTCATCATGTGGGGTCCCACTTTCCCTAACTTGTTTCAAACATTGATATCCAAAGATTTCAAGTGTCAGGGGCTCAAGGATTAATGTAAAGGCCTTCAAAGTTGTGGCATCCATGTAATAATGTGACATTCATTTCGATGAATGGTTCATGTTGGGTAAATGGATTTGTTTGTGCCTTTTAATGGGTTAACTGTGAGGGTAGTTATTTCATTTCTTGTCTTTTTTGCAAGCCTGAAATCCTAGCCTTGCCCTGGTTACTCTTTGGTTTTTGGTTGGGGTTCAATTTTCTTACTAAACAAAGGGGTAAAGGTAAGACTATCAAGGAGGAGTTTCTGGTTCGTCCAAGTATGATTGTTGGTTAGAGGGTGGCCCATTATGATTGGATGATTGGGGATTCTAACTCTTCTCAATTTGTAGATCACATTAACAAAGAAATCAAAAATCCTTTGATGCATGTGTGGTTGAAGAAAATGTGGCATGCCATAGTGAGAGTGGATGAAGTTGAAGATAGGGAAATTTACAAAATTTTAAGGTCATTCATGGTTGACCCAAATCAATATGTAGGAAGGAGGAATGTTTTTAACGCATCTTAGGCTATGAGTGGGACCAACCCATTATCCAAAATAGTGTGCTCTTTCACTCTTCAGTAGGAGTATCTAGACATTGAAACCCTCATCATTTAGTGGGTATCGAATCAGTCGATCATAGTCATGTTATCCTAGATGGAATTCTCAAAATTTAGAAAAGATTATAATTTCTCATTGCTCAATTTTATATGAAATTACCTCATGAGTGCCTTTTCTCACCTCCTCCATGTTTTGATGTTGATGAAGAAGGTTTGCAAGAGCATCCAGTTAGGACTTCGATTAGGGGAAATGAAGGGCTTCATGTTGAAGCCAGCACACCATGTGTTGTAGACATCATCGAGCTAGAGTAGGTAGTAGTCTTTATGGTTTTTTTATATTACTCAATGTATAATCTCCACAAGGCCTGAGTATATTGCCCTATTTTCTATGTTTTAGTACACATATAGGTTTTTGTAGTACTAAATTTCTATATGATAAATAAAAGATATATTATTATTATTATTATTATATGATATTTTTTATCTCTGTGGTCAAGCCTCTGTTAAGAGAGATTTTTCCTTCTTTTTCAAGTCTTGATTGACTCATTTAGTACTTTTGATCCCTGTCAAAGGCTAACGTCTTACTAATAGTTTTGATGAGTTTGAATCGAATTCCCTTTTTTTGGCCCATTGGGTATGTATTGTCGAGTGGCTCTTCATCTTTTTTATCTAAGAAGTACTAGTTACTTTAACAAAATAAATAAATAAATATAATTTATCAACAATATTATGGGTTTATAATTTATGATTTAGATTTTTATATTTTATTATAATTATATATATAATTTAAAATTTAATTACTATTACATATGATACCCATTATTTAAAAAAAGAAATCAAATTTATATCATAACATGATTATTAAATGCATGATTTAATTGTTGACAAATGTGATCAAATTATATGAGAGTGACATTTTAAAAGAATTACTTAAAGACATTACATTTAAAATTTTCTCATTTAATATTTATCCACATAAAATATATTATTTTAATATAAATATTAATCCCATATCCTCCACACATATATTTACATATACATACACACACATTTTAATTATCTCATTAGATTATATTTTAATAATTTTTTAATAATATCTATTTAATTTAATTTATTACACTATGTTAATATCTATTTTATAATTTTGATATACAAATCAAAATATAAATTTTAACAAACTAAAATAATGTTAATATTTGTAAATCAATAAAGTATTATTGGACCTATCAATGCATTTTTTTATATCAATGCTTAGTTTTTTATCGCAGCCTCAATCGGTTCTGGGACACAACGGGAGGTCCAATCTCCCCATAAAATGAAATTCAAACAAAATTTAAAAATAATACCCTAAACCTTATGAATCCCTTTGAAACAATGTGGATCCAAAGAAAACTATGAAAACAACATAAAGAATAAAATTCTAAAACAAACCTTCAAGTAGAAAAATAAACTTCCACAAAACCAAAAATATGAAGACACTAACAACACAGATTTCATATCAACCTTTTGTTGATTACATGCGTCTGCCTCTACTGGACAATAGTGATTCCATCATCCAGTGATTGCCATAGAGAATAGAATTCTGATCATCTAGATATAATGTTTTTGCTTCCATTTTCCTGCTCTCTTCCCTTTTAGGCCGTAGTTAGGGGTATTCTTTTCACTTAAACTTTGAGCAATAGATAAAACTACCTTACTAGCTCTTCATCTTCTTCCTCCCTGTGCTCTTCCACTTCTTCTAAAGCTTCCTTATCTTGTGAGATTTCTATTATTGGAATGATTTTATTTCTTCCCTCAAGCTTAGCTTCCAAAACCTTAGCTTCCTAAACCAACTAAGATGATGAACATTGTTCTATAGCCAAATCAAACAACTCTTCAATTTCCTTCAGAACCTCACTCTTATGGGAGTTAATCTAAAAAACTTGAGGGGCTTCTGGATTAGGGACCTCAGTCAACACAGATTTGGAAGAAATAATCAAGTTGTGAACCAAATCTCGATTCAAACAACCAACCTTCCTAACCCATTTTTAAACAAATGTTGAATGGGAGCCTTTAAAACTCTTTTCAAGACAAGCAGTAATCTTATGATCTAATTTATTGTAGTTGAAGCATCCAAATAATAAACCCTCATAGTTAAAAAATTGAGACCAAATACCATGGGAAGAAGAAATTCTAACTGAATGATGCAAGGGTTTAGAATGATCAACCAAAACACAAGCTCTAACAAAATTTTGCTTATCTTCAATGTAGTTATCAATTTTAACAAATAACTCCCAATTTATTTACTAGTTGTTGAAAAAGATAGGGATCATGAAAAACTAAAGGTAGCTTATACAATCTTACCCATACCGGTGCTTTCTTAATAACTATAGAATATGGATCAAATAATGGAGCCCAAGGGCAAAAAAAGACCCCTTAGTGCCCTACAAAGTAGGGTCCATGAGTCCACACATAATCTCTATCTTCTAAAGATTGAAACTGGAGCCAACAAAAACTATTTAAAAGCATGAAAATATAAGGGGATTTGAGAAAAGGCCAAGTACTAGCTGCCTAAAGTTTAATATTTTCCCAAGATGGTCATTTCCCAATGCATCTACCTATCAAATATTTTTTTTCTCTTTCCACCCCACCTGTAGCAATTTATGAATATGTTATTTCCAGAATAGGAGGAAAATTAGAAAAAAAATAATGGAATATTGCCAAGAAAATCCATCTCTAAAAATTTAGACTAATAAAAATATGCTTTTGGATTCCCCTTAAAATGCTCTTCATTTTCTAATTCCTTTTATAAGAGCTTATTTGAAAGGATTTGGCTTCTAGAGACAAGAGTTGGATTAGAGCCTGACTATGCCTTAAGAATAGTTTATTTACAAAAAGAGTCATAGAATTGATATGAATTGGAGTTATTAATGTAGTTTAAAAACACTACAACTTTAGCAAAAACCCTAGCTATTTCTTCTCCTTCACTTTCAGCTCCCTCCATAGGATTGAGAACCCGTTTGGGTGAACCCCCAAACCCACTCAGCTGATTAAGACCAAAGGGGTCTTTTTAGGGATCAAAACCTAATCTAAACCACTTTGAGAATGGGTGAATAGGGTTAGAATCAGAGCACCATCCCTTCCATGGCAAGACCTAGCTGAAGACCCACACACACCCCATAGAGCCCTAACCCATTCTGCTCCTTTAGCCTCACCTTCAACATCCTCTCACCTTTATCCTACCACTCGAGAAGGCCTGACATTTTTTACCTCCTTATAGTCCTCCTTATCTGGGTTTATATCCTCTGAGACTATCACTACCTTCCCCGTAAAAATCCTAGCTCCTTACTAACATCAGTGCCTCGTGTCGACTCCACCTATGCCACCATCATGTTTTGTGCAACCATCGCATTCACGTTCTACACCATCTCCATATTTTCTAGTACACCTATTGAGTTACCTTTTTCTTCTATTTTTTCTTTAAAAAAAATCTACAACTAAAGCTTAATGGGGGTGGGCCTAGGTCTATAATGTCCATTAAATGATCCATAGCTGAATCACCTTGTTGTGATCTGCATGGAACATGTGAGGAAGTTTGACCCCTACCTCACGGTATCCCCATGGCCACTTCAAATTATAGGCTAGTGTCTGCCCCTCAACCATGATGCATCATAGGGTGTCTGGCAAGAATTAAACTCAAGACCTAGATGATCGAAGTCATTGATCCTATCCACTCGAGCTAACCCTTAGAGCTAATATATCAATTCATATTATTATGTAACTCTTAAAAGGTAAAATGTGTAGTTATCTCCCCAATTAAATTTATCACTTAAGGAATAGCAGTAACCATCCATTCATATATTGACCCAAAAACATTTGATTACATGGTATCAAAGTGTTAATAGATACAAACATTACAACATATGGGTGGTATTAAATTATTACAGAATATAAACATTTTACACATAGTTTGTAATAAATTATAGAATCAAAGATACAACTACATCAAGTACAAATAGTCTAAAAGCAAACTTGTGATTATAAAAGTGTTCCATAGTGGTTAGTCCCTATCTTTGTATTAAAATTTGTTTGTAATTGAGTTTCTATATAAAATTTTAATGTAAGTTCAGTACAAACGTAAATATTATGCAAATAATAATTAAAATAAATAGATAAAAATATAAATGCTGGGATTAAAATATACAATGTTTCTATAATCTATGTCAAAAGAGTAATGGCCATTGCATATAACATAGAGAAATGAAAAATGTTAACAACCAATAAAATAAATTTAATATGTTTATTTAAAATTTTAAAACCACATTGATTTGAATTCCATGGAAAGATCCTACAAGTTAATATTTAAGTTTAGATTCAAATAAAAGGGTTTAACCTTAAAATGAATCTATAAGTTAAAATAGATAGATTGTTGATAAAATAAAACAAATTTATACATTAAAAATGGTGATAGCCAAAAAAATGCATTGTGTCACTAATAATACAATTTGTATCTCTATTATTATTTAGATAATATTTGTTAGCATGAGATATATTACTAGGTGGCACAAAGACAATGTAGAGAATTTAACTAATTAAATGTAGTTTATAGATAGGTGGATAATGGTTCCTAGCTTCAAAGATTGCTTCATACTGAAGACACATTGTATACTCCCATCTAGTCTTATTATTTGCCCATGCAAGAGAATCAACTTCATCCTTTAGACTTATATGGCTTATTTTTAGAATATTAGTATAATTAGTCCATAGAGGTACATTCTCACCTTCTAATCCCATAGTATGTGCAGATCTCCACCCTTGTTGCCAAATATCAATAGTATGAGGGTCACCCATATGACTGAGAGTAAACATGCCTCTCACCTACAAAATTTCATTCAATTATTTTGGCAGTCTTATCCACTCTACATCACAAGATGGAGTTGATGTCAACTCTAACTTGATCACCAATAGTTAATTTCCAAGCCAGTTTTTTTTCAATCACTATAAAATACATAACTAATGTTTTTCATTATATTAAAATAATCTTTATGATTTTTCTTAGACTTCTAATCCAGTCTAAAAATAAACCCATGCCTGAAATATTTATGTTCAATTATATTCCTCCATAGCCCTTCAATAGTAAAAACATGACAAAGAATTTTTTGTTTCTAATGAGTTGCCAAATAATTGAATGTTCTTCAAACCCTACCCACCCTTTTCCTTTGGTCTATCAATTATCTTCCACTTGACCAGGGGTGTTCTCTTATTTTCTTTCTTTCTGAACCAAAGGAATTTTAAACAAGTTTTCTTGATCTTTTCAAGAACACCTTTAGGAATGTAAGCCATAGAGTGCCAAAACACTGAAACAGGCTCCAATATTGACTTTACTAAGGTCAACTTCCCTCCTATAAAAGCTATCTATTACACCAATTATTTATCCTTGTTTTCACCTTTTTAATCAACCAACGCCCATCTTTTTTCCCATATCCATTTGGCTTTAAGATAAAACCCAAGTAATTAATACCATCTTGTAAGTTTACAAGCTTCAAAGGAAAAAACCTTGTCAACGTATTAACAACTTATTGGTCCAAACCATGAAAGCTAATACTATATTTCTAACATTTAGTTTCATTCTAGTAGTTGTACTATAAACATCCAAAATTACCTATAATTTCCTAACTTCCTTGTCATTTCTACTTGAGAATAAAAAGACATCGTCAACAAATAAAAAATGGGTTAATGAGACAATCCCACTAATTCTAAAACCTAAGATAATCCCTCTTATTTTTGCATCCATAATAGTTCTACTCACTCCTTTGACAACTAACAAGAAAAGTAAAGGGGATAAAGGACATCCCTGCCTTAGGTCCCTAGATGGCCTAAAGAAGCTGGAAGCAGAGCCATTAATAAAGATATTGAAATAAATAAAATTAATCCAACCCATAATCCAAGTGACCATATAAATATTGAAACCTACATGTAAAAGAATAAATATTAAATATAACCTGCTCACTTTATCGTAAGCTTTAGATAGATCCAATCTCAACACCATAGTAGGTAGGTTTTTTTATTTGATTGTATGTAGCCCCTCTTGAGTTAATCCTTTTACCTCAAAAATTTACGTTCTAACCAAAAATCCAATTTCTTATTGAGAGATAACTTTATAAAAAAATATTAACTCTTATTCCCATGGTCTTGACAATAATTTTTTAGACACATTTGCATGAGGATATAGGCCTAAACTCATTTATAGTTTTGGGCTTATGTATCTTTGGAATTAAAGCTAGAAAATTAGAGTTAAAGGCTTATAAAACATTCCCAGAAACCCTAACTTCCTTAATAACTCTAACTAGAGCCGTCTTCCACTAAATTAAAGAACCCAATAAATAACTCTATAGGCCAACCATCTATCCCTGAAGTTTTTCCTGTCTTGAAATAAGATAAAACAAATTTCAACTTCTTATAATACATGAAGTATCCTCCATCAACACTTGATTATATTATTCTAAACTAAAACTAGGGAAACAAGAGGTTAGTTTTAGAATTTATTATATATTTACCCTATTTGGTTCTTTATAGATAGAATGAAAGAATGAGAACCCTAAATCAGCTCGCTCAGATAACACGTTAACTGAATTTCCAATAGTATCTTGCATTTCCTATATATTATTAACCATTTTCCTATGGTTATAAAAATTATAAAAAAACTTTGTGTTCTCATCCCCAAATTCTAGCAACACAATACATTTCATCCTCCATTAGCCTCTCTCCAATCTAGGATCCTTCTCTTCCTCAATTCTAGACATTGTAATTTTTATTTCACTTCTTCATTGAAATACCTTGTCTCATTATTCCCATATAATTCACCTATCTCTCTCTCTTAATTGATTTGAGGTCGTCATCTTTTCCTTTTTTTTTGGTTTGTAACTCATGAAACCACTACTCTTTTAACCTTATTTAGAACATCCAAAAATTGAAAGCTTATTGTCTCCCTAGATTCCACATCATAATGAACCCATTCTTTCTTAACTAGTTCTTAAAGCTCCTCCTCCTCTAGCCATTGATAATTAAACTTGAAGTGACTGGCTAACTTATTATTTTACTTTTCTATCTAGATAAGTATAAGAAGGTGATTTGAACTTCCCCCAATTTCTATGTAGGATCTGATCCTATTTGAAACACTTAATGTATTATTCAAAATCAAAAACCTATATAATCTCTTAAAAAACCTAGCTTATTTAGTATTATTATTCCTCTATATTGGCATAAGCTTTATGGGATCTATATCAACCAACCATGCCTCCTCTTTTTGTGACTAAATAATTAAACCAATATGTCCATCCATGTCCCCACACCTTTGCTCTACTCAATGTATGGTTTAGATCACCCCCAAGGATAACTCTCTTCTCCTTGAAGTACCCCTAAAAGAGGAAACCTTCCAAAAAAACTTGCATGTCTTCATACATACCATAAAAATTAATAACATAGATATTGTCCCAAATCTTTGAATAAGAACTATGTCCATATACCTAAATCAAGAATAACAGATTGAGCTCCACTCTCTTAGAGGGGAAGAAGGCTAGATTTTGCTTGTGGATAGTTTTTTTCTTGGTTGTCTTCTAGTGTCTAATAGTTTCTTTCGTTTTGTTTTTTTCAAGAATACATAATATCCCTCATTTGATTCTTTATGTTAGCCTGCAGTTCTTTCACATCTTTGTTTATGTCTGTTATTTAGTTAAAGATGATATTATGGTATTTTAATAGGTGCATATGATTATATTTTGGATGCTCTGATATACCTTGGGGACTGGGGCCCTATTGTGTCATAAGTCCAATTTTTAATCCAATCATATATATATATATATATATATATATATATATATATATATATATATATATATATATATATATATATATATATATGTATGTATGTATGTATGTATGTATGTATGTATGTATGTATGTATGTATGTATGTATGTATGTATGTATATATCTGTATGTATGTATGTATGTATGTATATGTATGTAGTTGTAATTTCATCCTCCAACCCACATACATTAAAGATTAAGATAATTGTAATCTAAATGCAGTGGAGAAGCTAAGGTTAGACTCTCATTTATATTAAAGATTTAAAATACAAGGAAAAATAAGATAAGTATGGATTTAGTGTTTATTATCAACAACAAGCATTTATTTATTATGTATTTAACATTATATTTAAAGGTAGTTTACTTTCCTTTTTCTCATTTGTTTGTTTGCTTGGTTTTTTAGAGGTGTAAACTTTGTAGGTACACTCAATAGTTACATTTTGGGTAGGTCTAATGTTGTAGGCATTTATATTCTATAAAGGAGCACATACATTTAAATTACAACGTAGAGTTGTACACATTGTTTAAAAAATATATAAAGGGTGTCAGAAAAGAGATCTTGTATGTTAAAAATTGGTGTCTTTCTTAGTAGATGATAACATTTATCTCCTTATGGTGTATTGGCATTCTCATAATAATTATTAAATGATTTTATTTGATAGTTCTTTCTAAATTGTATCCTTTATTATCACGATAGTTATTCAATAACTATTTTTTATTAGTAATATTCTTTTAATGAATGTTGAATAATAAAAATTAAATTAAAATTTTCATCAAATAAATGTGCTTAAGTAATAAAAGTATTTTTTTTTTATCAAGTCTTCAACTTGGTGTCAAGGATTGAGGGGTTTCATTCTATCAAATTCACATGGGATTGAACTTGACCTCATCCCTTATGGTAAAATGTTATGTCAACCTAGTTCTGTACTCGAGAAATCTTTCACTGGGAACTCCTCTTGTTATCATTGTATTATTGATGCATGCCTTTGAATGTGGTGGTATGACTCAAAAAATAGTTCAATAAACACAATACATGCATATAAGAAGCATGGTACAAATATTTTATAAAATAATGGAATATAATAAATAATTGTATTGAGAGATATAGATGTGTTACAATATCACCCTAAAAATGAAAGTGGTTTCCATCGATTATTTCCGCTTTGATATATATTCCACTCACTGGCCATTTTAATAACCTTTTTTGGGAGAAACTTTCCGTTCACATAATCCAGTAGCTTCTTTTACACTAAACGCCTATGACTCTAGGATTCTCCAACTCTATATGTGTATCTCCATATGTGTATGAGAGTAGTAGGTATCCTTTTTATAGACATTCAAGTCTTGCCCCACCTTCCTCCAATATAATATAAATAATCCCCTTTGACAAATTAGAATATATATTTTAACTCACATCTTTACATACATGATTATCACTTAGGATAAGTTTAACTTGTAACATGGTACAATTAACCAATAATAATTTATAAAAGGATTCCTACATAATCAATTAACCAAATATTCAAAAGGTATCTAAAATATCTCTTTTGAAATTATTATAAATATAATATTTATTATTAGGACCACCTTGATCTTAGTGACCTAATTACCATCAAAGTGATATTTTGATATTACCAAGATCATTTACGATAAATATTTAATTTTACCATTGACCATCACTTTCACAATATTTCCCTAAAGTAATTTAACTTTTACCATGGATTATTTATTAATTAATTTATAAAATTCTATAATCAATGTCATTTTTTCTTGGCGAGTGTTGATAACTTCTACTGGACACTAATACTAATTATACTCCAATTTATTTGCTTTTTATAATTTACCATAATTGAAACACAATATTCCCCTAAACTAATTTGACTTTAGATATGAAATATTTTCTAATTACTTTATGATACTTTTTGGTGTGCATTGTTATTATTTGGAAGGAATTAATAACTTCTAGTGGACACTATTAGTAGTACACTTTACATCAATTTTTTTTAAATTTCTAATGAGAAGAAACTTTTAGATGAAATTTTTTATGCTAACATTTTCTCCCTCTTTAGCCTCCACTCCATCCTTAGAGTAGAATATCATTGAAAATCTAAAGTAAGTGTTGTAAATATCTTCAATTTGTCATGATTGATCCATTTTTTTATTAGAGTACCATCTAATTCCTCAATTTTATAAGCCCTATTATCATTTATTATGATTATCCTATAGGTTCCCATCAATTTAAGAAGGATCTTATTGTGCTTCCCCTCATGACAACAAGAATCATATGCCCTAAATAAATCATTTACCTAAAATGGGGACCAATTAATCTTACAATCAAAGTACTTGATTTGATTCATCTTTTTATTGAGAATGGTGTCATTTTTTATTTGTCACATTTCCTCTAAGAGATTAAGATACACCAATCTATCAATTATAGACTCACCTTGATCTATCCTGTACTTGATGAAAACCTGTAAGATCATAACATCAAACTCAATGAGAACAACGTGATCACTACCATAAAAAAATGAAAAGGATAATAATTTGTTGTTGAATTTGATGTGCCCCTATATGCCCACAATGTTGCATGAATTTGCTTAGACCATGTATACCTATAAAGCTACATCTTTGGCAAGAATTTGGGAGAGTACATGATTTTTTCACTCCACATATCCATTTGTTCTTGGATTATAGGTTTTTGACTTCCTATGCTTGATGGAAAACCTATCCACTAGTGATTTGACCACTTTATGAATGAAGTGACTACCTTTATTTTTTATATATTCTAGTAGGTAACTAAATATTTTATCAATGCACTCATATAAAAACCTTGACACATCATCCATAGAAGTTCCTTTCAAAGGTATAGCCTCAACCCACTTGATCAAGTAGTTTATGGCAACCAAAATATATTTGTTTCTCTATGGTGTAGGTAGAAATTGTTGGGTTTCTTTATATCCTTAGTTCCTCACGACTAAGTACTAGTCACATGCCTAGAAGAAGGGAGAGGCCAATGTGCTACTGAATCAACATATAACTTGAGTGACCTCTTGCACTCACTTGAGGAACACAATCTAGATCAGTTCCCATTAGTTTTACCATGTGATGGTGGATGAGCACATTTTAGGAACTTGATTTAACATAGTTAATCATTTTATTACAATCATCTTTATAGAGTTGGCCATTTAACCCATTCACATAGTGAAGTAATCTAGTATCATAAATTATAAGTAACACCAAATAGATTCAACACATCAAGGTTCATAGAATGCTAGTTCTATTGATATCATTTGATAGGATTATAAAATCACTTCATTCAGTACATAATTTCTTTAGATCTCTAACTTGACAATAATGACACATCTATATTTATAAACTCTTTCTAAAAAAAGCCAAAGGGTTATTTATACATAAGCAAACCCATTTTTAGGTTGTATCATTAATACACTAAAGATGACAAGCCAATAACTACTTCAAATAAATAAGTTGTGGCGAGTCATTATAATTAAGTTCCTCTTGAACTGGGCCTAATAGCCCCTATATATGCTCTCTATGTTATATATTAGCATTTGTTTTCCTCCTAATGTGAACCAGTGCTAGATTCATGCTCCTTTAATCTTTGATACTTTTGTAAACTAATTTTTAACCACCTCTACTTCCTATGCCCTTGTTCTATTCTTGCACTTCTCTGAGTCTTGCATCTTGTGCTCCTTATTCTCTATTTCCTTATCTTTTACAACACCCATCCAAGCCAAGGTCTTATTCATTATTCTCCCCTATTTCTCTCCTCTATATCATTCTCTCCTATTTTATGGTCTTACACAATCATCTTGTGCCTTTACATCTCTACACTTATGGCTCAAAAATACTTATAATATATTACAAAATTTGGGTCTAACATTTACCTTGGACTAAATCAATGGCGTATCCCAAACTATGCTACAATTTCCTCAGTTGACAAAAATGTGAGATCCACATCTTGTACTTTACAATTGATCTCCTCCCACTAGTTGTGGGTTGTCTAAAGATTGGAATTAATAACTTCCACTTTTCCTCTCAATCCTTTCTTGTCCTTGAGCTACACTAGAAAATTATATACTTAAGTTGTTAAATTTTCAAGTTGAGTAGTTGTAACTTTGTGAGCATCCTCAAGTGCCCTGACCTTTGTCAAAACTTATCCTCGAAGCACTGAGAAACTAGCATTCAACAGTTATCAATGGGTGCTTATTTTTGTTCCATCTCTTCAATGTCTTTGAACGCTTTCACATACTGTGCCCTATCCTTGATGCTTAGAGAGTTCTCAAATAATTATTGGCATTGCTATTCCTTAGGTAACAATCACACTTACAAAATTTTATTTAACCATTCCAAGTTGACAAAAACACCATTTGTGATGGGAATATTGGCACTTAGTTTATTCAAAAATTCATGACAAACGTCTATGGCCTCAATGAATTGCATGGTAGCCCATAGTTTCTCCTATTTAGGATCTACCATGTTTTTACATTTCTTCAACAAAAAGTCCATGAGCATCTCTAATTTACTAATTGATTCACTGGTAATAGGAACTCCATCCATGAGTGTTGGTTCACTTATCTAAATTTTTTGGTAAAGGCACAACATCTTAAGTCAAGCCACTTCAACTACATCCAGTTGGAGCTTGAGTTCTTTAATTTATTCTTCAATCTTACACCTCATTTCATGATCTTCATGATATAGGAAAATGACCTCCTAATGTTTATAGTGAATTTGGCCCACATCATGACCATTTATAATGTTTTGCCTAGAAACCTCTAAGTCAAACTTGATGAGGGTGGCACCTACTTACACAGGGGATCATTTCATGGGATTTACCCAAAGTGTGTCTAGAACATCAGCCACCTCTGGGCTTATGTTAGTGTTGGCTCTTAGAAGCTCAAACATTTCTTCATCATGATACCTTCCATTCCAAAATACATCTCATGTCAATTTTATTTTGTGGACTTGTACTCAAGGAAATAACCCCATAAATACAATTTTTATCTAGCATGTCTTATTGGAATGTGATTCAAATAGGGGGTTTTTAATTTGTCTATTTTTATTGATCTTCCTCCTTCATAGGTTCCTTACCCTTTTGGGGGTCACGTTTTAGATCAATAATTTTGGGAATATTTTCCCATTGCTCACTAGTATCAGTGCCAAGGTTCTCTATGTTGGGGCCTTCAACTCTTTCTAATTCTTCAGAGTTTGAACTTTCAATGTCTATTTGCTATTCATCAGTAAGTTATTCTTCATTGTGCCTAGTATATTATTATTTTTTGGGCTCATAAGTGGGTTCTTTGATAGGTTTTGCATTTGGAGATGCCTTACTTATGTCTAGAATCACTACTTAGGGATCTAAAATCACTACTTAGGGAAATTCCTACTTAGGCTCTACCTAGGTAGCTAGATGTGAAATAACATCATTATATTATGCAGGTGGCCCTTGGGCTCTTGTTGGTGATGGGGCTTGCCTTTGCCAATTAGGATCATCCCTGGGCTACTCCTCCTATGCCCTATTGAGCTGATGGCCTTTAGTTTTGGCCTCTTCTCCTTCATGCATGCCCTTTATTTTATGTGTGTTCAATATTAAAGGGGGAGTAGTTCCTTTCCACCTCCTCAATTCTTGATGTTCTCTTTTGGGGATTGAGCATATAGAAAACCACCTAGATCTGCCCTTACATCAATATCTTGTAGGGATTAATATCAGTATTGTTAGTCCCATGATGATCTACATATGTGTACTTCATTGGATAGACATAAATATTATGAATAGTATGGATTCAACATCAATATTTCCCACATCAATATACAAGGTGTGTATCCTTAATTCAATTTACAAAGTCCATGATTTTTTTGTTAGTCAATATGTAGGGCAGCTTTCACTATGGCAATAATTTATTAGTGTTTACCATTCAGATTCACATGAGGGAGTAGTGTCACTTTACATCAAATGTATCATAGGTTCCCATATGCATGGGAAACTCCCTGGGTATGCACCATTTGTTCCCAAATACCTCCCTCATGCCATCAAACCAACCCTTCATCTTTACTTTTTAGGAGGGTGTGATGGCACTGAGGCAGGTGAATTATTTAAACCTTTTTGTGGGGGAATTATGAATTGGTAGGTATACCCACTTTAGTTCTTTTATAGAATACTCTTGGACACTTATTTAATAAAAAACCTTTAGAATCAAAATTGCATCCCAAGAGAACATATGGCTAGGCAGGAGATGCACCTTCTCAACATCCTGCTCAATTTTTTTAGTAAAGTATAGTGATTAATTATACTTTGTTCCCTTATCCATTTGGTTGGTGACATATATGTGTACCATATCCACCTCTTTTCACTTATTTGTGCCTCATATATTGGTCATGGCTAAGTACATAGCCACTCAAATTATGGGATTGGTTAGGCTTATGATGTATATGGTATGGCCTTCCTTTTTATATTATAGTGCCATCATCATTTTATCAATTGTCTCTTGATATTCAATATCTGCACCAATATCAATCCTAGAAAAATCTAGCCACATTATGTTACTAATCTACTTATGGGTGATTCTCATTCTACACCTAATAAAATAGAGGTAATCTTCATAAATGCATGAAATTAGAAAGTGAACTGGCTCCTATGAATTTACAAAATAAGGTAGTTGGAAGAGTTGGCAAACACCTCATCCTCTAGTAAGTTGTAGTCCATGATATCATAGGTGATCTCATTCTTGGTGTTCTGGCACTACACTCGGTAGTCCTGTTATAATTTGAGTTAGTTTATAGGCTGTAGATATTTGTAATCAAGGGCTTGACAAGTTGAGACCTTCGAATCCCAATCATTCATGCATAAAACTATCTCTATGTATTTTATTTCCTTGATAAATATGGGAGAGGGTGGTGGTGTGGTAGCAACCTTCTTTCCTATGCATACCATTTTTGGTGCCTTTCCACTAGATGTCCCTTTATCTAAATTTTTTGGGTTTGTGCCTTATGCATCACATTCACTAGATCTTCTTAAATATATGAGACTTCCTTCTTTTATGCCCTTATATTATTCTACTTTAAGAATGGATGGTAATGGCTCTCTGATCTTGTTAGACTTTCAATTTGGTTGCATCACTGATCGAGGTCCCCTAAGGTTATGCATAGCCAACCAACTCTCCTGAATGAATACATTTTGATTCTTTTGTCTCTAAACCTAAAATTCTTTAGTTTCCTACTTCAACCTCCTTTAATGGCATATTTGTGCCTATAACCTATAACTTTCTCATACCTACTCCTATGGTCACTTTACCACTTCCTTCATTGAATGCTCTTCACCATAACTTATACTTAGCATCTTATCACTGAAACATTGCATAGTCAGTTTCTCTTGTCACTTATTTACACTTTGTTTGAGCTATATAATGGTTTATAATTTTTCAATAAAATTAAAAATGGAAGGTCTCTTTGTCTTTTATAGTCTATCTCAAATTTTCACATTAATTCCTCCATGTCATCATTCATCACTTTAACCATTTAATTTTTTAAATGGCATGCCTTGGTGTCCATTTGGCATTCTGGCCATTCATACCACTCTGTCATTAGTAAATACATGTTCCATCTTTTGTTAGTTGTTGCATCTTTTCCAAAGTCCATGTCAGCTATAAAATTTCAAATTTCCCAATTTATTCATGGGAAACTATTTTTTTTACTTTAACCCACTTTTATAATGGTATTTCATTTATCGTCTTCATCCTATTTACCTAGGTCACATGCCACCTATTGCACACCTTGTGCTACCCCTTGTGCACATCCCTCATGCACCCCATTATCTTTTAAGTTCTTTGATCTAGCATGATTTTTCCATCATTTCCTTCATGTGCCTCCTCTACATGCTTCCACTTATGAATTTCCTTTATGTGCCTCATCTTGTGTGATCCTCTTGCATGCTTCCTTTACTTAATTAGCTTATCCATCCTTAAAACCCATCCCAAATTAAAATATTTGCATAGTCCTCCACATCATATCATAGTGCAATTCATGTCAAGAAAGAAAGAGAGATTGTAAAATACCAAAAGAATTTCCAAACATATCAAACTAATTATAAAAAGGCATTCAACTAATGTGATGCTTATTTGAAAATGAAACAAAAGGCTAGATGAACCTAGTGGCATACACCTTATTCACTAAAGTGAAGAATTACATAGAATGGTAAGGCCGAAGCCAACTACCATTGAAATGGCCTAATAGGAATTGGCCATCTAATATTTTTAATATCAAAGCACATATCAGATGAATAACATGTATAATAAATATACCATCCCATCAAATCCATAGTTTACCTAAATTCCATGTAAACTTTGAATCATAGATCATGTCATGGATACCAGGATGAAAAACTGTGGTTTTGATATGTCGATCATGCCAAGCTTTATGTTTTTTCTTCTCAGTTATTTGGCTCCAATGTGCAAGGAAATGTGTTTCATCTAGCTGAATTAGAGCATCCAGACGTGCTTTTAAGGACTCCTCATCTAATCTACCAATTCATGTAATACATAAAGAGGGGATAAATAACTCTACTAGTAAAACTACTTCAATGCCAAAGACAAGATTAAAATTACTCTTGTTCAACCTTTTGTATGTGGTCTGATACATCCATAAGACTTCAAAAACTAAATCATCCCAATCAGTGTGATCAATATTACAAATATTGGTCAATGTGTGACCCAAGGTCTTCTTAAAGGCTTCAGTTGTGCTATTATCTTGAGGGTGGTATGCAGTGGTTTTATGGTGCACAGTCATGAATTCAACCAAGAGGATGCACATTATCTCATTGAGAAAGTGAGTGCCACAATCATTTATTAAACTCAGAGGGCATCCATACCTTGTTATGATATTTTCCCATAAAAATCTAGTGGTGATTATAGTAGTGAAATCATGTGTGGACATTGCTTTAGCCTAGTGTGTGAGATAGTATGTGGTAGTAATGATGTACCACATGCTAGTCCATCACACAATTGATTGAATGGGACCTATAAAATAAATATCCCATTTCTCACATGGTTCATGAGAATTTAATATATTAAGAGGCATATCATCCCTTCAATTTGGTTTACCTATGCACTATCAAATATCACATTATCATGCATGAGCTTTGGCATCTTTAAAAAAGGTTGACCACCATAATCTAGCTAGTATAACTTTTTTTGATGTCATGTTACCAGCATAATGTCCTCCTATGATGCCATCATAAACCTATTCAAGGAATTTCTCATGCTCATGATGCATTACACACCTTTTTAGTACTTCATCCTAGCCAAGTTTGTATAGGTCTCCACTAATAAGCTGGAAATGGGTAGTGCGTATAACTAGTTTCTTTTTCTCTTGGGTGGTAAGGTTATCTAGCATGGAACCTATTGTAATAAAAACTATATTTTAATCCAATTATTTAGGCACGTGCATAACTTTAAAAATTAGTACATCAAGTAAATCATTTTATATGGTGCATGTTCATTCACCAAATTGAACACGTGAGAGGTGGTCTAGACCAAAATTAACTTTTCCAAGTTTAATGACCACATAAAACTAGAACTCTTAGAAGAATACAATTCACTGATATATATGCCCATGTAATACTAGTTTATTTACAAAATACTTGACTAATTCATAATTTATATATAATATGAATGGGGTTACCAAAAAGTATTGGTAAAACTTATGAAGTGCATAAACCATAGATAAGGCCTCATGGTTTATCATAGAGTAGTTCCATTCCACTAGTGCAAGCTTCTAACTAGTATAATAAATAGGATGATTAAGGTTTCCCTCACGAGGTTGTGATAAGATAGTGCCTACTACCATGCCTAATGCATCAACATGCACTTAAAATGGCTAGTTCCACTTCAGGAACTAGAGAATGGGTGCAGTCACAAATTTTTATTTTAGGGCCTCAAATGCTTGATGATGTTGAGTTATCCATAAGAATATGCCATTATGCTTGAGTATTTATTCCATTAGGGAGGCTATCCTTAATTTTTCATGACTAAGTACTAGGCATGTGCGTATACGAAGAGAGAAGCCAACCTGTTAGTGCACTAACATATCACATGAGTGAACTTGTGCACTCACTCGAGGCACATAGCCTAGATTGGTTCCCATTAGTTATATCATGCGATGGTGTATGAAATAATTTTAGGTGATTGATATAACATAGTTAATCATTGTTATTATAATCATCATTCTAGATTTAGCCACTCAATGCATTCACATAGTTAAAATATTGTAGTATCATAAATCAAAAGTAACACCAAATAGATTCAACACATCAAGGTTCATAAAATATTAGTTCTTTTGATCTCATTTTATAGGATTACAAAGGTACTTCATTTAGTACATAATTTTTCTAGATCTCTATCTTGAAAACAATAATACATCTATATTTAATAACTCTTTCTAAATAAATCCAAAGGGTTATTTGTACATAAGCAAACCCATTTTTAGGTTACATCATTAATACACTAAATATTACAAGCCACTAATTGTTACAAAGAAAGAAGTCATGGAAAGATATTATAATTAAGTTTCTCTTGGATCGGGCACAACAACCCCTATATACGCTCTCTATGGTAGATATTAGCATTCATGTTTTTCCTCCCCCATGAGTTGGTGATAGATTCATGCTCCCATTAATCTTTGATACTTCGAAGAACTAATTTTTAACTACCTCCACTTCATATGCCCTTGTCCTATTCTTGCACTTATATGAGTCTTGCATCTTGTGCTCCTTATTCTTTATTTCTTTGTCTTTCACAACACCCATCTCCACCAAGGTCTTTTGCATCGTTTTCCCCTATTTCTCTCCTATACACTTTTTTCTCCTACATCATGGTCTTCCATGCTCATCTCGTGCCCTTACATCTTTGTGTTTATGGCTCAAAAATACTTAGAGTATATTATGAAATTTGGGTCTAATAGAAGTGGACCCAAATTTTATATTCTTCACTTTTCAAATGAACCAAGTGATAGAATATGACACGATGGTGTTGTTTAATTTTTATGATTTTGATGTGATTAATAGATCTAATATGCCTTATAATAATTAAAACAATCCTTGAAAAGTGTTAGTTGATGATAACTTACATCAAGGATTCTTCATGCGATTAGATGCCCAAAAAATTGACCTCCACATGTACCATCATAAAACTATTTAATCAACAACCTTCCAGTGTGCCAATTAACTAATCTCCTATATTTTCCATTATCTTTTACCCAATTTAATACTCCATGTGTAATGGAATATGGCCAAATTGTTTAGGTGATATTTATATTAATATTTATAGTAACACCATCATAAAACTTGAAATCATTCATATAATTCCATATACCTATATACTCACTTGGGACTGCATCAATGACTAATAAAGTTTCATCTAAAATTTCAGGATTATCACAAGATGAACTAATACCATCATAAGCTCAAGAAAGTGCATCTGTATTGACATTGCTTCTTTCTTAGCCTATCCAGAGTGTCAAAATCATAGTCTTGCAACAAAAGTATCCATATTTCTATCCTTCTTGATGGTTTAGGCTTATTTACAATGTATTTCAAACCCTGATGATCAATTATAGCTAAGAAAATTATTTTAGCATTTAGATATTAAACTTATTCACTAAAAAATGATATCTAGATCCTGTTTCTCAATTACAATTTAGTTTAACTTGGCATTGCTAATTTTCCTACTCTTGAAGTAGATTAGGTGATCATTTCCATTTTATTCAAATTGGCTTAGTGTGCTCTGTAGTGTTTCATCTAAAGTATCAATAAACACAATGAATGTCATGTTTCAGTCTAGATTCATAAAAATAGGTGAAGCTACCAATGCTTCCTTAAGTTTTTCAAAAGATTAAAGTTATTTCTCCGATGGTTCATATGGAGCATCTTTCTCTTAATAATTGAGTTAATGGTTGGGTAATTTTTGAGTTGTTCCTAATAAACCTTCTATCCAACTTGTCATAAGAATGATCTTAGCTTACTCTTATTCATTGGAAATAAAAATTTGTTAATCTTTAAACCTTTTCAGGATCAATACAGATATTGTCTCTAGATATAACATACCCTAAAATGACATATTTAGAGCATCTAAATACACACTTTTTGTGATCCAATGAAGCTTGTGCCTCATCCAACCTTTGAAAATATTTTCCATGTGGTACAAGTGATCAACCTTACTCCTAAAAATGTAAAAATTATTAATAAATACATTGATGAAACTTCCAATATATATTAAAAACACTCTATTTATTAATTAATAGAAAGCTACATGTGCATTAAAAAATTAAAATGGTATGGTTCTATAATCAAAATTTCCCCAAGGAGAGGTGAACCTAGTCTTTAGTTGATCCTTATTAGTTATGCAAACTTGGTTGTACTTGCCATAGCCATCATCAAAGTTATAGAATTCCTTCCTAGCTACCTCATCTAACATCTAGTTTGAGAATAGAACAGGTTTTAATATCCTTCTTTGTTACCTTTTTTAGCACTTATAATCAACACAAATACATAACTTCCCATTATTTTCCTTTACGAACATAATGGGAGAGACCCATTATTAGTTGTCTATTGGGAAGATAAATCCTACATTAATAAGCTTGACTATCTCTTCTTTTACCAACTTAACAAAATTATTTTACCAACTTAACAAAATCAAGATTCATTCTAAAAAGCATTTTCTTGGTTAGTTTTTCATCATCCAATAAATTAATAGAGTGTTCTATCCAACTTACTTGATAATTTCATTATAATCAAAAGTAAAAATATGCATATACCTTCAAAAGAGTTGAATATAGTCTTCTCTAACTTCTTCCTCTATAACATATCTAGTTTTTAGTTGGTATGGCTACTCTTATAATTCTTATTTAGTGAACTATCTAGGTGCATCAATAAGTCAGGTTGAAAGGGTATCCATTACTGACACATCCACGTCACCCTTCTCATTATCAGTGTCCACATAAATGGTGTTGGAATAATCATAGGATGTCCATTCATCACTTTAATTCCTTGACTCCATATGTCCCACAATCTGACTATGAGGAATGTCACTTATTTTAACCTTATAATGGCCATGACCAAGTGTCATGAACCCCTTGTTAACAAATAACTTCATAATGATATTGGGTATGAATAGGGCCATCCTTTATCACCTAAATTTAAACTACACATACAACACCCATGACATTAATTGTTGCAGATGAAAAAACACGTTCTGGTTTTATTTCTCCACTATTTAAAGATCTTATCATTAATGTCAAAGGGTGATCAAGCTTCAAACCTAACATTTTCATTATATATTTAGTCATAGCATTGACTACAATTCCACCATCAACTATAACATTAGGAATAGAGATACCATTACATAATGCCTCTGTGTGTGAAGTGTATGGATCTACTTATGCTTCCATATTAGGAATTGAACCTCCTTATTTCATCTAGCATTGAGTCTACTTTGCAACTCCTACCTCTTTTTTATAGATAAAGAAAGAACTTAACCATATATGATATTGGAAATATGCTTAGAGAGGTTTTTAGTAATGGATTATGGTGTTTATCCTTGCCATATTAGAAAATATTGCATCCAACTTTCTTTTTATATGTTTTTTGCTAGTGTGATCTTTCAATTTTTTAGGCCCTTTGATATCTTTAGTATCTCTTTTCTTGCTTATTTTTGTAACTAACACAATTGCTTTATCATTTCTACTCCTATAAACTAAATCAAGTACATTAATAGGTGCATTACCCTTTTCATTATCTTTTTTCTCATAATTGGATGCTTTGTTTGGATAATTTGGCTTATAGTGTCTTTTTTATCTACACTCATATTATATAATTTTAGGGAAAAAAATGGACCCTTATCTCCTCTTTAGCTAATTGACCTATTTTTTTAAAGAAATCTTCAAACTCACTTGATGTAATAGGGGTGGGAAAATTGATTACCATTAATAGTTGTGGTGCCTAGGCCAATTGTGTTGGTGCAACCTCCACCTTGGTAATAACTTCTTTTGGTTTATCTTCCATGAATTCTTCTTATCTGATAATGATTTCCTTTACTTTCTCAAGTTTTGAAGGCCAATCATAGTTTACTTGTTGCCTAATTTTTGGATTCATCCCCTAGATGAATTGATTGCATAACAGGTTGTCCAAACTTGTCAATCCTTCATTTCAAATTTTTGTGTCCATCATATTTCTTAGCTATAAAACATGTCCATGGTAATCCTATATCTTCTCATTTTCTCCCCAAGGCAAATTTATGACTACTATCACATGATTTTATTATTTTTTTGTGTGCATAAAATTATTCAAGAAAACTATCATGAAGAAAAATCCCTGAATTTATAACATTGTCATCTAATATCTCAAACCCCCTAAGTGTTGAATCATCCAAAAATGTATGAATAAATTATTCCCATTGTTCCCTTATTATTAACCCATTACAAATGCAATATTTATTAAATTTTTGAATGAAGGAAAGAGCATTTTCATTGGATTGGCCAAGAAAATAAGAATCTTTGTTATTACCAAATTTTTATCCCAAACCCACGTAATTTTTTTTATTAACTCAATTCAATGATGCTTACTTATTATTTATAGTTTGTAACTAAATACACTAACTAAACCCAATACAACATTACAAACTACTAAGAGGATCTTAACAAGATGGGGGAGGACCTATTGGAGGATCTGTTGGGTTTGGAGAAGGATCTGGGTTTGGAAGAGGATCTGCTAGTTTTGAAGGGTTTGGAGGTCTTAGAAGAGGATGAGGAAGAGATATTCAAGGTTTTGGTAGATGATGAAGAATTAGATCCTGATAGAGAGCCAGAGTCTCAGCTGATGAACGAGAAGGAGCATGAAGTGTTGATGGAGGAAACAATGGAAGATTTTCTAGAAAATATTAGTTTTCAGATAAGGGTAGTAGTGGAACTTGGAGAGAACCCTAAACTATGGATAGAACTTAGAAGGAATGTTGCCTTAGTTATGCACCATAACAACATCCTAAAAGAATAGGTATCTCCTTGGTGAAAGGTATGGGTGGCAAAGGTGCTAAGACTAGAGATACCTCCCTCCTCTCAAGCCTTACAATTTGAAGCTTATTATGCTCCCTTGAACAACTCTTCTTTGTGTGAGCCTATAGCAGAGGTGGGTTTTGAGGCTAGGCTTGTTTTTGGTGATGAACCAGAGTCAATTGAAAAGTTTCAAAAATCTGGCCGCTCTTCAGTTTGGGAGCTGAAGGTTATTGAAATTAAGGACTTTTTTGGGTCAGTTAGTTCAAAGGAGGACCCAAAGGAATTTGGACTCCTTCCAATTGTAGAATCCTTTAATAAATGCCTTAAACTTATGTCAGATTAGTTGGTCAAGATGATCTACTTGTTGGAATCCATTTACCACTCTTTGTACTTGAGGAGGATATTCAATTGGTACCCATGGGTCATAATATCTTGGACCATGGTATTTTGTGGGAGAGAATTAGTTTTTGAATAATTTCTCCTTAGGCCCTTAGCTGGACGGACCTCCTTTTGTCTCTGCCAGTCCTACGATCTTGTTGTAAGCTTGATTCTCTTTGGATTTCAGGCCTATTTTGGTACTTTCTAGAAGTTTTCTTAGGATTGGAATTCAAAATAGTCTCATGATGTTTTTGGTACTTGTCTTATTTACTCAGATGTATGCTCTATGGTTTCCAAAGGAGGAGGTTATGCAGAGATCTAGGCCTTTTTGGTTTCACCCTTTTTGAGCGTGGAGGATTTGGGTTATGCTAGAAGCTACTCAAATCAAAATATTCTAGTCAAATTGAGATACCTTCGATCTATTCTCTTTTTTCCTGATGAGGACACTATGCATTTCTATGTTTGGTTGTTAAGTAAAGACATCAGTATCACTGTGGGAGGTCAAAGATCTATCTCCACCATGGCTTGGTCTTTTTAACCCCTTCACTAGTTTCTCATTCATGGTCTAACCCTAGGATCCATCCCACATTCTTCTATTTGGATGCCCTAACAGAAGGGTGATGTGGACATGGGAGCATTGCATTTTCCATGTCATATAATTTCAAACATTAGCCTATTGTGTGGGTAGTTATTCAATGTTGGGATCAATGTGACCTTTCCGTTGGGTTCTCTTTCTGAGAATTCAAATTTTTATTTTACCCACCTTTTTAGGTTTATGTGATGTCTCCTCTTGGTAAAATGTGGGTTTTTAAATTTCAAATTAAGAATGATGATATTTTTCACGCAAGTTAGTTGGACCAATGGTTTCAATAGTGGTCATATTTTTGGTCTCTAGACCATTTTGACTTCTTTAATGGGCCTCAACCTTGTTGGGCTTGAGCTTTTAGTTTTCAAAGTTTTTTTATTTTAACTCAATACACCTCTGTGGGGAGCAGGGTTGTCACACCTACCCAATTGGACTTGGATTCTAAAATAAACACTTATACCCTATTGGTCTAAGACCATCAAATTTGAAATTTTGGATGATGGGTTGTCACATCCACCTTGTTGGGCTCGAAACCCTAGATTTTAAATTATGGTTGACAAAAATGATAGTGTATGCAAGAAAATTTTATCCAAAAAACATTTCTTCATTAGGTTTGGATCCCAAAAATTCAAATTCCAATTTTATCAACCTTTTTTGATATGTTTATTGTCACATCCATCCTATTGGTCTCGAGCCATTAGACTTCAAAATATGGAAGATGGGAATGACTAAGTACTCATGGGCTCTTGTTAAGCTGTAGCATTTTGAAACTTGGCATGGTTGTGTAAAGGACCTAGATGGTGAAAGACTTTCCTCTTTGGTAGACCTCCTGGGGTACCCTCTAAGAAGTCATGACAAAGGGTGTTCACCCTTAAAAATTCAATTTATAACAACTTCTTTGTACTCTGCTAGTTATGGGATCTTAAAAACTTTAGCTCCAGGTAACTAAAGCACTCTGCTTTTCTGGTTCCACTCTGGTCTTGGGACCTTTGCTTCACTTTCTTGTATTTTTTTATTTTTGGCTCTTCAGCCATGGGTTTGGCCTATTAATCCTATTGTATTTGGCTCTCATGGTTCCAGGTCGCTTAAAACTTGGGTTTACCTAATCAAATAAAAAAACTATAGTTGTTTAGTGGTTAAATTTTTGTGTAATTTTTCAAATGTTACAAAGGAGAGTAACACACATAATTATTTATTGAATTAGGTAATTTAATTAATTTCATTTACTTTCCACCACAAGGCTTCCCTAGGAAGTGGAATGCAAACACATCAAAGTGAGGTTTGTATACACATAATATTTTCAAAACTTTATCAATAACTGATTCTTTATATCTTGCAAGAACCCATCAAATCTCAATCTCTTTGAGTGCATGCCCTAAGGGGTGAATAAATAAAGGGGTGGGTAGACCATTGGTGTTTCATAGGATTTTTGTCCTTATTGCCACTTATTACCAATCTAACTAGTTCCTAAAAACATCCCCCTAAGCTTGGAATTCTCTTTTGCACAATCCTCTATTCATTTACCACCTTCATTAGCCATTTTCCTAACCTAAAACATATTTTGATAGTTTACATGACCATGTCAGTTGTGTAAACCTTATTCTCTTATTGGTAAAACGTATTTAGGGTCTAGGTCGGCTCTTGGCCACCCTTAGTTGTGACCTAGTGAGTTTTTATCAATAGTGATACTAGGTCAACCCTATCGGCCAAAATTTTTAGAAGGGTTTAGGGTTAGATCCACCTATATAAACACATCCATTTTTCCATTATTTAAAATTAGACAAGAGTTATTATTCATTTTCACTTCTTTACAAGCTGGTCTTCTACCATTCTACTTGAGGATTCTTAGCTTAAGGTTTCTACTTAGGGAAGAATATAGTCTTGTGGAGAAGTCTTGGATGCTTTGGCCTTTCTTAGTGATCCTTACAAACCACAATAACCTCTTTTGAAACACCTTTGGCCAAGGGAGAGATTGAGTCTCGATGGGTTCATCTTCTAGGTAAGTATATCTAACTTTTCTCCTCTCTTTAGTAGATAGAAGTAGCATAAGTAAAGGCTTTTAAAAAATATTGCTCTTCCTCTCCATGCATTAGGGTTTTACCTATACATAGATTAATTGGGATTCTCTTATGCATGTTTACTTTTGTTTTTTATTACCCCCCGCTTTGTACCACAAGCTTTGGTGAGCACTAGATTATATTTCTTTGCTTTACTTGTTATCAGTATAGTGAATATGAAAACATAAGACTTAGTTAGGGTTATTTCATGATTTTACTTGACTGGAGGCTTTGGAACCCTCCATAGTAATATTATTATGGTAAGAGATCCCCTAATTATGTTTAGTGGATCCATATTGGTCATGTTCCCTATTATCTAATGTATCCCCAATTGAAAGTATACGTAAGATGTATCTTCTCTGAGCTAGGATTTATTTGTAGATCTGATGTAATTTTTATTGCATATATTCTGGTGAACCTGATGTGAATCTAACCTTGCAAGTTTTCTTTCATGTTTTTATATATATATAATTTTATTATTTTTATATATTTACGATACTAGGTTGACTAGGCTGGTATAGTTTCTAATTTTTGTGTGTAGGTTTAATACATAGTCGTATCAAAATGACTTTGCTCTTTCTATGTAGGTCTTCCTTAGATATAGGCTACTAGATTGAACATGTCGACATAATATTCTTATTCAGTGATAGATAATAGACTATGTCAAATAAGTTGACTTAGTCTCTTATCCATCTCTAGAACAACAAACTAAGTCATTTAGGTTGACTTAGTATTACAATCAACTTCTAGATAATAAACCAGGTCAACCAGGTTGACTCAATCATCTTAAATAGGCTTCAACAAATAGGGAATTGTAGAAATAGGTTGACCTAGTCAACATAGTTAGTAGAACTTTCAAGCAACATTCAAGGCACTTCAACAAAAACTTCACAGTCCTCAGCATCTTCCAACCCACTAAGATTCCTTTATTTCTCTCTCTTTTTCAATTCAGTTCTTCCTTACAATTTTGTTTTTCAAAGTTTGTAGTCTTTAAAACTACAATCCTATAGCAAACTAGGTCGACCTGGTCAACCTAATTTTGTAGTCTATTTTCTATCTAAAAGACTAGGTCAACTTGGTTGACTTAGTTCTTAAGGACTCCTACTTATATAGTATAGTAGCAACCTTGTTGATTCTATTCTATAATGTTTTCATATATTTACATCTAAATTGACTCTATACCATGCTTAAATTAGGAATTAATAATTATATGCTAGTAATTAGTTCACACTTTCATTTTCAGTTGTTTGCATGCTTAGAGTATATCACATATTCTAATTAGATGGCTCTTCAATATACTATTTAGTTGCACTATTTTGATCTTTCTTTCACATACTACCAAATCACATAATTTCAAAATGCATTTAAACATTTATCTACCCAAGGCCTACCTACTTAGATTTCATCACCAATGGGGAAGCTGACTTAGTTTTATGGCCAAGTATAAACACGTGATCATGGTATATATTAACAAAGCACCCAAAACCCTTATCACTATGAGATTGTGAAGTAAAGGGGTAGGCCCCAATACCAAGCCAGTACCATTGCCAACACAGATCCCTTTCATCATAAATGTCCTGAAACTATCCATAGATTTTTTTGGGTAAGTACACAAAGTTGGGGGATAAAAATTGGCCTACCCATGGACATGATTTTCCTAAAATTAAAAAAAATCTAAACGTTTGTAGATAATTTGAGATATCTACACTTTAAATTTGAAGATGGTGTTATAACATGAAATGTAGAATTTTGAGTCTAGTTTCTAAAACACTAAAAAAAAATTAAAGTAGTTAAGTATAACTAGGTCAAACATATAAAACTTGAAGAGGAACTCTTATTTTTTTCAAAAAACATAGTAGATAGATGGTCTTATGGTGCACCATTTTTTTAGCAACGTTTAATATTATTTGAAACCCTTCGGGGAAAATTTAGATAATATCTAATAGTTTGTGCCTATATTTTTTGTATTTTTCAATAAATACTTTTTTTAATGAATTTTGCAAGTAAATAGATCCTAAAAACTAACAAAAAATGGATAGATGTCTGTGCGGTGCACCTAACTACCTCAATAAAAAATGAAAATCAATTTTTTTTTAATGTGTGTATAATTAGTGCTAGTTTGTTACCATATAAATTATTTTTCACTTGGATCAATGAAAGACAAATTACATGAACATGTATAGGCATGTATGTTTGCAGCATGTAGTGGCCTAAAAAAGGTATAGTTAGAAATCAACATAGTTTGAAACCTTAAATTAGTCCAAAAATTATAAAAATCATATTTTTGGAAAGAGGATAGCATTCTTTTCATGATGGTATTAAGTTTTTTAATTTTCACATTGAAATTCTTAGTGTATTTGGCAATTAAAGTTTAAATTTGTTGTTTTTTATCATAACTTTCAAAACTTAGCTATACATTGACAGTCCAAGCCTTTGGCATGGGAATCCAAGCCATTCTCGAGCCAAAAGGTATGGGAATTGAATTCAAGTTAAAATACCATGATTGTGTTATATATTCTCAACACCTTAAAACCCTAATAGGAGCCATGAGGCTAAGTAGTCTTAAGATCAAAGTTTGGTTGATTAAGATTATTGTTTGGGACCAATGTCCCTTCAAGATTTGATAGCATTGAATGATAATTGGATATGTATTAACATGTGAATCAATTTATTGTTTCTTTGATCCCAATATGGTGTGCCATCGGGCCAGTAGATCCCAAATTGACATTAAATGGACATATTTCCTTGGATGGAGCTTGTTTGGCACCAATTACATATCAAACTAAACTAAATACTTAGTTGTTTATAATATGCTGTGCAATCAGAGACCAATTTACATCATAAGGACATAATTCCTTTTTCAGGGCTCATTTAACCCTGATTGTGTATAAAATTGAACTAAATATTCAATTAGTCTAATATGGTGTGATATCAAATCCCTAATTGACATTATATTGAAGGAATTCCTTGCACGAGGACTGATATCTCTTAATTATAGATTATATTGAAGAAAATACATGATTGGATAAATATGATGTGTAATTAGGGAAAAATATGCACAATGGACATTAGATGGACACAATTTCTTGCATGGGGTGAAAAATGCATTAATTGATATTAGGTGGAAGTAGTTAATTACAAAGGACTTGGTTGTCCCCAATTGTGTATAGTATTGAAAAAAATATCAATTTATTTAACATGGTATAATTACAGCCCCAAATGACATTAGATGGATGTAATTCCTTGCTTGGGAATTGAGTGGCCCTAATTGCATATCATATTGAACCTAAATACTCAATTGGTTTAATATGGTGTGCAATTAGGGCTAATGGAACCCAAAAAACATTATATGGACAAAATTACTTTCATGGGGCTCAATTGGCCCCAATTATGTATGAAATAAAACCAAATACATGATTAGTTCAATATAGTTTACAATCAAGGCCAATGAAGTCATAATTGACATTAGATGTATTCAATTACTTGCATGAGCCTTAGTTGGCCATAATTACATATTCAACTAAAATAAATACTTGGTTAATTCAATATGTTATGTATTTGGGACCAACAGAGCCCCCTATTGATAAAAGGATGAAATTTCTTACACAAGGCTTGTTTGGACTAAATTTCATATCATATTGAACCAAATATTCTTTTAGTTGAATTTGGTGCACAATCAAAATGTAATTACATAGATGTAATTCCTTATAAAGGGTTCAATTGGTCTTGATTTCATATCAGATTGAATCAAACACTCAATTATTTGAAAAAGGTGTGCAATTAGGTCCCTAATTAAAATTATGTTGACACAATTCCTTGAGCAAGCCTCGATTGGCCCCAATTATGTATCATCTAGAACCAAATACGTGATCAATTTAATATGGTATGAAATCAAGGCCAAGTGAGGCCCAATTTCCATTATATATGAATGTAATTCCTTGTACATGGCTCCTTTGGATCGAATTGCATATCAAATTGAAAAAATAGTTATTTTTTTAATATGGTGAGCACTTGGATCCCCAATTGATATCATATGGATGAACCTTATATTGAGGCTCAATAGGCCCTTGGAATTAATTAAGCCCTAATTAACATCCTTTGTATATAGTAAGAATTAGGTTCACAAGGATGAACTTGGTTAAAATTACATCACTCATGACCATAATTAACTCCGTAGGCTCGATCTATGATGATGTGGGGGATAACTGATCCTAAATTCACATTCTTTACTCATAGATCTAGGTTCAAGGAGCTCAACTTTGCCCCAATCACCATCATGATTATACCTTACATACCTTAAAAGCTATATACCCTAAGCCCTAATCCCTAAAGTTCATAATCCATAAATTCTAAACCATAAATATAAACTCTTTAAACTGTGAACCAATCCTTTTATCCCAAATTATCATCATTTATATTAAGAATTAAGTTCGCAAGGCTCAGTTCATCCTAAATCACATGACTAATTTCCCCATTTCTCTAATCCACTCAATCTGCATGATGACATCTAGGGTATAATGATAACCCAAAAGCACATTTTATAGTCACAAATGGGTCCAAGTGATTCAAATTGTCTTCAATTATCTTTGTGATTGACCTTGTGTACCCTAAACCATATATACATTAAAACTAAGACTAAACCATAAACCCTAAATTAACATCCTTTGTATTAATAATTAGGTTTGAACATGGCATAGAGTGATTAGACATTAATATACAGGTCTTTAAACCTAAACCTTATGCCCTAATCCCCAATCCCTAAGACAAAAATTGTAAGTCTTATGCCCTAATGCCCACTACATGTCACAAACATACATGCCTTATGATATAACTTATTTTATCATGAGATGTCATAAAATGCACTTTCTAAACTTATGGCCAAAACTTAGCCTTTGGAGTAACAATCAAGCTATGCATCTAAAGTAAATCATGGTTATTTCGAGCCCCTTCAACCTAATTAACCAAAGAGGAGGATCTAGTTGATTCTTTTAATATAAGAGGTATTTGAGGCCCATTTGAAACATTTTAATAGCAAGATATGATTTGGGGCAAAATCAAAATATCGATTATATATCATTAATTGATCTAATTAGTCAATTTCTGCAATTAGGGACATGATCTGGGTAAAATTGAGCCTATAAACCAAATTTATGGATCAATCAATTGTATAACATGTATGAAACATATACATGGCATAACTAACCCTAATTTTATCAGAAATACAAATATGAAGTTAATCAAGTCATAAATGGGTGAACAAGTAGCTCAAATCTTCTTCAATTACCTTATTGATTAGATCGTATATTCAATATCTTAAACCCTAAATCCTATACCATTTAAATTTAACCCTAAACCCTTTACCATTTACATTAAACCTTAAACCATAATCCTTAAACCCCAAACCCTTTAAATTATAGACCCTAAACCTTAAACTAATAAATTTATCCCTAATTAACATCATTTATATATATAGTAAGAATTAGGTTGATAGGGATGAATTTGGTCAAAATTGCATCAGTCAATAAATGAAAATTGACTTAATTGGCTCAATCAGTGATGATGTGAGGGCTAATTAAGCTCAAAATCACATTCTTTACTCACATATATAGGTTTAAGGATCTCAAATTTACCCCAATTACCTTCATGATTGTACCTTATATACCCTAAAACCTATACCCTAATCCCTTATCCTTAAAGTTCCTAATCCCTAAACTCTAAACCATAAATATAAACTCTTTAAACCTTGAACCACTCATTTTAGCCCCAAATTAACATAATTTAGACGAAGAATTAAGTTCACAGGGCTAAGTTTGGCCTAAATCACACGACTGATTGCCCTATTTGATTAATTCACTCAATTTGTACATGACATCTAGGGTATAATGATAACCCAAAAACACATTCTATGTCACAAATGGGTTCAAGTGATTCAAATTGTCCTCAATTATCTTTATGATTGACCTTGTGTACCCTAAACCATATATACTAAACCCTAAACCCTAAACACTATACCCTAAATTGTAAACCATAAGATTTCCCTATTTACCAACAAATTTAGTCCCAATTAACATCCTTTTTAGTAAAAATTAGGTTCACATGGCATATAATGATTAGATAAATTATATACAGGTCCATAAACCTAAACCCTATGCCTTAATCCCTAATCCCTAATCCCTAAAACATAAATTATAAGCCTTATGCCCTAATGCCCACTACATGTTGCAAACATACATGCCTTATGATATAACTGATTTTATCATGAGATGTCATAAAATACAATTTTTAAACCTATGGCCAAAACTTAACCTTTAGAGTACCAATCTAGCTGTGCATCGAAAGTAAATTGGGGCTATTTTGAGCACCTTCAACATAATTTCATAACTATAAAATATGATTTGGGGGTTGATTAGCTCCAATTTTCCCCAATATTCATCATAATTGTACCTTATAAACCCTAAAACCTATACCACAAGCCCTAATGCTTAAAATTCCTAATCCCTAAACTCTAAACCATAAATATAAATTCTTTAAACCCTAAACCAATCCTAATCCCTAAACTATAATTCCTACCCCCTAAAATATTTAATTCTTAATCCCTAAACTATAAACTCTTTAAACCCTAAACCAATCCTAATCCCTAATGTGATTGACCCAATGTACCCTAAACCTAAGCCCTAAACACTATAACCTAAATTGTAAACCAAAAGCTTTCCTTATTTACAAATTGATTTAGTCCCAATTAAGATCCTTTATATTAAAAATTAGGTTCACACATGGCATATAAAGATTAGACTTTATATACACCCTTAAACCTAAACCCTACATACCCTAATCCCTAATCTATAAACCCTAAAAAGTAAATTGTAATCCTTAATCCCTAATCCATAAACCCTATACACCAATGCCTTAATCCCTAATCCATAAACCCTAATCTATATTAAGTATAATGTGATCAAGTTATTTAATAACACAATCTTGTTATTCTTAATATAGGCAACACTCAGTTCTCATTGCCAATTACTAACCCCAAATTATAATTAACAATAACCTGATCACATTATTACATAATACAATCACATTATTGTTAATATAAGATTCTCAATATGTTGGATGAAGTATAACCTTATACAACAAATAATGTGATCATGTTATGATTATTTTAGACTAAGCTCACTTTTATACAATAATTTTTAACCCAAACTGATTTAGGTGGATCCATGTACCATTCTAAAATTAAAGTCTTCAAATTCTAGTTTAAAGGATGACACAACATAAAGGTCATTGAGAGCTTTCTAATGCAATTTGAATAGATTGATTTCAAGTCCATATGCGTAAGATATTACACACTAAAGTTTTTGGCTAACAAGTAAAAATTGGTGATGTCGATTGATGTGGTGCAATTTTAACTTATCAAGTGGACAAATGAAATGGTAACACATGGTAGTCCATTGGAGTTAAAAAATGGGTATGGTTTCATTCTTCATCATTGACAGTGTATGGTGTTTGTTCAAATGGACCCTACTATTTGCTCATTAGGGGCCCTCAGTGAGGTTTGACATACTCTTTATGAGGAGGGGTGCCTTGACCTCCTTTACTTCAAATCCATTGTATGCACTGGAGTATTTAAATTCTTATTTTCTTTGTATTCCCATACATGTGGGACTAAATTTAATATATTGTAAACAAGCTCAGGCCAACCCAAGTTGTTAACTCAAGTTGGTTGTCAATATCGACCCATGTTCCAATAGACTCAGCCTAGAAGCTTTTATTTTACCATCAACCATCTAACATTAGCTATGCCAAGTTAAGTAGATATAGTATGGAGTTGAGGTGAGCTCAACTTAGCCTCAATTTGAAACTGAATTGCGCTGTGCCCAACTTAGCTTAGGGATCAATCAAATCAAGTGCCTAAGCAACCAAAATGGCTGTCAAAAAATTATAACAAAGGAGCCATGGGTTTAAAAAGGTTTTAATTCATTATTAACTACTAAATGTGGGATAAATAATTACAACCAAATACAAAAGGACTTGATAATAGATTCAAACCGTGAACCTATCGTGCAAAAGGATATAGCCTTGACCGTTAAACCCATGGGTCAAAATGGGTATAAAAGGCCATAAATTAGTATTTATTGTTAATGTTTTTTGGACTGTGTATTATTTTAAAAGGCATAGATTTCTTGGAGGAATAAAGCCTTAAGTTTGGTGAGATAGCTTAAGAGAATAATTTCCAAGAGTGAACAGATTTTAGAGGATAATTTTGAAGACTTGTAAAATATTGTTAAGCTATTTAGATGTCACAATTTTAATAGAATGGTCCTCATTTATAGTGGACCCAAAGATGTAGGCTTTAAGCTGAACTCTGTTATCAAGTCTTTCTGGTGAATTTGTTCTTGTTTTCTGCAATTCCAGTTATTCATTTTATTTTAGTCTTCATATATTATAAGTTTGATTTATTTTTAAAATGAAAAAGATTTTTAAAAATCCATATAAACAAAAGATTGTGTTTTTCAATTTTTGGATACTTGTGTTTCATTTATGGATCAGATTTTGGTATCAGAGTGGTTGTGATTTAACAGTTGGATTGCTAGTGTATGTTGACAAGGTCTAGATCAAGGCAGGGTGAAGGAGAATTGGCAGAGTATGATCTACATATTGGGTCAAGATGTACTACTAAAATGTCAAGAGAAAAGTTTAAATTTGAACAAGCTTTCTTCCAAGACTTCTGAGAAATAAAGGGCATGGTTGAGGAGCTTTACCTAGAAAGACAAGAAAATGGAGAGTGATGAAGGTAGTAAAGAATCTGAGAAACCTTCCTCCTCTTTGAATAATGGTAAAGATAAGAAAGATGTTGAATCTCTTCCTTAATTAAAGATAGATATAAAGTTTGAATTGTCAATGTTTAATGGTGAAGTCAATGTATAGAAATTGGATAATTAGATGAAGCAAATTGAAGTATATTTTAGGGTTCAAAATATTGTTGAGGATGAGGCCTCTTCGTATGGGAGGCACAAATCTCATTTGGTGGGAGAGTAAGTTGAAGGAAAGTGAGCTTACAAAAGGTAACTCAATTTATATCTAGAGTGAATTTGTTAATGAACTCATAAATCAATTTTATCTTTTAGGCTATATGCAGTAAGCCATGATGGATTGGCAAACTTTCAGACAAGGTAAAGGCCAAAATGTTCAAGATTATACACAATAATTTAGGAAAAAATATTTACTTTTGAATATTCCTCTTTATACACAAGAAACATTGCTTAAGTAAATAGGTGGGTTGCATATTTATTTCAGACACATGACTCTTGTTCTCAATCCCACTAGTTTAGATGAAGTTTGTGTTCAAGCCACTCATTTAGAGGCTAGAGGAAAACCAAGAAAAGAATCTTCTCCTAAAGTTAAAAGTAACCAATCTGATGTTAAACAATCAAAATGGCAAAGTTCAGGAAAGTGTAAATAAAAATCCACTTTTATTGTTCAAAAGGAAGAAGGAAAGCTAATTTTTAATCATTGCATGAAACATCATGATGACTCTAAGTGTTGGAAACGACACCCTGAGTTAAGGCCTAAACGGTTTAAAAAGAAAGAAAATAAATCTAATGTTATGGTTTAGGATCTAGGTTTAGATTCAGGGGATGAAACTAATATTATAGATATGGGATTGAAAAATGATTCTTCTCTTTCAGTTTCTAACACTAAATCATCAAATGTTGCTTCTTCTTCAAAATAGAATTTTGTGCATGTTGATAAGAAAATAAATGAATTATTGCACGTTAGAATTGTTTCAAAACATACTAAAATTGACACTCTGTTTTATAGTGGATCTCAATCAAATTTTATTTATGAGGAGGTTGTTAAAAAATTAGTCTTACAAACTAATCCTCATCCAAAACCTTATCCACTAGGTTGGGTGTGTGACAATGCAAAATTACAAGTAACAAAAACTTGTAAATTAAAATTTGCAATCACATCCAAATTTGTTAATGAGTTTGATTTGGATGTTGTCCCTTTGGACATATGTGGGATTGTGTTGTAAAATCCTTATCTATATGACAGAAAAGTAATCTTTTATAGGGAAGAAAATAAGTACTTTCTTGTAAAGGATGGCATTGAATATATAGTTAGAGCACATCACCTTAAGACAATTCTTTCTTTAGTTTTAGTATGTCAAATCAAGAGGCTAATTAATTCAAGCAAGAATTTTTGTCTCATGTTGATTAAGTCTAAGGAAAAAGAAAATTCTCAGGCTTTGTAAAATTATGATCCTAGGAATAAAAATGAATTGGTTGAAATCATTTCTAGTTATGATGATGTGTTTCAGGATCCCAAGGGGTTGCCCCCTAAAATGGGATTTCAACATGGAATTCAATTATTACAAGATTATCCTCTCCCTAAAATTGGCATATTTAGGTTATCAGTGGTTGAAAACAAGGAAATCAAAAAATAGGTAATGAAATTTACAAAAAGAGGTGTTATTCACCCAAGTTCATCTCTTGTTGGTTTGCCTATCATTTTGGTGCCAAAGAAAAATGGAAAAAGGCAAATGTGTGTTTATTTTTATGATTTAAACAAAATTACTATTAATAATCATTACCCTCTTCCTCATATTGATGATTTATTGAATCAGTTGAAAAATGATATTTACTTCACTAAATTAAATTTGAAAAGTTGTTATCATCAAGTTAGAATTAATGAGGGTGATGTTTGGAAAATTACTTTCAAAACAAAATAGGGATTTTTAGAATGGCTTGTTATGCCTTTCATATTGTGCAATGCACCAACTACATTCATGCATTTGATGAATGATGTTTTCAGACAATTCCTTGATGATTTTTTTATAATCTATTTAGATGATATATTGATCTTCAGTAAGTCTTGGGAAGATCACATGATCTATATTAATAAAGTCAAGGATGCATTATGAAAGGAAAAACTTTATTTGAAAATGTCAAATTGTGAGTTTGGAAAAACCTCTTTGATTTATTTGGGGTATATTATAGGATATGGTAAATTGAAAATTGATCCTGAAAAGGTGATAGTCATTATTTATTGGCCAAAGCCCAATAACGTAACTAAGGTTAGGAGTTTCTTTGGTACAATATAGTTTTGGAGAAAGTTTATTTCTCATTTCTCATATATTACATCACCTTTGCATTCTTTGAATAGTGTGAAATAGGTCTTTCAGTGGGGAGGCAAGCATCAGAAGGCCTTCGACACTTTGAAAGAAAAGATAAGTACTACTCCTATCCTGACACTTCTTGACTTACAACAACCATTTGAGATCAAACTGGATGCAAGTGATTATGCTATGGGAGTCATTTTAATTCATGAAAAGAAGCCTATCTATTATCATTCTGAGACCTTCACAAGTGTGATAAGGAATTATCCAACTTATGATAAAGAATTGTATGCATTGGTTCAAAGTGTTAAAAAATAGAAGCATTAATTGATGGGTAAAGAAATAGTGATACATATAGATCACCAGCCCTTACAATATATCTAATCACAAACCAAGCTACAATAGTCTAGACATTTCTGTTAGATGGGTTTCTTGTAACAATTTCATCTTGTGATCAGGTATGAAAAAGGTATACAAAATAAGCTTGTTGACATGATTTCTAGGCCTCCTATAGTAGTTGCATCTATTCTTTTAGAGCATGGTTATTTGTCTCATGAAAGTTATAAAGAACAATATGTTGATGATCTTGATTTTAAGGATGTATATGAAGACTTGGTGAGTGGTAAACAGGTAGAAGAATTGGACTATCATGTACATAATGGTTTTTTTATCATTTGGGTAAACTTTGTATTTCTCAAAATGAAAGGGTGCACATGATTAAGGAAGCACATACTTCTCTTATTTTTTGGTCATTTTAGAGTTGGTAAAATGGTTGCACATTTGAAAATGTATTGTTATTAGCCCTGTATGCAGGAGCATCTTGTCAAATACATAAGGGGGTATGGTCTATGTGCCACAATCAAGCCTAGTAACAAGAAACTAGGACTTTATACTCCCTTACCTATTCCTATCCACCTATGGGAAAGTATTTACATGGACTTTATAGGGGGTTTGCCTATGTCACAAAGAAAACATGACTATTTGTATGTGGTAGTGGATAGATTTAGCAAGATGTGTGGTTTGAACCCTTGCACTAAACAAATTACTGGGGAAGGAATTACACACTTGTTCTTTAAACATGTATGGGTTCATTTTGGGTTGCCCACTTCTATTATTTTTGATCAAGATTCTTGATTTATTGGGAATTTTTGGTCAACTTTGTGGGAATTGATGGACACTAAATTAAAAAAGAGCACTACATTTCATCTACAAACCGATGGTCAAACAGAGGTTGTGAATCACATAGTGGTACATTTGCTGAGGGGTTATTGTAGTAAACATCCTGAGTTGTGGGATGAAAATTTGTGTTACATACAACATGCTTATAACCATGCACTTCATTCTTCTACTATAAAATCTCCATTTGAATTTTGTCATGAATACTTGCCTAAATCTCCTCTAGATTTTTGTTATGGATAGGATTCAATTTTAGTTGAACATAATGATGTTATTAAAGCAAAGAAGCTTATTAAAAAGATACATCTAGTACACCAGATTGTCTGTGATTAGTTGCAAAAAAGCCAAGCAAAGTATAAAGGAAGACATGAAAAACATCAGGTTGATCACCAATTTGTTAAAGGTGATATGGTATGGCTTCACATCAGTAAAGAAAGGCTGACAGATAAAGGTAAAAAGTTAAAACCAATCTGGTATGGTCCTTTTTGGATTACTGACAAAATTAGTAAAAATGCTTTTGAATTAGATTTACCATCTTACATGTAGATTTATTCAATTGTCAATGTTCAAAATCTAAAATTGTATGAGCCTCCAATGATTATAGATCATGAGGAAAGTGTATCCATACCTTCTGTTGAAGATTTTGCTCCTGAGTATCTAATAGAATTGTAGGAAGATACAATTCTTGATAGGAAGGTTCAAACTTCATGAAGGGGATATGTTGAGTATTTTCATGTTGGTCTTAAAGGGATCCACCTAAACAAGGCCAAATGGATATAAGCTGAAAAGGTGAGGGATAAATACCCTCACCTCATTACCAATTAAAAATTAACTTTTAGAGGTCCAAAAGCTCCTAATGGGGAGCATTAATCCAAGTGGATCCATGTACTATTCTAAAATGAAAGTCTTCAAAATCTAGTTTAAAGGATGGCACAATGTAAATCTCATCAAGATCTTTCCAGCATAATTTGAACAGATTGATTTGGAGTCTATATGTAAAAGATATTGCACGCTAAAGTTTTTTGCTAATAGGTAAAAATTGGTGACGTGGGTTGATGTGGTGCAATTTCAAATTTCCAAGTGGAATAATGAAATGGTGACATGTGGTTGTTCATTAGAGTAAAAAATTGGGTTTGTTTTGATCCTTCATCATTTGACATCATATGGTGTTTGGTCAAATGAGCCCCACTATTTACTCATTAGGGGCCCTCAGTGAGGGTCGACACACTTTTTGTGAGAAGGGGTGCCTTGGCCTCCTTTACTTCACAATCCATTATATCCATTGGAGTATTTAAATTCTTATTTGATTTGTATTCCCATGCATGTGGGACTAAATTTCATATATTGTAAATAAGCTCAAGCCAACCTGAGTTATCAACCTGAGTTGGTTGCCGACCTCGACCCATGTTCTAATAGACTCAGCCTAGAAGTTTCCAATTACCATTAACCATCCAAAACTAACTATGCCAAGTTAAGCAGATATAGTATCAAGTTAGGGGGATCTCAACTTAGCCTCAAATCCTAACCAATCCAAGTCGATCCCAACTTAGCTTGGGGATCAATCAAACTGAGTGCCTAAGCCACCAAAATAGATGTCAACAATTATAACATAGGAGTCACAGGTTTAAAAAGGTTTGAATTCATTATCAACTCCTAAATGTGGGATAAATAATTACAACCCAATAATAAAGGACTTATCGATGAATGCAAAAGGATATAGCCTTGACCGTTAGACCCGTGGGTCAAAATGAGTATAAAAGGCCATAAATTGGTATTTATTGTTAATGTTTTTTGGAATATGTATTATTTTGAAAGGCATAGAGTTCTTAGAGGAATAGAGCCTTAAGTTTTGTGATGTAGCTTAAGAGAATAATTTCCAACAGTGAGTAGACATCAGAGGAAAATTATGAAGACTTGAAAAATATTGTTAAGCCATTTAGATGTGATGGTTTTAATAGAATGATCCTCATTTGGAGCAGACTCGAAGACGTAAACTTTAAGCTGAACATCATTATCAAGTCTTTCTAGTGAATTTGTTCTTATTTTCTATAATTCTGGTTATTCCTTTTATTTCAATCCTCATATATTATAAGTTTGATTTATTTTTAAAATGAAAAAGATTTAAAAAAATCAATGTAAACAAAAGAGTCTATTTTTCAGTTTTTTGACACTTGTGTTTCGTTTATGGATCAAAAATCAAAAAATTTGTCCCCACAAACATTCTCTACATACTTTTGTGAGATCTATAGTACTTGTGTACTTAACCCCACCTTTGAAAAGATGTCAATTATCCCTTCTGATGGGTGATGAATCACATTTGAGGAAGAGGAAGATGTTGAAAAATAAAACACTAGAGAAATTAGAATATTTGAGAGATAAAGACAAGATACAAATGCAAAAAATTCATGGTAGATAAGGTACAAACCCTAATCATGATGAACCGAATGCCATAGATAATGAGCCAATTGATAATAATGAATTAAATAATGATAAAATTGACCATAATAAATTAAATAATGATGAATTGACCATAATGAAATGAATAATAATGAATTAGTTAATGTTGGAAGTTTACATTCAAAGTTCCAAGTTTATGGTTTTGTTAATGATGAATCTATGTATGATGCTTCACCCCCTATGAATGAAGAAAGTTTGATGGAAATGAATAATGATGAAATTAACCATCAAGAAAATTTCATGGAAATATATAATGAATAAATAAACAATGAGGAAAATGTCATACCACCTCTAAATAATGAAATTAATAATAATTTTGAAACACCCTCTCAACAAATCCCACCATTACCAACACCTCTAAGAATTGTACATAGAAAAGACAAGTACTTAATTAAAGTTGATGAAAATATTTTAGAACCAATGCATAACAAAATGTCTGATCACCATTCAAGAAGACTGGCTCAACAAATTTGGGATACTTTCTTTCATAATTTAGATTATGATAGTCAAAGATGTCAATTATTTATTTCATTGATAAAATTGATTAAGATGAGATCTAAATGTACACATTAGGACTAAGAACATCTAATATGGATGATGAAAACAATGAAATTGTTGAAAATCTACATGATGGATATCATACTATAGGCCAAAATCATGCACCAAAGATTGTAATTTTGCCTGGCGTATTCTTATAACTGTGCAGTAAGTGACAAAATAGGAAAAAAATGAATGGTTTAAAAAACAAGATAAACACTTAATATAAATAGAAAAAAAATTGAAAATAATTAAAATATGTGAAAGGCTTAATGAACCTAATACCAATGAGCTCTGGGCATTCTCTGGTAGACTTTCATGAAAGGACAAGGCCATAGACGATACTCTCAAAGAGTTACTTGCTCAATTTTGGAAAGACAATACAAGAGTTTTGCCCAATGCAAGAGATGTTGTGAAAAGAAGAGTTGGTTTTTGTAACTGTGAACCACATGCAAAACATTTATTGGATATGACTCAAACACAATTGCACTCTAATTTTTTGGAAAAACATCCAAAGTTTTCTATTTGTCAAAGATATTTTGAGATGACAAAACTTTTTTATGTTAAAATAAATCACACACGCACCACTTGTTGTTGTAGGCAACATGTTAAATTTTTAATGCACTATGATGTTTTTCACCATATTCATTGTAATTTGCATACTAAAAATATTTTTCAAGAGTGTGGCATTGAATTTCCACCAAAATCACCTAGGGAATTAATTTCAAATATCTTAAGTAAAAGACTAGATGGATAATTATTTTACAACAAATCATGTTTAAATGGAAATTGTAGCATTTTTGGTGGATTACCAAAATTAAAAAAATGTATCCATGAAGATATTACAAGTGCAACTGGATAGGAATTAGATAGTTTAAGAAAATATAAATCAGTGACTTATGAAGTAAAATATGGCAAAGAATCTAAAAACTATGAGCTTGTTACAAAAAAGATATATGTTTTTGAATTTTTGGTCAAATTTAGGGAGAAGATTGTTTATGAGTATGCAAGGCACACACACAAGGCTAGATGGTTAGATGAACCGTTTCAAGATAAGTAAGGATACATTCCTACTTGGTTTGATTATTTCAGTAGTTGATTTTATTAAAAATTACACATTCAAACCCCAAATGGCAGTTCAATCGTAGTATTACAACTCATCACAAATTGTCATATTTATGTATATAACATTCATGCATGAACCTGATAGTAGAGAGAAACAATGGAAAATATTAAGGGAATACCATTTCTATATTAGTGATGATAGATCACATTGTTCAGAGCATGTGTAAGGCTATTTTTAGAAGTTCTATGAATAGTCAAATTAAAGGAACATTGCTTTCAATCAACATTACATTTGGTCAGACAATTACATATCACAATTCAAAAATACACTAATGTTTTATGGGTTAAGAAAGATTCATGTTACCACTTGTTGGGTGAATATTTTGTCAATCAGTGTACTAATCAAAAAAATAGGTCTGATCATACACAGTAGGAAGATTGGTCGGCCAAGTGTTCAACTTTACTACATCAACTGGAGACAAATCTCTCCTCTCATCAAGGGGAGGTTCCCTATAGATACGTAAGAGTTATATATAATATAAATAAGCAAAAAATAACACATGGGGGTAGAATAAACCATACATCTCTCTTCTTTCATAGATGATGCTCATAGACAAAGGAGAAAAGCCTGATGAAAACACTGAAGGCACTTCTCTTCTTTTAGAAGTGTTCTTGCAAGAAACAGCAGGAGTTTCTTTCAAGTAGTAAAAGTAACTGGTGACAAAGGGTGCAGTAACCAGCAAGATGAAATAGAACACAAAGTTTCCACCTCAACTTCCCAAAGAGTATAACACAAAGGATAATGGGGGCACAAAGTCATCCCAGAATCCTCAACACAGAAAGAAATGGAAAAACACACGCTGAAAACAATTGTGGAAGCACAAAGTCTTCTCACAGTTGGCTTCAGGACACCTCCCTTTTTACCTTCACTAATTCTGCTTATCAAATTAAATAAATAAGGATGCTTCTATGAAATAGACATAAGAACAATTTCCTAAAGTAGCACAAGCCAAAATAGCACAAAGTCTGCAAACAACTTGCTTTCTAATTCAGATAAAATGAAATGAAATTACAATTTGAGCTCAAAGTCTCAGTTTACTTTCAAATGGGTAGAGTTTCACTCCTATAAAAATATGAAAAGTTCCCTTTTACAAATGAGAGATATTACAATCTTATAGCAACTACGCAAAGATTGGCACTTTTTTCCATGGGACGGCCCACGCTGCAGACAACATCTACAATGTACCTTCAGTCCTGTCTAGAGAGACCATGCTGAGAATACTGCATTGCCATAACTATGGCATGTCCCTTCATCTAATATGTTTCTTCCTTGATATGGACCGTCTGGTCCTTTTCCAATTTGTCTTTACTTCATAGAAGAAAAATAGGCCGCGTCCTTGGTTTGGTGCACTCAGAAGTCTACTCGATCCACTGTTCCACCTACTGGAAATAACTCTTTCATAGATATTTTTGGTCCTTTGCATCGATCTTCTCTTCCCTTTAGTAATTTAAGTCTTAAGGCTCTCTTTTCATTTAATCTCTTGGTTCTTCCTTTAAGTTTCATGCTCTATTTGAATTTCCATGGATTTTCCCTCACTCTAAATTTGATGTCTGAGGGGCCGTCAATGGTCGCCAACTGCTTGAACCATGTTGAACCTTGAACCAATGAACCTATGAAAGTTCATTGGTTCATTCTATCTATTTTGTTCTATTGCTTCTTGGTTTAATCACTTCTTTGTTCCTTGGTTGAACCGTCTGTTGAACCACTTGTTTGCTGCTTTTACCTTAACTGAGGCTGCCTTTGAACTTTTGAACCTATGAACCATTGAACTTTGAACTCTTTTGATTTAAAATTCAATTGGTTCATTGGTTCATTCTATGTCTCGCTCAATCATTACTTCTTTTATATTTCTAAGCTCTGGTTAAACCTTTGAACCTTGAACTAGTTGAACCATTCAGTTCAACGGTTCAATGGTTCAATCAGCTCATTCATTTCATCCTTTGAAGCCCCTTTTGTCTAGGTCTTTAAAGATTCCTTTCTACGTCTTTGTACAGTGTTTAGAACGTCCTGAAGGGAAGGTGTCCCTTTGGGTCCTTGAAAAAGGTATTTTTTCTGACGTCAAGTGTCCCCTGCAAGGGTATCTACCTTTCAAGATTTTTTGGGCAGACTTCAAGCTTCAACTTTCCCAACAAGTTTTTGTTTCTTCGATGGGCTTTTCCTTTAGACAAAAAGTATAAAATAAAGCTTCTTTTCCTTAGCCATTTGTTCCTTTCAATTTCTTCGGGATTTCTTTCTGAGTGAATTCCTTCGGCCTTCTTCACTTAATCATTTCCATCAGACAAAAAGTCTGAAAGAATTGTTCCTTTTGGGCCTTTAAACAAATTCGAAAGAATTTTGTCTTTTTTTTGACCTTTGAACTAATGTTGCCTAACCTCTGCAATGGCACTTTCCTTTTTCACTTTGGGGTAGCCCCTTGAACCTATCGATTGAACCAAATTTGGTTTAACGGTTTAATGGTTCAATCAGCTCATTCTTCATTATTTGGCTAAGTCTTTTTGATCTTTTGCACCAAGCGCGTTGAACCAACTTGGTCGTTGAACCCATTGAACCTTTGAACCAAAGTGGTTCAAAGTTCAATGGTTCAAGGCTTTGTTCTTTATCATTTTCCGATTGAACTCTTTTGATTGAACTAAGGCACTGAACCAATCTTAGAAATGACTAGGTGTTAGAAACTTGTTCTTTTGACTGAACTTGCCTGCAAAATATTTTCAACCTGTTGAACCTGTGAATCCCTTTATGGAAAAAGATTGAAAAATGAGAAATTTGAAAGCTCAGAACAAATTTTGAGAAGGGAAGAGAGAAATCTTGGTCTGTGCAAGGACAAAATAGTCTGTAGGTTGTCTCAAAAATGAGTGGCATTTTTTGGGGACAATAGCTGGCTCCAGTTGGGGAACTACCTTCAGGTTGGAAACTTGAAACACAGCTGAGGGGAGTAGAAACTAGAATCTCCAGTGCCTTGAAGTATGCCAATGGGCTATGGAGTCACGCTACCCAAGAAGAAAGGCTCCAAAAAATGAAAATGAAAAGCACAAAACAAAACCAAAGACTATACAAGTGTACATATGTATAGGTGAACTTATCTGACACTTCAAGAATTGAAGTGATTCAGACGGTGCCCATTGTGAGACAATGAAAATGGTGTTTCATCCTAATAAACTAGTAGGAAACCATTTTGTCCCCAGAATTGGTGACGGGCAAATGGAACTCTCCACCAAGAAACAAATTTTCTGTCTTTCTCTTGGCCTTTTCTTCTTCTTGCCCCATGGTGGGATGTGGTCTTCAAACTAAAAACCATAACTCCTTGTTCTCTCTATGAAGAGTTCCTTTTGTTGACTTCAAAATATAGCAGTATGGTCCACCATCATAATGTGTTGTTCTATTGGTTCAGTCCAGCACACACTTTGATTGTCAGCATCAAACTCCTAACAAACCATTAGCTCAACATCTCCTTTGGTGTGAAGGAGTTTGACCTCTTCACCCTGAGCAATTTTCAATTTGAACAACAAAGATCCGCATCCAACTATGTAAGAATTACTGCCATCAGATTCCAAGATCCAAGCATCATTAGAAGCTGATCTTCTATTAGATTTCTCTTCATCAGAGATGGAAGATCCTTCTTGATTTGTATTGCACCCTACCAATTCTTTTGATGGCTGATTTGGATCAAATCCTAAATTTTCAGCCACGGGACTTTGATCGGTTGAGACATGAGCATCCTCTATGGTCAAGGAGTAATTACCCCTGCCTGAAGGCTCAAACAAAATTTGAGCAGTAGGGGCTGACATTTGGGTGACCACAATCTTTGCTTCAGACAAGCCCACACCTAGCTCTTCACCAATGTTTAACTGCTCAGGATTGGCTTGTAGGGATTCAAACTCAGTCATTTGAATTTTAGATTTCTTGACATGATCAATCATGTCAAATGACTGAGATGGACTTGGAAGAGAGGATGGGAGTTCATCCTTTTGGTTTTTGGGAGGGGGAGGACTGATCTACGAAGTTAAAGTAGGTGCAGAGATGTTTAATGTACTAATTTTCTTGGCAATCACTGGGTCCTTTGACTGGAAAGGCAGAGTGGTTCCCTGCTTAGCAATTAGAATTACAGGTTGAGTTCATTCATGTATTCTTTCTTTATCAGCTTGCTAGGCTGACTGATTCTTGGGCTGGGTGAATACTGCGTATGATCCCTCATCTGCTTCACCTTCATTTCTGGGTTCATCCTAGTAATTTAGGAAACTGATGTGGGAGTCATCAGTTGATTCTTCTTGATCCTCCATGAAGACACTAGCATCATTTTTTTGCTCAAACTCAGGTTGGAAATAGGAAACATGTTCTGTTTCCAAATATCCCACTGTTGAGTTGGTTGGAGGTGCTTCAAGGGCAAGGTTCCTCTATGGGGGAGGAAGACGATTTGATTTCTCTTGACTTCTGACAGCATTGCCTTGATATGGTTGATTGGGGAATGTCCTCTTTAGTATATCTTTATATAGAGGAGCAGAAGACATACCTTGTGCCATTTGCCTTTTCAAGACTAGAAATTCATTTGCCAGCTTTTGTACCATTGGGTCAATGGTGGCTGTGGGTGAGTATTCAAAAGATGAAGAGGGTTTATCTCTATTAGGATCTCTCCTTATCTTTCCTGCCAAGATAAGGTCATCTTCTAGCTCAGTATCCAAGTCTTGAGTAGCCTCAAGGTCTATGTGTCTAGCCTGTCTCAACAGAAAACTCACTTCAGACAACTATGAGTTGATGAAAAAGCATTTGAGATTCTGAGGTGTTGGCTGGGCGACCATGGGAGTCCTGTGCCTCAGCTTGTTAAACCTAGCAAAGAAGTCCCTCATAGGTTCATGGGGCTCCTTCTTCATCTATGTGAGCTAGGCTAGCAAGGCATGTGCATCTTCTGTAGGCTTGAACCTTGCTTCGAACTTAGATTTTAGGGTATTCTAGTCTATCACTCATCGAGTCTACAGATGGTAGAACCACTCTGCAGTAGCACCTTGTAGGGTCTCCACAAAAAGCCTGACTACCACGTCTTCAAATTCCACCCCTATCACACCACAAGCTATGTTGAAGGCTGCAATGTGTTCGTCAGGGTGAACTCTCCCATCTCTAAATAATTTGGGGAAGTTCTTTCTTGAGTTGTGTGGAAGTTCATGCAGAGGTGGAGTCAAGTTGAGTGGCCCAAATGAGTTACCCTAGTGGCCTTGAACTACCATGATTAAATTATGAAAAATAGGAATAACAAATCTAGGTGGAGTGGTCAGATTACAAAACAAAAATGGAAAAGAATTGGCCCTGCTTCAGCTTGAGGCTTGAGGCTTGAAACTGCCCACTCTTTCCCAGAAGCTCTGGTTTTGTAGACTAGACAAAATAATGGAGATGGTTAAAGATGGTAAAGCTATAATGATAATGGGTAAGACATGGAACAGAGTCGCCAAGATATGTAATGGATAAGGGTTATAATGATTATGGGTAAGACACAGGTGATGTTTTAATCTGAAACTTGAGGTTCCAAATTGTACAAAATTACTGTGTCCCCAGCGGAGTCACAAAAAACTATTGGGTGAATATTTTGTCAATCAGCATACTGATCAACAAAATAGGTCTGATCAACCACATCAAGAAGATTGGTCAGCCAGGTGTGCAGCTTTACTACATCAACCAGAGACAAATCTCTCCTCTCATCAAGGGGAGGTTCCCTATAGATACGTAAGAGCTATATATAATATAAATAAGCAAAAAATAACACATGGAGGCAAAATAAACCATCCATCTCTCTTCTTTCAGAGATGATGCTCATAGACAAAGGAGAAAATCTTGGTAAAAACACTGAAGGCACTTCTTTTCTTTCAGAAGTATTCTTGCAAGAAATAGTAGGAGTTTCTTTCAGGTAGTAAAAGTAACTGGTGACAAAGGGCGCAGTAACCATCAGGATGAAATAGGACACAAAGATTCCACCTCAACTACCCAAAGAGTATAACACAAAGGATAATGGGGGCACAAAGTCATCCCAGAATCCTTAACATAGAAAGAAAAGGAAAAACATACATTGAAAACAATTATGGAAGCACAAAGTCTTCTCACAGTTGGCTTCAAAACACCTCCCTTTTTACCTTCACTAATTTTGCTTATAAAATTAAATAAATAAGAATGCTTCTAGGAAATAGACATAAGAACAATTTCCTAAAGTAACACAAGCCAAAACAACACAAAGTCTGCAAATAACTTGCTTTCTTATTCAGATAAAATGAAATGAAATTACAATCTGAGCTCAAAGTCTCAGTCTACTTCTTTCAAATGGGTAGAGTTTCACTCTTATAAAAATATGAAAAGTCCCCTTTTACAAATGAGAGATATTACAATCTTATAGCAACTATGCAAGGATTGGCACTTTTTTCCATGGGACGGCCCACACTACAGTCAACATCTTTAATGCACCTTCAGTCCTGTTTGGAGAGACCATGCTAAGAATAGTGCGCTGCCATAACTATGGCATGTCCCTTCATCTAATATGTTTCTTCCTTGGTATGGACCTTCTGGTCCTTTTCCAATTTGTCTTTACTTCATGGAAGAAAAATAGGCTGCGTCCTTGGTTTGGTGTGCTCAGAAGTCTACTCGATCCACTGTTCCACCTACTAAAAATAACTCTTTCGAAGATATTTTTGGTCCTTTGCATTGATCTTCTCTTCCCTGTAGCAATTTAAATCTTTGAGCTCTCTTTTAATTTAATCACTTGGTTCTTCCTTTAAGTTTTGCGCTCTATTTGAATTTCCATGGATTTTCCCTCACTTTAAATTTGACGTCTGAGGGGCCGTCAATGGTCTCCAGCTGCTTGAACCATGTTGAACCTTGAACTAGTGAACCTATGAAAGTTCATTGGTTCATTCTGTCTCTTTTATTATATCGCTTCTTGGTTCAATCGCTTCTTCGATCCTTATTTGAACCATCCGTTGATCTACTTGTTTGCTGCTTTTTCCTTGACTGAGGCCACCTTTAAACTTTTGAACCTATGAACCATTAAACTTTGAACTCTTTTAGTTCAAAGTTTAATCAGTTCATTGGTTCATTATGTGTCTCACTCAATCATTTCTTCCTTTATCTTTCTAAGCTCTGGTTAAACCTTTGAACCTTGAACTAGTTGAACCTTTCGGTTCAACGGTTCAATGGTTCAATCGGTTCATTCAGTTCATCCTTTGAAGCCCCTTTTGTCCAGGTCTTTGAAGATTCCTTTCTGCATCTTTGTTCAGCCTTTGGAATGTCCCAAAGGGAAGATGTCCCTTCGGGTCCTTGGAAAAGGTCCTTTTTCTGACGTCAAGTGTCCCCCGCAAGGGTATCTACCTTTCGAGATTTTTTGGGTGGACTTCAGGCTTCAACTTTCTCGACGGGTTCTTGCTTCTTCGACGGGCTTTTCCTTCAGACAAAAAGTCTAAAAGAACTCTTTCAGATAAAAAGTTTGAAATAAATCTTCTTTTCCTTAGCCATTTTTTCCTTTCAATTTCTTTGGGCTTTCTTCCCGAGTGAATTCCTTCGGCCTTCTTCACTTAATCATTTCCATCGAACAAAAAGTCCAAAAGAATTGTTCCTTTTGGGCCTTTAAACAAATCTGAAGAAATTCTATCTTTTCTTTGACCTTCGAACCAATGTTGCCTGCCCTCCGCAAGGGCACTTGCCTTTTTCTCTTTGGGGCAGCCCCTTGACCCTATCGATTGAACCAACTTTGGTTCAATGGTTCAATCAACTCATTCTTCATTATTTGGCTAAGTCTTTTTGATCTTTTGCACCAAGTGTGTTGAACCAACTTGGTCATTGAACCCATTGAACCTTTGAACCAAAGTGGTTCAAAGTTCAATGGTTCAAGCCTTTGTTCTTTATCATTTGTCGATTGAACTCTTTTGATTGAACTGAGGTGCTGAACTAATCCTGGAAATGACTAAGTGTTAGAAACTTGTTCTTTTGATTGAACTCGTCTGCAGAAGCTTTTTAACCTATTGAACATGTGAATCCCTTTACGAAAAAAGCTTGAAAAATGAGGAATTTGAAAGCTCAGAACAAATTTTGAGAAGGGAAGAGAGAAATTTTAGTATGTGCAAGGCCAAAATAGTCCATAGGTTGTCCCAAAAATGAGTGGCATTTTTCGAGGACAACACCACTAATGTAGAACATATTTAGAGTTTCACTGAGGTTGGCCATGGAAAAGGGGAGCATGACGGTGTTGGATCATGTGTAAAAAGAGTTATTGCAAGGGAGGAGTTGAAATTTGAAGAGGGTACTCATTTGACAGATGTAAAAACTATGGTTGAATGGTGTAATAAGAACTTTTGTTATGGTGCTCAACCAAATTCTACTATTCATAGACATTTCTAGTTAATGGAGGAAGAACACTTGGCAAAGTATGAGGATTGTATGACTCTAATGGGTTCAAGTGACCTCTACTCATTTTATAGCTCAAATGCAAGTTCTTGAACTGTTCATACAAGACAGTTGGCTTGTTTCTACTCTGCATGCATGGACTTTGTTTGTAACAAGTGTGAGTCACAAGAGTGGGTGGATGATTGGAGTTCTAAACCTCTAATTCCAATCAACACATATTGGGATCCAACAACATTGTAACTTATAAATATGACATCATTAGATGACCTTGACCATGTCCCTAATCTACTGCAGCCATGTAGAATAATTTTCATTATGTACAATTTATTCTCATTATATATCTTTATATTGTCACTAAAAATGGTTTTTTGTGATACAAGACATGTTTTTTACAATTATTGCAGATGAGGATAACAAATAAGGCACTGATTACTACTTGTGTCGGTGTGTAGAGAGAAAGAAAAAAATAATTTCTCTAGTTATAGATGGAGAAAATATTGACTATCCCACTGGGTCAGTAGTAGTCACTGAAACTTGGTTTCGATGATATCCTATAAAATATTCAGATCAATGGTTGTTTGAAGAGTTTGAAATGCATAGGAAAATACTACACTATTCAAATTTCATTCTTGCAATGAATATTCAATTACAAAAATATTATGAGAGACCATTAAATAGGAAACTATGGAAAGTTTGGGAGTTAAACCATGAAGTTATTCTTGATACTATCAAGGTTAGAGCAGATCCTAGTGGTTTTTTGGTTGAAATACATAGGTATGTTAACTTTTCAAATGTAGATATAATCAATTTTACCAAATGTTTTTTTATTTTCTAGGTAGTACATATAAATTTCATTTTTAATTACTTACTAACAATTTTTTGTAGGTTAGTGGTGCCATATAAGATTCCACCTTCATGTGGTTGGCATTGTCAGTTTAGAATTCTATATTCTTGAAGCTAAGATAAGTTGAGGCTGGATGTGATCAAATCTTAGCTTGGATGTGATCGAAGCTTGAGAAATGACTTATAGGTTTCATTTTATGGGTGTTTGACCTTAGGCTAAAAATGCATTTTTCTTGTATTGGGAAGGGTGTTTTTTAGGCCAGAATGGGTGGTGGGTTTGTTGAGAAGGCATAATGAGTAGCCAAAAACTTAGTCCTAAATTTTATCCACCCCCCAGACATGTTGGCAATGTTAGTTTTTAGTCAAGAAGCATCAGAACAAGAGTTCTATAACCACAACTTAAACTTTGACAATATTCGTTGTCAGTGTTTCCATGCTCTGAAATGATAGTGAAAATGCACTTTCAGGTGGATTTGAACATTGTGGAAATGTGATAACATGTAATTTTCCTATTTGGATGTGATTATAGTGATATATTTATAGGTGGAGGTCTTGGAGGTAGAAATGTTAGTTGGAGCTCAAGAAGTTACTTGTTCATTGCCAAAAAGTTGCATTTTTGGACCTCTCACTGCAACTTATCCAACAGATTACTATTAAAGCTTCCACCTAATTCCTCTAGGCTATGATTACAGGGATTAAAATTTAGGGTATGGATTTTATGGTTCAAAAAAATGACTTACAATTTTCATTTTACACATGTTTAAACTTAGGCTAAAAAATTGTATTTTTATTGTATTGAGAAGGGTGTTCTTGAGGATGAATTGGGTGGTGGGTTTGTTGATAAATCCTAATGGGAGTCCAATAACCTTTTCCTATACATTATTATCCCCATAGATGTGTTTTTAGTGTCATTTTTTATTCAATAAGCATCGAAACTAGATTTTATTAACCATAACTTAAACTCTGACAATATTTGTTGTCAGTGTTTCCACTCTCTAGAACGGTAGTAAAAATGCACTTCTGGGTATATTTTAACATCATGGAAATGTGATAACATGTAATTTTCCTATTTAGACATGATAAAGAAGTTTCTCAAGAAGTTTCTTGTTCACTACCAAAAAGTTGCATTTTTGGACCCCTCACTATAACTTGTCCAACGGATTGCTTCGAAGATTACACCTAAGTGTTTTAGGGTGAGATTGTAAAGATTAAATAGGTATGTGAATGATTTTATGGTTTATATAAATGACTTATAGTTTTCATTTTATGCATGTTTGAACTTAGGCCAAAAAAATACATTTTTCTTGTATTGGGAAGGGTATTCTTAAGGCCAGAATGGGTGGTGGGTTGGTCAATCGGGCCTAAAAGGAGGCCAAGAACTTGGTACTAGATGTTATCCTCACCATGGAAATTTTGGAAGTATCATTTTTAGTCAAGAAGCATCAAAACTAGAGTTTTGTAACCACAACTTAAACTTTGGCAACATTTGTTGTTAGTGTTTTTACTCTCTGGAACAGTAGTGAAAATGCACTTATGGGTGGATTTGAAGGTTGTGGTAGTGTGAAAACATTTATTTTGTCTATTTGAACGTGAATTTAGTGATATATTTTATGTAGAGGTCCCATAGGTAGAAATGTCATTTGGAGCTCAAGAAGTTGCTTGTTCAATGTTAAAAGGTTACATTTTTGGACCCCTCACTACAAATTATCTAATAGATTGCTCTCAAATATTCCACATGAGTGATATAGGGTGAGATTATAGGGCTTAAAGAGGTATGGGAAGGATCTAATAGTTCATGGAAATGACTTATAATTTTTTTATGTGTGTTTGAACTTAGGCTAAAAAAATTGCATTTTTCTTGTATTGAGAAGGGTGTTCTTGAGGCCAGAATGGGTGGTGGCTTTGTCGATCAGACTAATTGGAGGCCAAGAACCTAGTCCTATACATTATCCCCCCTAGACATGTTGTAAGTGATATTTCTCAATTAGGAAGCATCGGAACTAGAATTCTGTAACCACAACTTAAACTTTGATAATATTTATTGTCAATGTTTTTCCTCTCCAAAACGGTAGTGGAAATGCACTTCTAAGTGGATTTGAACATCATGGCAGTGTGATAACATGTAATTTGCCTATATGTATGTGATAAAAATTATATATTTATAGGTGGAGGTCCTAGAGGTAGAAATGCTAGTTGGAGCTCAAGAAGTTGCTTGTTCACTGCCAAAAAGTTGCATTTATTGACCCCTCACTACAACTTGTCCAACAGATTGCTCTCGAAGCTTGCACATGAGTTCTCTAAGGTAATATTAGAGGGATTAAAGAGGTAATGGAGGGATCTAATGTTTCACATAAATGACTTAATTTTTTTTTATGTGTGTTTTAACTTAAGCTAAAAAATTACATTTTTATTGTATTAAGAAGGATATTCTTAAGGCCAGAATGGGTGATGGGTTTATCGATCAAGCCTGATGGGAGGATAAAAACTTGGTCCTAGACATTATCCATCCCCTTGTATGTTTTATCAGTGTTATTTTTTAGTTAGGAAGCATCAGAACTAGAGTTATGCAACCACAACTTAAACTAGAGACCTAGAAACTTAATGAGTAATTGACCTATTAACCTATTAAGTGGTATTAGGGGATGAAAGAACATAGTTTGAAATGGTTAGGTGAGATAATTTTTATTAAAATTTCCCATAAGTCATGTATAAAACATCTTAAGAAATATTTCCAGTCCAAGAAAGGATTGTAATGTAATAGAGAACAAAGACATGAATAAAAGAAAGTGACTTGTTGTGGATTCTCTATTTAGTGTATCTGATTGCATTAGTTTCATGTTATCCTTTAAGGTCTTTGAGGCCATGAAATTTTTTTGTCATTTTTTTAAGGTTTCAAGTGGATGAATGACTGTAGGTGGTAACCAAGAAGTGACTACAGGTCATAGACAAGGACGGGAACTTGGAGTGATTCCACCAGGTTGGTAAGTTGTGAGTCATCATACAATTATTTTTAAACATGTTGAACCTATATAGACCTAAAAATAAATTATTGAGACATTGATACATGGATAACTCAACAAAAATGGTTTCCTCTACCCATATACCCTATTTTACCTATGATAGTCTAATATGAAAGTAAATAGTTATTTCTCACGAAGGGATTATGACTTTAGTGTAGATATATATATATATATATTGATAAGGATAATTGATTTTGAAGGTTGATTGTTTTTTATACAAAATATAATGGTAAGTAATCAACATACAGTCTGTTAGAACAAAGAAACCCTGTTTATACCCTATTTTGGGTTAACAATCACATTGCAGAGGGAAGTAAGACTTGTTTCTTAATATTATCAAGTATGTCATTGAATATATGGACTTTGAATATGGTCCCATTAAAAAAATGAGGTTTTTAATCTCTTATAATATGTGTGAGATATTTTAAATTAAACTAATACTCCATGTTATTGTCATAAGCCTATAAGGTGCCTCATTGTGCATAGTTAAGATAGAGAGGAAAGACATTTCTTGTATAAATGTTTATGGTAATGGCTATAATGGTTTGTATGTTTGGTTACTAGTGGAAATAAGGTAGTGAGATTAGTAAAATACCTTAATATAGTCCTTGAATCTCATTGATACACAAACCTTGTTGCCATTGTCCTAAGTAGGACTCAAAAACTTGTGTTTTGATGGTTAGAAGAGAGAATAAAGAGAAATGAGATGTATCAAATATTTAAGAAGGTGTTTTGGGTGAAAACAAACCTATATGTTGAATTTTGGTCCTTTGAAACTTTGTATAACTCAATATATAGAGTTATATAGCCCCTCGGCCTGTGTTGAAGCCTAATTAGGGTTTCAAGAGCACAAACCCCATAGAAAGCATTTTAACCCTTAAAAATTAATTAAAATTCATAATATAACATGTTTTGATGTATTGAAAATGAATAAAGTGGTTTTGGATATGTTCAAGGCTGTAAAATATGGATTTGGTGACTGTGGGTTTAAGATAGGGCTAATTAGGCCTAGTTAAAGGGTGGTTTACAAAGGAAGTGTGGTCTAGGAGTGGAGTTAGGTCATGAAATTTCACACACACACATATAAGGTGATAGAGGGTGGATATAAAATGTTTTAAATATCCATAATATTTTATATATTTCTCAAACCAAGAGAATTTGCACAAAAAAGTCTACAAGCCTAAGGGGACCATTGTGAGCCCTATATGTGCAATTGAATGTTGAAGTGTGTTTGAGAGATATAATAGGTTAATTCAGGTGTTATTTGACTATATAATAACATCAATTATATAATACTAACTCCTTGAGACCTATATCAAGTTTTGGTACTTGAGACCTAAGAGGATTTCCTAGTGAGAAGATAGTGAAAGAGTGAGAGGATGTTTGTGAATGGAATGAATGAAATGAGTTAGAGAATGAATGCGAGAGGTTTTTAAGAGGTCTAATGAAACCAATAAGTGTCTCTAAAGTGTACAATAAGTAGGTACAAAGAGAATAAGGCCATGAAGCCTATGTGATGAGAGTGTCATTAGTCATTTCCACTATGCACAATGAAATAAAAACTTTAATTTAAAAAAATATGGGAGATCCAAGATTTATAGCATTGAAAAGAATATTTTTTTGATCCTCATTTATGTACAACATTAAATATTAGATTTGATAGATAATAGTTTGGAAGATCAAAACAACACTACATAATAACACACAATAAAATATAAATTAGATAGATTGCCATGATAGCCATACAATATAGACACATATGTGCAATGTCAATAATACATAGATTACCATGATAGGCATACAAAAAATTTCATCTACCAACATAGTATCTAATGTTGGGTGAATGTTATACATGCATATACAATGCCAAAAATGTGTAAATTTCCATACAGGCATACAAAAAAGTACATCTAATGTAAGACATCTTATTCATCAAATAGCCTCCCTCTCTTTGACTTCCTCAAAGAAGGCTCCCCCTAGGATGTCCTACTAATAGATGGAGAACCGTCTAATGCCTTGGATTACTCCAAGGTCTAACTATGGGTCCTATGCTCATAGCTCGCTTACAGTTAAACTTGTTCAAATATAAGAATTATAACAAAATTAACATAAAATATATTCAAATAATTGTTAAAAAATCAATTTTAAACTAAAATAAAAAATCATTTAAACACATGAACTTACTACAAGTTCACAATCCTACTCAATATATTTTCATGCTTAAATAAGTTGATGGTAGGCTCAGCTATTTAAATAGGCATCTCAAATATGGGAGAAACATGATAAGTTACTCTACTAATCAACTAGTTGGGACTATCAGATGTCATAAGACAAACCTGCATACATAATACATTTACATAATTTATATTTTTCCCAAGTACATGTATTAAATTATTAAAACAAATATATTTTTATAATTCAAAATTATAAGAACTAATATATACCTCTGTCAGTGCCTATGCATATGACATTACATTAGCAATGCCTATGTTTGTCTCAGCTCATAAAGAGGGAGGAGTGTTTACTCTAGCCATCAATTATTCATGTAAACAAGGTCTCAATTTCTTTAAAAAAGGTATTAAATATTATATATGAAAACCATGCATATCATGAAAAGACAATATAAACCAAGAATCATGGAAGTGTAATCGCCATACAATGTGCATATCATGAAAAGACACTGTCAACCAAGAATCATGAAAGTACATAATTGTCATACAATGTGCATATCTTGAAAATATAATGTAAATCAAGAATCATAAAAGTGTAACTGCCATACCACCTGCAATGGCCAAGAATAGTAAGTTGTTTGCATGTTGGAGGTAATATAAAAATTGCAATACATATAGGAAATGTGAGTGGAAGAATGGGAGGTGGAAATAATAGTAGCACTTTGATAAGGCAAAGTTAGGGAGAGAAAATGAATAAGAGACTAATCAATAACTCTGTCCTTACTTTTAAAGCTTCTTTGGATAGAGTAAAATACTATTATATATTTACTGGGGAAAGGTTGAGCTATACATATATGGCCATCATCCTTCTATTATATGCATGATATCAATAATTATTATCTCTATATATAATATGTGGATTGATATCACATTCATTTATAATAGATGGATGACAAGTGATTTATGGGAAAACGCCCAACCAATAGAAAGGAGCACAATCCATAGTTAATCCACTCTTGATGAAGGTGTGTGTAAATAACATTCTACCAATAGGTTGAGGAAGGGAGATCCTTGTCCAATATATCAAGTTTTAGCCATCTAAATATATTGTCTTGTTTTGGCTCAAGAGAACAAAATTGACAAATAGTTTGGATGTTGAATTGGAAGAAACTGTAAAGTGTAATTGTTGAGGCTCGCACATATTTTAGTACCAACACAAATGGTGGCTCTCCCCACAAACTTGTCAATGGGGATACAAGTTGTTGAGACCCAATGCAATGTTTTATGGCATAAATAATGTTGAGTAGAGAGGTTGTCTACCCTTTATACCTTTGTCATAGCCAAAAAAAAAGGTGTAGTGAGGCATTACAATTGAAATCTAGACATTTGTTGTGTCCAAATAAAAAGGTGTAATGAGATATCATAATTGAATTATCATGTGTATTACAAGTTTATGGCTCAAACATGAGAAGGTAAGGTCGACACCAAAATTTTCAGTCCCCTTTTCCCTAACTTTTCCCCTTCCTACAAACCACACCTCTTAAAAGTGGTCATCAAATATTATAAACATGTATTTAAGATATTATAATAAAATGAAGAAAGATTTAAGTCCTAATATCACTAGATGTCTTAAGTGAAGTCACTTAATAAAATATAAATTAATTTAAATAACTATTTCATTAACTTTTTAAAAATATGTTAATTAAATGTTGGGGCCCAAGTCATGGTCCTTTATGTCTAAGAAGACTCTTAGAGTTGCATTTTCAAGTTAATGATCCACTAAGTAAGATTGTTAATGATGTGCATTCCTTATGTTTTACCTTAAATTCCCTTGCTATTATTACTCATTTTCAAGGATAACATGTGGATTTATGTATAATGGTAATGGTGACATAAGTCAAAATGAGAATATGACTATATTGAGCTTAGCAACTTCATTTTCAAGATAATGTTACCTAGAAGGACCCCTAGATATGTGTTCTTGATTTTATAAGTATCCTCATGGCATGTGAACTACCCTTATCTAATATTGAATGATATTATTCATGGGATCTTTGTAGGATTTGCCAACAATATTTATATAAATACCACTAAACCCATTCTCATAGCTTGCAAATATTGTGGTCCCTCTTTAATGGTTTGTGATACCTCATGACAACTTTAAAAGGTTCATAGAACCCCCAAGATGATCAACCCGTATAAAAAATTTGTGGACATGTGTGAGGAAGAGGATTTTGAAGTTTTAAAGTTGATTTGAGTCTGTATGGAATGATTTCATAGTCAATGGCCTTTAATTAGGCCTAGGAGACCTAATTAGTCCTAAGGGGTGTTGAGTTTGGTGTTCTTCAAAGAGAGTTAGATTATGAAAGTACTTACATGAACTATGTGATGTAAAGGGTTATTTGAATGTGGGTTTGGTTTGGTTGGGAACTTTTTAGTTTACTCAGAACAAGGAGGTTTGCCTCAAAAAAGGGCTAGTAGAAGGAAGGTGTCAAAGAGGAAATAAGAGTTAAGTGAAGAGTTGAAGCTTGGGGGTTGTGTGGAATGGTTGGATTCATGAAACAATATTTAATTGAGTAGGTAGATGCTCTTATGAGTATTGTGGAAGGAAATAATCAAATTATCATGCATACCTATGAAAACACATAAGAAGATTGTAAAGAATAGAGCAAGGATAAAGAGAGAGCACATGAAAATAAAGTATGAAAACAAAGAAATATAAATTTAACTTAAACTTATAAGGGAAATATACATAGACTAAATGTACATAGAGCATAATATTAACTTCAAATTTCACCTTTGTATAAGTGAATGGTGTCATCTTAATAGAGATAGATGCAATAGTGGATGGGCCAGCAACTGGATCTGAATATGTAACAATGGTCATGACAAACCAAATGTTGTAAATGATGATTGTGATGATGAAGGCACCATCACCTCATGTGACATTAAAAATGACATATATATTATCCAATTTATATGTAAATTAATTTTTAGCTAAATTAAATTTACAATTATAACTTAAATTTAACATGAAATTTATATAAAATATACCTACATTTGTGTAGTGGTTGATGTCTACACACCAAATGTGCATGCCGAAAAATCATCACTTATAATAATATTATCCAATCCCTCTAACCCACTGGCACCATCATCATCAAAATTTCCTATGCACATAGCTCCAAAAGAACTATAAGGGTGGGGTCGGGTATGCAAATTAGGTGGCGTATCTCTAGCATCACTCTATGAAAGCCTACTCATATGTTGAACGAGTGTATGGATGAGCAAACTAAGAGTACAAAGAGTGTAAATCTCCATGACCTACTCAACTATAGAGGGGATCCCAGGCTCAAGAGGCTTTTGAATATAAATCCATTTAGGTCGATTAGGCACATGACATACACCTAATCGATCATGTGCAGAGCCTTTTTTTGGCCCTAAAACTCACTAAAATCAAAATAATTTAGAATCTCATTAAGGACAAACTCATAGTAGAGTTTCCTCAAAAAATATAATGGGACTTCATGGTTATTACATGGTAGATATTCAAACATCATCCACCATCGATCCCAAAAATTGGCTATGATTAAGTTATGTACACATCGATGTATAGGAAAATGTTTAGCAGTTATGAGAAATGAGGCATTGGTGGTTGGGTCAGAATAGGGCACAAATGGAGGATTTTTAAATTTCTTTGTTCTTGACTTGAAGTGGCAACAATTTTTTAGCATAATATCCCCTATAAATATCCTTTTATGAAGTCCATCTATCAATTTGACTCATTATAGAGTCAATTTGACCTAATAAGGTCTCTAGGGAATTGATTAGCTAAGTGCGGTGGGGGTTGGTCACAGTGGGATCCCTCATTCTCCCAATTATCTCTTCAATTTCAAGTTTATTTCCCACAATGTTATTAATTATAATCTCCTAACTGATAGGGGGGTTTGGGGAACTGTATGAGGGTTAGGTGGAGGGATATGAGGAGGAACAATAGCATTTTGTGGAGGGTTAGGTGGAGGGTTAGGAGGAGGAACAACAAAAGGGTTCTGTGGAGGGTTAGCAGGGTTAGCAGGATGGGTTGTTAAAAAAAAACAAATCACAATTAAAAATTAGGGTTAAACAATGAAAATAATGAAAAATTAGGGTTAAATAAAGATGATTTCTATCACTTGCCTCTTCTATGTGGTGGTATCGTCAATCAACAATTTTGTGGGACAATTTTGGTAGATTCCTGGCACACTCTAGTCTATTATACCCAAAAAATGATTACGGAAGCTGGAAGAGAGCAAGAAAACTTGAATGAAAAATGAGGATTTTGCATTTGGGCTTTACTTTTTTTTTCAATACACAGGTAATGTGATCGCATTATTAACATGATCACGTTATTAAAAATGACAATAATGTGATCGCATTATTGTTTAATATAATGTGATCATGTTATATAATAGCATTATCATGTTATGGTTTAGTAATCACTAAGCCATAATTCAAATAATGTAATCATGTTAATTAAATAATGTGATCATGTTATTAATTAACATAATGTCATTACCTAAAATGTCCACAAAATTATCCCCTAACTCCATGCACTTACACCTTTCTAGTTCCCTAATATTATCTAACTTCCCCATCACACTTAAAATAACACTTTATAATAATCTAAAAATATTCAGGATGACCACTTAGCTAGCATTTGCTTTTTAGTTGATTACTTGCTCTCTACTCATTGTATGTTGTATTGCAAAAAATTGCATTACCCAGTGTTGGTGCAAGGTTTTTTGTTGTGTGACAATTAGATCATTCTCATTTATCCAATTATTTGTGTGTTTACTTCCATTTCTTACCTTAAATTACATTGGAAAAAAAATCCCTATTTTCAATACATTGTTGTTCTATTTGACACAGTCTCTTATAGATTGTCTTTTTCCCTACCTGCAGTACTCAGTCAACTTGGTCGAATCTATATCCCTTTTGACCAGTCAGGTTATAATACTAAGTTGACTTGGTGGACCTTATATCCTTATCAAACTATGTTTTCCCAATTTGCAGTACTAGGTTAACCTGGTCAACTCTATATTCTTATTCTTAACCTTGATTCCAACTTAGTTATCTATTTTTCCTTCCTTAGCATTCTTTTCATTTCCTCAAATCATCATGAAGTCCCCTATACAAATCTTTTTGGATAACATAAATCCATTTATACACTATATGGGATATTCATTTCTTCCTCTCCTTTCCTCCCGAGAAAACGCTCACTCTTGGAGCACCTCTTCCCTTCCTTCATATGTGTATTGTAACATGGTTCAAATCACACCTCAAGATGAAGTAGGTGGATCTGATCCTTTTTTTACCTTTCAAGACAATTATCATCTTTAAAATTTTCAACATAATGCGGAATAAATTGACACAAGTCTATCTAATAATCCAACTAGTAATCCACCTTGTAATAACCCTCCCCCTAATCCCAATTTAGGGAGTTCTCCTACAAACACCAACCCACCAATTGATATGACTTAACTTCTTGCATAATTCATATAATAAATGAACATAATGAAAACTTCTAAAACCTCTCAAATGATGAAATTACAATGTCATTTGATTAATATGGATAATCAACCTCTGGCTTTCAATCCTCAATCCAATCCAAATTTCATTCATCTACCTCCTAAAGATGCCTCTGAAAATGCTATTCCTCAACATGTTATGAATAAAAAAATGCTTCAAAATATCCAAAATAGCCTTTATCTCCTTTCATAATGTCCATTGATATCGGTAATATATCTCCAACTATCAAGTATGATAGGACTAAAGACCCTACATCCTTTCTCAAATCCTTTGACAATCTTTAAAAAGAGTGGATCTAAACTAATAATTTTGCCACAACTAAACTTCTAGTTAAAACCTTCACTAGCGATGTATTGGAATGGTACAACCAACTTACACAAAACTCCATTTGGAAATTTGAGGATTTATTCAATCCTTTAGTTAAAGAGTTTCAACATAATGATCTTCCCAAAAATTACCTTAGCCATTTCATAAATACTAAGTAATCTCCCACCGAATCAGCTCATGATTTTATCAAAAGATGGAAATCTCTAGCCCATAAATCTAATCATAACATGACTAATGATAAATTATTTAGACTCTTTATAATTGCTTTAACTCCTTCACTTCAATATAAGGTTCAAACTTTTTCTCCTCAAATGCTTAACAAAGCTCTTGAGCAAGCTAATTGTCAAGACTTCCTCATAAAGTAATTCAAACCTAAAACCAAATTCCTCAAAGGATGTTTTCAAACTTATACTAAAGCCATCATTGGCAATACTCCTCAAACCAAACTAAGAGTTACCATAGTCAACACTCCCCCATCTTATCATATACCACTGATGGTACATCAAATAAAACAATTCTTATCACCCTCTAAATCTTTTACTTATCCTAATAATCCTCTTAAATGGTATAACCCTAATCAGTTTTGTTGGTTCCATGTTAACATTGGTCATTTCCACAAAACTTGTCAAGGGCTTACTAAATTTTTTGTGTCCTACATGCTTGGTTATTCCTTCAATCATGAAGCCATGATCCAACTTCATTGTCAAGAATACAACACTATTTCTCATAAATGATAAGCTTCAAAAGCTTCCTCTTCTAATATTTTTTATTTTCCACAACTAATAATCAAAAAACTACCAAGGATGGTTTTACTATTGATGTTGACTATGCTAAATATTATAAAAATTATCAATATGTTAACACAACTAAGGTTAATTATCACTGCAAGCCAGCTCACAAAGATCTTGTCACAAAACCCAAGAAACCATCTTTATAAGAATAACTTCTCAAAGATACTAAAAACACTCATTTAGCTTCGGAAGACCTTGAGGAACCACCTCCTTATTCCAAACCCCCAATGACTTTTATTCCTTCAAAATATACCTTACCTTCCAAAACTTGCATTGGTTCTTCTTCTAAATCCCATTGGAACTTTCTTGAAGAACTTAACTCCCTGCCTTGCAATATTCCACTTATGGAGTTAGTTTGTAACTCCCCTTCTCATCACAAGTTCCTTAGGCAATAATTATAAGACATTGAAGATTCATCTTCTATAGACGAAGAACATTCCTCTATTGAGTATTAACCTACCAACATGCATACCATTGAAACCATTTGTCCTTCTTCTAAACCATCCATTGAATTTCTTGAAGAGGACATGATTAATGATGAGATCCTTTTTCATGTCGATGATCTACCACTATTCATTAAAATAACCATTAATACTACCCTTATTCATAAAGTTTTAGTTGATGAAAGGTCTAGTATTAATGTGACATATTTGTGGCTCATACAACAACTTGGCTACAATAAGGATCATCTCAATCAAACCCAACTTGCACATCACGGATTTGATAAAACTAATCAAAGTCCACTTGGTTGTGTTTGGCTTCCCCTAAAAATCAAACCCAAGACCATTCAAACTAAATTTATGGTCTTTAATTTTCCCTTATCTTATAACATACTCCTTGGTCGCCTTTGGACTCATTTAATGAGGGCCATCACCTCTTCCAATATCTATTGCATAAAATTCTTAAATAATGGCAAATGATATAAGCATGAAGTTGATCCCAACCATTGGAGTATTCAACTTCCTAATCCAAAATATCAATATCACATTCCTACCATTCCTACCATCAGTAGTGCTCCTTTACTTGAGTTCATCAACATTAATCCAGGCTTACAGGTCACTCTCACTGATTCAAATGATGATGAACCCAATGACTTGCAACATAATTACAACACTACTAAGCTACCTCTTTATATCTCAGAGTGGCTTCCTCAATTTTTATTACCTCATGATCACACTATTCCTCTCATTCATGAAATCACTAATTTTCCCCTCCATGTAATGCTCAAGAACCTTCTTACCTAAAAGATGCTTTCACTTGTAATGACTATAGATTGGCCAAATTATTTCAATATCTTCTAATCATGTCTCCATATAAGTTCAGTAACATTAGAATTTCACCTTTTGAAACTCCCCTTGGATCTCAAGCATGTACTATTCTCCAACGTATGATGATAAATACATCATGACCCAAGCTCAATCTTGAGACTTGGATGTTCAACATTATCAAAAAAAATTAGCTCAAATACATGCTTTTAATAGAGATGTTCACACCATTTCCATGGATTCTGAATTAGCTCCCGAAGGTCATATGCCTCATACTAATACTCCACTTCTTGATACTCCTTGTGTGGTAGAATAACTCCTACCTTCTAAACCTCTGGGGACTCCTACATATTCTTTACCATATATAGTTTCCATCATTACATCTAATTCTTCCCCCATCAAAGAAACTAATGATATACTAATCTCATCCGACCAATCTACTCCTCTTACTCCCAAGATTACATTATATGCCAAGGCCACAGATGTCCATCAGATACATTCTAAATATGATAGTCATTATAATCAAATTCTCTATCTTGAATTAGATGTTGATTATTATAGTACTCTTCTAACTATGCCTAGCAGTAAAGCTATTCTTGAATTACTCCATGATCAAGAACCTCAAATTCCTCGACAACATCACAAACTTGGGAATTTCAAAAACAAAACCCCTTGATTCAAAAACTTCATAGCTAGCATCAATATTAAAACTAATCCAATTTCCTTTTTACCTATGCACCATACCACATCTAAGATGGTAATGTTATGCTTATTGAAGAAATTACTCACATTGAATATGGTACTCCATCATGCCCTCAACCAATTATAGTTTCTCATGAACTTTCACCTACTAAACATGATAACTTTAGTTTATTTTTTGATAAATATCATGAGATATTTGCCTGGTCTTACAAGACATGCCTAGTATTTACCCTAACATTGTGGTGCACAATGTCATCACTTATCCTGATGCCAAACCTGTATGTCAAATGCAATGTAAATTTCCACCTGAATTTTTCACCTTATGTCACAAATAAATTATCAAAGTTATTGATGATCAATTTATCAAACTAGTAGACTATTCTGAATGGGTTTCTAACATAGTCCCCATTCGTAAAAAGGTCACTATGGTCATTCGCATCTGCATTGATTTTCATAATCCTAATATTGCTTATCCCAAGGATAATTTCCCCCTACTTTTAATATATGCCATTGCCGATTGCACCATTGGTTATGAAATGTTCTCTCTTATGGATGGTTTCTCAAGTTCTAGCCAAATTCACATTGCCCCCAAAGATCAACATAAAACCACTTTCACCATAAAATGGGGCACTTATTACTATGTTAAAATTCCCTTCAGACTCAAAAATGTCAGAGTTACTTATCAATGAGAAATGACTCATATATTTCATGATCTTATCCACAAAATTGTAGAAACCTATGTGGATGACCTCATTGCTAAGTCTAAATATCACAAGACTCATATTTTTGATCTTACCATCATCTTTGATCGCCTTCTCAAATATCAAGTTAGATTAAATCCTTAAAAATGTGTTTTTGGTGTTACATCTAGAAATCTATTAGGATTCTTAGTCTCTCTCTAGGGCATCAATGTTGACCCTATTAAGATTAACGTTATCATAAACATGCCCATCCCTCGATCCATCTTGGACATTTGCACTTATCTCAGTAAACTCAGGGAAATTAAATGATTCATCCTTAAAATGGCTTACTGTATCCACTACATCAATTCTCTTCTTAAGAAAGGTAATTCTCGAGAATGGATAGACCCTTATCAAAAAGCATTTGATAATATGAAATAATCATCTCTTCACCCACTCTTCTTTGTCCTCCTTCAAACAATCGACCTTTGATCCTATATACTTCTTCCATAGCCATATCAATTAGGGAAATGCTTTCCCAACATGATGATACTGGAAGAGAGTATGCCATATACTATATCAGTCAAGGCCTCATTGATTATGATAAACATTACACAAAATTTAAATGTGATTGCTTCACCATATATTTTATAGCTAAATTTTTTTGGCATTATATGCTTTATCAGACCACTTATGTCATCATCCATTCTTATCCCCTTCATCACTTATTTTCCAAAGCCTTTCTTCCTTGAGATAGAATTGGAAAATGGATGGTCCTTCTCATGAAATTTGATCTCTGAATTATCACTCAAAAAGATGTCAAAGGACAAATCATCATTGATTATCTTGTTACCACTCTCATGCCTACTAATAATCACCTTCAAGATAGTATTCTTGGTGATAATATTCTCTATATTAAAGGTCTCAATCAAGCCATATCCCTTAAATATTACTTCCATAACTTCATTGATGATCTTGAAGCAAGTAATCTTGACAAATCTGCTATTCTCCTTAAAAGTAGTCATCGAATAACTTCCTAAAATTAATGTCAATTTACACAAGGATTCTTGGACCCTTCATTTTGATGGTATTAAATGCCTTCAACGAGATGGGGTAGGTTGTATTCTTACAAGACCTCTTGGTAAAATCATCCCTTTACATTTTCACTTAACATTTGACGTCACTAATAACATGGTAGACTATGAAACTTTAATCTTAGGCATGAGAGCTACTCTTGATTTAGATATCCAAAATCTACATGTTTTAGGTGATTCCCAACTCATTTTCCACCAATTCAATGGTGATTACCAATGAAAAATGAGAATCTCATTTATTATCATCAAATTATAACTAATCTCACCAAATATTTCATTTTTTTCACAATTGAGCCTATCCCTCGAGATTAAAATTTTATTGTTGATTTCCTTACTTCTCCAGCATCTCTTTTTCATTTGTACCAAGTTTTTATAGATCCCACTTTTCTTATCCAAATAATAAAATCTTTGTCTTCTATTCAACCACAAGATTCACTAATTTTCCACAATGAGGTTGTCACCATTTAATAAATCGCATGGTACAAAGAAATCATTCAATTTTTGGAACACCAAACTTATCCTCCCAACCTAGACTGCCATGAAAAAACTTGTATTCATATATAAGATTTTAATTATGTACTTAGATATAACATCCTATACTATCGTCATGTTGAAGGTACCTTGCTCCACTGTGTTATGCAAGATGAAGTTCATCCTCTTCTTGAACAAACACATGGGGACATTTGTGGTGGCCACTGTAGTAGACATGCTACAACCTGTAAATGCCTATGTATGGGACAATTTTGGCCCACTCTTGAAAAGGATGACATCGAATTTGATAAAAAATGTATTCCTTTCCAACTTTATGATGATTTAATTCATTCACCTCCAACCAAACTTCAAATTATAGAATCTCCCTAGCCATTCTCCATATGAGGATTAAATCTCATAGGTAAATTACCTCAATCTCAAGATGGGCATGTCTTTATAATTATAACCATCAAATATTTCACCAAATGGGTTGAGGCTATGCCCCTTGTTAATGTCACCAATACCACCATCTCCAAATTCAATCTCAATCAATTCATTTTCTACTTTGGTGTCCCCTATACTATCATTTCTAATAATGGTGGTAATATGAAAAATAAAGATGTCAAATAGTTCTATGCTAAATTTAAAATCAATCACAAATTCTCCATACCCTATCACCCACAATGTAACGGCCAAGATGAGGCCACCAAAAAAAATCTTAGTAAAATTCTCCAAAAGATAATTTGTGAAACTTGCACAGATTGGCACCTTCAACTCTATCATGTTCTTTGGGCTTATTGCACTAACATACGCACTACCACTCGGGCAAAGCCATTCTCTCTAGTCTATGGTTTGAATCAGTCTTTCCATTAAAACTTGAGCTTCCCTCTCTCTGTATATCTCTTCATGGTATTATACTCGATGAAGAATTATGTGAAACTCGCCTTCATGCTCTCAATCTTCTTGATGAGTATCATTTTTCTAATTTATAACATAATCACCAACACAAGGCCTATATTTCCAAATAACACAACAAACAAGTTAAAGTTCACACATTTAATGTTGGTGATTTTGTCTTTAAATTAGACTATACTCATGACAAAGAAGGTAAATACACCCAAAAAAGGTGGGGCCTTTATTTAGTCAAATATATTCTTGGTCCAAGTACCTATCACCTTTAAACCAATGAATGTCATATTTTTAAATAACCCACCAATGCGTAATTCCTCAAGAAATATTTTGCCTAATCCTTCATTTTTCATGTTTTTTATATGTTGTCTATCTAACATTTTTTACAAGATACTTATCTGGGTCTCACCCTCTACAACAGTTTGCTCTTTTCATAAACCTTAGTCCTTCCTTTTAATGTTTTAGTTTCCCCTTTTTCTCATAAGTTGCATTATAATATTGCAAATAGGACCCAATATTCATCATGAAGTATTTTTATCCTCTTTGTTTTCATCCTTTTTACACACTTTTTGGCACCCCTTGGGTTTTTATTTTGTGAGTTGTAGTGTAAGACCATGGATACAACTTGGCCTTCCTCACAAATACCATCTTTTTCTTACCTCATTTATTTTTCCAATGCTTTTTGGCACCCTCGTGGGTTTCTCTTTTATGAGTTGCAGTGTAAGACAATGGATAGGACTTGGCCTTCCTCATAAAATCACCATCTTGTCATTCCTTTTTCTAGAATGTGTTTTGTAATGGTTACAAGTTTTTTATCCTTGTTCTCAACTTTAGCTTTTGATTCTTTTTAATAGATGAAATTTGCATAACAATTGTGTTAGCATGTTTCCCTACATTTCCCTCATTCTTATGATAAGGAAACACACTTTATTATTATTGTATCCCTTTTTTCATCCTTTGTCACATTTTTTACAATTTGAAGTAATTCAAATTATTTCATGTTTCATTCTTCTTAATTTCCTTTCCTTTCACTCCACATTAGATAAAATAAGGTCAAATTCAAGGTATCACTTTTATTTTACGTGACTTTATGAGACTCTTAAACACCGTGCTCTCTTGGTTCTCTCTCTTAGCAACTAAGCCCCAAGTATTCAAATGAATTTCATATTTATCACCCATGTTTGGTTTTCAAAATCCATATGGAGGAAGAATAGAAAAAGCCATCAAGAAAGTTAAAATCCAAATCATTTGAAACAAAAGTCAATGATATATAAAAGACAACATATAACTCTCAAAAGTCAAAATCACACCAAAAGACATTATTACAAGCACATATCCTATCTCCGATTGAAACTCAAACTCCACAGTTGGCCTCATAATATATCTAAGGTCCATTGGGGTATGGTAGCTAGTAGATTGGAACAGGATAATTGGAAAAAAAAAACTCTATGGTGTTACCTACTTTCTCAAACAAGTACCCAATATTTGCAGTAAATTGATAGCTCTATGATCCTAAGAAATGGGGAACACATTGTGAGAAGGTAGTTCCATTTTAATTTTCATGCATATAACCTTCAGGGGATGATATACATACTTCATTTGTTGACCTAAAACTTGTGTGGCTAGAAGAAGTTCTTCAGAGTCCTTAAAGTCGAAAGTCCTCTTGTTTTGACAAACCTAATTTGAGTGTCTTAACTTTGATAAAGAGTTAATCTACCTTAGTTTTTCCTTCATTCTCCCCTCCACCCATTTCATTTCCCCCTTGACAAGTATGCATGATTCTAAATCTATTTTCCCTTCTATACTTCCTTTTTTCTTCACATCTTAAAAACATGCTAGGACTACTTTATTTTAGTTTTATCCATCCTCAAAACTAAATAACATGCTTGAGAAACTATGGATTACTTTCCTTAAACCATGTGATACATTTATAGATATGCCTTGTTTTCTTTTTACCATTTGTCATTGATTATCTTACCCTTTTTATGGACACCTGAGTCTGTTTCTACTTTTATGTACTTTTTCTATTGTTGAGTGAGGTTGGCTTGTTACTTCTCACTCATCAATGTTGTTTTCCCTTTTATGCACCTTTTTCTATTGATGATTGAGTAATGATTGTTACTTCTCACTCTTCAATGTTGTTTTACCATTTTTTACTTTCCCATCTTTGTTTAAGTAAGGATTGTTACTGCTTTTACATTGATGTTTGATTAGCATCCTTTTTAACATGTATCCTTGCTTTGACTTGGTGAGTTTGCCTTTCTTACTTAAGGTTTACCTGTTTAATTTTCTTGATCTTTAGTAGCTTTGGATTTTTAGTTACTTGATTTACTTTAAAAAAAAATTGACTTGGTCATTTGGTCTAACATAGCACTTGTCACCCCAGCTTGCTAAATTTCCAAGCACATCATGTCCACATAGCACCAGTTATCTTGGCTTTCCAATGTTAGTTTATTTTTGCTCTTTATTTTTGTATCTTGGGTTTATCAAAAGCAGTCTCTACACCCTCCATAATCAAAAGTACAAACACATCAAACAACTATCCAATGATAAAGGTAAGTCAAGGTACGTGTCATATTTACTTTTTAGTTATTTCCATTTCCATCATTTACTTTCAGTTATTTTTGCTTTAAAATACTATAGTTTTTTTTTAGCCTCAACATTATATGTCACTATGTTCTTGCTCAAATCACCATCCCCTATTGCACTTGAGTGACACATGATGATCTTCAATTGGGGCATATTTATACACAATGTTTTGAAAACTTTATCAATTATTGATGCTTTCTAATTGGTAGGAACCTATCAAGTCTCAATCCCTATGAGTGCATGCCCTAAGGGGTACACCGAGAAAGGTGTGGGAATACCATTGGTTCTTTACAATATTTTTGTCCTTATCAACACTTATTACCAATCCAACCATCTCCTAAAAACATCCCCCTAAGCTTGGAATTCTCTTTTGCACACTCCTTCAGTCATTTACCACCTTCATTATCCTTTTTCCTAAGCTAAAACCTCTTTTGATAGTTTAAATTACTATGTTGCCTATGTCAACCTTATACTCTTATTGGAAAAAATTATTTAGGGTCTAAGTCAGCTCTAGGCAAACTTAGTCTATGACCTAGTGAGTTTTTGTCAATAATGATACTAGGTCGACTGGGTTGACCCTATTGATTGAAATTTTTGGAAGGGTTTAGGGTTAGATCTACCTATATAAATACATCCATTTTGCCATTATTTAAAAGTATACAAGAGTTCTAATTGAGGAGTCTTAGCTTAGGGTTTTTACTTGGGGAAGAATATAGTCTTGTGGAGAAGTCTTGGATGCTTTGGCCTTTCTTAGTGATCCTTAAAAACCATAACAACCTCCTTCAAATCACCTTTGGCCAAAGGAGAGATTGAGTCTCGATGGGTTCATCTTCCAGGTAAGTATATCTAACTTTGCTCCTCTCTTTATTAGATAGAAGTAGCATAAGTAATGGATTTTGAATAATATTACTCTTCCTCTCCATGCATTAAGGTTTTACCTATACATAGCTTAATTAGGATACTCTTATGCATGTTTAATTTTGTGGTTTATTACCCCTCACTTTACACCATAAGCTTTGGTGAGCACTATATTAGATTTATTTGCTTTACTTGTTATTAATATAGTGAATATGAAAACATAAGACTCAATTAGGGTTATTGCATGATTTTGCTTGACTAGAGGCTTTAGAACCCTCCCTAGTAATATTATTTTGGTAAAAAATCCCCTAATTCAGTCTAGTAGATCCATATTGTTCATGTTCTCGATTATCTAATGTATTCCCAATGAAAATTTTAAGTAAGATTTATCTTCTCCAAGCTAGGATTGATTTGTAGATCTAATGCATTTTTGATTGCATACCAGGTTAAGATCAAGTATAGTTTCTAAAATAATTTATTTAATGTACTCATTAAAGAGGAGGAACAAGTCACATTAATTGATGCCTTAAATAGAAGGCTTAACTTAATTATATTTTATTGATTTGATAGATCAATAAGACATTTATGCATACATCTTAAGTCATTACACACAAAAGAAAACAAATAAACTGAGGCAACAATTAATTTAACTAGCTTACCACCTATAGGCTCACCAAGGGAAAGTCTCAACTAATACTATACAAACTCTACTCTCATGGCACACAAACAAGTAGAGTTACAAAATTACATTGATCTTGAGGTAACTAGTACTAAACCAAAACAACTTAATATAAAGGGATTAACAATTGCACTCAAATCATTCTAAATTTTATTTAATTAAAATTACACATAAATTTAATCCAAACAATAACATATAAGAACACAAAGGCTTACAATAAAGCACCCCTAACCTAACACTAACCTAGACCTAATGCCCCTTCCTCAATTTAGGTAGCCTGTATATCTACTCCTTATAATCAATGTCTGATGTAGTTCTCCTTGCACTTTTAATGGCCTCCTTTGTGAGACATGATCATCTAAAGAGGGTTGATGATCTAATCCAATAAGATATTTAATTTGACACTAAAGTGAGCTTTTAAAACTCTAGTCATATACTCAAGATGGAATGACACATCCAAAGGTCACTTATCATAATATACCTTAGCATCCTAAGGTGTGTGTGCTTACCCAAATCACTCTCATGTGATAAAAAAAATGAGAGTCCAACATGAGAAGGAACCTCTACTCTGTTGGCCCAATGAGGATAAATTCTTAATAATATTTGCCTATCCCTACTTAAATATTATTCACCTATCGATCAGGTTCCCATAGTTTAACCAAGGTTATAAAGATATAAAATGAGCTTACTTACAAGAAAATCAGAGAGGGACACTACCTAGTAGCAAGTATACGTATGGGTATACTACGTCAATAGAAACTAGAAATATATATATACATGAGGAAAAATATTTTATAATTTATGTTAATGAAAGTGCTCTAATGGATAGTTATTTAAGCATATGTTATAAGAACACCAAAATTAGTTAGTTGTAATACTCAATTTAGGAGCACGTCCTAGGGCTTAATTCATTATGCTTGTGCCCACTCCCCAAGTTGCCTACATGTTTGTGGTGATCCCTTCACACGTAAAATAAGGGTTGGTTGTAGTTCACATGTTCCCAAATGAGTGTTAGATAAAAATTGAAGGCATCCAACCTTCATCAATTAGACATAAGGCTAAGCTAATGTAGTTACCCCTTGTGGGTAACACCAAAACCATTAGTTAGCCCAAGAGTTATAAGGGAATCCAAACATATGAGAAGTACATGCATTTAGAACCCTCAATCCAAGCATGAAAATTAAGCCTTACTCCAAATTTATTATCCTATTCAAATATTAAAAGGACCCCTTATTTAGCCTGATAAAGTGTGACTAGGACCTTATATATAGGTAAAAGAATTTATGGCTCAAAAAATCTGACCTAAGGTCATAATAATTATTTTAGGCTAATAGAATATATATAAAAGCCACTAAATTTACTAAGAAAAGGAAATGATGCACTTAAACAAAGTTTCACGACCAACGATACTTCTAAGTACTATAGAACACACCAACTCCAAATTAGATAAACTGGATATATAAACACCCTTATTTTAATTTATAATCAAACAAATAAAATTTTATAGCTATAAGAACCTATTCTATAAGATATAATTATCATGTTTAAGTCATAATATATATATATAGGATAAATAGGGAGCTTTTAACCAAAGTAACAACCGATTCTAGGACGCAACCCAGGGACCCAGTCCTTGAGGGTATAAAGGAGCCATGATACATTAACCACCAGCTACCACCATGCACTAAAAAATATCACCAAAAAACTGAAAGAACCATAAAAAAGAAATAAACATACCCAGGACATCAAAGCATCAAAAAAAGACAAAAACAAGGTAAAAAACTTGAAAAGAAACTACGAATGACATAAAAAGAAGCCAAGGAAGAAACTACGCTACAAATTATCAAATGAAGATCTCAACCTTTTACTGCAAGCAATCGCATGTTCCTTCTAGAAAGAAGTGATTTCATAGTCCATTGTGCACCCCCATTAACATAGTTCATAACACCAATTTGAAGCCTTTCTACTTCAATTTTTTTGCCTCACTTACTTTTTGTGCTACAGTCAAGGCTATTTAAGGTACTAGGCTAATGCAAAATAGACAAAATTGCTCTATTGGCAAGCTCTTCATCCCCAAAATTAAGGTTTCCTAAAGAGATTTATTTTTGATGTGGAGATTCTGTTAGAGGAGAGGAATTGATAACCTGACCTGGCCTAAATTTAGTGATGAAGTCTTCCTTAGCTGAGAAGAAAGGGGAAGGCTGCACTACCTCCTTGATAGTCCAAGTTGCTGGTGTCACCAAATCCTCAACCTTCTAAGGGTTATCCTAAACCTAATGAAAACTTGTTGAGGATGAAGACTCAATAGAGATGGAATTGGAGGGAAAAGCAAGCACTGAACCAAATCTTGATTCAGGCAGCCAATCTTCCTAACCCATTTCTACAAGATCAAAGAATAAGAATTGAGAAAAATTTTCTTGGGGCAAGAAGTAATCTTATGATCAGTTTGATTGCATTTGAAACATCTAAAAGAGAGTCCCTCAAAGTTACTAAACTAAGTCCAAACACCACAAGAAGAAGAAATATGAATAGAATGGTGTAGAGGTTTAGCCAAATCCAACAAAACACACACCCTAACATAATTAATATGATTCTTAATGGATTCATCTATTTTTAAAAAAATGCCCAGCTTGCTTACCATTATCTTGAAGATAACCAAATCTTGTAGGACTAAGGGGAGATTATAGATTCTGACCCAAACTAGGGCTTGGGAGATCGCCAAAGTTTATGGGTCAAAAAAGGGAGTCTAGGGGCAAAAAAAACCCCTGCTTTCTAAAAAACCATGGTCCATTTGCCCAAAAAAATCTCTATCCTTCATGGATTGAAACAAAAGTATGAAAAAACCATTTACCAAGATAGAAAGAGTAGGAGTTTTGAGTGTGGTCCAAGATTTTTGAGACCAATCTAAAATAAGTTCCCAAGAAGGTCGCTTGCCCACACACCTGCCAATCAAAGATCTCTACCCTCTTTCCAAATCCAACAAAGAAAGCTTTGCATCAAAAATTTCAAAAAGTGGTGGAGAGTCATAAAAAATAAGAGGAATGTCACCTACGAAGGCCATTTCTAAGTTTTTTTCAAGAAGAGTTTATTTCAGCATTTCCGTTAACCTCCTCCACTCTCACTTTAACCACATATGATAATAGTTCCTTTTGAAACTGGCTTTTGGTGATCAAAATAGGGTCCAAGCCAAGTTGAGATATAAGAATAATTTCTTTGCAAAAACCACTATAATGATGAAAAGGGTTTGAAGAGTTGATGCTGGTTGGAAACACAAAAGCCTTTTCAAAAACCCTAACTAGATTTGGTGTTTCATCAGCAGTAAGATTTTTAGAGAAATGTGTCCATAAAAAATGCCTCCTTCTACCACCAGTTGATGCAATCCTAAAAAATCTTCAAAAGGGCACATTTGCCTAGACCAAATGGGATGTAGAGAAACCAGAAAAGTTATTGCAATCTTTACTCTTCTTATCCTTGCCTAGAAATTGCACCCCTAGCTTCTTACTTCCCTTAGCCCATCGCTCTGTTACCACCACTACAGTGTTACAAGTAACACCTAAGTGGCTTTTTTATAGAGGTCATTCTCATTTACCTAGACATCACCCAGAAAACCCATTACTGCACCCTGCCCTTTTGAAACTGATTCCCCTTGACCCCCACAAATTATAGAAACCAACCACTCACCTGCCCTCACTAGCACTTCTTGAGCAGTTTTGCTCACTGTCATCACCTCCTAAGAATCTTTGCTTGTCACCATTGTCATCAAACGCCCATCACTCATCAAAGCCATCCTCTCTTAAGAAAAAGTCTAATTGATCTACAACTAAAGTTTAATGGGGGTGGGCCTAGGTCTGTAATGTCCATGAAATGATCTACAACCAAATCACACTATTGTGATCTACATAGAACACATGGAGAAGTTTGACCCCTACCTCAAGGTGTCCCCATGACCACTTTAGAGTGTAGGTGGTGTGCAAATGCCCCACTCCACACACCATACGTAAATCAAAGAATAAACCTGAGACCTGGGTGACCTAAGTCATTGCTCTCATCCACTCCATAGTAATATTTTTTTATTGTGAATAAAACTATAAATTTGTTTACCATTATAATGTGAATTTTTTCAGGAACCTAGAACAATAAACATGCTCTGATACCAACTTGTCAGGATCTTGCTCTACGAATTAGAGCACATATGATTACTTCTTGTATTAGCAACTAAACACGAAATTATACCGAAATCAATAAGTAACTAGAAATATGAAACAACACAGGAATTGAGAGACAATACACAATTGTATTAATAATCACTCAGAAGAATATACAATAAGGAAGATGCCACTTCTTCCTCCACCTCAAAGGTTCGCCACACCTCAAGACCTTCTTCCCTCTCTCTCTCGGTCCCAACAATCAACTCAAATATAGAATTGATGTTCACCTCTCCAACCAGTCAGTAACACGCTGCCAATTCACCAAGTACACAACCGTACTCCAAGTAGATCTCCTGCTCTCTGCTGCTACCTGCAAATCACTAGACCTTACTCACCATGTAGATATCTCTACACCCCTAAAGAACCCTTGTCCTTGCCTCACCAAGTCCTTATGATTCTTCAACCAGTACCCCGGTGGATCAGCTCCTAGACCTTGTAGACCTTGCAACTCTCCCTGATCATACACACTCAGCACCCCTTTGGAACTAGGAGGAGCTACACTAGCTCTCTCTAAAAGCTCTATAGCTTTCTAGCACACATTTACAATACAACCATGAGTCTATTATATAGATCTCATCCAAACAATAATTAGATATCTAATACAATAATTAGATCTGCAACTCTCAGTCTAAAATTAGCTCTAAACATGCAAACACTTGGTTCGTCAACCAACTGCCCGTAATATACTCGCAGCTCGAACCACAGGTGACCGACGTCGGTCCCTGTCTGCCTAGGGGTGCCGACGCCGGCCGATCCATGCCCGACGTCGGTTGCTTCCTATCTCCTTCCTGCCGACGTCGGTTGGCCTGACCGACGCCGGTGTCTGTGACGCTCCGCAACTCTTCTGCAACCTCCTCCATGTCTACATCAGTGAAGCTTTTAGCTCCACAACCTAACAAATTTATCTATTTATAAAATTATCATACAAAAATTCTACATAAATCAGCTTCGAAATTGCCTTGCTAAAAATCATAGAGATTGCAATAAAATTTACTTTATTATTATACTGATAAAATCAAAACTTTTAGTTTTGAGAAAAATAATTCTTAATATTTTATTTGTGTTGATTCAAAATCAACTATAGGAACAAGAGGGAGATAAAAGGACTTTGCACCTATAATTGTCTCCCAAAATTGGTTGAAAATGTTAATTCTTGAAGGGAGTAAAAATTATTTGATTATTAATTCTATATTTCATATCTAAAAATGATTACTTCTAAATCTCATGTTTTGAAAAAATTCAAATTTAAATATTTACTTTCATTAGACTTGAAATGACTTGAGAGGTGAGAACAATAATTACAAATTTGCTCTTGCAAATGCTATCCAAAATTGATAAAAAAAATGATTGTTTTCAAAAATATTATAAATTGTTTAAATATTTTTTATATATTTTAAAATTGAATAAAATTAGTTTCAAGTATAATTGTCAATAAATTCTCAATTTAGATATTTATTTTTCTTCGATTCCAAAAAGGGTTTTAACCAAGTTAGGAAGACATTAAATTAAATTTCTTAATTCATCTTTTAGAATTTATTTTTTAGAATTTGTTTGCTTTATTATTTAAAAACATCTGAAATTATTTTTTGGAACTAAACATAATAATGAAAATTGTTAATTCATTCTTAGCTCATTTTAATAACAAGTTTTAATGAGTTTAATTGCAAGGTGTTTTAATAGAGGAGGGATGGGTAATAATTTATTTAATAAAATAATCAAAATTATCATAAATTTTCTACTTTACTTAAGTGGTGGTGGGTCAAATCCCCACTTGGATTGAGTGAAAATCCACCATTAGATCTAGGGTTTTAAAAGTTGTCCTAATCTTCTTTATGGTAAAATAAAAAGTCAAGATCAAAATATTTTACCTTATTTTTTATTTTATGTGCATGTGTGTCTACACACACACATCTAAAATAATTATTTATATACAAATTAAATCTATTTCATTATTTTATTTTAATATAAATATAAATAAATTATTGGTTGCAGTAACAATCAATCTTTGGTCAGGTCGTGGCCTTTATCAAAGTAATACCTATGAGGATGACATTTTTATTTCCCCACAACATGTGCTCAAAAGGATAGTAGGGGGTCGACTGGCCCAACCCCTTCCTCCTTTCATAATGGAAAGGGGTTGGGATTGGCTCAGTCATCGCCCTCCCAACCATATATAATTTCTATTAATGTTAGATATATATCTAAATATAATTTATTTAAAAATATTTTATAAAATATATAATGAAAATATATATCTAGTTATTTTCATTTCACTTAATATATATACAATTTTATTAATTAATTATCCCTTATATATACACATGCATTTTCATGAACACATTTAGAAAGTGGATTTAAATTTAATAGCTTTCCTATGTAGATTTGTAAACCATAACTTTAGAATTATAAAAATTCTCAGTCAATACATAATATTCAATAAAGGAGAACATAAGGGGATGCATATTTAATATATATCAAATGAATACAAACATAATAAAATTCACATTTTCAATTGTAAGTATTTTAAGATAAATAAATTTTCATTTTCACTTTTTATTTTAAATAAAGATTTTTTAATCCATCTTCTATAAAGAGATAAGTTACATTTATATATAGAATGATATTCACTTTTTTTCCTAAAATAAATATTTTTTAATCCATTTACCACAAGGAAATAAGTTACATAAATTCAGTTCCATATTTCATTTCAAATAAGTTAATCTAAAAAACTTACATTTTATCAATTAATCATTTTCATTCTATAAGTGTATAAAAAAACATGTGAAGGAAAAGATATTAAAAGTACACATGCTTAATTTCAAGAGACATTAAAAGTGCACATGTTTCATTTCAAGAGTATCAACATATTGATTTGTTTGTTTTAAACAAAGCTCTTGTGCCATTTAACTAATCATTCAACAATACTTGAAACAGCCTATGAGGAAGAGATAGTAAGGTAAATATGTTTGCAATCATCATCTTATTCTTAACAAGATGAAATTTTGTATATATGAAAAATGCAAACCAAGAGAGGAGAGAGCAATACATCATTTCCATATTTTAACACTAAAATGTCATATATGCTAAACTCTATTACCATATATATAGAAAGAGAGAAAAAGTGTGTGTGTGTGTGTGTGTGTGTTTTCTCGTACACAACCATTAATTTTGACTTCTCATTTTCATCATTTGATTAACTCTTTATTCTAATTAATATGTATTAATATAATACCTGCTCCATCTACTCTATTTTCCATGCATACAACAAGCTCCCCAAGCTGCATGAATATCTCCTCTTTCTTCCAACAAATCTTCCTCCCACCCAAAAGAATGAACCCAAAAATAGCAACCCAAATGTGACCAAGGATTTTAAATAAAAAGAGAGTCAAATTCCTCTTCCCCAAAACTCATTAAAAGGAGGTACCCTCCTTGCAAGGGTCATACACATGTCATAAAAGGACCCATGTTTCTTGTACACTTAAAGATTCGTTGCAAGCAACATGCCTTACACAATAAATTCACTTACATGCCCATATGGGATTCTTACACAGAATCAATTCTTATTACACATCTTTGAAAACACTCAGTCAAGTGGATCATGCTTATCAAGTAGGCTAAGACCCTAAGATTTAGAAGTTTCCTAGATATCCTATTAGATAGGATTCTGCTATGTAGTTAGGGATATGATATATTAATGTATATAGGTTGGTGGAGATGTATATGGGTATAAACATTTATCTAGCTCTAATACCACTTGTTATGATCCACACTTGTAATATTATAATTATGTGAAATATAACATAGATAAACACCACATAATGTATATAGTTGGGTCAAGATGTCCAAATATTCAATATATATAGAAATATAATATTACACTTATGGTAGGGAAACACCATACAATACTCCTTTAAGAAGGAATAACTCCATAATGACACTTTTATGGGGATAAATTCCAATATCCTTCTATTAAATAGAAGACTCAACACTTGATTTATTGATATTCTCTATTCATATCCTTTATGTAAACCTCTGTATAACTAACAATAGATGTGTAACCTCTTAATCCCAATGTAGGTCAACCATTACTCAATGTATTAATTCTACAAGTTAATCATTTGTCATAATATATTGGACCCATATAACTAACTAAAGGGGATGTGTGTCATATGTCAACATCTTCATTAGCCCATATATATTAATATATCATATCCCTAGGTACATATCAGATTCATAACCTTTCTAAGAGGCTTATGACCCCTTTAATAAAATATTGACCATTTTTAGGAATTATAATTCATACGATAAATATATGCAAGTTTATTTATGCAAGTTCAAATTTAATTAATCTTTCTTAAACTATTAACAAATATTAATCTATTAGAAATCAAGGAAGTAACCACAAATTCAAATTTCTTCACCACCACAATTTTCCACTTGGAAAATGCCTCAAATTGGAAGGGAAAGAGGGTTCCTCAAATGGATTATTTTAATCTTACCCATCCTCTTTTATGTATGTTTGTGATCTAGAGCTTTAAGATGATAATGAACAAGCTATCTATTTGTTACCTAGGTGTGTATGTGTACCATCATGATCAATCTAGAATGCAATTCAATGCTCATCCGTTAACAAATGACAACATGCAACTTTGACCTATATTTTGTATTTACACTTGGATCTAGGGCTATTCCATTGAGAGAGTTTTGGATGTATATGCATTTTTCTATAATGTCTCAAAAGAGTCCCAATAATTTTTTTACGTTTAATAGGACTTTTAAATATAAGTGATAGATGATCCAGTTAGTATAAACTTAGGTTTGACTTACATTTATATATGACTCTTTCATATTTGATGCCATGGTCAACCCATAAAATGTGTCTAGGTTGACCTAATAGAGACATATAAATTTGAAAAGTAGTCATTGAGTGTTCTTGGACACTATAGGAAGAGGCAAACATCTAAAATAAACCACAACTATCTGAATATTGTCAGTATCATCCTAAGAGTGAGATTCAATGATATGGGATATGATGATAATCTAATTAGGATTTTGGAAGATTATTTCACAAACTAGGGTGATCTTGAGTATTTGTATTGATAAATTAGTTTATCCAAACGACAATAGATAAGTAAACAAATTTTATAAAGTGTACATAAGATTAAAATGTGTATGCACAAGTCCAAGTATGTCAAAGTGTGTCAATATTAATGTTTCCAAGTGTTTAATATCAAATCTATGTGTCTACAAATGCACTCATTTTAGTCTAGTATTTAAAATGGTAGATTAAAATATTAAAAAATATTTTTTTACCTATGATTAATCACAGTTTATGTTTATAGGTATACCCCAAATGCCCCACTTCATGTAAAACCTACAAGGAAACATGTTTAGATCAATGCCCACTCTAGATAGAAAATATGAAATAATCTAGATCATTTAATTATTTTAAATTTAAAATTCAAGGAATAAATATAGTTGAGGATACGCAAATACCCCTACCATTTTTTGAACTCATTTCAAGAATGCCATGAGGTGATTATGCCCCAAGGAAATGGAAATGTTAAAACCATGAGTTGAGCAGTATAAATGCCTCAACCACCATTGGATAAGGAGAAGTGTTATAAGTAAAGCACCAAATAAACCTCAATAGTACTATTCTAAATATTATCATAATTATTTTTTTAGTACCTTGAAACAGGTTTACATAAATTTGATGTTGTTCCATAACTAATAAAACCTCATTAACATGATGCAAATGTTCTTCGTAAGTGTTGTTATATATTAGAATGTCATCAAAAAATACCAACACAAATTTCCTCAAAAAAGGCCTAAAAACAATGTTCATCAAACTCAGGAATGTAGATGGTGCATTTGTGAGACCAAAAGGCATGACCAAAAACTCATAATGGCCTTAATGAGTTATGAAAATTATTTCAGGTATATCTTCATATTTAATCTGAATTTGATGGTACCCAGAATGAAGATATAGTTTTGTAAAATAAACATCACCATGTACCTCATCTGAAAAATCATCAATTACTGTAATATGAAACTTATCTTTGATGGTGTACTTGTTGAGTTTTTTTTATTCTAGCCACATTTTCCAAATTTCATCCTTATTATGCACCATGACCACCAAAGATAAATATTCACTTTGGCTATGTCTGATAATACCTGCCTCTAACATCTCTTGTACCATATTTTCATTTTCACTATTAGATGTGTAAGGATATTTGTATGGTTTGATGTTTGGTGGTTGACTCCCAAGAAACAATAGAATGGCATGATAATGTTCTCAATCTCATTTATTTATATATTTTATCCCCACATTTTAAAAATATTATAAAGATATTCAATCCAATAGTGAAGAGGAGATTGATGTTTACATGTGGGTGCATGATACTTTGAACTGATCGCCGCCATTCCTTGTGCATGTTTAATTCACTAGATAAAATGCATAAATAACATGTTGATAATCCATCAAAACTCTAAATTTTTTCCAAATAATCATTTGTGTTTATACCTTTTACTTTGAGGAAACACATGGTAAACTATTCCTTTTGGCATGGCACCAAAAATAGTTGGGTGGTCATCAATAATCATATGTAGATCAATATGGGTAGAATCCTTTATTTGTTGAACTTCAATGGAAAACAAACATGTTATAAATCCTTCATCCCCTTTTATGATAATCTTTGTCATGTGATGCAAACTAACCAATTATGGATATTTTTCTTGTAATCCACATAGTTCAAATATTTTACCTTTCGAACGAAATTGGATGAACAATTCCTTAAAATGCTTCTCTATTGTGCCCAAGGTTATGAGCCATTAGACTTCCAAAATAATATTTCTCCCACCCATGTGAATAAAAAACAAAGGAGAATTTAGCATGTAGTCTCCCATAATAATCTTAATACTATGGCATTTCCCAAAAAAAAAAATTAATGTGCCACCATCTACAATCATGACCTAAAATTTTAGAGATGGGTAAATGAAATAGTTCAAACAAGTATCCAACTTAATATTTATGAAGTTATGTGCACTCCTTGAGTCAACCAAAATTATGACCTTTTGTTTCTTGATGAAACCCACAAGCTTAAGGGTTTGAGGAGTGTTAATACCTAAAAGTGTATGACATGAGATAGTAGGTTGGAAATCTTTAGGTACTTTTTTTGTCTCTTCATCATCCTCCCCTAAGGCCACATCATCATCTTCCTCTTTATTGAAACCTTCAATGTAGAATAAATTCTTCTCAACACATTTATGTCCTTTAATCCACGTGCTATTGCAACTAAAACATAATCCTTTTGCATGCTTATCTTCAATTTGATAAGGGATTAATCTTGTAGGATGAGGAAATGATTGTGTTGGGTTGCTTTGCTTTTCGAAGTTGGTGAATGACTGTCAATTTTTGTATTAAAAAAAGTCCTTTGTCTTACGAGCCATGTGTATAGATTCAGATAGAGTAAGTGGACTAAACATGTGAACCTCATGTTCAATGTGATCCTTGGGACCTCCAACAAATAAGTCATTTATGTAATCCTTAGGAATGTTTTCAACATGTAAGGAAGGATAGGTTATGTAGTTGATTAATATAATACTTAATTGGCTCTATTTTTTTTAACTTTACCAATTGGCTAAAGTGGTTATCACTCACACTATTGTTATAGTGTATTTGTAATTCCTTCGTAAAAACATACTAGGTGAGATTGAGAGCCTTCTTATTTTTAACACACAACCATCGATACCAAATTAAATATTTTGGTTCTAGATATATGGATGCCATGACCAACTTTTTTCCACATGGGATCTAATGTATATCAAAATAGTTCTCCAATTGGTTGATCCAAGTGATCAGATCTTTCCCATTAAACTTTCACATTTCCACTTTTAGTATCATGTTCCTTGGATGCAAGGTGCTTTGATTGTGATTGGGATCGTTGCAAGATCCATCTTAGTGGGGTTGTGCAATGGTGATAGGTGGTTATTTTTGCTAAATATTATTTAAATTCATCATGATATTTTCTAAAGTAGATTGTATACCCTTCATTTTAGAATGTATATCTAGTACATCGTACTCAAGATGGCTCACTTTGTGAAATGTCTTAGAAAATCTTGGAACAAATGATATAATATCTCCCTCTCATAACTTTGTCTCTTATTTATGAGGAGTTTTACTTGGAATTTTAGCACCCTTTCCTTGGCCCCTAGTTTGTGGTCTTGCCATAACAAGGCATGACAATGTCAATCCTGAATGTCACCTTTGACCAAGAAATTTTATAATGATGTCGGCCTCAAATCAGAAACTAAAAACAATATACCCCAAATATTTTTTTTTGATCTTTCTAAAAATGTAAATAAATCTAAAAAAATCCTCAAAATGTGGCCTATAGAGAAAATTTAGGAAAAACACTGGATTGGTAATAACTCGCTCAAAACAAATCCCCAAACCCTAATGTTTTTACTAAGAGATCCCTAAATGATCCTAAAACTCCAATAAAAAAATTGAAGATAAATTCACTACATATTGAAGGATATAAGTGATTCTCTAATATTAGGGTTTCACCGACTCAATGGCCAGAATCGACATTCTGATACCACTTCCAATGAAATTACTTCACTGATAAAGTAGAATAACGCCAATAGATCATAATATGACTAAAATAAAGTTGACTATATGAGTAAATGATGATCCACTTCAAGGGGGAAACTTCCAATATCTTACAATAAGAATAGAATTCATAATATGATGATCGATTACTAATTACTACCTCCTATTTATAATTTACTTAGGACATGGTTACTTTATAGGCTGATTAAACTACCCAAATGAGCTCATATAGAAATGTAATTTGATAAATAAGGGGTTATGTAAGCCGCAAGACAACTACACATATCCCAAAGCATGTTATGGGTTAAGGGCATAAAATTCCCCTCCCCTTTAAAATAATTTTACCTTCAATGTTGAACAACTTTGGATAATGTTGTATAAAATCTTCATCCTCCAATGTTTCCTTTTTACTATTTAGATTATTCTACTTGATCAAAAACTCTATAATTTATCTTCACATCATTTTAGTGGATCTTTTAAGTATTGCCTAAGGTTATATAATGACTCAACCTTCTTCATCTAGTTTTGATAACTCGGTGTGGGTAGAGACTCTCTATCCAGTTATGAATAAACTAGGGTGACTCCAATTAGTAAGTAACACTACCAATTTTTTGTAAGATCTTATAAAGACCACAATACTTGGGATAAATTTTGTTATCCTTTTTCTATTGCTTTAGATACATCTACTTATATGGTTTTAAAAGCACAAAGACCCAATCATCAATGTCAAAATTTCATTCACTCCAATGTTGACATGTTTGTTACTTCATTTTATTGTGTTAGGGCCAAATTCTCTCTAAGACTAGCTAGTACTTCATGTTGATGTTGATGTGATCTTCAATATCTTGAACCCTAGGTTGCACCCTCAAGGATGAAGTAATGGAAGAGGGTTGATAACCATAAAGCACCACAAATGGAGACACTTTGGAAGAGGTGTGGAAGGAAGTGTTATACCACCATTCTTCTAGTGGCAACCAATAGATCCATCTTTCTTATTTATCATATGCAAAACAATGAAGATACCCTTATATTCATTTGTTAACCACTTCAATTTGACCATCAGATTGAGATTATAGGTTAAGCTATAAGCCAAATGAGTACCCAAACATGAGAATAATGCCACTAATCAAAATACTAGAATGGGAATAGTTCCAAGTGTTTCCACTACTTGGTCACAATCTGTTTGGATTCTTTGGTAGGTTCTAACATGGAATGGCATAAATAAAACCATTGTATAAGGTAGAGGACATCAAAGAATTTTTGAAGTTGGATTCACATTGTAATTTTCAAGTTTGGATCCTTATTCATGTTATCTCTTTATTTCCTAATTCTTGTTTGGTTGTTATACCACCATTCTGCTAGTGGCAGCCAGTAGATCCATCTTTCTTATTTATCATATGCAAAATAATGAAGATACCCTTCTATGCATTTGTTGACCACTTAAATTTGACCATCAGATTGAGATGATAGGTTGAGCTATAAGCCAAATGAGTACCCAAACATGAGAATAATGCCACTAATTAAAATACTAGATTGGGAATAGTTCCAAATGTTTCCACTACTTGGTCACAATTTGTTTGGATTCTTTGGTAGGTTCTAGTGTAGAATAGCATAAATAAAACCATTGTATAGGGTAGAGGACATCAAATAATTTTTGAAGTTGGATTCACATTGTAATTTGCAAGTTTGGATCCTTGTTCATGTTATCTCATTATTTCCTAATTCTTGTTTGGTTGTTTTAGTTATATTGGATCACTGTAAGTTTTTTGATAAATGTAAAACAATCTTGTGCTAAGCTTTATATATTATTGTGGTGAAAATTATGTACATGAAGGCCATGTTTGGATAGTAACTTGTTCTATTATTGAGCCACATAGTGGAAGGGAAGCGCAAGTGCCTCACCCACTAGAGTTTTTTCCACACCAGGTTTCCTTAAGTCATTTCTTATGTTCATCTTATGCCTTGTCTCAGTTTTTACTTCTTTCTCATGTTTGATTTAATGTAAATTTTATTTCCAACACCTTTTTATCTTTGTTTTATTGATGAAATTAGATTATAATAGTCATCTATCAATCATATGTTGATCTAGGAGTATAAGATTTGTGTTGGTGAAGAATAGTGTGGAATATCCACTTAGTTCATGGATTAGATTGGTATCAGATCTGGTTTAGTATTCATTTGAGTAATTTTTGTGGTATCATGTATTTTTTACTACATTTTAGTATATGCGTGTCACTAGAACAAGTAATTATAATGGTCAAGGTATTATAGTTCCCTTTGAATAATACATTTATACAAGGAAGTGGAAGCAACAGATCAAAATTTTGGCCCATTATGATGAAGAAGATGTGCATACAATAAAAGATCAATTTTTAAATATCGAAGAAGGAATGGTTAGCATATCTATTTTTATAATTAAGCTTGATTAATTGGATCTTGTTGTTTCTATGGAGGTATTGAAAGCAAATACGAAGGAAACTCACAAGCATGAGTAGGTGGAAGAATAGATTGGTGTCAACCAAGCTCCACCTCTATTGAAGGCTTAGATAAAGATAAATATCAACCGTATGATGAAGATGTCAATGAAAAGAGGCTAGATTATTGGTTAGCCCAACTAGAGGTATATTTCAGTTTGCATCAAATTAATTAGAGCCAAAAAAAATCATTTGCAAAATTAAAATTAACCAATTATGCTTTACCTCGGTTTAATAATTATGTTCATACCTTGGTTGTTAATAAACTTCCTACTATTTCTATGTGGGATAATTTTAAGATGCTAATCAAGTAGCAATTTTTTTTTCCTTATTTGTTATGAGGAAGATAGGTCCATGTATTGTAATTATCTTTGGAAAAATTAAGGCTAAAGGATGTAAGAGTACACAAGCGAGTTCTACAAGATAGTTATCCAAATGGGAGAAAATATAGTGGATCATGACATATTAATGAAGTATGTTAGTGGAATACATGGTTATTTCAACATACATATCCTCTTGGCTAAGCCTATGGTTATAGATGAGGCTTATTCTCAAGATAACTACTTAGAAATGGACAATAAGAAGGCTTCATATACCTCTTAAAGCGCTCCACATCAAAAAGATGGTTTCAATCATAAGGGTAGAGGTAAAGGAAAAGGTAAACATAATTTTACTTTTGTTTTCAAGAAGGATACTAAAAATCACTATGAGCATTGTGAATTTGATACTAATTTTGATGAAAACTATTGGAAGTTACATCCATAATTGCACCCATTCAATAACAATGTGAATAAAAAGTCTATGCCTTCTCTCAAAGGTGAATACATTGGTTTAAACTTTGATGTGGATGAGATTTTGTGTTGTACTTGTGTCAATAAATATGTATGTTTTGTAGTAGTAATGCTCAATAGAGTGAAACTTCTAAGTTTTTCGATATTAAAATTTATATGAAGAAAACAAAATTGAATGCTCTTTTTGATACTTTTTCATAATAAAATTTGATAAACAAGGAGTTAGTAGACAAATTGAGATAGAGACTTATAATCATCTTAGCACATATGCTTTGAGTTGGGTAAAGAAAGGTGTAGACATCAAAGTGACCAAATAATGTAAAATTAAGTTTGGTATTAATGCATGTTTCATTGATTAAATTATAGTGGATGTTTTTCCTCTTGATGTGTGTGTTGTAGTGTTTGACAACCATTATTTTTATATATGCGATGTTATCTTCTTAAAGAAGGCCAATCAAATTATCTATTAAAATATGCAAGAGCTACATCATTTTAGTCTACAATGGTGATTCTAAAATCCCTTTGGTAAGTGCCTCTCAAGATAAAAGGTTTATTATTGCAAGTGAGAAGTTTGCTTTACTTATTTTGAGAGATATTAAATATAAATATGTGGTTGCACATAAAACTTATTTTAACATGTTTACTAATAAATACCAAAAGTGTATGGGAAATTTGGTGAAGCAGTTCAAGAAAGTCTTTCATGAGCCCGTGGGGTTATCACTAATGAGGCCTATTGAGAAAGAAATTTAGTTGCTACCAAATAGTTTAATTCCAAATATTGGGTTGTATAGGAAGTCCTTAAAGGATGAAAATGAGATAAAACAATGGTTATAGTATTTAATTAAGGTGTAATCCATCCTAGTACTTCTCCATGTGGTTCTACTATTATTTTAATACATAAAAAATATGGTTTATAGAGAATGTGTGTTGATTATAGTGAACTTTAAAAAATAGTCATAAAAAATACGTACCCTCTTCCAAAAATCGATGATATTATCAATCAACTTCAACATGCTAAGTATTTTTTTGATCTTGATTTAATAGTCTGGTATTACCAATTGAGAATCATAAAAGAGTTCATTTGGAAGACAACATTCAATACAAGGAAATGCTTGTATGAATGGTTGGTTCTGCCTTTCGGCCTATGCAGTGCTCTGAAAACCTTCATGCATTTGATGAATGAGGTACTAAGGCCATTTATTGATTACTTTGTCATTGTGTATTTGGATGATATTCTTGTTTTCAACATAAATTTTGATGAGAATGTAATTCATTTATAACAAGTTTTGCAAGTTTTGAAGGAGAACAAGTTGATGTTGAATGAGAAGAAATGTGAGTTTACTTAACAATCACTTATCTACTTGGGGAATGTGGTTAGAGATGGAGAACTGAGGTTTGATCTAGAAAATATAAAGGCCATCATGAATTAGCCGAATCCTTCCAATGTGACCAAAATAAGGATTTTTGTTGTTGTGGTTCAATATTTGAAGAAGTTCATCAAGAAATTTTCTTCCATAGTTGGACCTTTGCATGCCATTACAAAAAATGATAAGACTTTTATTTGAGGTAAGAAGTAATAATATGAATTTGATATGCTCAAACATAAGATTATACTTGCTCTGGTATTAGCTTTTCCTATCTTTTAGTTGCTTTTTGAGGTGGAAATAAATGCTAGTAACCATGTTATGGGGGTTGTACTACTATAAGGAGGCAAGTCTATATGTTAACATTAAAATATATTTCATGGTGTAATTTTAAATTATTATACATATGACAAGGAAATGTGTGTTCATGTTCAACCAATCAAGAAATAGAAACATTGTCTAATGGGTAAGAAAATTATTGATCACATAGATCACCAATCTCTCTAATATTCAGAAGTATAAAACAAACTTTAACAAGCTAGACACTATATACTGATGAGTTTTTTTACAAAAAATTCATTTTATTATCAGATATAAGAAAGATGTGACTAACAACTGGATGATATGTTATATAGACCTCATTTTCTTTCAGCCATACAAAGGAAATGGGAAAGTGGATCTGGAGGTCCACAAAGTTTTTCCATGTAAAGTGAACTATTTACTCATGTTATAGTAGTAGAATCAGTGTTGAGATGGTCTAAACATTATTGTATTGATGAAGTCAACAAATTATAGCTTTTTAAATTGAGGGTTTCATCAAGGATGAAAAAAGTGTTGGTATTTGAAAGTGGTTGTTATGTTATTACCGATTTTTATGTGTGGCATTAACATAATTATCATTACCCATAAGGGTGGTTGTGTAACTACCAGTATTTATAGGTGGTAGTCACATAACCATTGGTGTTTGTAGGTGGTGGTTTCTTAACCACTCCAAACATTTTGAAACTATCAGTCTTCATAAAGGTTATAGTTTCTCCACTGATTGAAGTATGAAAATGGGAGTGGTTGCAAATGTTTCCACTAATTGGTGATGGTTTGCTTGGATTCTTTGGTATGTCCTATCGTGTAAAGGCATAAATACAACATCTATATACAAAAAATGACATCAAATAAGTATTATAGGTGGATTCTCATTGTAGTTTCAAAAATCAGTTCATTTTTCACATTATCTCATTGGTTCCTAGTTGTTGATTGGTTGTTCCACTTGTGTTGGATCACTATGAGAGGTTTTATAAGTGTAAATCAATCTCATGTGCAAGTTTTTTGCATTGTATAATTCAAAACTTTGTCCTTAAATCCATATTTTGTCATAACTTATACTATTTTTGAATTACATATTGGAAGGGGAGTGCAATTGCCTCACCCACTAGAGTTTTTCCCACGTTGGGTTTTTCCAGGTTATCTCTTATGTTCATCTTATGCTTTGTCTCTATTTATGCTTCTTTCCCATGTCTATTTTGTTGCACATTTCATTTCCAACACTTTTTTATATATGTTATAGCATTATAAATTTTATATAATATTCATCTATCAATCATATGTTGAATTAGGAGTAATGATCCATGTTGGTGAAGCTTAGTGTGGAATATCCACCTAGTTTATGGATCACTACTCATTTATAACTCCAAGTTCCTTCATCTTGCTCTAAATTTTTATTTTATGTTTCATGTAAAATTAACAAAAAGTATTTTCTATGTGATTGACCCATACTTCTTCAATAAAGTGCTTAAGAGTGACACAATGGTGAATTGTGGAATACTTCAACTTGAAACCTGCCTATCCTTTTTCTCTCTTTAACACTCTTTATGCCCAACTATTAATTATATGTTCTACCCTTCTCTCCAATCATTTTCTAAGAAGAGGATTTACCATGATAGTATGATAGTTTGATGGACTATTGATATCTCTACTTTTATAGAAATGAATAATGACACTAATTGTCCAATCTATCAAAAACCCTTACAAGATGATACCATTGAATTTTTTTTATGTGTGTTTTGATGAATTCCAAACACCATTTTATATATTATTCTTGCAACACATCTATATTTTATACCTTACCCCATGTTAGTTTATCTTTGTCTTGATTAATATCTCATGTATAAAAGAGCTCGGTTATTATGTTGATTGTGGGAGATGTCTTTATCTTGGACTTATTCATAGAGTAAATTTGAATATTCTAATTAAAAGGTATCTATAATAATATTCTCTATTTATTTTCTCTTTTGTTTTAGTTATCTCCAAAAGCCTTTGGGGTTATGTTTTTTGAGAGAAATCAGTTATTTCCTTCTTATGCTCACATAACTTTCCTTTTTAGATTGTATCAATTTTCATAAGCCTTCTTATTTTATTTATCCATCCTAAGTTTTATCATTTTTCTCTTTTTTTCCTTTCACTCTTCATTGTACCACATATTTTTCATAAAAACTATTTGTGTTTCCCCTCTTAGGCCTATATCTTTTGCATTTGCTTCGTGATTTGTGAAAAATGGGAATCAACATATTATTGTTTATTGGGCAACTAATCATACATGATATATTGTTCTTTGCTTTCCAAAAGTGTTTTTCAGGGGATGTTTTAAATATTTTTTGATTCTCATGAATCACAAGGAGTTTACTCTAAAGATATGCCTTATTTTGATTATGGTAGGTTTATTGTCCTTGTTGATTATTTATGTCAATGTTGATATTTACATAAATTGGATTATGATTTGATTTCAACCCTATAGGGAAATCCTTAATTGTGAACTCCATCTATATTAAGATAAATCTCCATGAACAAATAACAAAATCCATCATACTTTGACCATTTTATGTTTTATAAGTGATGTCACTATAGACACTTATATTTGGTACAAGACCCTTTTCCCTAGTGTCTTTCCCATAGTTTATCATACTTGACTTACTTGTGATTAATTTCCCATTTTAGGACTTATCTATTATTGGAGTGAATAATGAACTCATACAACCACATGATTTCTCCTACACATCATTACCATAACTCACACAAAAACATTGCACCCACATAACACTATCAATCATGTACAAGTAAAGTATTTATTCATGTATATTCAAATAATTTATGTGTGTTGATAATATAATAAGGAGTGCCCAATAAATAGGTCTATGAGTTGGTTACATGATAACCAATTGGTTGTTGTGATAAATTCAAATATAAATGGATTACCTAAATTGGTACATGACCAAATATTATATGTACACACAAGGGTAACAATGCAACAATTATAACAAACTCCCAAATAAAGTTTACCTCATATAGCGAGCGTGAATTTGGTATAAACCCCCTAGCCAGTGTGAAAACAATCACTCTAACACCCTCCCTTAAGTGCATAATAAGGAGTGAGAAACGAGGAAGTAAAGAGACTAATGGGTCCTAGAAAATAGGCCTGATTAGGTACCCATGTACAAATGCACAATGAAATACAAGTGTTCCTATGGTAACCAAACCATCTTGCCAGAATAGATGGATGTTGAGTCATTGTAACCACCAAGTCAAATAAGAATCAATAATTTGTATGAGGCTCACTCATTAAAAAACAATGATCATGATACTAGGAAAAAAATTCACCAAAGATGAAATGTGTCACTGTAAGGTACTAGAAAACTAGTAAAACCACAATGACAATGGAACACAACTCAAAGTGCATACACAATGTTGAGGTAGGAGCACTTGATGGAATTAATCCCATCGAATAAAATTGAACTTAAAGGACTTGAAAACCACAAATTTTTTTGGTGATAACAAGTGATTTTAAGTTGTTACTGAAGAGCTGACAGGGAATGGGAATGCCAGACAACAAACACTATTAAGTTTGAATCCATAACTCATGAAAGTTCTGTAAATTAGAATTAACTACCCAAAATAAAAAGTGTGGTATGCCAAGGTCTAGCAAGGAAAATGACACTTAAATAATATGTGCACATCCCCCACCCCCCATAATGTTGAAATGGTTGTAGTGATGCAAAATATTTGTATGAATGGGAAAATCCCACTACTCAAACACTAAAACACTAACATTGGGCTTCACTAGACTAGTTCTCTTCATAAGGAGAACAAGTTCTAGAGCAAATTTGAGGGAGACTATCAACATCAAAGATATATATACAAAATTTCTCAAGATGATGTCCCTGGTGGTGATGGAATAGTCATGAAACTAAATAATAAAGTGTTCATCATGGAGCACGTAGGCATGAAGAAAAACTCCATGACTCTTAATGTGACTAAAAAAAATGGTCCCATCCAACAAAAAATATAATCAAGTAACACAAGAAACTCTAGATTATAGATAATTTGTAGAAGACACCATCTGTGAAATGAGAGATGCAGCTCCAAAAACAAATCTTCCTAAAATATCTCATACAACATAGGAACATCAAGAGGTAGGAAGGGTAATGTGTGATCAAAGAAGCTAAGTGATGGAGTAACCTCACATGTAGAATCCTCTCAAATAATGTTATTGATGACATCAATAATTATTATAAATCTACCCTAGATGAGTACGAATTATGGATGAAGATGCATGCATATGAGTGGGGTTAAATTCCATAATAGAATAATGTGAGGTAACATCCAAAAAAGTGTCAAGATGATCAAGTCTGATAATTGAAGTCCTAGGGGTCACTTTGGTCTCTCATTGCCCTCTTGTACCAAAGGAAGGTTTATCTTGGCACATAGTTGCATCAAAAATTATAGGGAAAATGAGGTTCAAATACCTTGTTTTAGATATTATATTTACAGACACTCTTAACTATGTAGAGGCCTAATTCTAGCATATAAGATATGTATTTTACAGCCCTATCTTGGTGGTTTCCTAGCTCTATAACATTTGTTTTGTTATGAGTGTCAAATTAGGTTAAATAAGAAGAAGTAAAATAATTAGAGATGTTACTCGATAAATTAGAAAAGTGAGAATATAGGATAGAGCATCATCAGATAGTGAAGTAGCCTTAAAAGGCAAAAATCTAGAAAACCTGTGTAGGTTAGATTTGATAGACAAAGTCAAACTCATTGTACGAATCTGGACAGTGATGAGTCTACTCAGGTCAAACTTATCGATTAGTTATAGGTGATGAGTTTTCACATGCAACTCATAATCTATACACATGCAGTAGACAATTTGCATAGTCACATCTCAAGTTCATATTTCCATAAATAGTAAAGGTATGATCATTTCAGCTCATTTACTTTCATTTCCATTATTATTGTCATTGTTATACTTGAGTTTTGATTCTAATTTAAACACTAGAATAAATTAGAATTCTACACTTTACTACCATATTGTTATATTTATTCATTAGTGCAAGTTGTTTAACCAATTTTTGAGTAAAACTATAATTAGGGTAAACATAAATGGCAAACCCTGATTGTTGTTTACATTCCACTTAAGATTACATAAAATAGTCAAGTCCTCCCATGGTTTTTCTATTTTCCTCCATTTTTAAGACTTGGATTTTATAGTTTTTAACCTCATTCTATGATTTTATAGTTTTCAACCTCATTCTAACCATAGGGATACTTTGTGTGTGGCTTTATTTCACATTAATCATGGTTTACATTACAAAAATTGATGAAAAAGCTTTATCTTTAATATATGTTGTATTGAAAAATATAAATATCAAAATATGAAAAGGGTATTCAATGTACTATTAAATATTTGAGAGAATGTCTTATTGCAAACCCTAATTACATAGACAAAATCATGTTTAAGGATAATAAAATAAAGGATGTAAATATTCCTCATGTACACAGCCTTAAGTCTTGTGCCTTTTTACCACATATTTTATGCTTTGTAATTCATGTTTGAGTCATATTCCTATGAAAATTAATGTACCCACCTTCATCAATGGTAAGATTCAACCTTTGAATGAACCTATTAAGAGTACCACTGTTCTTACTTATGAGTTAGTCACTATGGTGCATGTTTTAAGAGACTTACAAATATAAGTATGTAGTTTATCCCTTCACCAAGACATTTTTGGCATACCTATTCCACATGACTTGATCATTATAAATTTTAATTTATTTAATGGTCATGGAGATCCATAAGCACATCTTCACAAGTTTTTCATATCCATTTAAAAATGTGAGAATCACCCCTTGGTTATACTTAAATTTGTTTCCTGGAACATTAACTGATGAAGCTTCATATTAGTTTTATTCATTGCCTAGTGGATCATTATATTCGATGGTTTGTTTACAAGAGTTCTTCCTAGATCGATACATTACCATTAATGGACCTAGATCCACATATGAAAGTGTTTAACATATTAAACAAGGTTCCACATAGGGTATACATGATTGCATCTTTTAATTATGTTGTCATATTTATTACTTGATATATCAACCATGCAAATTTCAAATGTGGCTCTAGGTCCATTAACAGTAATGCATCGATATGGGAAGAACTCTTGTAAATAACCCGTTGAAGATAAGGATCCACTAGGCAATGAATAAAACTAATATAAAGCTTCATTAGTCAATGTTCTTCTAATAACATTGACTGATGAAGCTTTAGATTAGTTTTATTCATTGCCTAGTGGATCCTTATCTTCAATGGGTTGTTTACAAGAGTTCCTCTTAGATCGATACATTATTGTTGATGGACCTATAGCCACATATAAAAGTATTCAACATATTAATCAAGGTTCCACATATGGTATGCATGATTACATCTTATGATTATGTTGTCATATTCACTCCTTGATTTATCAACCATGCAAATTTTAAATGCAACATATATTTATCAATGGCACCATACTACGTATCAATGACAAGTTACTTGGAAAAAATTGTGAATCATTTACTAATATTACACATATGGCTCTTGATATACAAGGAGAAAAAATAGCCAAATTTGGGGTCCACATATCATCTACTAAGGAATAAACAAAATTAATACCTATGAACCAAACAAGAGTACATCTACTAATATGGATAAAGAGGCAATAAAGCAAACAAAGAAATTTATCACGAGCCAACATCCATGTCTTCTAGAATCAATACAACACATTGCAAGACTTAATAGATAAAAACATGATTAATTTGCCACCTATGTGTAAGATGAATATCAGTTGTAACCAATGAACATATAATACTATTAGATGGAATTTAACAAAAAATTGCATAAATTTGAGAGATAAGATTTAAGTGTTACTTGACCAAGACAAATCAAGATCTTGTATTGATGTTACCTAGGAAAGGATACCATTTACAAAGAAAAATAACCTCCTAAGGATGCTTCAAAATCAATGGAGTTTAACGATAATGACCAATACCAATGCAATAAATACTTTGATAATAATGATTTATTAAATAATGAGACATATCGGGGGAATCCTTACTATCCCCACTATATGGATTATTTGCCTTGTGTAGCATAACATGCTATTTAATGCACACATCTTATACATTTCTCTTTTTTTCACCTTTTTTATATATTGAAATATAGTGAACAAAAAACTAAATCACCTAGAGGTGAATAACAAAGGTTCTACCATATAGGTAGACAAATGTATGCAACCAAACAGATATCAGAGTTTTAAAAGTTTACGATATACCAATATAAAAATCCTCATGCGAGAGGCACCAGTAGAAATAATTAAAAAAAAATAGTACTACAATAAGTATGATAGTGTCACCCTCAAGGTGAATTAACCATCTAAAGTCTTAATGTTATCAACATTACTATTCACATTCTCATAAATAAGTCCTACCTACAAAGTATCCTCAGGTCCTTTCTGTATGTTCTCTTCAAACACATCCTCCGATGGAAAATATCTATCAAAATTATCCATTAAAGGTTCAAAATTATTTTCTTTGAAAAACTTGGTGACCTCAACAACCTCCTATAGACCTCTTGATTCAACCATTTTTTCTAGTTTATTAGTCAGTTTATAAAAATTCTTATGAAATATTTTCCATGTTTACTTTTGTTCCTCAATCAAGATATAAGAAAGCCCTAGACATTCTATAGATGTATGCTGAGATAAGGTATTATATGTCATTAATGTTATAGTATATAAATCCATTGTTTTTATAATTACCAAATTGTCTCTAGAGTTTAGTTTGGATGGGTTGGAGCATATATTGAGTTCCATACATTCCTTCATCACATCCACCCAACACTGGGTACCATTCTTATCCGAATCAAAAGAATGCATCCAAGATCGGATTAGGTCTTTCACCTATTCAAAATAAGATTCCTTGATACATGACCAATCATATTCTGATAGAGTCACCTTCATAGTAATGGGATGAGAGAGGCTCCAACCAAGGTGAGGGTTGAGTTTGGGTTACCTACCAGTTACCAAAATATAGTCTATAATCACTTTTAGTAGGCATGTCTGTACGAACCATTATAGCTGACTCTATGAGATCTTCAACAAGAAATAAATTTCCATAGCCACAATCTTAACAATGACTTCAATTGTGAAGTCAGTAAGTACCCTAGCTCTACGTCAAAAAATATATTGGTTCCTTTACTTCCATATAAACCAAAGAATCTTAGTATAAAAAACCAAACAGAATTTGTGAAAGAATGGATGCATTTTCTTTTTAGTACAAACATATCCAAAATCAACATTAAACCAATTAACTTTGCAGTCAAAAATAATAGACTCCACATCACTATAGACAAGACAAAAAGGGGGAAATCACCACATTTATCAAGCACTTCACCAATAACTAACTTATTATAAATCAACAACCATCCAAAACAAGATTTTTTAGGCTCTAAACATGATGCCCAAACCACTTGAAATATAAAGGCCCAACTATGGTAAGAGTCATAGACACTCCACACATGGTTAAACATTACATAAGGGAGATGATTGGAGGATAATTTAAGATATAAAAATTTGGTAGAAAACTCATGAAGGGGAGGCCCTTTGATCCACTTGATATTATTCCAAAATTCACTGAGTTATTGAGTGCATTTCTCACTGTGGATTAAGTCCTACATTAGGTAGTAAGAATGTGAAACCTGTGTTTAATGATGTCCCAAGAGGCCCAACCCTCAGGACCAAAGAGATCCTTAAAATCCCTTAGACCTTTCTTGAACCATTCCAAGGCATAACATCCTCTAATAAGGGCAAACATATCATTATTGAAAAAAAGGTTCCACCATAGAGATCTATACCCTTGACAACAAGATCCCATCCAAATGAATACATGATTTTGAGTGACAAGGTGTTTCACAAGGTCCCAAGCCTTCCAAATGGATGCAAATATAGGATAACCAGTTACTTTAAAATAATAAGGACTAATAAGAATATTAGCAATGTGTAAGCCTTTCCAACCTTTTTTACCTTTAGGAAACCCTCTCAGAATGTTATTTCTTACCATAAATTTCCAAGGATCATCCCCATTGAAATCCTTGATGATCCACTTAATCACTAAGGTGATACCTTGAATATGTGGGTCTTTTAGACCAAGACCTCCAATATCTCTTAGTTTACAACAAAACGTCCAAGTAACTTCATCTCTTTTCCTATTCCCCTTGCCATCTAACCATAAAAAATCTCTAATAATTTTATGCATCAGGTTAATATGAGTTTTGTTAAACAACCAACATGAAGCATAACATAAACTATATGATGAATTAATTTTGTGATAAACCCAAATTCTATCAGGGAATGAAAGAAGATGACCTTGCCACTTTTCAATTTTCTTGTTTATTTTGGTGTACACCCATTCCCACATATGTTTGAGAGAAGGAGTAAGGGAAAATGGAATTCTAAAATATATAATCAATTGGTTGGGTCCCTTTTAGTTCCACCCAAATTCAACAAGTCATCCTAGTTGGTTCTCCTTCTATCCTATCATAGAAGACTTATGATAGTCAATTTTAGAGTTAAAGGCTAGACAATATATATTTAGTCTAGATCTCACTCGTATCAGATTATCTATGGAAATCTTAATGAATAATGTTGAATCATAAGCAAAAAGTACATCAATCCTTTCCATTTGATTTGGAAGTTGGAAACCTCTTATTGGGGGCATATAACAGCCATCGTCATAGATAGTGTAATGCATCAACCACCATGACAAATAGGAAAGAATCAAGAGGGAAATCTTGTCTAATGGATCTTTTTAAGGGGAGAGATTTTGTTATTTCCCCATTTACCTCAAAAATTTTAAAGGCATCTTTGAATAAAACTGAGATCATTCTACAGAACCTTTCCTGGCAATCAAATGCTCTAAGCGTTATCTCAATAAAAGGCCACTCTATTCTATCATAAGATTTTTCAAAATCCATAAGAATCATCCCAATATATTGATGAGATTATCTAGCCAAATACATGCCTTCCCAACTTGAAATAAGATTATCTAATTTATATCTACCTTCCACAAACCTAGTCTAGGTTTTCAACACCACTAGGGGTAAAAGTGGGGATAGTCTTTTTGCCAAAATCTTAGCTAGGATTTTATAGGAGACATTAAGCAGAGTAATTGGTATCCAATTTTTTACTAGGGAGAGATCACATTCATTTGGGATGAGTTTAATAACTCATTTATTTATCTCCAAACCTAGAGAGCCCACCTTAATTGCTTCTTTATACACTTATAGGCACTCAGTATAGATCCAATCTTTATTGATTTTATAGAATTATGTTAGGAATCCATTAATACCAGGGGCCTTATGAAATTTTAGAGATTTAATCACACTTTTGATCTCATATAAAGAGATATCTTTATCCAAAACAGGTGTTTGAATGGGGGAAACCTTTCTTGGAATAATCTTTTCACACAACACCTTGCTCTGTTCAATCTGGTCATTTGTCCCCTTACTTAAGAACAGGTTTGAGTAGAAGTCAAAGAATGCTTTTTTGATAGATTTGTGATCCACTAAGACTTTATCATCCTCCTTAATTTTTGAGTTTTATGTTTTTTATGCTTAGTCCTTAAAAATTGAAAGAAAAAATTGGTAACTTTATCACCTAGCTTGAGCCAATTAAGTCTAGATCTAACTTGGGCACCCTTGACGCAATAAATTTGGTGTTGCCTCATCTTTTTTTTAATATAATAAAAAAATTTCAACAAGGATTCATTATCCCATTCACATTGTAGGTCAACTTCCAACCTAATAAGTCATTCTTGGGCTATTCTAAAAGATTTCCTTTGTCTCTTAGCTTTAATTTGTCCATGTGATCTGGGAATTATTTTTGACAGGTCCATTGAATAGTTCCAACAATCAATTTTAGAGTCTGAGTTAGAGGCAAACTTTTTGACATTTTAGATTGATTAGATACCATCCAAGAACTCTCTTTATTCAAGGTGGGACACAATGAGTTTATACAGTCCTTTCATGGTGGCCTTCTCTTCTTTTTCATCATTGTTGAGAGTAAAATTGAGTTCAATGGGGTGATGGTTGAAAGGATAAACCTTAACCACATTACCATCTCCTTTTAGACTAGTCTCAAAGGCATCTTTGCTCAGATAAAATCTATCAATTCTAGAGTATAGCCTTCTAGATCCAGCCTGGTTATTACACCAAGTGAACTAGATGCCTTTACTTTGTGTTTTACCTTTATTCAAAGGGTCTAATAATTTGTGTAGTCTTTTGAATTTGGATCAAAAAAATAGCTCATTCCATTTCCACATGTGAGGGTCTCCTCCCATTTTGTCCTCTCTTTATTCAATCATATTAAAATCTCCCCTAAACAACCATAGAATGTCCTAGATATTAGAATGTTCTTTCCTTGTAGTCATTAGGTGCATATATATTACAATTCCAAACATTTTTCCCTGCTTGTTGAAAACAACCCAGACCACCCTATTGCAGGGAGAGACACCATGTTCCACAATATAATCTCCCCAAATTGGGTTAATCAAAATAGAGTCGCCCACTTTACCTCTATTGTGGTTAGTCGAGAAGTGTATCGTATTAGGCCAAATATATCCTAAAGTGAAGAAAAAGATTGTGCTAGTTGCTTTGACCTCCTACAGAAGGAGAAAATCAAGTTTAGATCTAGAGTATCTGAATTGCCTAACAATATGTTTCCTGTCAAGGGATTCAAACCCCCTTACATTCTAATTGATAATCAACATTACCATGCTCAGGATTACTTAATCGCATTGAGGGACTTACTTCCCCCCTTATTTTTATACAATCTAGAAAAACATTCAAGAACTTTATTCGCCTTATAATTTTTTATTGTTATTATCACCACCTTCTGTTCCATAATTTTTTAACAGTCTTCCATCTTTACCAGAGGGGCTATCAAGGGATGTATTTTCAATATCAACATTTTTAAATCTTTTTCCAGACCCTTTAGAGGTCTAGTTATCTCCATTATTATGATTGGAGGGAGTTTCTTTTAAAATATCACCATAAGCCAATACATTTAAGGCCTCCCTATTGGGGGATTTTTTTACACCTTTATTTATTTTACTTATGTTATATTATTCTTTTACTTAGTTTGTTCATAAAACATATTTGTGACTACTTGTGCATAGTCATTTTTTTGAGATTATTGTTACATATTCAAAGTTACACTACATATGACATATTTGGACTTCGACGTATACTTATTTGAAGTACATCAACTTTAGACCCTATTCTATGTAATATCTCTATCATTTGATGATTTAGGATCTCCTTATTGATTTTATGCCACATTCATAAAATACAAAACACTCATAAAACTACAAAATTACAAAAACATTCATAAAATGCAAAAAAAATCAAAAATAAAGTTTTGCTTTTATCTTAGCGATTTGATACATGGGTAGATGCACAAAGTTGGGGGACAAAAAACATGACACAATGAAAAATACAAAGCATTTTCTATAAAGGGCATATGCCCTTTTCAAAAGGGCATACGCCCTTTAAAAAAAAACAATGCAAAATAGGAAAGGGTTGGTCCCGAACCTAAAAGGCGTACACACTTTGTAAAGGGCGTACACCCTTTAGAAAGGGCATACACCCTTTAGAATGGGTGTACACCCTTTAGAAAGAGTGTACGCCCTTTGGACTATAATTTTTTTGCCATGTTTGGTGTTTTACAAGGATATATTTAGTAAATATTTTATATTTTATTCTTATACTTTAAATTTATTTTAATAAATATAACAAATTAGGGCCACTGAACATCTTCTAATATTGATTATAGAGTTGTAGGAGTTACCATTTAGAAGTTAGTTTTTTAAATTCCATTCAGTCAATACTTAGTTTTCAAAATTTCAGGATTAGAATATAGAATGAGGAACAAAGTTTCAAATCATGTTACATATGTAATATATTTATACCATTGAGGATTACATGTTTGTTTTACCTACTTAAGTATTCCCTCTCTACTTTATCTACTTGAGTATGTTTCCCCTGATTAAAAAACTGAGCCATAGCTTGATCTTAAGGAGCATGCCCTACCTAAATACACAAGCCATATCTTGATATTTATTATTTCCTACTAGTGTCAAATCAAGTGCTCCACTTACTCAACCTAGTCTACTTCAAGGTCCTCTAGAAACTTGCTTGCAATTAGGTCTCTTCCTAACCATAAATTCTCTCTTGGTCTATAACAAAAGGTCTTCTGAGTATTGGTATTGAAAGACTAATGACTTTATTCTTTAATATTATCTCTTGACTTCTTAGCCTCTGTATTCATATCAAAAGATACTTTCAATGACTTAAAATAGGGTACTCAATCCCAAGATAGTAATCTACCTTCACGCAAAACCCTTATTTGACTCTTAAAACACTCAATTGTACATCCTCACTTCTTTGAATAATACTATTAGGGTTTCACCAATTATTTGACTCAAGCATCTTAGTACATGAAGAAATTCAACTCAAAACTCAGATGACAACTCTACACTTTATAGGCCTATTAGGCCAAATTCTACCTCTTAAAGACTTGATACAAAGAGGTCTATAACTACCTTGCTTTTTGGACTCATTCATTTCAAAAACTCAATGAAAATATCAAGACAATGATACAAGACTCATAGGTGTCTTTACACAATCTTACCAATTAGATCACCAAAGTTCCCAAAAAGTTGACTAAGTCCTAAGCACGGTTATAGTATTGTGTACAGGCGTGTTTGGTTTTGAAAAGGTGTTATTAATATAATTTGATTACAGGATTATTATAAGGATTTATTAATATGTTTGGAAACTATATTTGAGGATAAGAAACCAATTTCCTTTATTGCTTTCTTAAGAATTAGAATTCAATGGAAACTCTAGTCTTTAGGTCCAGATGGCCTAATCTGTTTACTTGGAAGGATATTGAATTGGATTAACTGTCAAATGTTTTGAATCAATTTACTTGTAAGTATTTTATAGTATTTACGTAATAACATTGGACCTTCATAAGAGGTTTATAGTCAATCAACAAAGTTAGAGATGTACTGTACTTGGATTTTGCTATCTTTGCAATGAATTTATTTTAATAACCTTGTTCTCAACTTATAAAATGAACTTTAATTAATGGGTCTATCAATATGCTATAGTATGCAACCTATGGCATATATAGCAATGATACAGTCATTCATACATTACTTCTACCACATACATGGTATTACATATAGGTATTCGGTCACTCATATATGACATCTTCCTATGGTCATGATATGGTCACTCATATTGGACATGAATGCAGTTAATAAACCTAGTGTACTCTATTTCAACCTAAACCAATAACTCCAAAACCCAAACCCCTAACCCTAAACACTAAACCTTAAACTCTAAACATTGAAACCTAAACCTCAAACCCTAAACCCTAAACCATGAATACTAAATAATATACCTAAACCCTAGACCCTAAGCCCTAAACCTTGAACCCTTAACCTTAATAAATTAGCCCTAAACCAAAAACAATAATCCATAAAACTTAAACTATAGAACCTAAACATAAAAACTCAAAACATTAAACCCTATACTTTATACACTAGACCCTAAACCCCAAACCATAAGCCTAAAATCCTAAATCCTAAACCTTAAAACCTAAATGTAATTCCTTAACCCTAAACCCCAAGCCTAAAACCATGAACCATAAGTCATAAACCTTAAACATTAACTCCTAAACTAAACATTTTAAACCCAAATCGAAAATCCAAAACCCAAAACCTTAAACACTAAACCTAAACCCTAAACATAAAACCTCAAAACCCAAACCATAAAATATAAACCAAAAACACTAAACCCCAAATCCTAAACCCTAAGCCCTAATCCCCAAACACTAAATCCCAAACCCTAAATACTAAACACTAAGTTCCAAGCCCCCAAGACCAAAACCATGAACCTTACACCCTAAACCCTAAGTGTGAAACCATAAACCCAAAACCCTAACCCCAAACACCAAGCCCTAAACCCTAAAAGCCAAAATATTGGTCCCTTGAGCCACAAACCATAAATCCCAAACCTTTAAGCATAAAATATAAATTATAAGCCCTAAATCCTAATCCCTAAGCCATAACACTAAAACTTGAACCCTAATAACTAATCCCTATACACTAAACCCTAAGCTGTGAATCTTGAACCATCAACCATCAACCTTAAACTCTAAATTTATAAATCCTAAATCTCTAGCCATAAACCATAATCTTGAGTTATCACCTATTTAGAGAAAGGAGAGGGGGCATTGTCTAAGCCATATCGTGAAAGTATAGGGGTCATTCTAACCTATATAGAGAAAGGAGTGACTAGGGACATTCATGTAAAAGGCTTTAAGATGGATTAAATATGAATTCCTAAATAATTTGAGTGTTTTTTAATCAATAGGTCTATCAATATGCATAAATTTGTATCCTGCAGCATTCAACCTATAACATACATATAATAATGATACAATCATTCATACATTACATCTACCCCATACCTAGTATTACATGTAGGTATGTTGTCACTCATACATGACATATTCTTGTATTCATGATATAGTCACTCATACCAGACACCAATGTAGCTAATCACCCTAGTACACTCCATTTACACCTAAACCATTAACCCTAAAACCCAAACCCCAAACCCTAAACACCATAAACCTTAAATGTTGAACCCTAAACCTAAACCCTAAACACCATAAAGCTTAAACATTTAACTCTAATACATTATCCCTAACCCCAAAACAATAATTCTTAACCCCAAAAACTAGTGACTATATGTAGAACCTTAAACCTTAGACTTTATACCCTAGACCCTAAGCCCTAAAACCTAAATATTAAGCCCTTAACCCTAAATCCCAAACCATAAGCCTAAAATCATAAATCCTAAACACTAAACCATAAAACCTTAACCCTATACCCTTAATATTAAACACTAAACCTTAAACACAAAATTCAAAATCATGAACCTTAAGCCCTAAACACTGAACCCCAAACCTAAAACCCAAAACCTTGACCCCTAAAATCTTAACACTAAACCCTAATCTTAAAACCCTAAGCACTAAACCCTAAAACTTGAAAGTTAAACCCTAAACCACAAACCTAAAACCATAAAATCTCAAACCCAAAACCATAGACCCTAAATCCTAAAATTGGATAAACCTTAAACCTTAAAACCTAAATTCCAGAACCCAAACAATCAACCCCAAACACTAAACTATAAACTTTGAACCCTAAACCCTTAACCTGAAACCCTAAAAATGAAACCTAAATGACAAACACTAAAAATACATTGTGGAGACCACACCATAGAGGAATGATGCAAACATTGGTAGTTCATCTCAACCCCCTTTCCACTTTCCTATCATAATTCCTACACAAGCGCAAAGATTTCAATGTAAGGAGAAAAAATCCATAACAAAGTCAGTGGCATAAATGCTAATAATTTATACTCATGACCCACATCATTATTTAAAAATAACTCACAAACATGAGAAGATCTGAAATGCTTCGACCCTTTTGCTCGATGATTTGGAAATAACTATGTCTAAAAGAAGGATTTCACCTTATATGAAGCAAGCGTAAAGAGGTAGTTTTTGATCTATCATCATTTTTCATTATCCCTCATCATTCAAAATGAAATTTTGCCATAAAAAATGCAAAGAGGATATTATATTATTTCTACCATGTAAATCATTCAACAATCTCCCTAAAGTAATCCTTTATGACCCTATCTAATCTACTAGACATGAATGAGAATAATCACCCAAGTACACTCCAATTAGAATAAAATGAATTGAAACACCATTCAAGATTCATCTAAATAATATATTTCTCAGTTTGAAATAAATTTATACTGACTATTGGATTATAACACACTCTACTAGATGATGGAGTGACTAGGGATGATGAAATAACGATTAGGTATGATAAGGGACAATGAGGGAATGGTTAGGGATAATGAGGGATGAAGACAAATGAGGAGGGGGTGATTAGGGATGATTAAGGATGATGAAGGTTGATGAAGGAGTGATTAGGGATGATGAGGGACAATGAAAGATGATGAAGGATTAACTAGGGATGATAAGAAATGATGATGGTTAATGAGGGGATTATTAGGGACAATGAGGGATGATGAGAGTGTTACTAAGGATGATCAGGGATGATGATAAAGTGATCAGGTATGATTAGGGTTGATGAGGTTTGATGAGGGAATGTTTAGGGATGATCAATGATAATGAGGGATGATGAGGGAGTGACTAGGGATGATGATGGTTAATGAGGGAGTGATTAACAACAATGAAGGATGATGATAGCCAATGAGGGAGTGATTAGGGATAATGAGGGACAATGAGAACCAATGAGGGAATGAATAAGGATGATAAATGAATACAAGGGTTGATGAGGGAGTGATTAGGGATGATGAGGGTCAATGAGGGAGTGTCTTATGTGAATTTGGAGTGCTAGGATATGACTTTATTCTATGTGACTTTGGAATAATGCATGAGTTTGGAATTGAAGAATGCATGGATTGACCATCCATCTGACATTTATTTTAGAGTTAATGGTATCTTTTTTAAAATGAATTTGAATGGTGTTTCAATTTATTCTATTTTGAATGGAGTCTATTAGGGTGACTAACTACATTCATGTCTAGTATAAGTTATCGTATCATGACTATAGGTAGATGTCACGTATGAGTGAATGCATACATATATGTAATAGGTTTGCGATAGATGTCATGTATGAGTGACTGTATCATGAATATATGTATGTTATAAGTTACATGATACATGGTAGTCATTTATGTATATTGATAAACCCGTTGATTGAAAAATCCAAAAATTATTTAAGAATACACCTTCAAGCGTAGGTATTCAATCGATTAGGGGCATACTCAAGTAGGTAAAGTAGGTAGGGCATACTCAATTAGGTAAAATATGGGGCATAATCAATGGTATATATCTATTACATACCTAACATGATTTGTAACCTCATTTCTCATTATATCTTCTGATCTTGAAATTTTGAAAACTAAGTATTGATTGGAATTTGAAAAATTAACTTTTAAATGGTAATTGTTACATCTCTATAATCAATTTCAGAAGATGTTGAGTGGTCCTAATTTGTTATATTTAATTAAAAAATTTAAAGTTAATACTTAAACATTTATTTTACTAAATATATCCTTGCAAAACACCAAACATGGCAAAAAATATTGAAGTCCAAAGTGATTAGCAACTACCTCTAATTGTTATATATATATATATATATATATATATATATATATATATGTATTTCAAAAGGGTGTATGCTCTCTACAAAGGGCATACACCCTTTCAACATTTCAATTTTTTTTTGCACTTTCCCTCCAAATTTGCCTTGGGTACAAGTTTGGGGAGGTCTGAACCTATCTTGAAACTCGTCATGGAGCAACCCACTTAGTTTCTAGGAAATTTAGGAGTCTTTTTCATCTTTGTCGACACATCTGATCAAGTAGATTTTATTATTAAAAATATATATATATGGGTTTGTAAAGGAGAAAGTGTAGTTTTAGAATACATAATTTTTTTTAATGTTAGAATATTATTTATAATTATTACTTAATTTATACATAACATACCTCATTATGGATTATATACATATCGTCACAGATTTTCTTATAACTTTTTGAATATTAATCAAAATTTTATAAAACTTATATCTCAACAATCTACACATTGTCAACTATTCTTTAAAAAAAATGATTTTCATGAAGTTAAGGTCAAAAAGTTGTGTTCGTACACTTGCAATTTTAATTTTCTAGCTATCTTGACTTGTGAAATTATTTAAAAATTATATATATGATAAAAATTAATAAAAAATATTCTCAACAATATTTGACATTTTACCTATCCATATATGAAGTTTCATACAAAAATTGAATCGTTTACTCAAAAAAAGTGTGTTTATACTCATGCAATCTCCTTATTTTTTCAAAAAAAACTAATCTATTGTCATAAATGCATTTATTTCACACACTTTTATCATCTAGGTATTGAAAAAAATATATATCTAGAAACTACATTCAAAATGACATAATTCATGTTCTTATGTCATTGTCAAATTCCTTTTCAAAGTATCTTTAACATTCTCTCCAAGTTCAACTATTGTTATTTTTAGAAAAAAAAAGTGTGGTTTTATACCCCCCCACCTTTTGTCCCCCATTATCCTACATCTACCCACATATTATGTTGATTTCCCATTACAAGAGGATTTTTATATCCATGCTTTTCACATGTACTTCTCATGGTATACTTGGAGTGGATGAGATGTAGGGTATACATGATACATATGGTTATGGACACATTTATGCGTCACCTAAGAGGGCCTTTTCAAGTGGTTATACATGGTGACGATTTTCTAGATTTTCCATTTTCTATATAGAGATACTTAACATAGATTAAATATATTGCTTACTTACATCGAGTATACATATCTTGAGTGATTACATGCATATTATTCATGATATTTTTACATATTCCTTGCTACATGGATTATACCATATGCCTTGATTGATATATATCTCTTGATACTATACCATCCATACTACTATGCTATGATTTAGGGTACATTTTGAGGCACATGTTGCCTTGCAACTAGGAGACAATAAATTTCACACTTATCTCTTATAAATTATCATATATGTTCTACACACTAAGAGCATCTACTGGGCTATACTACTTGACCCTCTCACCTTGAGCATATTGTTCATATATTGCCACTTGGGGGTCAAAATAACGTTAGTACATTTGATATTAAATAAGATTAAGTTTGACATGAATTTGCATCACATACATCTCATATAGGCCCATAAGGAGTATATCATATTATTGTTCTTTGATCACATTAGAACTAGCTTACTTTTTAGAGCCATATACCTTATATATACCTTGCATTACTACATTAGTGGGTCCCTTATGCCCTAAGCACCATTTACATCTTGTATATCATGATTGTCATAATTACTATTTATAGAACAATACTTTACATTTTGGTGTACATGACATATACATTGCCAATAAGGGTTTCATCTTATGAGTTAATAACTTGACATGTCCTAAGAGGACAATAACAACTCATTTCTCACTTGTGAGCTTCATTAAATACATATTATATACATTTTCCTATGGGGTCATCATACCACGTATGCACTTTATTGAGCATATCTTTACCTATGGGTACATCATAGCCGCCTATTCACTTTATTGACCATATATGTGCCTATGGGGGGATCAAACCCACCTTTATGTTTTAATGATCACATTTATATGTATATTTTCCTACATGTGAATGGTACCCACCTATGCACTTTATTGACCATATCTTTGCCTATGGGGGAATCATACCCACTTGTGTGTTTTATTGATCACATTTATATGTATATTTCCTACATATACATATGCATTAGGGAAATTTTGTTGCCCAGGTAGCTCAGATTCTACATGTAGGGGATAAATAGTCTGCACAGTCACATCTTAGGTTCAAATTTGTAGAAACAATCAAGGTATGATCATTCTGGCCCATTTATGCTCATTTTCATTGTTATTGCCATTTTTATGCATTACATGAACTATGTATCTAATTTAGACATTAGAATAGATTTGAATTATGTATTTTACAACCATATATTAGGTCTATTCATTATTGCAATTTTTTTTAAAAGTGTAACTCAATGAACTACCCTTAAAAAGTATGCCAATTTAGTTTGCCAATTTCTAAAACAAGGACAAGCACATGGGAACATTTGTAGTGGCCACTGTAGTGGACATGCTACAACTTGTAAATGCCTATGTATGGGTTAATTTTGGCCTACTCTTGAGAAGGATGCAATTAAATATACTAAAAAGTGTAATCCTTGACAGCTTCACGATGATTTAATCCATTCACCTCCAACCAAACTTCAAATTATTGAATCTCCTTGGCCATTTTCTACATGGGGATTCGATCTCATTGGCAAACTACCTCGCTTCCAAGATGGGCATGTTTTTATCATCACTACTACCGAATATTTTACCAAATGGGTAGAAGCCATGCCTCTTGTTAACGTCACCAATCATGTTAAGATGTAAAGGAGTTGTTACTGGTTGTAAGTCATGTTAAGATGTATTGAGTAGTGTGTAAATATTTTGTTTTTTAGTTGCTGGTGCTCACAAATTTCAAATCGAATCCTCAAAGATCCTCTTTAGAGATAAAATTAAATATGTTTGCTTTTTTTTAATAATGAAAAAGAATCCATCCAAATTTTCATGACTCCTTTTCTATTCAAGATTAACCATTTATGTCTTACCAGCGATTGTACTAAGTAGGTGCAATGAAAACATTGACAGAGGTACTGTAAATGAAATATTAGCATAGTGTTAGGTTCAAATTTGTAGAAACAATCAAGGTATGATCATTCTGGCCCATTTATGCTCATTTCCATTGCTATTGTCATGTTTATGCTTTACACGAACTATGTATCGAATTTAGACATTAGAATAGATCTAAATTATGTATTTTACAACCATATATTAGGTCTATTCATTAGTGCAATTTTTTTTTTAAAGTGTAACTCAATGAACTACACTTAAAGAGTATGCTAATTTAGTTTGCCAATTTCTAAAACAAGGACAAGCACATGGGGGCATTTGCGGTGGCCACTGTAGTGGACATGCTACAACTCGTAAATGCCTACATATGGGTTACTTTTGGCCTACTCTTGAAAAAGATGCAATTGAATATACTAAAAAATGTAATCCTTGACAGCTTCATGATGATCTAATCCATTCACCTCCAGTCGAACTTCAAATTATCAAATCTCCTTGAACATTTTCCACATGGGGATTCGATCTCATTGGCAAACTACCTCACTCCCAAGATGGGCATGTTTTTATCATCACTGCTACTTAATATTTTACCAAATGGGTAGAAGCCATGCCTCTTGTTAACGTCACTAGTCATGTTAAGATGTAAAGGAGTTGTTACTGGTTGTAAGTCATGTTAAGATGTATTGAGTAGTGTGTAAATATTTTGTTTTTAATTTGTTGGTGCTCACAAATTTCAAATTGAATCCTCAAAGATCTTCTTTAGAGATAAAATTAATTATGTTTGCATTTTTTTAATAACAAAAAAGAATCCACCCAAATTTTCATGACTCCTTTTCTATTCAAGATAAACCATTTATGTCTTACTAGAAATCGAACTAAGTAGGTGCAATGAAAACATTGATAGAGGTAATGTAAGTGAAATATTAGAATAGTGTTAGGTTCAAATTTGTAGAAACAATCAAGGTATGATCATTCTGGCCCATTTATGCTCATTTCCATTGCTATTGTCATTTTTATGCTTTACACGAACTATGTATCTAATTTAGACATTAGAATAGATCTGAATTATGTATTTTACAACCATATATTAGGTATATTCATTAGTGCAAATTTTTTTAACCTATTACGAGTAAACTCAGAATTAGGGTAAATAATTATATGAATTTGACCATGTTCTCATGCCATTGCATATAACGATGTCATAGAGTCTATATGTCCCAGTATTTATGCTCCTTACAGTGTAATAACCCCATGTCTATCTTGCAATGTCCTTTCTCAAACTTGCTCTTCTTCTTCCTCTAACCACAATAGATTGCTTTTCACCCCACTTTCATTTCGTGATGTGAAACATTTCTATGCGCAATGTTAAGGATAGGGCCATGGACAGGGCCTACTAGAATTTCTAAGCAGGGGTTGTTGAGAAAATTAGGAGCCTTTCCCTATTTAATGGTCCCATAAAATTTTAATTCTTTTCTGTCGAAATATTTTAAGTGAAAATCTATAAGAACTATATTCCAATAAATGGCCCAAATTTTAATTAAAATTTAGAATCTAAAAAAAAACGTGTCATAAGAATAAAACTTCTTTAAATTGATGAAAAACACTTTAACATTTTACAATAATAACCGAAAGTTTACTCGTTAAAAATATGAAACTCATTTAAATTTTTTTTTAAATTTATTTCTTTAATTATATCATTTCAACTTATAAAACCAAATATCTAATTGAAAAAAAGAAATTCAAACTCTCTCTATAAAACAACATTGTATGTAAACCCCAAGTATCTCTAAATAGGGACACAAGGGGTACAATCGAGGGTCCCATAGACTACGGCTAATGTAAGTTATTAAAATCATTTCATTTCAATCAGCATCTGCTTTTAAAGCAAACTTCCCTATCAAAACACGGTCGGGCAAAGTAGGAAAGAGAAATGGAGGCTCAACTGAAGCTGGCCATGGCAATGTCCATTCTACGATCTCGTTCAAATAAATCACAAGCTGCACAGGACCTTCAACACTGGAAGAAAAAGGTTCACACCACCTTCATTATTTCTTAATCATTTATATTCATTAATCAAAGTTTCAGGTTATGAAGGTACATTTTCCTGTTAAATTAACTCAAATTACTTTATAAGTTGTCTTTTTGTCTTTTGGCTTTCTCATTATTTTTCTTTAATATAATACATTTTCTGTCAAGAAATATGCATATCCGTACTCTGTATTTTAAATTTTGCCTTGTAGTATTTTTCTCTGTTTCAAATTTCCTTAAGTCTCCCGAACTATAATTACTTCTGTCAGTTTGTTCATTGTCTGTGTGAGCTTTGATATAATTCACTGAGATAGTACGGTATCTTCTGTAGCTTTTGTATCTTGCATCCGTGGTCTTGGATTGAGGTTTTCAGTGTAAATAGTTGCTGGAATTTGTCAAATATAGCGCATTCGCTGTTAATTAAACTGTTATTTTGAGTACTCGACATTTTGATAGTGCGTGTTTTGTATTCACATTTTTATCAATGAAACCGTGGCTCCTGGTATCTTCTTTCTACTGACACTAGAGTTGTATTAAACTGGCGTGGTTCATCTCTCCTCGGTACTTTGCTAGGTTAAACTATATTTTGGAAATCCTACATTAGACATCTCCTTGAGTATTTAGCCCCTCCTTACTTTAGTCTGAATATTTGACTGGGATGGACGTTTGAATATTGTGTGTTCTTAGATTTTCACTAAGATTTTGTTTACAGGCTCTGCATTTGCCTTTTTCCTAATCGAGGGTTTTGATTGACCAGTGACGAAAGTTCTCCGTGGAGGTTATGCAAATTGATCTTCATTTTTCATTGGGATGTAATTTTGCATCTACGGGTAATTTTGCGTCTATGATTGGATTAATGATATTCTGATAGCACTCTGTTTTATGCGTAAATGTGTTGAGGCCAGGTCTGAGGATCTATTGGAAACCTTACATGCTCCATTTGCCATTCCTTATTTACTTGGCAGAACAACTACTCCTTGCTAATGACATCTTAGCAAAATGGAGTCCCAAACACTCCAAAATAGGAATAGTTTTAGGTTTATGAAATGCGCTGAGACATGATATACGAGATGCAGCAGGCATGTCCAACGTAGAAAGGTAAACGTAAAGTTCTTTTTAGGTCATGTCTAGGTGAAACACTATTTTGACATATGAGATACTCTTGTAGAGGCCTGCAAGACAAAATCTTTCCATTTGCCTCATATATTGTTCAAAATTTTTACCCCTGGGTTTTTGACCTCATGACCAAGTTTGAGAGTAAACCAAACCTTGCCAATCTACCTACACATGGGGTATGCCCAGTAAAGAGGCCACTGGACAACCAGAAACCACAGTGACACCAAGAAAAGTTCTCTAATCTAAGTTATTAAAAACATACCTTAAAAGACCTATATAAAATTGGCATGGATAAGCATAGTGCAGTGTGGTTGAAAGATTGCAAGGCAAGGAATACAAAACTCTAGAACAAAGAAAGACAATGAAAAGGAAGGCCTTCACTTAAGCAAAATGTTGAGAGTAAACACTGCCATGTCTCCATTACCAATTCTGATAATGTTTTGTGCAAGTGGCATGCTTTAAGAACTTACAAGGAACCAAACACGGAAATTGACAAATTAGCGCAATCCCTTCCCTAACCATAAACTTTGGACAAATCGCATTCTATTTGGAAAAAGTTCATCCACGAACTAAGCTTCTAAAGATTAGAGGACCTCAGCAGGGAAAAACTGGAATCAACATCAATGTTTCTCCAGAGATCACATGGAACACCATCTCATCAAAGTTAGGAAAGAAAAATAATTTTTACCTATTGAAAATGCTGTCCCAATCTACCAACTGCATGCTGTGAACTAGGAATTTGACTAAGAAGAGGAGATTAGTATGGTGTTAGTGAATGAAACCAAATAAAAAACACACTAAGCTAACATTTTCATGCCTAGTTACTAGGGTGAGCTTAGTAACAAAAACAAATGACAAACACAACTAAAAAGTAAGGAAAAACAACAAAATTCTTTCATCTTCCTTGGATGCTCCAAATGCCTTTGTAGTAGTGGCTTTCTCGGCTTTGTGCTTATGAAGTCCTTGGCAATGGAAGCTTGGCTACCTCCATCTCTTCTTGGCACTTTGTGGCTTGTAGCTTGGCTTGGCTTCGAATCAATTTGACATGATAACACTAGTTGCATGAAGCTTTGTAATCAATTCTGCATTATAACTTTGCATAATCATCTTTTTTGAAGATATTTGAGCATAATAACTTTGCACCAAAATAGCTTAGAAATGATGTGGTAAGGCCTTTTATTTATAGATTTTTAAAAATGTCTAGAATCAACCTGAACCGTCCATCTTAAGATTGAGTTGTGTGGTTGAAGATTAATTCAATTTTTAGAATTAAGTTTATAATTATCCTCACCATGACATTGGAAGAAGGGGCAATTAAGAGACATGGAGGGCATCATGGAAGACATTGATGAGGCATGGAGGGCATGAATCTTGATATTTGTGGCATTTATGGCCTAGAGATGTCTTCTCAGGAAATGAGGTCACCTGATGATGCAGATATTCAATATTCATTTCCAAAAATAAGTATTCAACAAGTTTTCATGGAATTCTTAATTAGGCCTTGATTTGGGTTAATTAACTCTTAAGCATGTTTAAGGACTTTGTGCACAAATTACTCAAATTGATCAGAATGCTTTGTTATTGGTCCAAAATTTGACTGGATTGGAATTGAAAGTCAATGTTAGATGCATTGGATCCGTTATCCCATTTAAGATGTTACTAACACCAAATAACAAAGACAAGTGTCTCGTGCAAGAGATTTGATAGGAAAGAGCAATCCAGAGCACCTAAGTGTAAAATTAACATTATGACTCGAAATGATCTGATCAAAGTTAGTTGACCCACAATTTGCATTTCCCCATTTAATGATACTCTAGCCAATATCGACCCTTGAATATGTCAGTTTCACATCATTTAATGTGTTTTAGTGTTTTTAGGCCAAATTGTATATTTTGGGTGGAAATTGGTCAAAAGTTTGGTTGGAGGTCATTGGTGGCCAGATTTAGGTGTCTATAGTTTGCCCCTGTTTGGGAAGGCGTTGTATGCTATAAGCATAGTAACATCTTCTCAAAGAATGAAAAGGTCCTGTATGCCTATAACTGCAATGATGATAAACTAATTGTGTGATGCCCCCTCGAGGGAATGGTTGGCACAAGTAGGTTGGCAAACGGTCATTCGAAAAGAAAGAAGCGAAACGAGGGGACCAAAGAAATGAAAGATGATGGGGTGAAAACACAATGATATTGAAAAAGTAGTCAAAGTCATTGAGAATGCAAGTGGGACGGTGTGCAATGATTTATCCAAAGGCCGTTATAAGCATTGTACTCCGATAGTGGCAACGTGGTATGATAACACAATGATTTACCCAAAGACGGTTATAATCATTGAGAAGATGGAGCTGTCTCTGTTAGGATAGACAAATAAGATAATAACATGCCCCTGTATGGGCAGAAAAAGTAAAGTGGTGACAACACAATGATTTGCCGAAAGGTGGTTATAATCATTGAGAAATGCAGGTGAAACGGTGTGTAATGATTTGCCCATAGGCAGTTATAATCATTGGACTCCGATTATGACAAACATCATAAACTTGGCCGAGGATGATGATAACTTAACACATAGGGTAATGATGAATTGGAACAACCTACTAGTAGGGAGATGCTCGTCCGAATTAATAAAGGTTAAAATTCTTTCATGGTTAATTACTCTGTTTGGGATATGATTGGGAGTGAATCGGGATGTTGATGCCAAAGAGATGTCACTATTGCTGAATAGACTTCTTAAAGCTTAGGTTTGTTATAACACGTGTAGGTAGGCATCATGGTATAACATCATGAGGACTTGGCCAAAATATGCATTAGCACCGACTCTCGTAATCTAATACTCAATAGAAAACAATGCACTAATGATTGAAACCATGATGACAATGTAAACATATGAATATGGATGGATTCAAGTGTAAGTGTGGGCAAGGAATCACCCAATGAACACACATAAACTGAATCAAGGCAACAGTGCTGAAAACACACAAACAAACAGACAAACAAACAAAATAAGCAGAAACAAACAAACAATGGAATAGAAATCATACAAGCATTGCCCCTAGAAAATATGCGACAACTGAACGAACAAAATGGAGGAATAGAAGAAAAGGAAGGGGGTGGCCGAGCTATCTCTATATGCACTAGGCAAGTGGACACTGCCTACATAGTTCCATGGATGTAATATCCAATAAAAAACTTCAGGTGCCAAATGTAGTTCTCCCAGGGAATGGAAAAAATGTGATAACTGAGGAAAACAAACAGAATGAATGTGATAGAAGAAGAGGAATGATTTTGCAAAACGGCAAGTGCGTGAGAGAAAAAGCCAAAAAAGATAGAGAAACTAAATGACAAGTGATTTGCTTGTAACTTAGTAAGGGTTCCCAGAATCTTTAAGGCAAAGAAGTGGTCAAATGTTTGTGGTTTTTTCTAATGATTTTTCAAATGTTTTTGGAATTTTTTGAAGTATCTCAATTCGATTAAGAATGATGAGACACTTAAATGGTTCAAGCTTGCAAAGCAACGAGAGTGTTTAAACTAAGGTTGCTCGCAAAACGACAAGAGCGTTCAAACTTAGGTTGCTCGCAAAACGGCGAGAGCGTGATGGAAAGGGTGACTGAGTTGACATCAACAAGTATCGAGCGCTGCCTACATAGTCCCAAAGTAGGACCTCAAGTCATTGTAGTTTCGCCCTATAGTGGAGGAATTCGACTAGTGTAGTAGTCAATTCAAACAAAACAGACACAAGTGGTAAAAAAACATAGTACGACATAGGAAGTGGCAAGTTGGTATGTCAAGGCTTAATAAATAAATTTCATCCTTAGTTTGCCCATAGGTGGTTATAATTAGGACACAACATGGATCAATGGTACTAATTTGTCTAAAGGCGGTTATAATTAGTAACAAGATTGGTGATAAGAAATGAATAACAAACGAAAGATCAACTGTAGAAACTTTTATCACACTGCTTCAAAATACGATTTGTCTGAAGTACGTGAACTAACTGATGAAACCGATCAGATACCTTGATGTTGAAAATGCATAACGAATAGAAAAAATCAAGGTCAAACGGGCTAGGCTTTAGAACACACTGGGCCGATAGGTCGGAAGCGAAAAGTGGATATGGCTAAGAGGATGGATAAGGATGATTTTTGTACAAAGAAGAATAGTGATAAAATGGCATAATTGAAACGGTTCTTATAGACAATACGCCTTAGCGCTCAAGCATAGTACCGCTTGAGATGAATAATATTCATCGGCTCAGGAAGTTCATCTCCGTCTGGTGTGGCAAGCTTGTATTCTCCTGATCCATAATCTGCAGTAATGATGAAAGGTCCTATCCAGTTTGGTTTGAATTTTCCTTTATGCTTCTTTTCGGTCGTGGTATTCTTTTGATTTTCTTTAAGAACAAGATCACCAAGTTCAAATATTCTATACTTAACATGCCGATTATAGTGGCCTTTGAGTCGGTTCTGATATGTTTGAAGATTGTTGAGCGTCGTTGTGCGTTTCTCATCAAGTAGGTCTAGCTCTTGCAGACGAGCTACTCGATAGTCATGATCATCCAGGACATGCTTGAAAGATATGTGTAGTGAAAGCAATTCGACCTCAATGGGAAGGATGGCTTTAGTACCAAAAATGAGTATGGAGTGGCTCTTGTGGGGGTACGATGATTGGTATGGTATGCCCAAAGGGCAGGGAATATCTGCAGGTGCCAATCACAATCGGCATCATTGACAATTTTTTTGAGAATATTGACAATGGTTTTGTTCGATGCTTCGACTTGGCTATTACCTTGAGGGTAATATGCTATAGAAAAATGTTGTGTGATGTTATATTCGGTACGTAGCTGGTCTACATCCTCGTTCTTGAATGATCCTCCATTATCAGATATAATGTCAGAGGGGATACCGTAGCGGCAAATGAGATGGTTGAAGATGAATTTGAAAATTTGCTTTCCAGTCACGTGAGGGGTATAGCTTCAACCCACTTAGTGAAATACTTGGTGGTGGTAAGGATATGTTTATGGCCATCAAATGAAGTGAGGTTGATCTTCCCAGTGAGGTCAAGTCCCCATGTAGAAAATAGCCATGGTGTCAACATCGGTTTCAGACTTTTGGCTAGGGCATGAATCAAATTAGCATGCCGTTGACATTTGTCACACTTCTTTACATATGCAGTGGCATTTGCGTCCATCATGGGCTAATAATAACCAATACTTAAGAGCTTTTTGGATAGGACTGCCCCGCTAGAATGAGCTCCACATACCCTTTCGTGTACTTCTCTTAACGCTAGTGTAGACTCTATCGAAGTTAAACAATGAAGCAGAGTTCCATCAAAACTACGACGGTAAAGGGTGGATCCAAGTAGAGTATAATGAGTGGAATGATGAATGAAGGTTTTGGTTTGTTTTTGAGATAGGTTAGATGGTAGAACTTGGTCATGAAGGTAGTTATAAAGGTTTGGGTACCAGATAAAATTTGGACCAACAATGTCACAAATCATTGCAACGGTTGAAGGTTCATGTGCTAGTGTTAACAAATTTTCGACGAGGAACTGATACTCTCTAGCTTTATCAGTTTGTCGAATCAGAGAACTAATAGTAGCCATGGCATCTGCAGTTCTATTACTAGCCCTTGGTATGTGCTCAAATTGAATGTTGGCAATTTGTTGCTTTAAAGTGTCGACCATGGCTTTATATGGAATCAAATTGTCATCTTTGGTCTGAAAATGATCTTTGACCTGATTGATGATTAACTAAGAATCACCATAAACTTGGAGATGAGATATGTTCCAATGCACTCCCTGTCGAAGTCCTACAACAAGTTCTTCATACTCGGCCATGTTGTTTGTATAAGGAAAGCTGATTCTGAATGATTTAGGGATTAGATTCTTCTATGGTATAATAAACAATAGGCCTGCCCCCGATCCATGTGAAGTAAATGAACCATCAAAATATAGCTTCCAACGCTATTCCTCAAGGGGTGTGTCAATGACGGTCATTGTGGATTCATCAGAAAATTGAAACGTTAGTGGCTGTGTCTGTGAGAGGTGGTTCAACAAGTTGATCTGCAAGAACTTGTCCCTTGATTGCCTTCTGATTGACATACTCTATGTCAAACTCACTGAGAAACATGATCCATTTAGCCATTCTACCTTGCAAAACTATTTTAGATAGTATATAATTGAGCGGATCTACTTTTGAAATGACCATGGTCTTATTCTTCAACATGTAATGGCGCAGTTTTTGAGCTGCGAAGACCATGGATAGACAAACTTTTTCAAAAGGTGCATAGTTATGTTCATATGTGACCAAGATATGACTTAGGTAGTATATGGGATGCTCTTTTTCATTGTCATCATGTTGAGCCAAGAGTGCCCCCAGAGCATGGTTGGTAGCTAATAGGTATAACAAGAATGGCATTCCCGGCATAGGAGGTAATAAAACAAGTGGATTAACAAGATAGTCTTTGAGTTGTTGAAAAATTGTTTGGCAGTGATCATCCCAGTGAAATGCAGCTTCCTTCAGAAAGTGTGTAAATGGATGACACTTGTCTGTTAACTAAGAGATGAAGCATTGGATTGATTGGATCTTAGTCTGCAAACTACGAAGTTGCTTTAAATTGGTTGGTGACGGCATCTCGATTATAGCATGGACTTTAGCCAGATCGACTTCAATACCTCTGCGAGACACGATGAAGTCAAGTAATTTGCTTGAAGTTATGCCAAACACATTTTTTTGGATTAAGTCTGATTTTGTACTCTCGTAATCTTTTAAATATCTTACGCAGCACTGTTGGATGGTTGGCTCCGGTTTTGGATTTTTCTAATATGTTATCGACATAGTCTTCAACAATATCATGCATCATATCATGGAATATGACAGTCGTGGCCCTTTGATATGTAGCTCCAACATTCTTAAGGTCAAATAACATTACCCGATAACAAAATGTTCTCCATGGAGTGGTGAACGTTGTTTTATGTTAGTCTTCTGGTGCTATTCTGATCTGGGTGTATCCTGAAAAGCCATCCATGAGGGAAAGCATTTCATAACTTGCCGTGGAGTTGACGATCATGTCAATATTAGGCAATGAAAAATCATCTTTAGAACAAGCTTTGTTGATGTCTCGAAAATCAATACAGATTTTAATCCCTTTAGATTTTTTACTAACAGGTACCACATTAGAGATCCATTTTGAGTAGTCAATGGATCGGATACATTCTGCTTCTAAGAGTTTTTCCAACTCTTCTTTACCAATACAACAATGCAAGGATGCATCTTATGTAGCTTTTGTTTTATCGATTTGTCATCATGATTAACCACAAGGTGGTGCAGAACCAAGGCGTGGTCCAAACCTGACATATTAGAATAGGCCCATGCAAAGATATCTACAAGTTCTCCCACCAGAGCTGTAAAGACTTCATGTTCCTCCTCAGTGAGGGACATGCCTAATTTTATCCATTTCGGGTCTGATGGAGTCTCGATGTTTATCTCTGTTGTATTTTCGACTAGAAGGGTCGAACCATCTTCTAGGATAGTAGGCAATGACTTGAACTGTTGGACTATGTCAGGGTCCTCTGCTAGGACTTGCTCTTCAACTTCTCCTAGGCATGATGAATATGAGTCCCCTAATGGGAGATCTGGCCATGTGACAAAAACAATCAATTTTTTTTGAAGAATTTAATCAAATACTTGTGCAAAACCGAACTCGGACCCATAGGCAAGTTCATCATTGGTGGTCTCCTGGTCTAAATTCAAAGAAGAATGAACATCCTCGTCTAATGGCACCTAAAATAGGGTTTCACTACTAGACTGGCCTTAATCTTTACTTTTTTCGTGGTTAGAAAGCGCCTCAAAGAGGTTTTCACTTTGGGACCTCAATGTTTTACTTATTTGTTTTTGGCTAAGGGTGTTCACCTGCTCTCCAAAATAGGTTGCAGGATCCAATGTAATTGATAATCTTGACTTGTGATCTCCCAACGGAACGTTGTCTCTAAGGCCTAAGAAGTCACATAATGCTTCATCATTCTAGAACACATCAATCGACAGACTGGATTTGTGTTGGTCCCAATCTATTAGTTGGGGATAATATAATGGCAATGGGTTGTGATCAATGATCAAGGTAAGGGTACAAATGACATTGTTATCAAACAAGTTGGTTTCAGCTAGGTCATTAAAGGTGAGGCTAAGATCAAACTTTGCTTCGCTGTCAGCATCATCATCACTAGTTGCTGGTGATGGAGTTTGAATAAGATATGTGGGGTCACCCTAAAGTGGTTTAAATCCAAGTCCATAAGGTCTTTCATACTTGTTCATGGAAATTGGCTTGATGGTTCCTTGCTGATTCGGTCCGAGGCCTCTTCATAATTGTGACGCTCCATGATCCTATAGGGAATAGGATACTTTGCACTTTTATGACAATCAGTTTGGTTGTCGTATAAGCATGATTCCTCCCCTTCAAGAGTGTCAGGTTCTAGTCCAGATGCTGGTACAAATGTGACAGGGCCCTTATCTTTGTTCTTTTATTGCCAATGCATGTGTGGGGTGATTTTAGGTCGTCCAAAGGTTTTCGGATTTTGAGGAAGATTGGCAATATGAAATGTATCATGGGTGACATACTCTCCCGATCCATTATTTGAAATGGTGAAATGATTAGAAGCTTCATGAGGCGGCATGTGGGAAAGGGAATCCAAGGTATTAGGATCTATGCAATTATCCGGTGAAGGATTAATAAGTATAGCCTTTTCTTTATCATGTTTGGAACTTAGATTCATGTCGTACTGATAATTGTAGCTTTGAAATTCAGCCTCAAGATGTTTGCAGTGTTCATATGGGTGTAAATCTCCTGGAATATTCACTTCCATCCTTGAATGGGAAAACTTGATACATTGGTGCAACGTTGATGGGACTGCATGAATCTTATGTAAACAAGGCCTGTCTAGAAGCATATTGTATGATAACTCAAGATCAAGCACATGGCAAAGTGTATCATGGGTCAAAGGCCCAATGATAACTGGCAAACTAATGGTGCCTTGTGATTCTCTTTCCTGATTATCATAGGTTTTGATGGTTATCGTTTTTGGTTGGAGATCTGTCATTGTGTACCCAAGAAGCTTGATGAGTTTTAGAGACACTATGCTGAGGCCTGATCCATTGTCTATAAGGACACGCTTCACTTTATGCCGCTTTATATAAATTTCTATGTACAATGGGTTATTATGGAGCAGGCCAAGGGAAGACATATCGCTTTGGTTGAATGTGACTTGTTGGACTGGAGCTAGGTGTCCAACCAAAGCTTGAAATTTATCGGGGATATGTCACTAGCAACAGTGGATTGGGTTAAAAACTCATTCAAGATGTTCGTGTGGATTAATGACGTTCGCAACAAATCTAAAATAGAAATTTGTGCTGGTGTCTTCTGCAATTGTTCCACAATATCAAACTTCTTGTCTTGGTTAGTATTGAATGGTTTATTCCGAGACTGAACGGTCGGTTGGATAACAGGTAAAGTGGCAGATGGTTGTGGCCCTGGGATAGTAATCTTCGACCTCAAAGTTGTGATTGCACAATTGGGAGTAAATATTGGACCATTATTGCTAACAAATGTTAGGAATGGTGTGGGACTAGACATAACAAGTCTCGGTTGCTGATGCACTCGTATGTGGTCACGTGGCAAGGACAAGTTGTCGATATAAGATCCAAAAGGGAAAGTCCTAGTTTGCTGTTTTCCTGTATGCACTCTCAGGTCAAAGAAGAATTATCCATGTAATTTGGCTGAGTGTTGTTGTTTAGCAACGGTCTAAGCTGATTAGTGCTTGGTCTAGGATTAATGGAGATGATATTAACACTACCCCTTGCAATATGACCTACAACATTGTTATAGTCATGTGCAACTGCATGGTAGGTTTGTTGGTTGTTACCATTATGACCTTGGTTTTGTCCATTGTTTTGTTGTTGTGGGTTCTGCTGTTGATTTTGCTGATTCTGCTTGTTCGACTTTTGATTTTGCTGCTGCACTGACCGTTGTTGTTGCTGATTATTTTGCTACTACTGATTGTTATGTCGGGGAAAGGGGTTTTGATAAATCTCAAGAGTTTGATTGGAAGTGGAAGCACCATTATCCAATGTTATCTCTCCATTCTCTTACATATTATCAATTAAATGCTTGATTTGGACACATATTCGTAGATTATGCCCGTTGACTCTATGATAGTCACATAATTCGTTTTCACAGTACCAATCAGGATAAGGAATGCCTTGCGGATAATGCTTTGGTATAGGCCAACTAATCAAATTAGCGGCAACAAGCTTGAGAAATACAGACTCAATAGAATCTCCTAGGTCACTAAAGACACGACGTGCAGGCACGGTTCTCCTAAGAAGAGGGGTTTGCAATGGTAAAGGCTACTGTACTTGTTGTGCAGTTCTTGGTTGTTGTGCTTGTGGCATTGGTTGGAGAGGTTTTTGGGTAGGAGTAAGCTGAAAAGGTGGTGCAGATGACGTTTGCACCGTTTGGACATGACGTGATTTGGTCACTCCATTTCTCACAACATTCTTATTGCAGTTGAATTGCTTCGGTCTTTTTTGGTTATTGGCCTGTGTCGGTTGCGATGCTTGCGCTTGAATGGGATGTTGATGTTGGACATTTTCCTGATAGGTACCTTGATTTTGATTAGTTGAATTAAGCTTGATGACTCCTTTATTGATGAGTGCTTGCTCGATCAACAAATCTTTATCAATGATCTTTTTGAAAGTATGTGCACATTGTAGTTCCAGATGATAAGCTATTTCACTATGCAAATTTTTAGTAAACACAGTGGCTAATTGCTTATTTGATAAACTATGAGTGAAACGGTTTGCAAGGGCTCTCTATTGTTGTGGATAACTTACAAAACTCTCACTAGCGTTTTGCTTTGCTTGCGTTAAGTCCACTAATGAAATTTCATGCTTGAGATTATAGGAAAGTGCTGCACAAACTTATCAGAAAGATCATCAAAATTTGTTACTGAATTTTTGGGCAACTTTAAAAACCACTCCAAGGCTTGTCCAACCAAGTTCCTTGGAAACAACAACAAAAGGTATATGTCGCTATATGCCACTGGTTGACATGCGACAAAGAATTCAATTAAATGGGCCTTAGGGTCATCTTTCCCTTTATATTTGTTGAATTTTAGTGGTTCATATCTTGGAGGAAATGGTATCTGCAAATAGTCCATGTTGAATGGATAGAAACACACGTCATCCAATTTGAACTTTTTAGTCTGTTTCCTAGCATGAATGGCAGCAATTGCATCTTTCATTTGTTGCAATTCTTGGGATAGGAATATAGAAGGAACATTGGTTTGAGGGAGAATATTGGTTTGGGTAGATGGTTAGGTCACAAGTGAGACACTTTGATCAGGGTATGATGGAAATTCCTGTTGGAGTATATTGGTTTGGTTGGGGAATGGACCAGGTATATGCATACGTGGATTATGATGTACTTGAATTTGCACATTTGGTTGTGCAATATTTTGATTTGGGTTGACGATAAAGGTTTGAATTGAAGGATTTTGTGGTTGGGATGGAGGGATATAACTATACTGTGCTCGTTGTGGTTGAAAAGGGACATGTTGTTGACTAATCGAACCTTGCTGTTGAGTGAAAACTTGTGGACCAAGACCCTGTCTTTGAATTTGTGGCACATTTTGAACCAACGGTTGTCCAGTAGGTACTTGAGAAACATGGGAGCCTCCTTGTTGCATGAATCCCTGTGGAGAAGTGAAAACAGGTTGCAGATTCAGCATCTGTCGCTGACCAATATTTGCACGTTGTTGACTAGTCATTGCTTGGTTTTGGATTGGCATATTAGTCTGCGATTGAAGAGGTATGTTTGTCGTTACCTGGCGAGGTGGAACATTAGTTGCCCCTGATTGAGGTGGCAATGTATTTGTCCTTTGTTGCGTTGGTACACTAGATTGTGCCTACTGTTGTGGAATACTACTCGTTACTTATTGAGGAGTAGGATTCGTCATATTCTGTCGTTGAGGTGTGACATTGGCCGTTGTTTGACTGCCTAATCCCATAGGTTGTACACTTGAGGAAGCAGTCGGTCAAGGTTGGGATGTAGAAACTCCTACTCCTTGGTATGATGATCCACTCATGGAATTAACTACAGGCACATGTTAGCTAGTTGTTTGTGCGTTAGTACCATTTTGATTGGGATTGGACGTTATTTGCACATTGTCCACTATATTTTGCTCATTATTTTGCGTAGAGGCCGAAGACACTTCTTCAATAACGGGCATATGCATCAAGTTATCTATCGAAGCAGTTTGCACGAATGGATTGGAACTCGGATTCTCTTGTCCAGTTAACTCTATCAAGACTCCTGTTAAAGGAACTAAGCCAGTAAGAGGTTTGCTCATCATGTTCATCTGATTGAAATTACATGCTAGATTCAGGTAGGTTTGATATGTTGTTTGCATTTGGTTAAAGTGGTCTTCCATGATGTTTTTGCCTCGATTAGATATATTAGGGTCTTGATATGTTGTTTGGATTAGAGCCATAGGATTGCTAGAAGACGCCTATTGATCATAAATGATATTGTGGGGCACTCTTACTAGGCTTAGTAAATTTTCATAGGGGAAGTCTGCTGGAAACTTGGCCCCTACCTCTATGGCTCTAACCAAAATCTTGTCTTTGTTCTCTAACAAATGTCGCTTAAACAAAAATAGATCATACGTGGAAGCCGTATTAGTAGAATATGACTGTTGAAGAACTGGCTCGTCCATTATGGGTATTGTAGCTAGGTATTGTGTGATTTGTTCTTGGTCTTGTTCTGAATAAGGTGGTGTGTTAACCAAATAGTTAGCCAAGGGATCTTGGCTTTGTGCCCCTAATTGAGTATTATAAGAGGAATAAGAATCCATCTCATAAGCAATATTATTTGTGTGGGGGTCTTGCACCGTCCCTTCCTGCGCAACTACATTACTAATCCCTGGATTGTACATGAGTCTACTACTAGTGTAGGAATACATGTTGGGATCCATAGTCAATGCTTTGTGATAAAAGGTCAAAGAGTTCTACAACCTCTAAAAATGACAAAATCTAAAACAAATGATGTTCCAATTTGGTCACAAATTATAAAAAAGGCAAAATCTAAAACAGATGATGTTCCAACTTGATCTAGATTTGTCAAAAGGATCAAAAGGTTTATGCAAAGATTTGTGAGGTAACAAGCTAGCATAAAGTATATAACGTTTCACTGTTCACACAAAGATAAGCAAGTAAATGGACTGAAAATCAAAATGCCAAACTCTAAGGTTGAAGTGTTTCAAATCAGTCTAATCTAGGAATTTAAAAGTTGTTAGGTCTTTTGGCCAAACACGGCGTCAAAAGCTAGACTCAAACAAGGCATGTGCTAGGACTCTTGGTCAAACGGCGTCAAAAGCTAGACTTTGAAATAGATGAAAGTTTTAATCTAATGGATTTGAAACACTTCTAACAAACACTAGGCATTTGATCCTTGGACATGAACTTGATCAACTATTTGAAACACTTCTAACAAACACTAGGCATTTGATCCTTTGACATGAACTTGATCAACTAGGTATAAGGTATGAAACAAAAGACACTTTAGAGATAGTTTATTTTCTCATAAATAATGGTATAAAATTTGGTTCTTTTGACAAATAAGCTAGACAAAAGTGAACGGTGTAATTATGCTAGACAAAAAATCACAAAAAGACACTCGAATTGGGGTGCAAATGTAGGAACAAATTTGAACTCTATACAAGAGGGTCTATGAAACAATATTTGAAATTTTCTGGGCAGCGTAACGATGCTACACTACCCAAAATGTGTGACAAAAAAGTTTGTTTCAAAAACTCTCTAAGGCAAAGATAGTTTTTCACAATTTTGATAGCATAACACTTTCTTGACTCCAAATGTTTATGGTGTGTAGACTCAAAGTGCAAGTGTTTAACACGAAATGGCTTAAGTCTATTAAGTGATGATAATGTTTATCAATCTTAAACGGCCTTCAAATTGGAAATTAAATCTAAGTTCCCTCAAGTTTAGTGCAAATGGTCAACTCACTTAACACATCAACCCTATGAATTTAAAAAGATGCAATTTCGAATTTAGATTATAAGTGAAGGACTTAAACAACTTTGGTAAAGGCCTAGACTCAATTGGGTAGCATAACTACGCCAAAGTGGATGATATGACTCCCAAGTTTTTGATGAACTTTGAACAAGGCAAATTGATGATTTCACGCGGACAACATAACGCCTCTTTGTTCAAAGGAAAATTAGGACTATGTGTTTGGTTTGAATTTGTTTGTTTACACCAAGTTTTGACTCCAAACAAGACTTTAATCCAGGACAAGACTCAACTGATTAATTGCTCTTAAACTCTAAACTGACAAGGTTGCTTGGTATTGTTGGAATCCGTCTATATACGTCATTTGAGAGGATTTTAAGTGTTCATCCAAAAATAAATGCGCATTATATAGTAGGATTTTTACACCCCTTTCTCTCAAATGACAGTATTGCGACATGGACCTTAAGGCGAACCTTGCACCAACAATACTTCCACAGCAAGTGGGGATTTGTCTAAGATCTAACAAGTTTCTGAACGTTTTAGGGGAATTAATTGCACAATGACTTTCATGCTAAACAATGCAAAAGAAAAGCACAGATATTGGGTCCGTATCACTTGGCTTGTTGCAAAAAGGTCTAGTCCTTTTTGCAATCGCTACATCCTGCTGTTCGTTTAGTGTAGTGCGATGTCCAAAGTGCCACTACGTCCCATGTGCAACTCCAATTAGAAGCCAAATGAAGTTAATGCTAGGAGGTGAAACCCTAGGTTAAAGCTTCCCTAAAGAACTCACGAGAGGTGATGAAGTCCCCCTCGCAAGCCAAGTTTGCATAAAAATAAAAAAAAATGAAAATAGAAAGACTTTAGGGTCGTTTTTAAGGTCATCCAAACTTTGACGAGTTTTTGGGGAGTGCTTTAGACGACTTACTTTCTAAGCTTTGGACTAGGCTACTTGCAATAAGAATGACACTTTTGATTCCAAGGGTTCCCTAAAGGGGATAAATGGAAGAGCATACATGCAACACCCCTCTTTTTGCTAAACAAAAATTAGGTCAAACAACTATTGAAGACAAAAAGCTTGAAAAAATGAGTTCATTTTTAAGCCCAAATAAAAATGAGGTGGTGTTCATTTGACCCCTTGGTCTTAGTTGTAACTTTGAAAACTAATGCTAAAAACACTTATTTAAGCACCTTAAATGTTACTTTAAGCACGAAAATAATGTTCCTAATTCATTTTTTAAGCATGCAAAAGGTGATCTAAACATGTTTTTAGCAAATGTCAAGCTTGGCCTTGCAACAAAAACGTTAGCATGTCCTTTAGCCTTGAAGCTATTTTGGGTTTGAAATAATGAACTTAAAAAAAAGAGCTCTCGGGTTTTTGTTTTAAGAAAAACATAGTGACCAACATCGGTTATATAACCGACGATAGTTACACTTACTAACTGACGACGGTTATCTAACTGACATTGGTTATACCAATAGTGACCGACGACAGCGATCCAATCGATGACGGTTTTACTGACATTGGTTACTGTGTAAACATGTGGCAAAGAAAAATGGTAAAACAAAGTTAGAAAATCAAATTGCAAGAGTTTTAATGATCTAAATGAAGATTTTAAAGTTGCAAAATAATTTTCTTCATGTGTGGGATGCGTCTTGTCCCATTGAGCGTGCCATATGTCATCTAAGAATTTGATTCAAGAGAGGATGGTTAGTATTGTGTTAGTTTCAAAATAAAAATAAAATGAAAGAAACACACTAACTAGCATAACATCTCTAGGCCTAGACACTAGAGAGAGCTTAGTTAACAAACATGAATAAAACACAACTAAAATGCAAAAGAAACCCTCTTGTACCTTCCTTGGATGTTCCAAATGCCTTTGTAGTAGTGGCTTGCTCGGCTTTATGCTCATGAAGTCCTTGGCAATGAAAGCTTTGCTACCTCCATCTCTCCTTGGCATTTTGTGGCTTGTGGCTTGGCTTGGCTTGGAATCAATTTGGCATGATAACACTAGTTGCATGAAGCTTTGTAATCAATTCTGCATTATAACTTTGCATCATCATCTCTTTTGAAGATATTTGAGCATAATAACTTTGCACCAAAATAGCTTAGAAATGATATGGGAAGGCTTCCTATTTATAGATTTTTTAAAATGTCTAGAATCAACCTGAACCTTCCATCCTGAGATGTGTGGTTGAGGATTAATTCAATTTTTAGAATTAAGTTTATAATTATTTTCATCATGACATTGGAAGAAGGGGCAATTAAGAGGCATGGAAGGCATCATGGAAGGCATTGATGAGACATGGAGGGCATGAATCCTAATATTTGTGGCATTTATGGCTTAAAGATGTTTTTTCAAGAAATGAGGTCACCTGATGATGCAGATATTCAATATTTATTTCCAAAGATTAAGTATTCAACAAGTTTCCATAGAATTCTTAATTAGGCCTTGATTTGGGTTAATTAGCTCTTAAGCATGTTTAAAGACTTTGTGCACAAATTACTCAAATTGATTAGAATGCCTTGTTATTGGTCCAAAATTCGATTGGATTGGAATTGGAAGTCAATGTCAGATGCGTTGGATCTGTTATCTCATTTAGGATGTTACAAACACCAAATAACAAAGGCACGTGTCTCGTGCAAGAGATTTGATAGGAAAGAGCAATCCAAAGCACCTAGGTATAAAATTAGCATTTTGACTCAAAATGATCTGATCAAAGTTAGCTAGCCCACAAATTGCATTGCCCCATTTAATGATACTCTAGCCAAAATCGACCCTTGAATATGTCAGTTTCACATTATTTAACGAGTTTTAGTGTTTTTAGGCCAAATTGTGCATTTTGGGTGGAAATTGGTCAAAAGTCTGGTTGGAGGTCATTGGTGGGCAGATTTAAGTGTCTACATATGCTTCATCAAGGACTAAAACCAAAGGAGAAGGCACTATTTACAAAAAGTATAAGAGAGTAGAAACAATGAAAGCACATAATCTCAATGCATGAAATGCAGGCTTCAATTGAGGCCAAAGTAGAAAACTAGCCATGGTAGAACATAGGTTACAACAAAAAGAAAGCTAGAGGTGAATGAAAATAAACCATAAATATCTAAACGATCAAATTTTCTTAGGAAATTAATTGAAACTTTAAAGCTTATACCAATGCTCCTCATGAACTTTATAGAAAGCCAACATAGCTGTTTTGGGTGGGGCTGTGGCAATGCTAGTGTTAAGCTGCGGTTGAGAATATGATTTCCACAACTGGGGAAACCTTTGCTGAGAGCCTCCTCAAATGGTCTACCTTTTGCTAACCCCTTTAGTCTAGCTTCACTTTAACCTATCATTCTCATTCTTGTAAGAGCAATGATTGCTTGTATTCTTTCCTTTATTTACTTATGATTATCATTTGAGACAGAAACTTTTCTATACCTTTAGTTTGGACGGAGTCATCCTTGTATATATAATAATACAAGATATGGCACTATGTTCTTCACCTTTGCATCCGTCAAACCAAATTCCATGTTCTATTTTCCTCTTACTTTCTTGTGAGATACGCCCTTGTGATAGTTTGCATTTGTATGATAAGATTAGTAACACAAGGCTGTCCAACAACACTTTCTTTTCTTTACCATATAAAAATTTTGTCTCCTTTGCACTTGTTTTGTATTTTATATATGACCTCTATTTTCCACTCAATTCATTTTTCTTTCCATGCTTGTTGAAGGCACCCGTTGTTATAGGATATGCATAAATACTTAGTTATTTTTATTTCATTATCATGAAGCTTTTTTGGCCCATATTACAAGCATTCTTGATTGGCAACTAAGATTGCAGAGGATTGGTGGTTGCTTAATAATGTCGTTTGTTTCAGCCCAAGAATGTAAGATGAGTTATGCACCAAAGTGTTTTATATCACAATAATTTTCGAAGAATATATCTCAAGCCCATATATTATGAGAGATGCTTTGTGAACTGACCAAACAATCTTGTTGGCCATTATGGAAATTGACCTTTATGAAAATGTAGGTTTAAAATTAAATTGGAGATAGAACTATGGAATAAGACTTGCACAATCGAAAAGTGCATTCTAAGAGCTTTAAAACAAAAATCATATGCTCATAGTTGATTGAATCATGGGAGGGAATCAATGACCATAAAAGATGACTTAAAAAAAATAACACATAGGCCAACTTAACAAAGTGGTTCATGAGGGCAACTTACAGTCCTAATTCTTAGTGATATCAAGTCCAAAGTAACTCTGATCCACACCATTTAATGGAATTTTGAGTGACAGCTGCCCTTTTGTAATGTTCTTTCTATATTAATGTATTAGTCCTTTTCTTATAAAAAAATTGACATTCACTGGACATATTAAATTTTTCAAGCCCTTTTTATAGATCAAAGCTTAAGCGAAGATACCAAGTCAAACTACAGCTAGGGATAAGTCAAATTGGGGTTTGAAAAGGGACAACCAATGAACATGAAAAAGACAAATGTAGGGAATCTCAGTTAGAGGTCTTCCAAATGTCAAAAATACCACTCAAAAGACGAGGGAAAGGAAGTGATTTATTCTTCTCTTAAATTCATAGTTCATATGGTTTGAAGATCCATTGGGGAGCACCATAAGAACACATACAAGTTTTAGTAGAAGTGCTAATTGATAGGTTACATATCCCTATTTTTCTTAAGACTTTATTGCATTAGTTGTTCTTTATAGAATCAAATTTCATCTATTATCCTTTTTTTTTAGAGTTCATTAATTGTGTTTTATTATGTATGGGTGGACAAATACTTTAAAAATGGATTCTTTAGGTTTTAAGAATAAAGTCGAGCATAATTTTACTCACAAGATTATCCTTTGGAATTGATTACAAAGCTATTTCTGCAAGTCTTTTCCCCTAGTTATGGAAAATGGGTCCTATAATAGCCATTAGCAGGATATTTCATTGTTAAAGATTCCAAGTGAAGTTGTCGTTGATCCTACAGACGTAACATTGACACATGTTGATGGAGTTTGGACAGGTGTTTGACACTTCAGTGTCAATATGTGGTCCTCAACATCAAAGGACAAGAGTTGTATTATCATATTGTTATGTGAACTAGCCTTCCTACTTAAATATATGACCCTTGATGTTGATAATGTAACAGATATAAACTATAAATATAAGAAAATTGAAAAATAGCGTAAGTGAAATATGATATGGGAATATAATGAACACCATTGATATATGATATTTGATATGTTATTCTATGATCAGATCATACAATGAAGACAATTTGGAGTGTTGGAATCTATCTTGTCTTGTACTATGTTGTTTGTGCTTATAGATGCATGATTATGTGTTAAGTGTTATTTGTAGTGACGTATTGCTAATGATAGGTGTTACTTATAGTATTGTGGCGATGTTTTAATATTTTGAGTTTGGTAGATTAGGCCACCCCCTTAAAATCTAGTTATTGAGAAAGCGTTAGAATCAAGTTTCCTTTCTTAGGCCCAATAGTTGGAATGGAAGATAAAGATACTACTTTATGAATTAGTGGGAGAGTTAGAGGACTAGTGGGAACTTAAAATATAGATATTTTTGAAGAGAATCGAAGTTCATAAGTCGTTGATACAATTATGGAAGTCAACTGATTTTTCAAACCCCCTAACTAAGAATCACTTGTAGAAATTTCCCATGTTTTGTACCCATGGGGCTTGAGAATGAACAATTTTTGTCTAAGATTCTGTGGACAAACCCGTAGTTTTGAGCAAGAAGAAAATGCAATGGTTGGAGGTTATTGATAAACCCTAGATTAGAGCCATCAAATACTGGTTCGAGACCATGCTAGATAGACATGTCATGTAGTGGGTGATACAAGAGTGGAAGAGATTTGATGCCAAAGAGGAACACTTTGTCATTGATGCCAGAAAAATATTCATTATGGGATTTCCTTTATTGTTGAAGAATTTCTTTATCTAATAAGGAGTTGCCCCAAATTTGAAGTAGTTTTCTAAAGGGCCACATGAACCTAGGGGATGGCGTCAGGTGTTTTACTTATTTTGTGATTAATGTGATCTAAATAGAGTAAAACTTTGAATATTCAAATTATGTAAAATAGGGCAATAATGATACAAATTTGAATGCAAAAGGGCAGATTGATATTGCACTTAGATAATTGGAAATTGACAAAATATTATGGAAGAGAGGTACTTAGCTTATATTAATATTTTGTTGCTCACTGTGTTTGTCACTGCTTTTGAAAATGCTCTATGTCTGCTCTATAACCATTCAAATTAGGAAATAGCGACCCAAACCTTGCGTGGATGTCTTCAACAAAATTGGGACCCCTGCGACGACCGATTCTATTTAGGCATTGCCAATGTTGTCCTTGTTGACTATGCAGGATTGTGACATCTCAGACTGGTATGCTTGCACCTATAGATGCCCCCTATGTATGTGCTCACCTTTGGTCCTATGCCCCAATCCCTATTTTGCTTTTTTTTTTTTTGAAACCCTAATCTCACTTTGGGCCAAAAGATGATCCTTGAAAAAGGAGTTACTATGTTGGGTTGGACAGCCCTAACCACTCCTTGCTGAGTGATTGAGTGTTGCCTATGTTCCAATGCTATGAAGAGGGCTCAAACTGCACAAAGTTCTCCCACCTAAGTGTGTGTATGTGTATGCACCATCATGATCAATCTAGAATACAATTTTATGTTTGGCTTTCGACACTTGACACCATGCAACTTTGACATGCATTTGTATTCAAACATGGCTCTAAGATCGCTGTTTTGAGGGATGTTTAGATATGTATGCCTTTGTGCTAATGTCTCAAGAGAGCTCTTATTGATTTCTCCAGTTTGCTAGGATTTTTCAAGGTAGTGGCCAAGTGAGTATAACCTTAGGATTGATTTGTATTTATAATTGACTTTTTGATATTTCTCACTATGACCAACCCATAAAACGTGTCTAGGCCAACCTAATGGAAACTTTCCAATTCGAAAAATAGCTGTTGAGTGTACTTGAATCTTAGACATTACTGGTAGAGGTAGATACCTGCAACGAACCACAACTATCTGATTGATGCTAGTACTGTCTTGAGAGTGAAAACCAACAATCCGACAGATGCATATAGTCTGTTTAAGATTTTAAAAGGCTCTTGCATTGACTAGGGTGATCTTGAAAATGTGTAACTGGTAAATTGAGTTGGCTAAGACAATAGGTGGGTAGACGAATGAGAAAATTATGCACAAAAGTCAAATGTGTACGCAAAGTCCAAGTATGTCAAAGTGTGCCGAAGTATTTAATACCAAATTTAGGTGTCTACAAATGTGTCCCTTTTAGTCTAGTATTGAAAATGCTATATTAAAATGATAAAAAAAAAAGTTTGTTACCTTTGATTAACCGCACTTGGTGTTGACAAGTATGCCCCAAATGTTTTGTTAGCTCCATGCAAAACCTGCATGGAAACATGTATAGATCAATGTTCTTTCAAGATAATCAATTTGAAATAATCTATATAATTGAATAATTTGAAATTGGAAAGCCAAGTAATGAATACTCTTGAGGGTATGCAAATCAAGTTGCCCCATGCTGAACTTGTTTGGAGAATGCCATGGGGTGATTATGCGGATGCCCCAAAGAGATGCAACCACTGAAACCATTAGTTGAGTAGTGTTAATGCCTCAACCACCATTGGAGGAGGTGCTAGAAGTTGATTGCTGCAAGAACCTCAACTGGACTATTCTAAATATCATAATAATTCTTTTTCGGAAACCCAATCCAAGGTTCTATGTAATGGCGAAACTTTGAAACAGGTTCGTATGTAAATGTGAAACCTCGAAATAGGTTCGTATATCAAAATGGAACCCGAAACATGTTTGTATATAAAGGTTCAACCGTTGTACATAGAATATAGGTCCAAAGTGCTAACGTAGTACCATTGTTCCCTATCGATCCACAATATAGAAATAGAAAAGTATTTGCATGAACAACATTCATGCCTCTGTAGTCACTACAATTAACATTTAATGCTAAAACAATGCACTTGTGATCACTCTTTATGCACACTTAACCTATGCTCATTTCCACGGTTCTAAACCACTATTCCTCTACTTCTATGCAGATGATCCTCTACCTTTAGTCAACTATGATATTGAATGTTTCCATTCCTCATTCCAAGCAGCCTAGACTCATTATTTGACTGATTTATTCTTCTAGTTTATTTGTCTCTATTCCTCAGACAAAACTGCTTCTTTAGGACAATCCTGTAGGCCGTTCGTGTTTGAATCCGCCAGTTTCTTCCTCATACCAATCAATGGCCAATTGCCCAAATTCAAATTTATCTAATGGGTCATCTCGCACGTTTTGCAATCTCAATTCGAAGAAATTCTAAAAAGACCACTATATAAGCACATTTTCTACCCATTTGTTCATTAAATGGCAAGAGGTTCTCATAATTGCAAATTTCATATATAATCTAACTGCACATTGAGAGAAAAGTACCTATTCTTTCCAATTCTGAGTACATACAACCCAAGTAGCCCTGAGCTAGGTCTGAATACCATATCAAGATCACAAGTCATTGTTTTAATCACTTATTCACTCTAGGGTTGCACTAACATATAACATTCCACCAGTGTTGTACACACCATTATAGCATGAGGAAACTATATAGAGTTTGATCCCTCTTTGGAGTATTGGTATGTAGGCAGTGCTTAACACACGGAGTGTTGAGATTAAGCAGAACCCCATCCCCTTGTTCGTTGCCCCCACTTTTATAGTATTTGTTCCTCCTTGTCATCGAGTCAAGGTTTTGAGTGAAGAAGGTACACAATGGCTCCCGTAGCGAAGCAAATATATTTATATATACACATAATATCTATAGGTGAAGGTGCATTGATCAAAATCTACAAAGAGGGAAAAAACCTGAATGACATAGACACACCCTACAGATAACAGTGTAGGCCATCCTAGTCCAAACAATGTGGCCTTGTCCCAGGATAATGCAGAACCCTATTCCTGATTCACAACAACCTCACATAGCCTCACAATCATTTTTCACAGTCATTGTTGCAGTCCTACAGTTTTGAGTTCCACATAAGTCATCCATCTCTTAGTATTTTACCCGTTTAGCATATTTCTAAAAATAATTAGTTGCAATTCAATCATGTGTATTTACTGTATATCTTATGCATTCTGATTTACTCAATAGTTTGTCTTAATTAGATTAACACTTCTTAATTTTCAAACATATTGGTTAACCCGCTTTCTTATAGAGCATTGCAAAACCCTAATTTGCCCTAGGGTTTCCTTCTATCCCTTTTAGCATTTTTGTTAGGGCTTTAGATCTATGATTTTATGATTTTATACTAATGATCATAATTATTGAATCTATTTATTAGCGCTTGGTTCAAAGTTTCTTGGTTTTATTTACATGTTGTTTGCCTATAACATGTAAAATATTTCAGTAACATGTAAGCCCATGGATTCATAACTTAATGAAAAAGATAAAACTTAAGATAAATCAAGAAAATCATAATGAACAATTTCGAGCTCTCTTGGATTCTTATTGTTGCACTGCGAATTTTGAGTTTCCACTTGTTACTACTAGACGTTAGAGGGCTCAGATGGTTTCTTTTGTTCCTCTTGCTCCTAGACCTCCCAATTATCTTAGCTCATATCCCGCCTCTACTATTCGCCCTAGGCTTATAATAGATCTTGCAGTTTCGAGTTGTTATCACTAGATGAGGTTGGGTGCCTCATTAGCCAAGGCAAGAGGAACGAACTCAAGAAGTCCCTCCTCGTCCCCAAGCAAATCCAATGGGGTCTGTTATTCAATCTAATGGGTATGATATTGTTGAGCAATTAAGAAATACACCAGCTAAGATTTCTATGTTATAATTGCTACATAAAGCTACCATTTTCAAGGATATTTTGTATCAAGTATTGAACCAAACACAAATGCCATGTGACATAGAGCCTTTTTATTTTGCATCTATAGTAAATACTTTGAAAGATGTTGAGGATGCTATATCTTTTGGAAATGATGATTTGTCTACACAGTCTACTATTGATCAAAATCTTCCTTTGTTTATACAAGTTCAAATAAAACATATGGCAGTCAAAAGGGATTTGATAGACAATGGTTTAGGTTTGAATATTTATAACCTTACATTCTTACAGACAGTGGGTATTAATTCGACTTCTTTTTAAAAGACATATAAGAGTATCCACGAATTTGGCAATGTGCCTTGACAAGCTTTGCGTTCTATCACTTTGGATATCAAGGTGGGGCCCAAAATATTATCTGCTCAGTTTCAAGTAATGCCCAATCATTTGCATTATAATTTACTATTGGGTAGGCCATGGATACATGCAATCGTAGTTGTCCCTTCTACTTTACATTGATGTGTTAGATTTTTAGATGACGGATAGTTATATACGTGCCCTGCTGATAATCAACCATTTAGAATTTTAAAATTACATAATTTACTACTGAGGATAACTCACAATTAGAAGCACCTCAATTTACTATAGTGCCACCACCTAAGATCATACCTATAGAACAAATGCATACTTATGAGATTGGTGAATCCAATAAAAATGATCAAAAGTTGCAATCTATAGATGTTTCAGAACAACATTCACCTAAAAAGATAGAACAAGTAGAGGATTTAAATGAATTACCTTTATTAATAAATTCAAAAGATCCAAAATTTATATCCATACAAGATATTGATGATGATTTTGATGTTAGTGTTGACGCTGTGGATTGCACCCTTGACAAAAGGCTGAGCTTCTCTCTTCCACGCAACACAATGGAGACTCCCCTCTTGCTGTGGGTTTGACAAAACTGAGGGGAGAATCTCTAGATAAGGGCTAGCTCCCTTTCGATGCATCTCTGAAGTCTTTTACTACTACTGCTAACAATGGGGGGGGGTGAAAAGGGAGAAGGATATAACTGAAATAAAACCTATCTAAATGGTGAAGCACCAAAAAATGATTGATCTACCTATTTTTGACATACACTTTACATCAAGAACAAGCTAATATACACTTCATTTGACACGAGAGAACTCTTCTGCATCAGTGTTTCAGTAAGGGGTCCTCTGGAGATACAGGGAGGAAGAAGTACTAGAGGTGTTCTAAGACACACTATGGCAGCCTGTTCACATGCGCCTATACTTTGCTATGGACACTTCTTGCTGACCTGCAAAAGAAGAAACTCACAATACACTAGACATGCTGTAATTATTCTGTAAAAGCACAAAAGAAAATGACTTAACACAAGACAAAACCATAAACATATGCAAAAGTGCAAACTCAAATGGAGGTAAAAATGCTGTCTTGATTCAAGGTAAAATCTTGCAGGGCTTCGCCATACAAGCTGAGAGATATCTTCCTCTCTTGGAGGTTACAATATATATAGCATGAAAAAGAAGACTTTGGCGCTTTCTAGAACAAGTGGCTCATGTTGCGTTGAACACATTGGAAAGAGAAAATTTGCTCATGCTGGTGTCATCTTTCTAGAAACGCCCTGAAATGACCATGCTGTAGATGTTGCAGGTCTTGACTTTGGTGCTTAAAGCGTATTAAATGTCACTGCGAAAGCATGGGTCGCTGCAAATATCTTCCTGTGCCAAAGCTTTCTGTGCCACCTGGACTATTCTATTTGCCCCTGCGCTTGGCTGGGTGTCTTTTGGAACATTCCAAATGTTGTGTGCGTGGCCGTGTTTTGGGTTCTCTGTTTTGTTCCCTTTTTCCTTGCTATTTCTTGTCTCTTTTCGACAATTTTGAGCTCTCGGGCTATTATTTCATCTTTTGCTGGCTCCTTGGGCTCCTTTCTCAGTGGGCCGCTGAGTTTGTCCTCAGGTCTTATGCCCCTTTGAATTCTCTCGGGCCTACGTCATTCGAAAACCAACGGCTATTTCACTGTCTCGAATTTGATGCCCGTGGGGACGTCACCAGATGTTTAAACTGCGAACGGCTAGTTCACCATGCTAAAGTTGACGTCTTTGGCCCTGTCATCATCTTTGGTAATTCCTTCGGCCTTTACAAAATGAACCTTCTCGAAGGGAAGGTGTCCCTTCGAAAAAGTGGAAAAGGTCCCTTTTCGGCAGCCGAGAGTCCCCTGCAAGGGCACTTGCCCTTCGGGCTCTTTCGGGCTCCCTTGTCTTGTCAATTCCTTCGGACATTTTACCTGAAGGAAATTTTTTCTTCAAAGGCTCGGCCTTTGTGAATTTCTTTGGACAAAATGTCCGAAAAAATTCCTTCGGGCATTTTATCTGAAGGAATTCATCTTTGGTTCCACATGGATTTTCTTCGGACAAAAAGTCCGAAGAAGTCCTTTGTATTTTTGCTTTGTCATTTCTTTTGAAGGAAAACTTCCCTTTCGGCCTTCTCTTTGATCTCTTTTCAAAATGTGTTCCTTGCCCTCCACAAGGGCACCTTGGGTCAAAAATCTCCTTTGGAGCCTGCTTGAATGGCCCCATTTGGCACCTTCCTACCCTCCGCAAGGGCACTTGCCCTTTAGAGTGTTTGTAAAAGACTTGCATTTCAAAGAAATGACCCATTTCTTTGCCAAAAAGGCTTGGCCAAGGCAATTTGCTGAAGCGAAATGAGCCTCCGTATCAACCCGAAAACTTGCAGGACTCAAATCACTCGACTCTTTCGTAGAAGAGGGCTTCGACAAAGGGAAAAAACGACAATTGCAGTAAGGAGAAGATATTAGAGACTGAATAATCAGTCCCTCCAAAGAAAATTCAAAAGGGAGACTGATTTTTTGGGCCTATAAGACCAAAATTTGGTCAACAATCTGGTGATTCATAGGGGAAGCATGCCTGCTATGCTTAAAAAGATTGGTAGCCTCAAAGTCCATTGGGCATGGAGTCAAGATGCAGCTTGAAAGAGTTAGCGACAACCTTCTAAAGACCTATGAACCAACAAGGATTTTACCTCAAACACAAAGGAAAACACACACAATAAAGGCTAAAAAACTACACACACGTGTGCAAACATTTAGGGAAAACAAAGACAACTGAAAGCAAACTATTATGTACAACTAACTAAGTATATTTGCCTCCCTCTTGGATCAAAAGGAAAACTTCTCAAGCCTCAATGGCAAGAAAACTTATGGTCCCAGACAAGTGACTAAATGGAATGGAGACTTGGTGACTTGCCCTTCTGGCCTACTACCTTGATTGGCTTATATCCAAATGAATCAGGGTTAAACATGCTTCCAACATATATGTATTCATCTTGCTCTCGGAAGCTTGCCTCATGCTGGCCCTTCATGCTAGTGTATCTCACCAAGAAGTCAATGGCTGTTGGCTCATCACCATAGGGATCATCTAGCTCATAACCCCCTTGATATGCATCACGGATTGACTTGTTCCCTTCTGCCTCATTGAAGAGACTGTCAAACTTATCTTCTGCTTTCTCATGGCTTTCTTGAAGAAGAGTGACTGTTGTGATGTCTGAAATGAGATAACAAATTGCTTGCTCATCCCACAAAACATCACCTTCTTGCTCAAGGCTCTCTTCTTCGAAGCTTTCATCAAGTGGACAGGCCTTTCCTTTTCTTGCTCAAAAATAAGAGTCTCTAGTTGTTCGAAGACATGCTCCTGATCCTCCTCCAACTTAGGTCCCATGGCATGGTCATTCTCTTCATCAAAGCAACAAGGAAGTTCATCAAACAAGGGAGGAGAGAGCTCACCATGCTTATTTTCCTTATCATCTATTGTTGACAAATAAAGTTTGTTAACTTCTTCATATTGCTGGAACATCTGCATGTATGCATGACCTGTGTCTTCTCCATTGTTGATGATGTCTTCAAAGGGAGCATCCATGATGATCTGATCCTCATTGTCACTCACGATAGCCTCTTGGGCAACTGCAAATTGGATTCTCTCTTCTTCACCTGCCTCTTTCAAAACAGGTCCCTTCTTGAGAAAGAATGGAGTGGAGGGTTGATGGACAAACTCATGTGGAAGAGAAGGCAATCTTTGAGCTAGAATCGAATGATTCTCTTCCTTCCATTTGGCCAACACTTCATCTACATCAGATGTGGCTTGATAGCTCTCTTGAAGAAGTGTAGATGGGGTGTGTTCAGACATGGAATCTTCTGCTTGATCTGAACTGTCCATCACACCTTGGTTGAGGAACTTCATTCTGGACTCCAATTCTGCAATTTGCTTGGCTATATTTTCTTGGGAGAGCCTTTCTTGGAGATCATGAGGATCACCATGAGTAGGGGCAACTTCATCATTTCCAAGGCCCTGAGCTAGTTCGTGGTATTCCCTCCTCCAACTTGGAATCTTGACATCATGTTGAAAGACTTGAGGAAGTTGAGGAAGACTAGGAAGAGACTGTTGATGCATAGGAAGAATTTTCTGAAGAGACATGTTTTTCAAAAGCCATAGGATGATTCCCTTCAAAAGAGGATTCATAATCTAAGGAATTGGGAAGGTTAGTCTCCATGAGAGGTTGCTCTAATGCCCTTTGATGTTGGAAAGCTAGGTGCAAGGGTTTAAGAGCAGGAGTGGTTACTGCATCAGATGAGCTAGAGTGAGCAAGTGCTATTTGGTAGAAAGGATTTGGTGCACAAGAGGGGGCTTTTTTTAGAATAGGAGGGGGTTGCTTTGGAATGGGAGGAGGCACACGAGGCTGATTGCTTTGAATGAATGGACTCTCCTATTTTGCTACTTCCTCCTTCATGGATTGCAAGCCTTGAGCTTGCCTAAACAAGCACTCCTCTTTGTACACAAGCTCTTGCTGATATCTATTATGCTCCTCCAATCTGTTTACCTCCATCACTTGCTTCTCAAATTCTGGCATTACTTCCCTTACACTAGGTGAAGGGCAACCAGGAGAGCTGCTTGAGGTGATGCCATGAACAACCTGAGCTTGATCAAAGTTATATGAAGGAAAACAAGGTCCATGCCGCTGAGCAATGGGATTATACATACCAAAATGTGATTTCTTGATGGCACCAGGACTGCTTAACCAGCTGATTCAACTCGGAGTCGCCATTGGTGTTGGTTGAAATGCCTCCAAAGGCTGATTGGTTGAAGAACACACCAAAAAATCCTTCAACTCCTTGGACAAACTGTCCCACTGGGCGTGCCAAAAACTGTTGACGATGTGGATTGCACCCTTGACAGAACGCTGAGCTTCTCTCTTCCACGCAACACAATGGAGACTCCTCTCTTGTTGTGGGTCTGGCAAAACTGAGTGGAGAATCTCTAGATAAGGGCTAGCTCCCATTGATGCATCTCTGAAGTCTTTTACTACTATTGTAACAATGGGGGGTGAAAAGGGAAAATGATATAACCGAAATAAAACCTATCTAAAACGGTGATGCACCAAAAAATGATTGATCTACTTAGCTTTGACATACACTTTACATCAAGAACAAACTAATATACACTTCATTTCACATGAGAGAACTCTTCTGCATTAGTGTTTCAATAAGGGGTCCTCTGGAGATACAGGGAGGAAGAATTACTAGAGGTGTTCGAAGACACACTATGGCTGCTTGTTTACATGCGCCTATACTCTGCTGTGGACACTTCTTGCTGACCTGCAAAAGAAGAAATTCACAATACACTAGACATGTTGGAATCATTCTATGAAAGCATGAAAGAAAATGACTTAACACAATACAAAACCATAGACATGCAAAAGTGCAAACTCAAATGGAGGTAAAAATGCTATCTTGATTCAAGGTAAACTCTTGCAGGGCTTCGCCATACAAGTTTAGAGATATCTTCCTCTCTTGGAGGTTACAATATATATAGCATGAAAAAGAAGACTTTGGCGCCTTCCAGAACAAGTGGCCCATGTTGCATTGAACACATTGGAAAGAGAAAATTTGCTCATGCTGGTGTCATCCTTCTAGAAACGCCCTGAAATGACCATGCTGTAGATGTCGCAGGTCTTGACTTTGGTGCTTAAAGCGTATTAAATGTCACTACGAAAGCATGGGTCGCTGCAAATATCTTCCTATGCCGACGCTTTCTGTGCCACTTGGACTATTCTATTTGCCCCTACGCTTGGCTAGGTGCGTCTTTTGGAACATTTCAAATGTTGTCATATGTGTGCGTGGCCGTGTTCTGGATTCTCTGCTTTGTTCCCTCTTTCCTTGCTATTTTTTGTCTCTTTCAAGGAATTTTGAGCTCTCGGGCTATTATTTCGTCTTTTGCTAGCTCCTCGAGCTCCTTTCTCAGCGGGTCGCTGAGTTTGTTCTCGGGTCTTATGTCCCTTTGAATTTTGTCGGGCCTGCGTCATTCAAAAACCAACAGCTATTTCACTGTCTTGAATTTGATGCCCGTGAGGACGTCTCCAGATGTTTAAACTGCAAACGACTAGTTCATCATGCTAAAGTTGACGTCTTCGGGCCCGTCATTATCTTTGATAATTCCTTCGGCCTTTACAAAATGAACCTTCCCAAAGGGAAGGTGTCCCTTCGAAAAAGTGGAAAAGGTCTTTTTTCGGCAGCCGAGAGTCCCCCGCAAGGGCACTTGCCCTTCGGGCTCCCTTGTCTTGTCAATTCCTTCGGACCAAATGTCCGAAGGAATTCATGTCCGAAGAAATTCACAAAGGCCGAGACTTTGAAGAAAAGATTTTCTTCGGATAAAATGTCCGAAGGAATTCACAAAGGCCGAGACTTTGAAGAAAAGATTTCCTTCGGATAAAATCTTTTATCCGAAGGAAATCTTTTCTTCAAAGTCTCGGCCTTTGTGAATTTCTTCAGACAAAATATCCGAAGGAATTCACCTTTGGTTCCACATGGATTTTCTTCGGACAAAAAGTCTGAAGAAGTCCTTTGTATTTTTGCTTTGTCATTTCTTCCGAAGGAAAACTTCCCTTTCGGCCTTCTCTTTGATCTCTTTTCAGAATGTGTTCCCTGCCCTCCGCAAGGGCACCTTGGGTCAAAAATGTCCTTCGGAGCTTGCTTGAACGGCCCCATTTGGCACATTCCTGCCCTCCGCAAGGGCACTTGCCCTTCGGAGTGTTTGTAAAAGACTTGGATTTCAAAGAAATGGCCCATTTCTTTGCCAAAAAGGCTTGTCCAAGGCAATTTGCTGAAGCAAAATGAGTCTCCGTATCAACCCGAAAACCTGCAGGACTCAAATCACTCAACTCTTTCATAGAACAGCGCTTCAACAAAGGGAAAAAACGACAATTGCAGTAAGGAGAAGATATTAGAGACTGACTAATCAGTCCCTCCAAAGAAAATTCAAAAGGGAGACCAATTTTTTGGGCCTTTAGGACCAAAATTTGGTCAACAATTAGTTCTGTTGATGATACAAATGCAATACCAACGAACATAGATGATTATTTGTGGTTTGAGTTTTACCCCAGTTGGCCCAAGTGAATATAGAGATGATTCAAAGACAATAATTCACAAGAGCACAGATAAAGGAAAAACAATTCTTTCAGACATTGATAAAGGAAAATGTACCTATTGCAATATAGATACTTCACATAGTGCTACTTTATCAAGTGTACAATGGACTAACATCTTTCTCAAGTCCAACATTACTAGAGAGCAAGAGAAACAATGCATAGATCAATGCATTACAAGTATAAATCGATCACTTTTGGCAAATTTAGTAAATAATGTTGAGTTCATGGATATAGATCCAGTTATTAGAATACAAGCTAACAGTGCACAAGATAGACCACATGTTATGTTACAAATGTCATTTGATAGGGAATTTATGGTTTTGGCTATAGTAAGGCATAGATTCACTAATAGATTATCTAATAAAGAGAGAAATCCTTTTTGTCATTTTCACAGAATATGTAATAACCCCTAACCAGGGTCTTGCTCAAAACCACAAACTCCTGCTAAGCTTTGATACCACTTCTAATGGCGTGACATTATGTCAAACAATTGACGTACAAGATAATAGTTCCAATCTGCGTTTAATTAAACCAATCTAATGAAATTAAAACACCAAAGTGACTGTATTAAGCCCAAAATTCAACCATCCACATGATTTTAAACATAGCTCCTAACAGTAAATCGGTAAATGAATCACCATAACTTACAAGCTTCCCATGAGTGTATTTTAACAAACAATTGCTAAACATACTATTCTCTGTAATGCTGATTAGAAATCAGAAATTATAGAACTGATATGAAATATCCTCTAACTTCCTTGATGCCCAGAAGACTTGTATCAAATCGATGTAACAGCAGCTCACTGTATGTCTAATTATCTCTGACAAAGAAGACTGAAAATGATTACCTGTATGCAAGATCAGCACTAAACAATGCCCAGTTTGTAGCAGCGATTCCAATCATGCATCCAATTACAATCTCAGCGCCAAATTAACTTTATATGAGGCAGCGATTTCTTTCCTCAAAGGCCACACAGCTCTACACATGAGTTGAAGTCTTTTAATATTTATCCAAACACCTCCCGTAACTTTCTATACTCTTCAAAGAGGTAATGTTGTGTCTTGGAGGGACCCACGATTCCTTTCCTCTTCAAAATATTGATAAACTTTAATTTACTCTATACTTGCTGCGATCACGTTAGAAATGCCTACGATTCTTCTTAATCTTTAGGCATTCATTTAATAACGAGTATCTCAAAAAGTCATTAGAATCCTAAAGGAATTAGGACTCTTCCAAAAGCCAACGAAGGGACTTAAAACTCAATATTTATCAATGTTTGCTGATTGGATTTTAGCTGTCAGACTTTGTCCCCTATTTGGACAACAGTATAAATATAAACTTTAAACTTCCAAAATCTATTAAAACTTTAGTAAAGTGCTGGTAACCTTATAATATGAAATGCATTTCAAATCATACGCAGCCCTTCAAAATACTTAATGAAGACAAAAAGGTGGAGCTTAGGATCTATTGGGTCCCACGATCTCCCTTAGGCATTAATAGAAGTCTTCAAAATATAAGGATTACTTACTAAGTAAGGCTGCGTCAATCTTCCTTTGATACATAGGCTTTTTAATACCAAACATTACAAATCTTCATGGCACAAATCGTTAAGCCCACCTGTGAATTCTGAAGTAAATTCACCTCAAAGAGAGAAATGGGTTTTTATCCAATCTCTCAAAATTCTAGAGGTTTTCGTCCTTAGAACCCGCTGAAACCCTAGTTGCAACAGAAGGAAAAATTCCAGTATCCAATTCAATCTCCCAAGTCTCTCCAAATGAAAGGCCAAGCTCTCCTTATAAAGCCTTGCGTGGAAATCTTCTAGAAGTAGCCGACCTTTTCTTTTATTTTTATTTTTTAATACTTTTTCCTTTTGCACCACACATGGGTATATTTTATTATTTTTTATTATATAAGTTCACTTATTCCCATCTTCTTTATAAAGTCAGTTTTTTAATTACACTTTATGTCAAATTGGATCAACACTTTTATAAAGTAACTTTATAACATGACTTCACAAGTTTACTTGAGTGAGTTAGAGGACATACAGGGTGTCACTTTCAGACGCAGTTGCATGTGGTGATATCGTCTTAGACCCATAAATTTTACACAAATAAAACCGCACTTTTCCAGACAGTCATGCACTGTGCTCTTGTCCAATTTCAACAGACTTGTACCAGTGAACATAGTTTTTAATTTCTCAGATTCAAAACAATCACAAGCCTTCTACAACTTGTTAGCATCACAAGTTCACTAGAAGCATCTTTTATACATTTTATCACTCTATGACTATCCCTTTTTGTTTCTACTACAATACAATATATTGTGCAAATCTTTTGTTATTTTGTTCACTTACTTTAAACATTCCTATCTCATTGTTCACCTTTGTTGTATATGACGACGTTACAAATTCCTTATATAGATCAATTTCACTTATTCGTATATGCTTATTGTGTTTGCTTATTCTCTTCATGATTTGTGTGTATTCATATCTCTTAATTGTGGACATTTGAACATGTCCTTATTTGTGGCTCTAAGTCTTATTGCGTGTTTTAATGCATGCGAGTGACATTTGAACATGTCCCTTGTCTGTGGCCCCTTGGCCTTCTGGCTTGCTATGTGCTCTTGCATGTACTCTTTGTGTGTGAGTCATGGCCATGACTCTTGCGTGCGATGTTTTGCTCAGTTTTTAGATATTATGATGGATATCATGCATATCTCCAGTTCGCTGATGCCATGACCAATATCATGCATTTTCCCCGACTAGTTCTATATCAGTTTCAAGTATTCAGCATATGATCATTGTTCACTGCGTATCAATATCATGCATTTTCTCTGATTAGTTCTTACGAGGAACCATGGTAGAAAGGTCTTTTACATGTGTATCATTGCCTTATTGTTTTCAAACAAAGACACTTGCATTCAAATAAACAATATCTTAGTGTTAGTGTGTTTTTGGATCGACGTTTTGGATCACACTCAGTGATCCATCGGCGGGAAGAGAATAGAATTATAGATGATTGCAGACTTAGTTCTTATATAGATATGGAAGATGACAAGGAGAGGTAAGCTCTTGGATATTATAATTATAAATTAATATAATAGAAACTTATTATATGAATGAAAATACAATAAAGTAACAACAAAAACAAAATTAAGATATGTATTCTATTAATTTTGAAAAGAAAGAAAAAAAGATATGAAAATATTAAAAAGAAGGAATTAATCTGAAAAACGATAGAAATACAACTAAAAATAATAATAAAAATAAAATAAATTTAAAATTATCATACATTAAAAAGATCAAGTTCTAGAAAACCCTCTTAACATTTGACATGGACTATGGAAATATTATTACTCTTATTAATATCTTAAGTGTTTTATGCGGGGAGACTTGAACTTACCAAAGATGTAAAACAAGTTAACTTACAACAACCATCACCTCAAATTGTAAACCATGGTTAGTCTCCAACTAACTTACAGTGAAAATGTATCTATTATGACTCCCACCTACCAAAATTAGTGTGGTATATTATTCTTCCACGTCACTAGTTTTTATAATCCATTTCTTTATACAAAAATATCTTCTCATCTTAGAATTGTTGACTTATTGTGCAAATCTAATATAAAATTTTACTCCCCAGAGTTTATTATTGAATCCCCTACTCTCCTTATGCTATCCCATCCTACTCATTACACCCCCTGTCCCCTTAGCTAAATTTAGGTTCACATCTATATTTCTCTTTGAATTTATTTGCATGTATCACATTGGGTGTGTCAAACCTTCTCTCCATGTTAGGGCTGCAATCAGCTGCATCCTCTCTCTGCAAGCATGTGTCTGCTCGATTACACTAGAAATGCTGTGGCCATTCATCTAGACGGGAATATGGAAGCTGAATGCTGTTTTTTTCTGGTATAGGACAAGTGGTAGACATCTGGTGAACGGTAAACACATGGCTGAGACATTTTTTGTATTAGATAGATTAGCAAATAATTAGGCAAACCAATAGTTGTCATGTTTGCTAAAATAAGATAGATTAGATAGTATATTCAAAGCACACAAATATTTTGTTTATTCATGTGTTTGATCCATGGTTGTGGAGTTTGTTATGGGCTGAAGCTTATTTAAAGCAACCATCAACAATGGATTTTTCATGGTTTGTTCAATAAAGCTTATATGGTATTAGAGGCATTGACAGAGCCAGATAAGGAGTGTTTTGCTGTAAGAGTGAGCGGAAGAGCTGTCAAATTGTTTGTAGGTGCCTTGAGAAAAGCTTTTGGCATTATTGACAACTTTATTAATAACGCTGTGAGATTGAGATTGGTGGTGGAAACCAATGAAGCGTTGAGAAGGCTTGAAGTTGTGAATGGTATATGGGAGATAGCGCAGAAGAAGATAGAGCTTCCCATGAGGAGTGATATGCGCTGTTGTGGTCGCTCTAAGTGTAGCATGAGAGCAAGTTCAGCATAAGGGATGTGCGTTCAAATCTTCTGGTTGGCTTCTGAAGAGATCAGAAGCGTGTCTTCTGCTGTGTGGGATGCATAGCAATGTGATTAAAATGGCATGGGTGTTCAAATCTGCCGGTGTCTGAATAGCATGTTTCATGTGAGTGTGATTTGAGGCATGTGTGGAGTGGCGTTGAAGAACAGATGAGAAGCATGGCTGTAATGTTGGTGTGGTGATGTGTCTGATAAACTATTGTGCCTGTCATATGTAGCAGGGAATGCTGTTCAGCCCACGAAGGGATGCTGCAACTACGTTAGGAGTCTCAACGCTGCAACCATATATGTGCATGATCAAATTGCATAAAGTTTGTTGTTGTCGCCATCTCTAGGGGAAAGCCACATGAAAAAGTCATTAGTGTAAAAGTTTGGTGTTAGAAATATTTTAAATATTTTTAAATTTTGTAGATTATAAAATTCATGAAGTATAAATTATAAAATATATAAAGTATCAACTTTAATAATTTCTTTTCTATGCTGGGGGATGAAATTAATTTTGTTGGGTGAATATTTTGTCACCAGCGAACAGACAGCAAAATAGATATATCAACCTCAGCATAAGGAGATTTAATTGGCAAAATGTGTAGGCTTACCACAACATAATGAGATAATTCTCTCCTCTCATCAAGGGGAGGTTCTCTATAAGCTACTATATACTAATATAAGCTGAAAATACACTCAGGGGTGGGATAACACCATCCATCTCTCTTTTTTCAGAGATGATGTTCACAAAGTCAAGGAGAATTCCTGGGTAATTGCTGAAGGTATTTCTCTTTTTTCAGAAATGATGTTCAGAAAACCAGAGGAAGACTTCCTGGGTAGTAATGGTAATCACAAGAAATCCATGAAAGCACAAAGTCTTTCGTTGCTTCTCCTACTGAAACAGGACGCAACAACACAATAGAATGAAGTGTAGCACAAAGTCTCCACCTCAACTACAACAGGATAAAAGGTTACGAAGGATAATGGGAGCTCAAAGTCTCTCCAATATCCTTTTCACTGAAACATAAAACACAGACTAAAGACAATTGTGGCAGCACAAAGTCTCCCACAGTCGGCTTCAGGACACCTTCCAGATTATTTCTACTAGTTCTGCTTATTTGATTAAATGGACAAGACTGTATTTAGAAAACAGACATAAGAACAATTTTTTAGATAACACAAGTTATTTCAACACAAAGTCTGAAAGGTCACTTGTTTTCTCATTCAAATGACAAAATATGATTAACAGTCTGAGCTCAAAGTCTCAGGAATGCCTTTCAATTTGGGCAGAGTTTTGCTTTTAATAACCAAAAGATCTCCTTTATACAAACTGAGAGATTACAATATATAGCAACCAAAGGAAGACTTTGGCGCTTGTTTTCACGAAATGGCCCATGCTGTATTCAATGTATTGAATGTATTGGAAATTCTTTGAAGAGGCCATGCTGGAGCAGGTTATCAGGCTTAGCTTTGGCGTTTTAAATTATATCAAATATCTCCTCCAAAGTATGGGCCACCTGGTCTTTTTTATGATGCTTACACGGCTGTCCATTCGCTTTTACTTCAATGAAGAAAAATAGGCCGCGCTTTTGAATGCTTGCGCTCTCTGATGTCTGTTGGGTGAATATTTTGTCAATCAGCGTACTGATAAACAAAATAGGTCTGATCAACCACAGCAGGAAGATTGGTCGGCCAGGTGAGAAGCGTTACTACATCATCCAGAGACAAATCTCTCCTCTCATCAAAGGGAGGTTCCCTATAGATACGTAGGAGCTATATACAATATAAATAAGCAGAAAGTAAGACACAAGGGTTGGATAAACCATCCATCTCTCTTCTTTCAGAGATGATGCTCACAGACAAAGGAGAAATCCTGGTGTAAACACTGAAGGCACTTCTCTTCTTTCAGAAGTGTTTTTGCAAGAAACAACTGGATTTTCTTTCAGGTAGTAAGATAAGAAACCAGTTAACCAGAGGGCGTAGTAACAACAGGATGAAGCAGAACGCAAAGTTTCCACCTCAACTGCCCAAAGAGTATATCACAAAGGATAATGGGGGCACAAAGTCGCCCCAGAATTCTTAACACAAAAAGAAAAGAAAAACACGGACTGAAAGCAATTGTGAAAGCACAAAGTCTTCCCACAGTTGGTTTCAGAACACTTTCCTATTACCTTCACTAATTCTGCTTACCAAATTAAATGAATAAGGACACCTTCAGAAGATAGACGTAAGAATGATCTAAAATGACACAAGTCAGAGCAGCACAAAGTCTGTGAAAAACCTGCTTTCTCATTCAGATGAAAATGAAAATGAAATTACAACCTGAGCTCAAAGTCTCAGTCTCTCTTTCAAAATGGGCAGAGTTTCGCTCTTGTAAAATGAAAAGTCCCCTTTACAAATGAGAGAAAATACAAACATATAGCAACTATCCAAGGATTGGCGCTTTTTTCCATGGGACGGTCCATGGTGCAGTCAGCGTCTTCAATGCGTCTCCAGTTTTGTCTGGAGAGACCATGTTGAGAACAGTGTGCTGCCATAACTATGGCGTGTCCCTTCATCTGATATGTCTCCTCCTTAATATGGACCGTCTGGTCCTTTGCATATTTGTCTTTTCTTCATGGAAGAAAATAGGCCGCGTCCTTGGTTTGGTGCGCTCAGAAGTCTACTCGATCCACTGTTCCACCTACTGGAAATAACTCTTTCGAAGGCATTTCTGGTCCTTTGCATCGATCTTCTCTCTTTGAGTCTTCGGGCTCTCTTTTCAGTGGATCGCTTGATTCAGGTTGAACCTTGAACCTGTTGAACCACTGAAAGTTCATCGGTTCATTGGTTCATTCTGTCTCTTTTGTTCTATCACTTCTTGCTTCAATCACTTCTTCGGCCCTTGGTCGAACCATCCATTGAACCACTTGTGTGCCGCTTTTTCTTTGATTGAGGCTGCCTTTGAACTTTTGAACCATGTTGAACCATTGAACTCTTTCGGTTCAAAGTTCAATCAGTGCATTGGTTTATTCTATGTCTCGCTCAAACACTGCTTCCTTTATCTTTCTAAGCTTTGGTTGAACCTTTGAACCTTGAACTTTGGTTCAACGGTTCATCCGTTGAAGCCTCTTTTTGTCTAAGTCCGTGGAAGTTCCTTTTTGCGTCTTTGTTCAGCCTTTGGAACGTCCCAAAGGGAAGGTGTCCCTTCGGGCTTTTAAAACGGTCTTTTCTCTCACATCAAGTGCCCCCCGCGAGGGTACTTGTCCTTCGGGCTTCAACTTCCCCGGCGGGTTCTTACTTTTTCGGCGGGCTTTTACTTCGGGTGAATTCCTTTGGACAAAAAGTCCGAAGGAATTTTGCCTTAACATTTTTCCGAGAAAATCCTCCCGAAAGTATTCTTTCAGCTTCTTGGACTTAGCCATTTCCATCGGACAAAAAGTCCAAAAGAATTGCTTCTTTTTGGGCCTTTGAACAAATCCGAAGGAATTCTGTCTTTTCTTTGACCTTCGAACCAGTGCTGCCTACCCTCTGCACAGGCACTTGCCTTTTTCGCTTTGGGGCAGCCCCTTGAACCTGCCGATTGAACCAACTTTGGTTCAACGGTTCAATGGTTCAATTGATTCATTCTTCGTTATTTGGCTAAGTGTTGAACCCGTTTCTTTCCTGCAGAGTCCGTAGAAACCAACCTTGAGAGTCCGTAGATTTGAGTCTACCTGCAGAGTCTGTAGATTTCTAGAAAAGCTTTGAAAAATGAAGAACCCGAATGATTAGAACAATTTTTTGAAAAGGGGAGAGATGATTTTGGTTTGATGAACCAAAATAGTTCATAGGTTGTCCCAAAAATGTCACTTATTTTTGGAGACAACAATGTCCACCTACTGGAATAACTCTCCTATAAATATTTTTGGATTTCCTGTAACATTCTCTTTTTCCTTGTTACATTTTGTGTCTTCTTGGTGATCTAAGCTCTCGGGGTCTCTTCTCGCTTTTTGTTGGCTCCTTCTTTGGCTAGTCCCTGAGTTTATTTCCGGGCCTGCATCTTTGAAAATCAACGGTTATTTCATTACCCTGAATTTGACGTCCGTGGAGATGTCATCGATCGCTGGTCGCTTGAACCACTTTGAACCTTGAACCTTTGAACCTTTTGATGTTCGTTGGTTCGGTGGTTCAATGGTTCAAAGTTCATCAGGCAGTTCGGCGGTTCAATATTTTATGTTCGGCAAAGAGTCGCATTCACTTAGTCTTCTTCAGGAGTTCGATGTATCGTTGAATCAAATTTTTGAACCCTTTGGTTGAACCTTTTTTTGGAATCTTCCGCTTGAACTATTCGCTCGAACCTTCCGCTTTGAACTCTTCGAAGCTTTGGACTCTTTGAACCCTTTGAACTTTGAACCCTTTGAACTCTTTGAAGCAGAGTTCAATGCTTCAACGGTTCAATGGTTCGATGGTCTATTCCAACTCTTCGAAGCCCGTCGTTGAAGCTTTGAACCCTTTGAACTCTTTGAAGCGGAGTTCAATGGTTCATTCCTTACAATTTTTTCATGAAATACCTTAAGTGTTTTTTGAACTTCTTGTGAAAGCCCGTCTGTTGAACCTGCGATTTTCTTAGCTGAAAATGCTTGAATAATTGAAGAACTTGCCTGCTCAGTTAATTTTTTGAGAAAGGAAGAGAACATTTTGGCCTGCAAGACCAAAATAGTCATGTCCACAAAAATAAGTGATGAATTTTGAGAACAACAGCGGGCTCCAGTTGAAGAACTTTCATCGATTGTAAAAACGATCGAAGGGAGTAGAAACCAGACTCTAAGTGCCTTCATCTATGCCATTGGGCTACGGAGTCATGCCACCCAAAAAAAGAAAGACGCCAAAAAAACGAAACGAACAACATAAAACAAACAAAAGACTATATAAATGTACAACTGATCTTATCTGATACTTTAAGAGTTGAAGTGCTTCAGATGCTGTCCATTGTGAGGCAATGAAAATGATGATCTGTATTGATATATCAACAAGAAACCATTTTTTTCCTAGAATCGATGATTGGCGAATGGACCTGTCCACAGGGAATCCAATTTTTTATGCATTCCTTTTGGTTCTCTCTTCTTGCTAGAGAGTTTCTTTCCCTGACTTTGACGCGTAGCAGTATGGTCCACTACCATAGTTCGTTGCTCTTTTGGCTAGTGAAGCACATGATTTGATTGTCAGCATCAAACACCTGCCAATGGTTGGCATTATGAGGTACACTTGGTTGAAATACCAGTTTGATAGTGTAACTGTGCTCTTCAAAGTCTTTGTGAGGAACCATGAGGGTTGCAGAGATAGCCAATGAATCTGCACGATTATGAAGCTCTTTGAGCATTGCAGAAATATTGAAAGCATTAAAACTTTCAAGGCAGTCTCATACAAGATTGCGGTAATGGCGCAATCTTTCATTCTTGGTTTGATACAAGTTTCTCACCTGACAAACCACCAGTTTAGTATCTCCTTTGGCATGAAGGAGCTTAACACCTTTATCTTGAGCAGCTTTCAACCCAAGTAATAAAAATTTATACTCGGTAGTGTTGTTGGTGTTGCTGAACTGCAACTTATACGAATAGGAAAAAATATCTCTTTGAGGAGATATCAAAACAATTCCGGCTCTAGAACCGGTAGATGAATTGCTACCATCAAATTTTAGGATCCAGACATCATTAGAATCTGATCTCTTTTCAGAGTTTTCTTCGTTAGGGAGGGAGGATTCTGTTGCATCTGAACTATGTTCTACCAATTCTTTTGGTGTCCTGTTTGAATTTTTTGGATTGTCACCTACAGGGCTTACATCTGATGAAACAAAAATATCCTTTGTAGACAGAAGTAATTACCCATGCCTGAAGACTCAAACAAAATTTGAGCTTCAGGATATGATGTCTGAGTGACTATATTTTGATTCCTTCTCAGGAAGCAGCCTTTGCATGATGCCTTTCACATGTATTCTCACTTCAGACAGGTCCATGCTCAATTCGCCACCAACATTCTTACAAAAATTTCATCCAAACAGAATGCCATAAGAAGCTGGAACGTTGGCCACCAACACTGTCATTTTAATCCTCTTTTTTGGAAAGGCCGCAAATGCAAATTGGGTATCTTTGATCTGACCCAACAGAGGCACTTGTTTGTTTTTTATGGAGAAACATCTCTCAAAAATTTTAGTCAGAGTGAGGCCGAGAGAATCTGCCACCTTGACAGGTATGACATTGTCAGAAGCTCCTGAGTCAATTGTGCAATTGCTCAGCTTATGACCATTTATCAACAGAGAAACATAGAAAGGTTCTATTTTCTCAGGGGCAACAGGGGGAGTAATGACAAGATTGTTTCGGGTAGATGTATTCTTTGGGGAATCATGAGTTACTTTGAAAACCTCTTGTCCTGCAGGGACAATTTTGTTCTTTACACATTCAACCAACCTGTCCAATTGCTCAGAGTTGGCTTGTAAATATTCAAACTCAGTGATTTGGATTTTGGTCTTCTTAGTATGGTCAATTATATCAAATGACTGAAAGGAACTAGGAACAGAGAAAGGAAGTCCGTCATTTTGATTTTTAATGGGTGTGGTACTAGTTTGAGAAACTGAAGCATAAGGTATAGAGATATTTGAGGTACTTTTTTAGTGATCACCTGGTTCTTTGATTGAAAAGGCAGAAAAGTTCCCCGTTTGGCAATTGAAATTGCTGGTCAAGATTCTTTTTCTGTGTTTTCTTTATCAGCATGTTGAGTTGACTGGTTCTGGGACTTGGTAGATACAACGTATGATCCATCAAACATTTCTCCCTTACTTCGAGCTTCATCTTGGTAATTCAGAAAACCAATGTTGGAGTCGCCAGTTAATTTTTCTTCTCCTTCTGCAAAGAAATTAGCGTTATCTTGATTAAATTCAGGTTGGAAAGAGGAATCATGTTCAACTTCATGATAACCAACTGCTGAGTTAGTTGGTGTTGTTTCAATGGCGAGCTTCCCCTGTGGGAGAGGAAGACGATTTGGTTGCCCTTGATTCCTGGCAGGGTTGCTTTGATATGATTGGTTAGAGAATGTCCTCCTTAGTATATCTCGGTAAGGAGGAACAAACACTCTTGTGCCATTTGCTTTTTCAGAGCTAGCAATTCATTTGCTAGCTTTTGCACCATAGGATCAGTGGTGCCTGTAGAAAAATATTTAGAAGACGAAGAAGATTTATTTCTGTTAAGATCTTTTCTTATCTTTCCTGTCAAAATAAGATCATCTTTAATCTCAGTAGCCAAATTTTGAGCTGTAGCAAGGTCTATGTGGCCAGCCTGCCTCAACAGGTAACTCACTTCAGGAAGCTGAGAATTTATGAAGAAGCATTTAAGATTTTCAGGTGTTGGTTGAGCAATTGTAAGAATCTTGTTCCTCAACTTGCCGAATTTAGCAATGAAGTCTCGCATAGGTTCATGAGGCTCCTTCATTTGCGTGCACTGAGCTAATAGGGCATGTGCGTCTTCTGCAGGGTTGAATCTGGATTCAAATTTGGCTTTGAGAGTGTTCCAGTCAGTTATACTCTGAGCTTACAGATGATAGAACCAGTCTGCAACAGTGCCTTCCAATGTTTTTACAAACAGTCTCACTGCTATGTCTTCATATTCCACGTCTATCACACCACAGGATATGTAGAAGGCTGCAATATGTTCATCAGGATGAACTCTCCCATCACCATAGAATTTGGAAAAATTCTTCTTTAAACTACGGGATAGTTCATGTAAGGGTGGGGTTAGATTTAGAGGACCAAAGGTGTTATCCCAGGGGCCTTGAGCTGCCATGATATGACAATGAAAATGAGGGATAACAAATTTTGGTGGGGTATGTATAGACAAGGATCTGTTAGCAGAGAAAAAAGAAGCTTTGTCTGGTATTGGTGATCTGACGTTGGTAGGAGGAAAACTCCTGGTTCGCTGAAGGTGAGTTTGTGGAGGAGAAAGATTAAAGTTATTTTGCTGCACAAGCTCGAATACAGGGTCAACAATACTTTGAGCTCTCTGGCTTCGTGTATACCGTGGATCTGTCAGAGTGTAAAATGGAAATGAAAAAAATTGGTACTGCTTCAATTTGAAGCTTGAGGCTTCGAACTGTGCGTTTTTCCCCAGCGGAGTTGCCAAAAATTGTTGGGTGAATATTTTGTCACCAGCTAACTGACAACAAAATAGGTATATCAACCTCAGCATAAAGAGATTTAATCAGCAAAATGTGTAGGCTTACCACAACATAATGAGATAAATCTCTCCTCTCATCAAGGGGAGGTTCCCTATAAGCTACTATATACTAATATACGCTGAAAATACACTCAGGGGTGGGATAACACCATCTATCTCTCTTTTTTCAGAGATGATGTTCACAGAGTCAAGGAGAATTCCTGGGTAATTGCTGAAGGTATTTCTCTTTTTTCAGAAATGATGTTCAGAAAACCAGAGGAAGACTTCCTGGGTAGTAATGGTAATCACAAAAAATCCACGAAAGCACAAAGTCTTTCATTGCTTCTTCTACTGAAACAGGCCGCAGCAACACAATAGAATGAAGTGTAGCACAAAGTCTCCACCTCAACTACAACAGGATAAAAGGTTACGAAGGATAATGGGATCTCAAAGTCTCTCCAATATCTTTTTCACCGAAACATAAAACACAGACTAGAGACAATTGTGGCAGCACAAAGTCTCTCACAGTCGGCTTCAGAACACCTTCCAGATTATTTTCACGAGTTCTGCTTATTTGATTAAATGGACAAGACTGTATTTAGGAAACAGACATAAGAACAATTTCTTAGATAACACAAGTTATTTCAACACAAAGTCTGAAAGGTCACTTGTTTTCTCATTCAAATGACAAAATATGATTAACAGTTTGAGCTCAAAGTCTCAGGAATGCTTTTCAATTTGGGCAGAGTTTCGCTTCTAATAACCAAAATATCTCCTTTATACAAACTGAGAGATTACAATGCATAGCAACCAAAGGAAGACTTTGGCGTTTGTTTTCACAAAATGGCCCATGCTGTATTCAATGCATTGAATGTATTAGAAATTTTGTGAAGGGGCCATGCTGGAGTAGGTTATCAGCCTTAACTTTGATGTTTTAAATTATATCAAGTATCTCCTTCAAAGTATGGGCCGCCTGGTCTTCTTATGATGCTTACATAGCTGTCCATTCGCTTTTACTTTGATGAAAAAAATAGGCCGCGCCTTTGAATGCTTGCGCTCTCTGATGTCCACCTGGTGGACTGTTCCACCTACTGGAATAACTTTCCTGTAAATATTTTTAGATTTCTTGTAACACTCTCTTTTTCCTTGTTACATTTTGTCTCTTCCTGGTGATCTGAGCTCTCGGGCTCTCTTTCTCACTTTCTGCTGGCTCCTTTGGCTAGTCCCTGAGTTTATTTTCGGGCCTGCATCTTTGAAAATCAATAGTTTTTTCATTACCCTGAATTTGACGTCCGTGGAGATGTCATCGATCGCTGGTCGCTTGAACCACTTTGAACCTTGAACCTTTGAACCTTTTGATGTTCGTCGGTTCGGTGGTTCAATGGTTCAAAGTTCATCGGGTAGTTCAGTGGTTCGGCGGTTCAATCTTTTATGTTCGGTAAAGAGTCGCATTCACTTAGTCTTCTTTAGGAGTTCAATGTATCGTTGAATCAACTTTTTGAACCCTTTGGTTGAACCTTCTTCTGGAATCTTCCGCTTGAACCATTCGCTCGAACCTTCTGCTTTGAACTCTTCGAAGCTTTGGACTCTTCGAACCCTTTGAACTTTGAACCCTTTGAACTCTTTGAAGCGGAGTTCAATGGTTCAACGGTTCAATGGTTCGACGGTCTATTCCAACTCTTCGAAGCCCGCCGTTGAAGCTTTGAACCCTTTGAACTTTGAACCCTTTGAACTCTTTGAAGCGGAGTTCAATGGTTCATTCCTTACAATTTTTTCATGAAATGCCTTAAGTGTTTTTTGAACTTCTCCTTGCGAAAGCCCGCTTGTTGAACCTGCGATTTCCTTAGCTGAAAAGGCTTGAATAATTGAAGAACTTGTCTGCTTAGAACATTTTTTGAGAAAGGAAGAGAACATTTTGGCCTGCAGGACCAAAATGGTCGACATATTATCCACAAAAACAACTGAAGAATTTTGGGAACAACAAATTTGATATATCTTCATTGGTTAAGAGTTAGTAGCTGAAAATTTTCCACATTGCCTATAGTAGCATGTTAGAGTGATTGGTGGTAGTAATTTTATCTTTGCATTGACAGTTTGCGGGATTTTTTAGTTTTTGCTGGGTAGGTGGTCTATGTCTATGGTCAACAATGGCTAGTATACAACATTTGCTTTTTCCCGAGTCTCAAAAATTAACCAAGAAAAATTATAGTTTGTGGAATCATAGAATAGTCACTATCTGCAAGTATAGAGATCTTGACCAAATTGTTTTATTCAAAGAGTAGAGGCCAACAGATGATTATGAAGACTATAACGAAAGATGTAAAGAATATTTAATGCTTCTAAAGTTGTCCATTGTAGACGCATTAGTACTAAAAGTACCAAATGCCACCATAGTGTCCACACTCTAGACAAACCTAAGAGGAATGTACCAGGCATTAAATGTTGGGTGGGCATTGTATCTGTTATAGCTTGGAATCGCACCCTTGTGAGAGAGTTCTTTAGGCTCTCTCACTTCCTGCTATAAGTATGGGAATAACCTCAGGATGTGAGTGTCCTATGGCGAGGTTGAACTTCTAGACTTTTTTATGACGCTAGTTCCTCAAGTGTTTCACTTCAGCTTTTTGGGTTTCTATGCTAAACTCTACTAATGGCCAAGGAAAAGGGGGGAGAGATTACTTGAAAAGAAAACTAAGCTAAGGGAGGTGATGCACCGAAAGTAAGTGATCCACTTGGCTTGGGAAAGACAATAATTCAGCATAAGACAAGTTGGCTTACACAACCTCCTAACTAGCTAACTTGCATAAGTATTTCTTAAACTAGGCTTACTGAACCACACATGAGGGAAAAAAGAATTTTAGAATTCACACCAATCATCCATTAATGGCTGAAAAGCATGAGTTCATACTTGCAATTAACTGGAAAGCACCTAAAAACAAGCAAAAAAGAAGGGCAACAAGGTTGGAAGGATGCTTCTTCACAACGCTATTAGTGCACAAGCTAACTCAACACAATTTTTAGACAAAGAGATAGGTAAAAATAATCTTTATTGCTTCAAAGGTCCATTACACAACGATTTTCGCAAAGTGATTTTATCACCAGTTTGGGGATACATTTCTAGGCTCCAAGGCCTCTATTTATCAAGAAAAGGGGGGTAGAGGAAAAGGGAGGAAAGAAGAAGTCGCAGATGGCTGGCACCTCCTGTTGTCCTTCCTTGATGTTCATAAAGGCGCCGTTCCAAATCGCCGCCCAATACTCTCAAGCCCCTCTCGTCTTTTTGACTTTCTTTGGCGCATTTGAAAGGTCATGTTGTGAGTAGCTGGAATGTTTCTTCTTGGCGTGACGCATTTAAGCATTGAACGACGATTGCGGGCAATGAACCATGGCGGATGAGATCCTTCATAACTTCCAGCTACTAGTCGCTCGGACTCTCCCGTGTTTATTGAACATCTTTGTGCCACTTGTCCTTTACTGATTGGCCCTTTTTGTTATAGTTACGTCATGTGGAAACATTCCATTTGTTGCATCATGATTCTTGCGTTGCTAGACCAAGCTTAAGTCGAGCTCTTGAAGAATCTCGATTTACTCTATGCAGAGTAATTTGAGTTTTTCAAACTCTCCAACTTCAGACTTTACCAGATCTTTCACTTATAAAGCCTTTTAAGTAGAGTACTTGGAGAAACCCGATTTACTCTATGTAGAGTAATTTGGGTTCTTCAAGTCTACTTACTTCGGGCTTGTCCATCTTGAAGTCTTCTCACTTCGCTATTTCTCAAGCTATAAGACTTTGGGCTTTTCAAACCCGATTACTTCTAATGGCTAGTTGCTTACACTGATTTTGACGTCCATTGGCCCGTCATTTCCTTTGGACACTTGGTCTCGGGTTTCTCTTTCAGCTTATTTTTTTCGGGCAAATCTCTCGAAAGAATTTATTCGGACAATTTGTTCGAAGGAATTCCTTAAGACTTTTTGTCCGCATTTGTCTTCGAAATTACTCTTCGGGCTTTTCACAATGGACTTTTTTGAAGGGTAAGAGACCCTTCGGGCTTTTTGTGTGTCCCTTTGGATTCTTGTGAATGATCCTCCCGAAGAGAAAGATACCCTTCGGGAATTTTGAAATGGTCCCTTCGAAGGGTAACAGACCCTTCGGGGAAAATTGCAATTGTCCACTTGGAGAAGAAAAAGCCCTTCAAAAAAATTGAAGTGTTCCTTCGAAAAAGTTGACTGGTCCCTTTTTCCCTAAAAAGCTCCTTAGGATTTTGAAAAAATACTCGTCCCTTGAAGAACTTGAGAAGCACCATTTTCAAGACCAAATCGGGTTTGTCAAGCCCCTTTACTTATTTCGGGTTTATAACTGCTCGCAACTTATGAAGTAATCAAGTAGTACCCCTTGGAGAACCCGAAATACACTGTCTATGAGTAATTTGGGTTTGTAAACCCGAATTACTTCTACTTATAAAACATTTAGAAGCTAAGCATTGCTAGAAACCCGATTTGCACTGTGCCTTCAAAAAAACCAAAGTTGTCACTGCTGGAAAACCTGAAGTCCTCTCAAAGACTTAACGTTTTCTTGCCTGAAAGCTCCCTTTTTCATACTTAGGCAAACTTTGATATGTGGGCCAAAAAATGGCCAACAGTATCTTAAGAATCTCTTGTTTTCTACTAAGTTGCAAGGAGAAGGATCAATATTTGAATACTTGTTGCCACTGAAGGATCTTAGTGATGAGTTGTCTGCTATCGAGAATCTAGTGGTTGATCAAGATATGATAGCTTTGGTTCTACAAAGCTTGCCATTGTCCTATGATTCATATATTGAGTCCTTACATTTGACTACGGAGACACAAGTGCTTGATTTGGAGAAGTTTTCAACAGTTATTTTGCAAATGGAGCGGAGGCAGGATTAAGCATCAGTTTCAAACACCACAGAGAGTGCATTTAGTGCACGGTTCAAAGTCAAAGGTAGGAACAACACCAACAATTCTTCAAATGGCTCTCTTTCAAAGGCGTTAATACATCCACAAGATCAAAACAGAAATGGTTTTTTATTGTAACGAGCCTAGATATTTTAGGAAAAATTATTGGAAAAAATTAAAGGATCATAAGAACTAAATATGATCAAATACCGTATGACAACATTATTCTCATTGGGAACCACCAAAATGTCAGAGGGTTTTGTATTCTTTTCCCATGAGAAAGTCTCATAAATAATCAATATTTTGTAATTGTTAATTTGCTCATTTTCACTCAACAACGAAGGGTAGCATTAAAAATTTAAATAGCTTATATTAATTGAGAGGTAGATGCCATCTTCATGTACATGTTCAACAGTCGTACTTAGTCTTGCTCAAACCCTTTAAGCCATTCCTTATGATAGAGTACCAATTACAAGTGGAACTTCCATGGAATGCAAACAAAGATCCTTTAGTGGCCTTGTGTTGATCCAAGTTTTCTCTTGTTCAAAGTCATAGAAGATTGCAAATTCATAAAGATATCCCTGCACATTTAACTTATCAATGGTCTTTAGTATATGAAGCGAGGATCTATTTGTAAACAACACATGTGAGGATTGTGCATGGAAGTAATATTTTATTTGCAGAGTCTTCTTCAGATAACTCAGCTGCATTGATACTATCAGATTTACAATCCTTTTTCAGCTATGATATATCTACTGGATCAAGCATGCCAAGATCTGCACCGCTTCCAATATTAAGCCCTTTGACAAGTCCATGAACCCATCTATCATTTTCCTTTACAGGATACATTAAATTAAAATCCATTTTAGTACGGAGCAGCTTCTCCCCTGTCATGATACCCTCTGAAGACCATTTCATGCTATCATAGGAGGTAAAATCTAGAGCTACACCCTGAATTCCAATGATAAAGTTTTGTAATATTCCATTGGAATCACTTGTTTCTTTGAAACAAGTGAGGGACACTGAATTTCAACCTGTGTACCATCATATCCAAAATAGTTTCCTTCCGAGCTATCTTTGTTGTGCACTTCAAGTAGAACACCTTTCGAGGCACAATAACTGCTATTGCTACGTAAATATATATACTCTCCCATTTCTAAGCCATTCTTAGTTTTTACTTTTTTGAAACGAAGCTTTTCCTCATATATTCCATGGTCATATCCATTTGCAGGTAATGTTGCTTTCTCTTTGCTCTTCATGATCATAGATTGCAAATAAAGTTTTCTAATAAGAGTTTGCTCAGGGAATTGTATTGTTGAAGATGCCACTTATATTGTTGAATATCCTCTGGGGAAATGCATTTGAACAACACAATGTTTATTCAATGGCTATGCTATTTTCTACATCTTCTCTAGTACTTTCCCTTCATTCATCTGCTTCTTTAATGTTTCTTGAGCTATGATTAGTTTTGACTTCATTTCTTGTATTCATCTCCTCTCAATCTGACAAGTTCTTTTTGCTGTCAGATTCTGAACATCTTCCATCTCAATCAGATGACCTATTTGTTGTGTTTTCTCCCACCTACTTCTGAGGGTAAGTCTGTTTGCTTTGAATTTTTTTGCAGATATAACATAATTGAGGGGTAAACCCACATAGTGCAACACAACTTCTGCAGACCCTCTTTACCATGTCCTTATCAACTGATAAAGTTGAACAATTATTTTGATCCTGGTTGACAGGAATGCCAACAAAATAATTTTCAGAATGCATCCAACCGTTGGAAGCAACAAGTAACTGACATTTTAGATTTGATTTATTAGGGGCAACAGGTGAAGGAATTTGATTACAATTTTCAACAAACACTGGTGCCAAATCATTCAGGTTTGGAAACATTGTGCATATCCATGGCAATTTTTCTTGTTTTATGTCGACAAGGGCAACACCCTTGATTGTACCTATAATGGCTCTTGTCATCAAAATTGCTATCAACTATCTGAATAGTGCAAGTCGTTGAAATACATTTCGACACTCTCCTTCCAACCTTCTCGAAAGCAATTATATTAGACTTTAAAGATAACGCTGGGTCTTGTATGCTCCATATAGAAGATAGCTGATTGTCACTTGGGTTTTGCAAGTTCAAACTTGCATAAACAAAGGGACAATGTTGATGTGTTATTTGGTCACACTCGAATTGTTTCTTGGTTTCTTCAACTTCATAGAACCCAAGTGTATAACCATTGTTTATGTATGCATCTTCATAATTTTGTAGATTAGAGACTACATGCATTTCCCTTGAAAACTTTTCAATTTCATGTCTAAAGGTATGCCATTCATCATAGTTTGTTTCTTCTAATACCTCTTGAGCCCCTCCTACAGAAGAAGCAGGCATGGAATCAGCTTCCCATTCATCTTTTGTTGTGGATGGTTGTATGTAGTTTGTCTCTAATTCACAACCTTCATATTCATAACTGCCATAATGGTGATTCAAGAGCTCATCTTCTTCATAGTGCCTTATTCTATTTCGTGACTCACTCAACTCCATAAAGTTTAAAAAAGAGATTTCTTTTTGAATCTCTGTTGAAAGAGTTTTGTATTGATCAAAAGGGGCCACAATATCCTTGTGTAGTGACCCCATGGTTCACAGTCTAGCAAAAAAATGACTCTGATACCATTGTAATATCCCTAATCGGAATATTATTTGATAATTTGGATTCCTCAAAATTCCTTTTGAAATAATATTTTATAAAATTAGATTTGCACTTAAAAATAATAATTTAAACAATAAAATGTAATTGATTAATGGTTTATTTTAGAGTTACATATTTAATATAACGGAATGTAAATCCTTAAGGGGTTTCGTCCTTAAAAGTAATGTAAATCATAATGCTTGTACATGGTTTATATATTTGAATGCATAATTGAATGAGTTTCCTTCCCCATCAATCACTGAATATAACTATCTTCATAGCTTTCCACCTAAAGATGCGTCTCTTCCAAAGGTGGCGACCATTTGTCTAATGAGTCCAAGTTCTCAATTAATTAATTAATGCATATTGATATAAGCGCTCCTCTTATGAACAATTCCCTAATTTGATTGTGGTGCTCCACTTCCCGTGCTACAATTCCATTTGCTAATTGTATATCATCGGTTTGACTGCATAATGTTTGGCGCTCCTTCTTGAAGGGCTACGATTTCAATATCTCTAATTGCTGGCTGCAACTTCTCTTAAAAACCGACGCTTTCTATGACAAACCTGCGATTTGTGGATTGTTGTGTTGAGGATATTACAATGAACAAGAGGTATTAGGTGAATTTGCATTTTTTGTTTCCCAAGACTAGTCAACTTAGTCAACAACATTGTATTTTGACTTAGATGCATCCCAATATTATACATGTCGCAAAGACTTGTAACTTTTATTGAAGATAAATGTAGACGAAAAACTGTTTCTTTAGACGATGGTTAGACTCACTATTTTAAGGATGTGGAGATGTTTTTGTCACATTGATCAATACTGTAAGTTAATACTTTTAAGAATGCTTGATATGTATCTGACATGAACAAAAACTCTTGTCTTTTAGTGAAATAACTAAGACTTTAACTTTGTGTGAAAATTTTCAAGGCAACAAATGTATGGTCATAATTCTTCATGATAAAAAGGTGATTGTTATTGGTATTGATGAGAAGGTTTTGTATAAACTTGTTGATCCCCAAACAAAAAATGCACATGCGCTAGCAGGGGTAGAGAATAACAATGTACTTTGGCATCCATGTAAATCTAAATTATCGGTATTTGTATGTACTTAACAATTACTAATATGGTTGATGGACTTCCATCCATTTAGGAAAGTCAACATGTATGTACATGATATCAAATAGGAAAACAAGGTCGACAACCATTTGATACTGGTAAAGCTTTGCAGACTAAAGGAGTCTTGGATCTCATACATACTGATTTGCATGGTCCAATGATGACACCTATTGTGTTTGGTGAAAAGTATTTCATGTTGTTTGTTGATGACTTTTCTAGGAAAATGTGAGTTTATTTTTTGAAAAACAAGTCAAAATGTTTTTCTCATTTTTTTAGCATGGAAAGCCTTCGTGGAGAAACAAACAAGTAAACAAATCAAGGCTCTCAGGTTTGATGATGGTGATTTTGTCTCAAAACAATTTCAATAATTTTGCACAAACAATATACTACTCCATACACTCCACAAAAAAATGGGTCTGTTGAAATGAGGAATAAGACGGGTATGGAGATGTCGAGATGCATGGTGTACAACCGGAATGTACCATATTGATACTGGGTGGAAGTTGTTAATACAATAGTCTTCATTGTTTGCCCGTGTAAAGCATTGCAAGATGTCACTCTCAAGGAAGCATGATCAGATATGAAACCACATGTAAGTGACTTTCGTGTTTTCGGTTGTATTGATTTTGCATTAATTCCTTATGAGAAGAGAAGTAATATATATGCAAATAGAAAATAATATATGTTTGTTCGTTATAGTGAGTAGTCAAAAGCATATAGATTACTAGATATCTCTATGAACACAATTTTAATTAGAAGAGATGTGGTTCTCAAAAGTTGGTAAACCTACAGATAATATTGTATGGGCAATTGCTTCTGATAATTCTAGAAAAAGTTGTATTGAAATAAAACAAGACTTAGAGTGTCATGTCCCCCTTTTTGACATGAGCACACTTGAAATCCTTAGCCTTAAGTTATTCCCCAAAAGGCTAAGGGAAAAGAAGAAATAGGAACATTGGGGGCCCGCTTGAAGAGCAATTAATTAAAAAGGTACATTATGAATTTTAATTTGCACTTGAGTTATGAAAAGTACCTTTTGTCCTAATTTCACTTAAGTTGGGGCCTTATTTGAGGGTCATGGGCACCCATGGGCTAAAAAGGAAATTATAAGGATGCAAAGAATAGTGAGGATTTCATTTGAAGGGGATGCATTTTTATGATATTGAACCTATTGTTCAAGTATGTCAAGCTTGGCCATAATATTTTGAAGACGAAAACCTTTAAGTGCTTCAAGGTGTGGAGACGAAACCCTTCATACTCTCATTGTGAGTAGCTCTACATCAATGGCTGAAAATTGTGCTTCAACAAAAAAAATTCAAATTGAGAAGGTTGGCGACTTGCTTCTAGAGGTTGCTTGCATGTGTGGAAGGTCATCTCTAGGGTGGCGACTTGTTTGGGAGGTTGATGACCCCTCTTGAAGGGTTGCGCTACATTGGGAACCCTCACCTAGGGTTTTATTATCTCTTTCTAATTTATTCCAACTAGGGTGACTAGAATTGGAAGAATATTTGAGGCCTTTGATTGGCCAAATTGTGCCCTAATTGACTAATAATTTTGAATATTTTTATTGTAATTTTTTAATAATTATCATATTTATTGGCAACCTATTTGGAGGTCATTTTGTAATTAAAATATCATTAATTTTTCCGCTGTAATTTTTGAATATTGGCGATTTGGTTAGCAAGAGTTTTTGACATGATCGGAGCCCTAATCCTTGATGATTTATTGCCATTTTGATTGTTGGATTTTTATGTGATTTTTGCCTACAAATTGCAAAGGTTTGGTCAGCGTTGTGCAGAAAAAGGAACGTTGAATTTCAGATTGTGTGGCGCCAGGGTTTGGAGTGTGAGACCCTTGTTTCCAGCTTCTTACTTCATTGTTGCAAGAGTCATTGATGGCTAAATTCATAAGGTATTTATCTAATATTTTTCATATTGGATTGAGGCATAAATTTCCAGCCTACATCGTACTTTCTACAGCTCGTGTTTGCTGGTTTTGAGGAATAATTTCCAGATTTGTTTTGCCAAGGTTATGAGGTATTTTTCTACAAGTTGCAAGTGGTTTGACATTTATTTACAGTAGTAGGGTTTGCTGTCATAATTCAGTTTTAATTCCATATTAGACAAGGTTTGTTCGAAAACCCTAGTTTTGCACATTTGTCTTAAATTGGGGACATTATAGTGGTATCAGAGTTAATTTCTTGGCCAACTGTGAGGTGAAAATAAGGACAAGGGAGGAGGCCATGGAAGAAATGGAGAAAGAGAGGCTCTACCAAGCAAGGAAGAAAATAGAGCATCCATATCAATAGGTGGGTGGTCTAATCAGCATATTGAAAGAAATAGAAGGTGGCTTATCCAAGGTAGATCAGTCACAATATGAGGCAATGGAAGGGGCGGTACAGCCCTCAAGGATTTGTTTGATCCAACACCAACTTTTGAGGCACACCAATAAGGAGGTAAGAGTTTTGGTCACTAGTTGTATTAGTGAAATTACAAGACTGACTACTCAGGATTTTTTTGATCCAACACCAACTTTTGAGGCACACCAATAAGGAGGTAAGACTTTCGGTCACTAGTTGTATTAGTAAAATTACAAGACTGACTGCTCCCAAGGTTCCTTACAACATTAAAATCATGAGGGAGATATTTTAGTTGATTCTGGAGAGTTTCCAAGGCCTAGAGGGCAGCAAGGGACACTCCTTGGCTAGGAAGGTCAACATCTTGGAGACTATGGCCTTAATCAGGTCATGTAATTTGACATTGGACTTGGAATGTGATACACTTATTGTTGAAATGTTTCAACATTTCCTTACAATTGCTTGTAAGAATCCTACCGAAAATGTTGTAACTCCTATGTAGAGAATTATGACTTTGACTCTCAATGAAAGTGATTATCTTTCCGAACCATTATTATCTATTTTGTTGATAGGTTTGAGGCAAGAAGAGAGTAATTTTCCAATTGCACATATGCTGTTTGAAAATGTTGTAAAAATTTGCGAGGAAAAATTGAGGGCTTATTTGATAGTGGAGCATGTAGAAGAAGAAAAATCATAGATTTAGGAGCAGCAAGAAGAGTTATTTCAGCTAAGTAAAGGGCAGCCATTGATTGAATTTTCCAAGCCACAAGAACTAGAAATTCTAGGGCAGCCTAGTGAAGGTTTCCAACAAGCTATGGAGCAACAAGGGGGTCAAATAATAGACACTAAGGTGGAAGTAACATAAAAATCAAAACTTCTAAAAATAAAGCAAGAAGTTGTTCAACAACTTCATGAGCAATCAAAAGATCAAGAAGGAAGCTTGGAGATGAATAAGGAAACCATAGTGGAAAGGTATGTCATGACATAAACTTTTTGCATTGTTTCTTATCATAAACCATTCTTTGTCTAAATTCAAGTTTCAAGAGGAAGATTGGAAGAAACAATTAACAATTGGAAAGGAATGCAACAAGGCAATGGGGTTCTTTGAAGGAGTAATGCCAAATAGAAAGAAAGAAGATTTCATTTTGCATTTGGAAAAAGGAAAATCAGATTTTTGTATAGGTAAACAATTGGGCTATCTTCTTGAGAAGTGCTCATTGTTTTCTCCTCATGCTTGGGTCTTTCAATGTTTTGATTGTAAAACTTGTGTTAACAATAAGGTGGAGTTGGAGGGCACTCAATGGGGAAGAAAATTCTTCCAAGTGAATCCTAGGGTTAAGCATGACAAGCCTCCAACATGGACGTGGGATCCGGGTGAGCCTTACAATCATACTTTTATCATTGTGCTATGTTGTGAAACAAAGGATAAAGCTTGGACCATCATGGAAAGGGGTATAAGCAAGAAGTATCATGATCCAAAGATCAAATGAAGGATTGTAAGTAGCATATTAACTGTTGTTTTTCCCATTTTCAGTTTACTTTCCATCAAGTTTCTTGTTGCCATGGTGAGTATTGGTCCTCAGAAGGTGTGCCTCTTACACCTCAACACCATGGGAGTGGTTCACACATGTATGAGTGGATTTCTAGCCATTATAAATGAAAGAATGGAAGGGAAAAAAAGTTGCGACAGCCCTGTCAAGAGCAACATGAACCTATCTTTTGAGTTCCTAATATGGGGGAGTCGCAAGGACAAATCAAGGCATCAAGAAGGGATGCACTTCATGATCCTAGAGCTTGATAAGGGAATCAAAAAGGTGTTGTTAGACCCAATACTTTTTACTAAATTGTTTGTTCCATGTGTAGGAGCATTAGGGAGATCAATTGCAATAGCCAAGAGCAATGCAAGGAATGTGGGGATTTCCAAACATGGGCAGCCGATTGAGGTGGCAAAGCAGTTGAGGGAGCAAGAGGATGAGGCAAGGGCTAAGGAAATTGACCAAGTGATTGATGAGATCCTTAGGCTCCATGAAGACTTTTATTTGGGGTGCTTTCCGGAAAAACTAGAAGTTACAAAGGTAGAAATTGAGCATCGTATGGACAATCCATTGTTTGAAATGGATATGGAAGAAGATCGAGGTTCAAACTTGTTCTGGAATGCAAGAGGTTTCCATTGTATGGACAATCTATTGTTTGAAATGGATAAGGAGGTAGATCAAGGTTCTGAATTGTGGTGGGATGCAAGTGTGATTTTTAGGCCATGGCAAGAGGCTGAAAATTTTGATCATGGGCAGCCAATGACTTCAAAGAAAATTCGGCCTTCTACTAAATTGGTAAGTATGACTAAATCTGAATTTTGTTTTGCATTGGAGGGAGAGGGTAGAAGGAAGTCTTGTTTGAATAATCAGCTTAAGGTACACTCAATTTTTTTTGAGTTTGAGTGGCGGAACCACCATCATTCATAGGTACACATCCTAGATCTTGAGAGCATTCCATCAAGCAACCAATTGCAAAAAGGCACATAAGGTATTTGAGTTTTATCACTCAGAAAATTCAGATTGGATGGGGCAAGGACAGCCCTATGATAGGGGCCTAAAAGCTGATTTTCTTGAATCCTTATATACCACAGTAAGTATTGAAAAAGTCTGTATAAGGACTGATTTTTCATGCATGTACCAGGTCACAGTCAAGTCTGAAAATACATGTATGAGGATTGATTTTCCTCACTCAGATATTTCTGAGTAGGTAGGCAGATTCCAGCCATATAGTAAGGCCAAAAAAATTGAAGATTTGAGTAAGGTACAACCCGTAGTGGGAGGGAGAAGGGTGCCAACCAAGTCTGATTTTCGTAACTCAGAAAATTCTGAGTTTTAGGTTCAATTCCAGCCATCTCATAAAGGTGAAAAGATTGATTTTTTTGTCCATTTACAGCTGCTATCAAATTCTGAAAATATTTATGTTCAAGGACACCACTTGCATGGAGAGTGAAGGATGAAGGAATGATGCATCACTCTTTTGTTTATCATAATGATCTTTGTGGATTCACATTTGGTTCCACATATGCATGAGAGTGTGGAGGGGCAGCCAATGATGATACATGTGGCACACATGAAGAGAATCATTCAAGAGGGTTGGCAAGATGTGAAAAGTGGTTTCCAAGGTATGTCGTCCAAGAATTTTTTTGTTCTCTTGTTACAAGCTTGGATGAGTCTACCATGGCATGTAGGAGCTACCAAAGGTTTGTTGAAAGGTGGCCACGGTAGTATGCACACAATAAATGACGAGCAAATGGATCTTTTCATTTGGGGCAGCAAGGTATCGTTTTTCGGGTGCATTTATTTTTGTCACTCTTGGATACATAGTGCATTTCATGAGGGGGTGGAAGAGAAGAACTTTGTCATCTATGACTTGGTATTGAAAGAGTTGGTAGCTTGGGGTGATGGGAAGCCTTTGGAGGGCTGTGATGTCACCTTTTGCACTTTGGGGCAGCCCCCAAAACACAGGTACATCAGTATGAGGGATCCGTTTGGAGCTTTTCTTCCTTGGGAAGAAGTTACAGGTAGGAATTACATAATAAAAAATGTTGGGACATCCCCTTGTATATTGCAATTGCTTGAGGACGAGCAATTTTGGGTAGGGAGGATTGTCATGTCCCCGTTTTTGGCATGAGCATAGTTGGAATCCTTAGCTTTAAGTTATTCCCCAAAAGGCTAAGGGAAAAGAAGAAATGGGAACATTGGGGGCCCACTTGAAGAGCAATTAATGAAAAATGTACATTATGAATTTTAATTTGCACTTTGAGTTATGAAAAGTACCTTTTATCCTAATTTCACTAAAGTTGGGACCTTATTGACGGTCATGGGCACCCATGGGCCAAAAAGGGAATTATAAGGATGCCTTTTTAATATTTGAAGAGATTTTTCCTTCTTTACTTGGGCGCTCGTTTTGGGGCATTGGCTATTAAAGCAAAGTGAGGATTCCATTTGAAGGGGATACATTTTTATGATATTGAATCTATTGCTCAAGTATGTCAAGCTTGGTCGTAGTATCTTGAAGATGAAAACCTTCAAGTACTTCAAGGTGTAGAAACAAAACCTTTCACATTCTCATTGTGAGTAGCTCTATATCAAGGGCTGCAAATTGTGCTTCAACAGGTGAATTTCAGTTTGGGAAGGTTGGTGACTTACTTTTAGAGGTTGCTTGCATGTGTGGAAGGCCATCCCTAGGGTGGTGTCTTGCTTGGGAGGTTGAATACCCCTCTTGGAGGGCTGCGCTACATTAGGAACCCTCACTTAGGGTTTGATTATTTATTTTTGATTTATTCCAGCTAGGGCGACTTGAATTGGGAGAATATTTGAGTCCTTTGATTGGTCAAATTGTGCTCTAATTGACAATAATAATTTTAAATATTATTATTGTATTTTTTTGATAATTATCATATTTATTGGCAGCGTATTTAGAGGTAATTTTGTTATATAAACATCATTAATTTTTCTGCTGTAATTTCTGAATATTGGCAACTTGGTTGGCAAGAGTTTTTGACATGATTGGAGCCCTAATCCTTGATGATTAATTGCCATTTTAATTGTTGGATTTTTATGTGATTTTTGCCTAAAAATTGCAAGGGTTTGGGCAGCATTGTGCAGAGAAAGGAACGTTGAATTTCAGATTGTGTGGCGCTAGGTTTTGGAGGGTGAGACCCTGATTTCCAGCCCCTTCATTGTTGCAAGAGCCATTGGTGGCTAAATTCATAAGGTACTTATATAATATTTTTCATATTGGATTGAAGCATAAATTTCCAGCCTATATCCTACTTTCTGCAGCCTAGGGTTTGCTAGTTTTGAGAAATAATTTCCAGATTTGTATTACCAAGGTTATTAAGTATTTTTCTACAAGTTGCATAGTGGTTTGACATCTATTTACAGCAGTAGGGTTTGCTGTCATATATCAGTTTTAATTCCATATTAGATAGGGTTCGTTGGAAAACCGTGGTTTTGCGCATTTGTCCCAAATTGGGGACATTACATAGAGTCGGGAACATCATAGGAGTCAAATTCTTGGGGGGATATGATGAATAACAAATTGATTCTAAGTCTTCATAGCTAAATTAGGAGGGCTAGAAAACGAGACCAAAGTGGTATTATACCACGTTGAAGGATGGTTGAGAGGGTAAATTGCCACATGCAATGCTAGGTTGATCTACTTGATCAGGGAGGCAAATGGTGCAAAGTGGTGAGTAGGTAAATTTTACTATAACTTTTGTTGTTTTTCAGGTATTTGACCCTAGCATATTTGAAGGGGCAAACGGAAAACCTGAATGGTAAGCTACCATGAAGGTGGAATTTGGGGCTTTGATGCAAGATAAGACTTGGGTGTTGTTTGAATTACCTGAAGGGAAGAAGGCCATTGGTTGTAAATGGTTTATACAGTCAAATATAAATCAGATGGTTCTTTGGATAGGTAGAAAGCTAGACTTGTCGCCAACTATCATGTCCCCCTTTTGGACATAGAACATGATAAGACCCTTAGCTGAATTCTTGGATGTTTCCCATCGACTAAGGGAATGTAAAATCAAAGGGGAAACTTTGGTTCTATTATTAAGTTATAAAAAGATACCTTTTAAGATATCTTTTCTAATTATGACGTAAAAGTGACTTGTTGAGCATGGGTTAACTTAATCCTTAATGAGAAAAAGACATGATCTCTTTTAAAATGACACTAACTCTCCCCCCAAGTGGAGCACCTCTTTTTGAGGAAGAGTTGTGAGAAAGAAAGGTATAAAAAGTTGTTTGATGATCAATTGAGAGGTTACCACGTTTTATGAATTGAATTCATGGGCTTGAGCACGAAAATGCTTGACTCTCCACCTTTGAAGACAGAAACCTTCATTGGTCCCTGAATTAGAGATGAAAACCCCAATATTCAGCTAGGGAAGCTTCATTCAGGGGCTGCAAAAAGGCTTCATTGATTTGATTGGGCTGCATTTCTATCCATTGGAGTAGAATATTTATCATTCCCGGTTAGTGTCAACAAGGAATAACTTCACAGAGGGTGACGACTTCACTCTAGGTCAGTGACTAGGGTTTGAAGGTCACATCAAGGGCAACGAGCTATTGGGAGGCCTGCAAATGGTCATTGTTGAGGCTACAAACTAATTGTTAGGGCTGTGTGGGGCACCCTAGGTCTGAAACCAGCTTTTGGAAGTTGAGCGACCTCCTTTGGGGGTCTATTTTGACATTTTGTGGGTTTGTTTTTGTTCAAATTCCCAGTTGGAACATTGTAAATTTATTCTGTAATTTTATGATATTTTTTACAGCTATTGTTGATCTAAAAATTCAAGATATTGAGGTATTTATTTGGTTGTAACTTTCAAAATATTTTGATAAATACTGGATAGGAAATTTATTGATATTTGTGCCCTAATTGTTCATTTCCATCATTACGAATTTTATCTAGAGTTTGCAAGTGAAAAAAACCAGAAATTCATAATTGTCTGGTTAGATTTTGATATTCATAAATTCAGAATTTTGTATACTTGTGCTAGGGTTTGTAAGGGAAACCCTTTGTTTCTAATTCAGCCCAAAAGGGGACACTGTGGCGTTTTCAAAGCTTAGATCTTGCTAGCGTGTGGGCCAAATAAAAAATTTAATGCAACATTATGGAAGAAGTTGTGAAAGAGAAGCTCTATAGAGCAGCGAGGAGGTTAGAGCGTCCATGTCAAACAATAGATGACCTAATCATCCAAGGTAAAATAGTCACACTATGTGACAATGAAACGGGTGGTGAAACCCTCAGTGATTTCTTTGGTCCAGTCCCAACTCTTGAGACACCCAAACGAAAAGGTAAGGCTTTTGGTTATTAGTTGTATTAGTGAAATTACAAGACTGATAGCTCCCAAGGTTCCTTACAATAGTAAGACCATGAGGGAGATATTTCAGCAAATTGTGGAGAATTTTCAAGAGTTAGAGGACAACAAAGGAATTTCTTTGGTTAGGAGGGTTACAATTTTAGAAACTATGGCAAAATCAGGTCATGTGTTTTGATGTTGGATTTGGATGTAATCTTATTATTGGAATGTTTCAACATTCCCTGGCAGCTGTCAATGAGAATCATGTAGAAAAATGTTGTAACTTCTATGCAAATAGTTATGACTCTGACTCTAAATGAGAGTATGATATTTCTCAACAATTATTATCTATCTTAGGGGTCAATGTGAGGCAAGAACATAAATTTTATCTAGGTGCACATGTGCTGATTGAAAATGTTGTTAGAAAATGTGAGAAGTTGAGGCCTTATTTGACAGTAGAGCAAAATGAAGAAATTCTGCCTTTTAAACAACAGAAAATTAGCACTTTGAGGCCCTTTGGATAGCCAAGGGACAGCATTTTGGGGCAGCCTTGGGTTGCAATTTTAGAAAATAAAAAATGAGTGACTTTGGGGCAGCAGGAGCCCTATCAGCAGGGTTTGGGGCAGCAAAAGCAGCTGCCAAGGATGGGTAAAAATATAAAAAAAGTCATATTTTCAAGAGGGTCGCAAAGAGGAATTTCAAGAAGACCTCATTGTGAAGCATGCACATGAGGGAACTACCTCACTAGCTTCTTATGATGGCTTCCAGCTGGCTGGAATTTTCAGAACATCTAAAGGTAAGCAATTTAATTATCTTCATAGCAAGGATTTGTTGTATCACCATCATACCATATCCTTACGATATTTTGATCGTCATGAGGATCATGCTAACAATGAGGATAAGATAAAGGGCACTCAATAGAAGAAGGAATTTTTCCAAGGAGACTCTAGGATTGGGAGTTGCAAATTTCCAATATTGATGTGGGATCCAAGTGAAAATTACAGGGTTAGTGCTGCTGTCATACAAATTTTGAGTTCATGTGCACCCATACAAGTGGGCTGGGAAGCCCTTTTAATCATGGAAAGGAGCAATTTCCGGTTGGTGACTGTGGGGAAAGGTTTATTAGCCTTCCTTGAAGTGTTTTCAGTCACTACAATGCTCCCAATTCATGTTGTTGCACAAAGTTTCAACTATGCAGCTACTGTTCCATTTTCAGGTTGCTAATCTTGTTAAAATCAGATTATGAGTTGTCAATCCCAGGCTTGAGTAACTGCAAATTTGATCATTTTAAGGCCATAAATTCTGAAAATTCCGTGTTGGGACAACCACTACAAAATGTAGGAACTCAGCCCACCTCAAGTATAATAAGAATGGCAAACCTTACAAGTTTCGTAAGTGCCATGAATTTTGAAAATTCTGTATTGGGACAGCGGTACCAAGAGAGTTGTGTTCAACTCCTCTTAAAAGTGCATGCTTTGAAGAAAACATTTATGAATTCTAAGATAGAAGATGTTGAAGAGGTCACAAGCCCTCTTCATATGGTAAGGAAAGATGGACGAGTTGAAGGCAGCTCAAGGTATGAAAATGTTTTAAATTTGTTGCATACTCATATGTCATCTAGGTTGAATGGTCATGAGGGGCGGCATATGTATGGAAATGAACCATTGGCACGATTTGTTTTTCTTTGTACATCATGGCAAGGCTGCCTTCATCATGGACAACCAAGTGAAGGTGAGGATATAATGAGGAACACTTGGAATGACAAAAGAGGGAGGGATTCCTTCATTTCAGGCTTTGTTGGTGTTCACATAGGAGTTTGGAAGGTGAGAACTCAATGGGAATGCAAGAAAGCTATGGTTTCAATTATGTTCAAAGTTGCATTGCTTAGAAAAATTGGTAACCTATGCCATAGACTTGAAGGGAGATCCATGAGGATCCTTGGAAGCTATAATGGGTGCCCCGACACCACGATAAATGAGGGCTACTTAGAAATTTTGTGGAGCATTGGCTGGAAATGGATTTTTCAACAGGCAAGAGTGGAAGGTTCCACCAAGGAAGAAGGAAAGCACCCCTTTGAAGACCATGTTTGGTTGAGTTTGACAAGAAAAACCATGAGGGGTAGCAGCTGTACACATTTTTACCATGCTGTCAACCACAGTACCAGCCCCTCGAGCATGAGCATGACAGTCATAAAGTTCATTTTGAAGGCATATTGCAAGGGGGAATTCCAAAAGGGTGAGTTCTTGTCAAAATTGCTCATAACTAAGGGTCATAAGAAGGCTGTTATACACACAAGGTACATAGCTATAATTGTCATTTCTTTTGCATGTATGAAGGTTTCCTTGTTTAGTGGAAATGGCAAATTGATTTCAGTCATGTTGGGAGAGCTTCCAGCCCAAGAAATATACAAAATTCTGAGCAAGAAAGCAAGTTTGGAGTGTGTTGGCAGCTATCCCATGATTGGTGACATGGAGCACAGCAGGGGCAGCCCCTTGTTGGGGAGAGGGATAACAATTCATTGCTATCACAACACTTCCAACACATATGGATAATGGCCTTTTCACAGATACAACAATGAAGGGCTTCAAAATAAGGATTTATTTCCATGGGAAGAGGCTAAAGATGGATTTTATGTGAAGCCAATGGTTGGGGTAGCCCCATGGATGTTGCAATTGCTTGAGGACAAACAATTTTGAGTAGGGAGGATTGTCATGTCCCCCTTTTGGACATAGAATAGGAGAAGACCCTTAGTCGAATTCCTCGATGTTTCCTATCGATTAAGGGAAAGTAAAATCAAAGGGGAAACTTTGGTTTTATTTTTAAGTTATAAAAAGATACCTTTTGATATATCTTTTCTAATTATGACTTAAAAGTGACTTGTTGAGCATGGGTAAACTTAACTAGTTCATGAGAAAAAAGCATGATCTCTTTTAAAACGACACTAACTCTCCCCTCAAGTGGAGTGCCCCTTTTTGAGGAAGAGTTGTGAGAAAGAAAGGTATAAAAAGTGGTTTGATGATCAATTGAGAGGTTACCACATTTTATGAACCGAATTTATGGGCTTAAGCACGAAAATTCTTGACTCTCCACCTTTGAAGATGGAAACCTTCATTGGTCCCTGAATCAGGGATGAAAACCTTGATATTCAGCTAGTGCAGCTTCAACCAGGGGCTGCAAAAGAGCTTAATTGATTTGATTGTACAACATTTCTATCCGTTGGAGTAGAATATTCATCATTCCCGGTTAGTGGCAACAAGGAATAACTTCACAGAGGGGGGCGACTTCACTCTAGGGCAGCGACTAGGGTTTGAAGGTCACATCAAGGGCATCAAGCTGTTGGGAGGCCTGCAAATGGTCATTGTTTAGGCTGAAAACTAATTGCTATGGCTACATGGGGCACCCTAGGTCTGCAACCAGTTTTTGGAAGCTGGGTGACCTCCTTTGGGGGTCTATTTTGACATTTTGTGGGGCTGTTTGTGCCCAAATTCCCAGTTGGAACATTGCAAATTTATTCTGCAATTTTATGATATTTTTTACAGCTATTGTTGATTTAAAGATTCAAGATATTGAGATATTTATTTGGCTGTAACTTTCAGAATATTTTGGGTAATACTTGACAGGGAATTTATTGATATTTGTGCTCTAATTGTTCATTTCCAGCATTTTTAATTCTATCTAGGGTTTGCAAGTGGGAAATACCAGAAATTCATAATTGTTTGGTTAGGTTTTGATATTCATAAATTCATAAATTTGTATACTTGTGCTAGGGTTTGTAAGGGAACCCCTTTGTTTCTAATTCAGCCCAAAATGGGACATTACACTAACCAATATGCACAATAGAAAGAGGTAGACTATGAAGAAACCTTTGTCCCCACTGCAAAGATGGTAACCTTTTGGCTGGGTATCTTCATTGCTGCTAAATTTGGATGGAAGATGTATCAAATGGATATTATAAGTGCCTTCTTGAATGAAGACTTGGCAGGGGAGGTCTACATGGTTCAACTGCAAGGACTCTACATTCTTGGGAAATGACATCTGATTTGCAGGTTAGTTAAGTCTTATGGACTGAAGCAGGCTCCTTGACCCTAGTATTTAAAATTGATCAGTATCTTAGAGATTCATAATTTAAAATAAGTTATTTTGAATCTAATCTCTACATCAAAATCAATGGTGATGGCATAGTGATCCTAATTGTCTATGTTGATGATATCGTCATCACTGAAAGTAGGGTTGACATATTTCAACTGAGAAAATCTTATATTTGTTATGTTTTTGAAACAAATCTAGTTGTCCATTTTTGTGTAGGTGTAAAATTTCGGCAATCTGATCATGCTATTTTTGTATCACAAACTAAGTGTGCCAAAGCCCATTTGCAACATCTACACCTATGGAACTTGGGATAAAACTCTCAACTTTACTGATTCACCACAAGTCAATGAATTAGTGTATCACCAATTGGTGGGTAGTTTGATTTATCTTGCTACCACCCGAACAGACTTATTTTTTTACAGCGAGTTGTCCTTCCCAATTCATGTCTAAGCCACAAGAAGAACATTGGCAAGCTGCAAAATGAGTTCTTTGATATGTCAAAGGAATTTTCAGCTTTGAATTTATATATCGAAGATCTAGAAACTTCATGCTAACTAGATATACTAATTCCGAGTGGGCTAGATTAGTTGATACTAGGAAGTCTACAACAAGATACATATTCACTTTTGGTTCAAGTGCAATTTCTTGGTAGAGCAAGCTACAACACATAGTTGCCTTATCCTCCATTGAAGCAAAATATAATGCAATTGTTAGTACGAGTTGTGAGGCAATGTAGTTACGTAAGATGTTGGTTGATCTTCAACTTGATCAAATATCGTCAACCTCAATTTTTTGCGACAATAAGAGTGTTCTCAAGATGGTGAAAAACTTGGTCTATTGCGCCAAAACCAGGCATACTGAAGTTCATCAACATCACATTCAGCAATTAATTGATAATGGAGACATTTGTTTTTATCTTATCCTACCAAGGACTAGATAGCGGATATAATGACTAAACCCCCTAGTAGAGATAAATATGTCATATTTAGAGATAAACTTGGGATTATATTTGGTTTAGTCATTATGTAATGTCCCCTTTTTAGCGTGATCTTGTTTTATGATGATTAGCCTATTATGCGACCCTCGTAGGCTAATAGGATGGATAGAGGGTCTTGATTGGAGCTTGGCTTGGCTTCGATCGTCAGACATTACCAGTTGGCTTTTGTTCGGGGTCATTCGAACACCATTTGCCTGACTTGCTATTTTTAGCAGTATTAGTCACTCAGCGGAGCACCCCTGCTATTTTTAGCAGGATGGATTGGTCATGTGCGGAATAAATCACTTATTCACCAGCTTCAGACGGTCCGTACATCGGACAATTTACGAGGGAGATATTAATATTTTAATTGTCAAATTAAATATTAATTATCGGGGGCTTATAATATAAAGTTATAATATTATTAATATTACAACTTAAGTGATATTGAAAGGGGGCCACTTTTAATTATAATTGATAATTAAAAGAGGTGTTGAAGACTATTGGAATAAAAAGAGAAAGTTAAAATTATTTAAAAAAAAAAAGAAGCCAAATTGGGGAAAATCGCACTTGGGAAGGATATAAGGTCTTTTCATTGGGAAGGAAGAGGATTATGTTTTGGGAAATCAAAAATTTGCTAAGTCTTTCTTTCTGAGAACAGAGCCAAGGGTTTCAGTTTTCATTTAGCATTGGAGAACGAGCCATCTTCAGTGTTGCAATTCAGAGGCTGTGAAATACCAGCTGATTTATTACTTTCAGAGAGGTAGCTTCATTCAGAAGTTATCACAGAACTTCATTCGAGATTGCATCAACCAAGGGTTTTAAAGTATTAATTTGCAGATCATAAGTTTTATTGTTGGCTGCTACAGTGCTGTGAATAGTGCCATGAATAGTGCCGCGCTACAGTGCTGTGAATAGTGCCGTGAATAGTGTTGTGCTATAGTGCTGTGAATAGTGCCACGACAGTGACATGAATAGTGCCACTACAGTACCGCGTGAATAGGGCAGCTGGGAGAAGGTTACAATTTGGGTTGGAAGGGACTCCTTTCCTTGGATATTGCTTGATTCTTCATCGGCACTTTGGCACCATTATTTCTAGGTTCATTTCCATTTTAGTTTGCATATAGCTAACTCAGTTAAATCAATGTTGAAGCAGCCATGTAATTGTTTCATTGAATAATCTTGCATTGTAATCAATCTTGCCTTGGTATGCTAAGTCTTGGCAATCCAATTGTAATCAGGTTTACTGAGAATAGTATGCAAGACAACTATTTGTCCTAATACATCATTGTTGCAACAGCTTATGGGTATTAGTTCTAGTCATAATAAGTTTGCATGCCAACCATTTGTGATAATGCCTATACATTCCCAGTCAATATATTTAGTCGGAAGGCTGCAATAAAGGAGTTTTGGAGTTGCATTGAATTGTTTTGCAAAATACCTTCTTGTTGTAGGTGTTTATTTGCTTGGGTAGGTTGCTTGCCAAGTGTTTGCATTAATGCCCTTGGCTGTAGTTGCACATCAGCTATAGAGTTGCATTATATATATATAACTTGCATTACATCCTGATTTCATTTCAGTCCTTTGCATATGTTCTTTGGAGCCTATTGAATGCATATTACCATCTTCTTTTAATACCAAAAGAATCATCAATCAACAAGTTCAGACTTCATAAGACAAGTGTTTGACGGAATTCCTAAGAGCCCGAAACTGAAAATTAAAAGCCAATTCAGCAGGGGTCTTTACACATTAGGGGGGAGTGGGAATTAGATAGATTAGCAATGAATTAGGAAAAAACACTAGTTATCATGTTTTCTAAAATAAGGTAAATTAGGTAGTCTATTCAAAGCATGTAAATATTTTGTTTATTCATGTGTTTGTTACACAGTTGTGGAGTTTGTTACAGATCAAAGCTTATTCAAAGCAACCATCAACCGTGTATTTTTCATGACTTGTTCAATAAAGAATATAGTTTTTTTCAATGGTGCTATATTCAAACTTCAATAATTTTGAATAATTAATAGTTTCTTTCAGTGGCTCCCAATTTGAAAAAAAAGTTAAAAAAAAAATCTAATGCTTTTATGTTAAATAGAGCCCCCCACCAAAAAAAGCTGTTATTTTGACAAAAACATTGAACCCCAATTTTGAAAGTATCCTGAAAAACATTAAATAAAGTTTAAAACCCCAAATTTCATTGAATAAAGTTTAAATTTTTAAATATTATTTTTTATACATTATTTTAGTAGCCATCCCCCTACCCTCCCAAAAATATGGGTATTGTTTTGCCGTCCTGGAAACACGGCCCACCTGTCCCCCCATCCCCGAGATTTGGGTAACCATGTATAAATATCAAATATAGGAACCGTATAAATGTCATTATTCCACTTTATGATGCTTCAGATTTCTGAGATATAATGGCTTTTATGCTCTCCTTTTTCAAGAAATTTATTTGGTCTCCATCATCTGTTACCATTGTCTTTCTTCCAAGTACATTGTGGCCATTATCTATTAGCATTGTCTTTCTTCCAAGTATGTTGTGGTTTTGTTTCTTTATTTTCAGTCTTTCAACATTTTGTTTTGTTTTGTTAAAAATTGAGTGACAAAGGATAAAGTAGAATTGGAGTTTAGAACAAGAGCATATTGATTGCAATGATATGGGTATTCTCCTTGGATTCTTACCCTAGCGATTCATACTTTGGCCTGAAATCCATTTCATCTCTTTTGTTCACTTCGTTATAATTTATTGAAAGAGAGAATATTGTTGCAAAATAATTTTTTGTGCCACTAATTATTTTGTTTTCTTTTACAGGCAAAAGAACGGAAGGAGGAATTGATAAAGCTTAAGAATGACATTAAGGAAATCAAAGGTGTGACCTGTAAGCTTGTTTGTAGCAATATTCGTGACAAGGGATAACAGCATTTATTATGGTTTGCTAGCTTTAACATGTCACTGTCAGATGGCATGTTGTCAGAGATGCTCCCACAAGTTGCTTCATGCAAATGCCAGTTCTTTGAGAGTTCAAACAACTCAAGTACAGGAGGACAAATAAGAAGTGAGGAGAGGGATGATTATGCTATCAATGATGTGCTATTTCGCCAGTTTTTAAGAAAAGGTGGGGATGATATTCTTTCCCCAATAGTCATCTAGTAGTTTTTATTCAATGCTTCTCTTTATTACCTAGAAAACCATTTCATAGGCATACATTGATATGCTTCTAATGGATGATCTGTATTTTACCCACTATAAGTTCTCAATGTTAATCAGAGTTTAACCAGCATATACATGTTGAAGTAATTCCATCAGACGAATCAAATTCCTAAGGTATAGATAGGCATAAACTAGCTAGACATTAGATTTTTGGTGCCAGTTTGTAATATGTATTTTTCTGCACAGTTCGCTTAAGAGAGAGACTTAAGAATCATAAAGACATAAGCGCAGGATGCTTTTTTCCCATGGGTATGAATCTTTTGCTAACTTAATTATGTTATTTAATGCATTTTTAAACACTTCAATAATGATTAGTGTCAGAATGTAAATGTGATGTTGACCATCATTTTTTGGTGTCTATTTTGCATATATTCATACTGATCTTGGGCTTTTGCACGTGAATTTTAGTATACAAGGTCACTATATAACATTATATATATGTCTATCAGTTATTTCTTTGACGAGATATGATAAGTTCTTAGCAAAAAAAGCTGCTTTATCTATTTTATGTAATTGGCTCTAACTACTATATTCTTCATCCATTATTAGGAAGTTTGGAAAAGATACACTTGTAAATCACATTTGTTGAATGTGTGTGTGTGTGTGTACCAGTTATTTGTTTGACGAGATATGATAAGTTCTTAGTTAAAAAAAAATTGATTTATGTATTTCAAATAATTGGCTCTAACTGCTTCATTCTTCATCCATTATTAGAAAGTTTGGAAAAGATGTAAAACATATTTTTTGATTATGGAGTTTCAATATTATGGCAAGTTGTTGCTACATCCAAAATAGACAATGTCATATAAATGCTGAGTATGATGTGATGATATGGACTGACCCAATATTGGCTATGTTCTAGACTGAAATAATTGACAAGTAAATAATTCATATATCAAAAGAAGAAAGAAGAGAGGCATGTTAGTGTGCATGAATGACCAAAATTAATGGGTGGACTGGTAAGATTGAATATCCAAGCAAATAAGATAAAAGGGTACACGGCATCTCTTGTGCCTGGGATTAATAGCAATATGCACAAAGTTAGTTGTTCACTAAAACAGATGAGTGCAAAGCAAGGCTGCTGGAATTACTGTATCCGTATGAATATTTTATTCAAACATAGAAGAGATATTTATACAATTGACATGGGTTGTTGCAATCCTATTTTCTAGTATACAAACCCTATCATCAAGCAGTTATCCCTCGCCAAATTCTGTTTTATGTGGGTGTTACAACCACCACCCAACAACCGAAGTAATTAGATTTAAATAAGACGTAATTATTCAAACCTATACCTAACTAAACATTATTAATCTCACCAAGTATACTAATTATATTATGGTGTATACTAATCCCAACAAAGTCATATGGTCTTTTTCATAATTAAATAGTATTTGTCATGGACTGCCCATATTGTACCCGCTTACAAACCTGAAGGTTGTAGACTGTTGGGAAATAAGCTAGGGTGCAATTCAACCTACTCAATTACTATAGGATGTATGGCAGTTAAGTATATATTAGACCCCTAAAATGGGGTGGATGAATATGAATAACATCAAAAATGTAATGTCCATTTTCTGGAAAAATTAAAACAATCTCGATTTTACAGCAAACCCTTATGCTGAAAATATTTAATTCTGAATTTTTTATATTAAAATTTTCGTAGATGAAATTACAAAATCCTAGAAATTTCTTATTTTTACAATAAATTATGATTTTTGCAACAAACCCTTAAATTTGAAAATATGAAACTTTGATTTTTTCTAATAAACAATTGAAAATAGAGATTTTCTTGGAATAACGATAGCGTTTAGTTACAACAAAATGCAAAAATTATTTTTTACACAATTGAACATAAAAGTGGAAAATTTAACACAGAAACAACTCCTAATGGTAATGTCAACCCCCATAATAATGATGTCTGCCCTAGACATATGACGCCAACCCTATAAATGCTTACATAAGTGTGACCCCAGTGCTAATATTGATGCCCTAGCATAGATATGAAACTTCCACACTGCTTTGATTATTTAATCGAATTGATTTCTGATATAGACTAGATCTGAAGCGCAAATGTAGTCCCTGGATGGAACCACCACACAAACCCTGAAGGTTTTCGTCCCCAAGCCTTTTCCACCAGAGGGTTTTCGTTCTCTAAGGCTGAAAGCTGAAGCAAAATGCTTGAACTCACAAACAAATTGGGAAGGTTGATAGATAAAAAATGCTATCCAAAGGAACCCAATGCCCCTTTTATAATTTTACTTTGACCTTTTACCAAGGCAATACGCATAAAACAATGTCCCACTTCTATTTTGTTGCTAACTTGTTTTATTAAAAATATATAACCTTTTTAATAAAATAACATAAGTTGCCTTTTTATAACATAAAATTACTTTTGGCCAACTTAAGTGAAATTATTAATTTATTTCCCTTGCATCACCTCTTTAGCCTTTGAAAAATGGAGAAGAGGCTATGGGTCTTCTAACTTATTCAATTCGAAAAAGGGGACATGACAGTCCACCCTTCCCAAAATTGCTTGCCCTCAAGCAATTGCAAGCTCAATTACTCAAGCTTTCCCCAAATAGTTTTCTTTGTAATCCCTGGATCCCAATTCATTCGTGGGAATTTGCAATCCCATGTTCCAAATAAACTTTGCTTCATCAGGTTGTTTGGTTGAGAACTAGCATGAAATTGTTCCTCTTGCACTTCTTTCAGTTTTTGCTACATGCTACCCATAATGGTGTTTTCTGATATTCCACTCTCATTACCTACATCAGGGGCCTTTTGTTTATAATTTCTGGTTGCCTTAGAGAATCAGAAACTGAATTGTAAATCAACACTCATGAAGTTAGAATGACTACTAAATTCCTCTAATTGCACTTGGAATTTACCTTTAGTATTGGGTCTTAGCAGTTTTGTAGAGCTTGAGGTCTTTATTTTTTCTATTATGGGCACAAATGCCCGCTGCAAAGTTACAACCATATCAACTATCCCTTCTTCTAGGCTTGAATTCCATTTTCCTTGAGAATTTGACATTATCTATATAATTTTCTCATAAGCAAACATACTCATAGGAATTCCTTTCTTTTGCATTTCTTGGAAAATCTCCAAAGATTTCATTGGATGCCTAGCCTTAGCATAAACTTCCATGAGGTATACAAAAAGATGAGAAATTAGTTTATCTCCACTGTCAGAGTTTTTCCCAATTTTCACATTCATTGGCACCTTTCTCATATGCATTGCCAAACTATTTTTGATCATGTTTCAACTCAACTTTTTGGCATATTGAAGCTTTTAAATGTTTCAATCCATCATCCCAAGAACCATGTTGTAGAATGTAACCAATCATCAAATTTGTGAACGCAACACCTACCTCTACTAAAATTCTCTTTTCAGGGGCATGCTTATTAGTAGAATCATTCTAAAAGTCAATTTGATATGTTTCTTGTATCAGAACATTCCTTTCATAATCTGAATTGACATCATTTAAAGCCTTAGTAAAATGTCTCTCATCCATGGATTTTAGTTTCTCAACTAAACCCATGATGTAGGAACCATTGCATACCTTGTTGAATGTTGAATTCTGAATCATGATGCATGGAATGGTGAAGCCATTTTGTAGTATCCCAACCTTTGTGAATTCTCCTTCACACAACCAAGGGTGGCCAACTTGTATGTAGCTTGGGCTGTAATCAAAGTGTTTACCTTCATTTACTATATTAGAAATTGTTGAGATATTCTCAACACCTTTATCCAAACAATGGGCTGCCCACGTTCTATGAAAGCCCTCTCCAAGGTAATGTTAAGTTGTTGAGTCCTCTTGTTACATGGGGTGGTGAAGCCATCAACTACAGCCACATTAAAGCCTTTATCCTTTTTGTATCTCAAAAAGTCACCTAGATCCCATATACAAAAACAATTTTGAGCTTGAATCAAAGAATCTTTATGCCCTATGCTATAAGTTGTATCCTTCACTCTTATCACTATTTTTAGAATGCTTTCCATGATGACAAAAATCTTGTAATATCATAGTATGAAGCAACAAATCTGAAATTTGACCATCCCTTTCATAATTTTTCCAGTATACATTGATGGGAACACAATAGCTCCTTGTTAGATCTTTCATTACAACATTTGTACAACCAATTACACAAATACAACTCATTATATATGGAGAACATCATACGAGTGTTGAATGGTATATTACTAATTGAATCAAAATTAGTATAAGAAAGAAAACTGCTGCTGCCCTATCTATCATACCATGGACCTTGTAGAGAAGACAACCATTTGCCAACTTATCACCAATAACCATGTCAAATATTATGATACATTCATTTGCAGATATAACTATTGTTTGGGCAATTACGCTCTCTATCCAAAAATCAAATCTAAATCCAGCCAAAATGGTATATGTATGAATCTTCTTACCTTGTAATTGAGCTGATCCATGCCACTTACGTTGAGAGCACCATCAGATGTGAGGTGACATGCCTTTGAACCTTACATTTGACTTATGAGTATTAGGGTCTCTTCATTATAATTATTCTAAGCATATCTTGTAATCCATGATACTTTCTCTTTACAAGTAGATAACTTGAATGCTTCCTTTGGTTTCTCCAAAATGCACACACATGTATTTGTGGACCAATTAGAAATTTGATTTCTAGTTAGTCTTACTAACATAATTTTATGTGGTCCTTTGGGATAAGGATGGAGTAGAGGATCAATCAACCAAACTTGCAAAACAACAATTTGATTGTTCGGGCATACCTTTCTGTGGTTACCATGCATGAAATATACTTTGTTAATATCGAATGTTTTGCTATTGCAGCCGCCGATCTATGGCTTGCAGCTAAGATATTTGAAACTTGTGCTTCAACCACTGAATCCTATTGTCATTCATAGTATTTTTTGTATGCTCATCTGAGGCCAATTCTGATTTTTTTCTTATCCATTTGTATGGGATAATGAAATTATCAGCAATAATGATATTGAAATCAGAAATTCTATGTTTTATAGATCTCAAAATATCACCTGGATTCTATACCATTATGCAAAATGCATTTTGAGCCAGAGAATCTATCTTCGTTCTTTTACCCTTCTTAGTACGATGGCAAAATTGAAATAGATCTATGCTATCATTCCCATATCTTGTATTGAAATTATAAGAGTGCTTACCCTCTTTGACCGAACTAGAGCTTTTGAGAGATTATTCTGAAATTCTAAAATTCAATCTTATATAGTAGTAGCTCACTCTCTGGAAGATTGTTGGGTAGCTCATGGATTGGCACATCTATTTCCATCTTCTACTATTTGCATTCAGTTAGTGATGCCTTTTCCTCCTTGACTTCATTCGCATAAATGCAATCATTAGTAGTCAATAAAACATCTACTATTAAAGGATCTTTACCTTGCAGGTTGGATCCCTCATGTTTTGTCTCAATGATGTCTTGTGGATTTGAATTTAACTATTCTTGCTTCCTAATTTCTCCCATAGCAATCTTTTGAGGTTTTGATTTTCCCTCTTTCTTCTTCTTCAACCTTCTACTTCTATTTTATTTGTATAGCTCCAAAAATTATTCAAAGATATTATAAGATTTGTAGATTTCAGACTTTTTATCATATGCATCAAGGGCAAGAAGTTTGCATTCATCCCTGTCACACTGCTCTTTTAACCACGCCTCTTGAATAGTATCTTTCTTTCGTGCTCTTCGAAATGAAGCTAAAGCTTTGAAGCTAATAGAAAACTGCTTTAATAGTTGATCCTTAAAACTTTGGTTTTTCATGTGTGCTTCTCTTTGTAGGAATGTTGCTCAAAAAGTTTTGGAAGGGGGTTGATTGAGATCATCTCATTAGTTGAAGAGCTTCCTTCCCCTTGATTCGTCTTATTTTGACTAATACTCTGCAAGGCTCAGATTAACTCTAACATGGATTCTTTCATGTCTTCTGGATTGTTCTTTAAAAATCTCTTTGACCCTGGTTGATCATTTCCTGCAACAAACTTGTCTCCTTTGTAGGAACCCTCTTTTCTTTATTCCTTTTGATTTTTCGTTTGATTCACAGGCTGACAAGATCAATGCTCTGATACCACTGTAATGTCCCTTTTTCAAAAAAATTAGAACAATCTGAATTTTACAGCAAACCCTTAAACTGAAAATATTTAATTTTAATCCTTTTATATTAAAACCTTTGTAGATGAAATTACAAAATTCTAAAAATTTCTCTTTTTTACAACAAATTCTGATTTTTGCAACAAACCCTTAAATCTGAAAATATAAAACTCTGATTTTTTCAGGTAAATAGTTGTATGTAGAGATTTTAATTGAAATAACAAGAGTTCAATTACAACAAAATGCAAAAATTATTTGACACAACTGAACATGAAATTGAAAAATTTACCCTGAAAACAGTTTTTAATGGTGATGTCAGAGCCCATAATGATGATGCTAGCCCTAGACATATGACATCATCTCTTTAAATGCTTCCAGAAGTGTGATGCCAAGCCTAATACTAATGTCCTAACATAGATCTAGAACTTCTACACTGTCCTGATTATTTGATTTATTGATTTTTGATATAGACTACATCTGAAACACAAATGTAGTCCTTGGATGGAACCACCACACAAACCCTGAGGGTTTTCGTTTTCGTCCCTAAGTCTTTTCCATTGGAGGTTTTTCGTTCTTTGATGCTCCATAGGAGGGTTTTCATCCTCTGACGCAGAAAGTTGAAGCAGAATGCTCAAACTCACAAATAAGCTGGGAAGGTTGATTGATAAAAGATACTCTTCGAAGGAACCCAATGCCCCTATTATAATTTTAATTTCAACTTTTACTAAGGCAACACCCATAAAGTAACATCCCAATTCTTTTTTGTTGCTGACTTGCTTTATTAAAAATATATAACCTTTTTAATAAAATAACATAAGTTGCCTTTTTATAACATAGAATTACTTTTGACTAACTTAAGTTAAATTATTAATTAATTTCCCTTGCATCACCCCTTTAGCCTTTGGGAAATGGATAATAGGCTACGGGTCTTCTAACTCATTCAATTCGAAAAAGGGGACATGACCCTATCATCAAATGGTTATCCCTCACCAAATTCTGTTGTATGTGGGTGTTACAACCACCACTCAACAACCAAACTATTTAGATTTAAATAAGAAGTAATTATTTAAATCTATACCTAACTAAACATAATTAATATCACCAAGTATACTAATTATATTATGGTGTAATACTAATCCCAACAAAAGGCATATGGTCTTTTTCATAATTAAATAGTATTTGTCATGTGTTGACGCAGTGGATTGCATCTTCGACAGGACCCTGAGCTCCTGCCTTCCACACGCAACAATGGAAACTCCCCTCTTGCCTGTGGGCCTGGCAAAACTGGAGTGAGAGTCTCTAGATAAGGGCTAGCTCCCTTTGATGCATTTGAGTTATTCCAGTGAGTTGCTAATACGTATATATATATTGGGGGGGTTGAAAAGAGAGAAGGATGCTGAAAACAACAGAACCTAACCTAATAGGGTGATGCACCAAACAAGTTTGGTCTACTCACACTCACACTCTGAACCACAAGAACACATACACTCTAACTAGTAAAAGGACCAGACTGCAGTGAGCTTGATAGGGAGGCTTTAATGGAAACACACAGTAAAAGGACTTACCATAGGCGCTGTAGGGACAACACACTGTCTAGTAACCTCTTGCCTCTACGCTCCAGGAACAACTCTTCTTATCACCTGCAGAAATGGCGCTTTGTATATACCAGGTACGTTGATGTCAACCCTGTGAAAGCATTAGGAAGCAATGACTGGACACAAGACTAACACTCAGACGCACTCAGAGATATATGCAACCAGAATAGAGGTAAAAAATACGTGTTTTATTGATTCTAGGTCAAAAATGGCAGGGCTTCGCCTTACAATGTGAGAGATATCCCTTTTCAAAATGAGAAGTTATGATATATATAGAGAAGAGAGAACAAAAACGCCTCTTTTTGAAAAGACTTTTGGCACCCTTTGACAAGTGGCCTATGTGTGCTGAGGGCGTTTGGAAGAGGAAGCCACTGAAATATAATGCTGTGTTGGCGCCGATTCTGACTTCAGGTGTTTAAAAACATAGGCCACGCCGTTTCTCTACAAACAAGACCGCTTCTTGATGGCATTCATGCGGTTTGTCTACTCATCAATGCAAAGTAAAGAAAAACGGGTCGCGTTGTTCACTGTTTGCGCCTCTTGATGACCAATTCGCAAACACTGTGTCAACCGCTGGAGTAACTCCTTCCATCGACACCTTCCTTCGCCACTTGGACTGTTTTGTCCGTTTCTGCACGTGGCTCTTTTGCCCCTTCCTGGCTTTGTCTTCCTTCTGGCCTTAAGCCTTTGAATTTCTTCGAGTTCGCGCTTAAGTCTGCGAAGATCAACAACTTATTTCATTGCCGCAAATTTGATGTCTTCGGGTCCGTCATCTTCCTTAGCAATTCTTTCGTGTCTTTCCTGTTTGCTTTGGCCGCTTTCCGCTGATCTCAACAAGTGACACGTGGCGTGTTCTGCTGTGAAACAGGTGAGGACACGTGGCAGCATCCGCTTAACTTATAGAAGCTTTAGACACCCTTGAGAGTCCTGCGGAAGATGACACGTGGTGGCTTCCGCCGAGCTTTAGAAACAATATAGGAACATTCGGGACTCATTCAGATTCACATGGATGATGACACTTGGCGTGCTCTACTTGCTTTAGTGATTCGTCTGGGATCCACCACAGTCCTTACTCAATAACGGAACGAAAGGAAGAAATCGCGGATGTTGACACTTGTCGGCTTCCGCCGAGCTTTTCAAGGGATACGTGGCATGTTCCGCTGCTTTTAGAGAAACATATCAAAACCTTCCGCAGTTGCCACTTGTCGTCCTTCGTGGAACTCTGAGGGAAGCTTATTGAAAGAAGCTTTGGAACTCGGATGCAGACACTTGTCGCGCTCTGCCGAGTTTTACAAGGGACATGTGGTACGTTCTGCTGCTTTTAGAAACCAATTATAATGTGTCCTGACAGACTACACTTGACAGCTTCCGCTCTCGGTTTTTTTTTTTTTGGTTGGCACTCAAGAATTTAAAGATCAAACGGCTATTTCCTTGCGGTAAAATTGACGTTCGCGGGCCCGTCATTGTTTGAAAACCAACGGCTAGTCTATTTCCTTGAAATTGATGGCTTCGGAGACGTCACCGTCCTTGGCGAATCCTTCGGTTCTTTTCTTTTCAGTCGGGCTTTTGTCCTAGTCATTTTTCTCACGGACAAAATGTTCGCAAGAATTGTCTTGCTTGCTTCCTTTCCTTCGGAGCTTTTTCTCTGGTTTTTTCCCACGGCTTTTGTCTCGTCTTCAGAATTTCTTCGGGTTTTCCTCCCGCGGCCTTCCTCCGAATTTCTTCGGGCTTTTTGTCCGAAGGAATTCCCTCGAACAAAAAGTCCGAAGAAATTATTTCTTGTTTTTTCCTTGCCTTGTCTTTTCGCAGGACTTTCTTCCGAAGAATTTCTTCGAACAAAAAGTCCAAAGGAATTCCTTCAGACATTTTGTCCAAAGAAATTCTCGTCCTTTGCCTTGTAAAAATTTCCAAAGAAAACTCAACTATTTCCGAAGAAAACTTAACTTTTTGGCTTTCTCCCTAACCCCTTTGCAAGTGTTCCCTGCCCTCCGCAAGGGCACTCGGGTCCGGAATTGCCCTCCGCAAGGGCACTTGAATGGTTCCTTTGAACCAAACTATTGAACCGACTGTTGAACTTTGTCGATGAACTAAGCCGATGAACCAAGCAAGCTCTTGAACCAAACCGACTGAACCAGGCTATTGAACCAAGCACTTGAACCATTTTAGCTCTCTTTTCCTTGTGAATTTCTTCTGACAAGAGTCCGAAGAAGCTTTGTAAAACCTTGCACTCCCTGAACTGGTTCTTCATCTGCCGAAAGAACTGTATGCAGAGTCCGTAAAAAAACCTGCAGAGTCCATAGAAAAACCTGCAGAGTCCGTAGAAATTTTCAGACTTGTGCAAAATAAAAAAAAAGAACTGGCTCAAAACAACAGGGAAAGAAGGGGACCGATTTTGCCCTGTTGGACCAAAAATGGTCAACATCATGGACTGCCCATATTGTACCTGCTTACAGATTTGAAGGTTGTAGACTGCTGGGAAATAAGCTAGGGTGCAATTCAACCTACTCAATTACTATAGGATGTATGGCAGTTTAAGTATATATTGGACCCCTAAAATGGGGCGGAGGAGAATGAATAACAACAAAAGTCCCATAGAGGATTAATGCCAAAGGTTAGGATTCTTGTTTTCATCATCGTTTTCCCTTTGAAATTCAGGCTTCCCGTTTTGTGGCTCAGCTGACTTTGCCATATCCTCTCCCTTCCAATAATGTATATAAATAATCATAATGATTGTAATATTCATCATCCATAATTCTTCTTATAAGAAAGTAGAAGTTTCCTAGTAGCCCTCGAATGATACAAGGTTAAACATTTAAAAATTAGAAAATCAAGTGTAAGTTGCCTAGAAGATAAAAACTAGGGTTTTGACCATGTTTATTTTGACTTGATGATGTCATCCTATTCAAATATTATAGTAGGTACATTGGTGATGGCATGGATGTTTTAATGATGTCACCTTCTTCTTCATCTCCTGACTTGAAGCGCCTTTGTAATAGGTAGTAGCAAATTTCAACAATTCTTTTTGAATCCATCTAAAACTGGAACTAAAGGGCAATATTATTTTCTACAGAATCTGGTTACCATTTGAAACAACTGCTATCTAGACCACTTTCCAATTATTGAGCCCTATTGAACCGATACAAGAACATAGAAGTAAACCTTGTTGAAATTGGGCAAACACTATGAGGTAGAACAACAATACACTAGCTGAAAATAAGGATCGAAACCCACCCAATTAGCAGCCCAAGAAACATATACATCTACCTTGAATAATGTTTAAGGTGTTGACATTCCTCAAGCAGAGTAAGGACAAAGTACCTTCTCTACTATATGATTATAGCAGCATAACATAATTGAATGAATGGAAATGGATGCATAGATAAAATTCTTCCATGCCCCTCACATCCTTGAACCAGGCCTACACAAACTACAAAACTGGTGGATTCTTCCCCCAAACAGCCAAAGGCTGATCAGCCTCTAGAATCTCCTCATAGACGAGGCCATGGCCTCAACTCAGGGTCCTCTTCCTCAAAGTCCTAGCCAAAATTTCAGATCTGCTGTCTTAAATGAAACTTGAAAAATCTCTAAAGGTTAGTGATGTAGAGGGGGAGAGTCAAAACACATACAATTGCAAAATTTCTTCAATTAGGACTATCTCTTGTAGCCCTTCCAAAAGACAAATCCAGATGGTTTGAGAGTTTTACAGGGTTTCAAGATAGACTAGGACCATTTTCAACTACCCATTACCTTCTTACAACATCTAACAAAGTTTCATGAATAGACTCTAAAGGGAAACACACTATTTCACACTTGTCTCTCACAATTAGGTCTCCTCCTTGTAGTCCTCCTAGAGCACCTTTTTGGGTGGTTAGACGAATATTCAAAGTTTCTGGGCAAACAAATTATATTTTTAGATACCCATTAAAGGCGTTCATCCTTATACAAAGTTTTGTGGCCCAATTCCCAATGGAAGTGTATTAACTTGACTTCACCAAACGAGGTCTTTGGTTAGGTCTCTTTACCTTTAAAACTGAGTTTTTGCTCTCTAACCCTTGACACGTGCCAAGAAGCCAAATAAATGATTGATTCACCTTGAGGACACTATCACCAAGCTACAGGTCAAGTTTGGAAGTCTGAAACAAAGTCTAGATGCCAAAATCATAAAATGGCCAAATTTTCTCAACTAGGTTCTTGCATAGGCCGTGAGGTAGCAAAATGAGTTTTTTAGGGGCAAATGAATGTTTCAAGGTCTAAAATTATAGGATAGGGTTTGTGCCACCCTAAGACACCTTTTAGCATTGAAGGAAAACTTAGTTCAATCCCAAATAGACTCAGATTTTACAATTTCCAATTGGACTGTTCACAAAGAAAACAAGGTTTTGGAGTGTGTAAATAAAGTTTGAGATTAGAACGAGATTACGCCTTCATAAGAGTTTGTTGAGCTGTCAAAACCTTTCATCCACCTAATGACAAAATCCCAACACCATAGCAATCATTAAAGTTCTTACTTTGGACAAAAAGCTCCTTTTTCACCTCTTATTCTTGACTGTTTACCGTGCAAACAGCGTACAGGGCATAATTATGCAATTTCTACAGAGGAAGAACGACACTATTTTACTTGCGATCAAGGGGATGAAAAGTGCATACTATTGATGATTTTGCACAATATTCATCAGTTTTCACTGCATTTTCGTGATCAGACAGACAAACAGTCATTTCTGTGCAGTTTTGACTTTTCACAGCTTCCACAGCTTGTACTGTGTGTGTGGTGTGATCTCACAGTTTAATTTTGCTCCTGTTTTCATTGTCGGTTGAGCTAAATGCTCCCCGGGGACTCACCCCTCTTGCCCATCTCTGTCACCTCCATTCAAACAATTTGACCCTCTCCCCCCCTTGTTCTTCACATTTCTGCAGACCAGGAGGTAATGGCTGACCCCTCAATTGCAGAAGCAACAACATCAAGGCAATAATAGGGTTCTCAAAACCAAGCACATAGAATTCCAGCAATAGTGGGAACAACCTTATTTAGGATCTGATCGATAGAATCCAATGAGTGGAATCCGCTAACCAGGCACTTCGGACAGAAGTTTGTGACCTCACAAACATGGTAGCAATAGTTGAATTAGAGAATGTTTCATTAAAAGAAATGATCAACACCAACAAGAAACAAGGTGTTTTCTTTAATGACACCTTACACGCAGAAATTCTCGACCTAAAAAACAAACAAGGAGAGATCAGACCTGGACAAGGTTCCTTTAAACAGGAAACGACCATGCACATCCATTCATGGGCACATGTAGTTAGTGGCAGAGATAGAACTCGCCCCCCTGGTAGCAGCTGAGGAGGTTGTCTAGGCTAAGCTCACGAAAGAGCGTACCAAACGTGCTCCAGACCCCATGGTCGTTGGGACATTGTTCCTTAGAGATAATCTGGGTATCCCCTATGTGACTCTTGATAGCGTTTAGCTGGGTTATACTCCACACTTTTTCTCCGGTTCAGGTTTGCTGCTGACCGACTTAGGGCCCTTAGAGCTAGACGAATGTTATTCTCTCTTCCTAGTAAGATCTTAGACGAAGATCTCACCAGGTCACAGGTTGTGGAGCTCAAAGACTCCAGAGAGTTGGTTATGGCAACATGACATGCAGGAAAATGGGCAGTTATCAGGAACCTCAGAGCAGTAATTAGGGATTCCTTTCCTCCAGGGTGGAACTCCGATCCTGGGATTTCTAAATGACGGGCCCGTCAGGAGAGGAGACATGGTATAGGGATCTCTATTAGTTTTTGGAATGGTAATGGTTCATTTTGGTCATCCCCTGGTCTAATGTATGAGACTCTTGGGTTGTTGGACATCGTCCTTGTCACTAAGACTCAAGAGAGCCCTACACGACCTCTCCCAGATATCACGAGATGTCATTGTTTTTCAGCTTGCAGACAGGAGACGAGGAGCTCAAGAGGTGTCAAGGGTTCAAGTGGTGTGGCTTGTTTGATTAGAGATTTCCTCTGGAGCAGGATTTTGGTGGTGGCCACAGATGAGTTTTCCAGTTTCATGTGGGTTCGGATTAGAGGTGTTGCCCCCCTTCTCAGGGACAGGGACATCTAAATTGTAGTTTGTTACTTCCCTCCTGCTTCCTCTTCATATGCTATCCACAATGGCCCTTTTATAAATTTGTATGCCGGTATACTCAGTATTCAGGAGTGGGGGAAGTCATCCTTCTAGGGGACTTCAATTCCTGCACTAGAGCCCTCTAGATCCCTCTCCACGATTGTGTAATGGACGTGTTATGCATCCAAGAGAGAGATCGAAAGTCAGTGGGACTTTATAGGATGTCAGATGATGGTTTGGGGCCTTCCACGGCCTATGGCCGATACCTTTTACAGCTGGGCAAATCTCATGAGTTATTGATCCTAAATGGGCTCGCCAGCTTCCCCGACTCTCACTTTCTCACATGCTGGCCTCATGGTGGGGGTGCAAGTGTGGTGGATTATGTCATGTCTAGTTAGAACCTACTGTCACTCATCCGTCACTTCTATGTTGCCCCCATCCCCCTTGTGAACCATGTTCTTTCTTTCTCTCTCCAGGTTGGTGTCCCCCCTACTGTTATTGTTCCCTCTCATAGCCTACCTTGTACTACCTTCCGGTTTGATGAAGGGGACACTGATACCTTCTCTTCCCACATCCGCTAGGTACTCCCATCTGAGGACCAGTTCTTTTCACTTGGTTATGTTTTTACCAAGTACACCCACCTTTCTTCCATCATTTGGGAAGCAACCCTCATGTTCTTTCCTAGCTCCACCTAGTCCACTTCCACGTCCCACCAACCTGATAATATTAGATCTTGTCCCATGAACAAGTGGTATGACGATGAATGCAAGAATCTTCACCCCCAACTTCGACACGCTTTCATCCATGCCCATTCCTCCTACCCCATCCTGAAAGCCTCCTATTGGTGTCTCCTTCGCCGTAAGAAACGCCTCTTTATCTCTCAAAGGAGACGGTTCTTATGTGCTTCCCTCATCCACTCTCCCAAACATTTTTGGTGCACCATCCTTCCCCGCCATTCTCCCCTCCCTTTATTGCTTAATCTTGATTCCATGATCTCCCACACTTCCACTCTCTATGATATTCCCGAGCAACCCCAAATCCAGGTCGCTTCTCCACCCTCTTCTTGCCACTTATTCACATATAGGAACATTAGAGAGGCTATTAGGGTGATGAACAATAGCAGGGCAATTGATGAGGAGGGTTTCCAAGCAGAATTCTTCAAGCACGGATTTGGTGCACTAGGTAGTTACTTGGTTGATCGCTTCAATCACGTGGTTCGTTTAGGTTTTCCACTGGTTTGGTCACATCACCCTATTCATCCGATTCACAAATTGGGCCCCAGTTTAGAACCCAATAACTACAGGATGATCATGGTGGGCCACATGTTCTCGAAATTGTATGCTATAGTTCTCCATTTATAGCTCTTGAGGGAGTTGGAGCAGAGACACCTCAGAGCTAGGGGATAGGCGGGGTTTCGACCCGCTCATCAAAACATTGATCGTATCTATACTCTTTGGGCCATCATTGAGGAGGCACGTCATCGCTCATCGAAAGTTATTGCTGCTTTGTGGACTTTCGGAAAGCATTTGACTCCGTTCCACAGGGGCCCCTATTCCAAAGGCTCAAAGACATTGGCATATCCGAGACCCTTCTGACCGCCATCACACGCCTATATGAGACAGTCCTTGGTCGTCTCTGCATGGCTCATGGCACATCTGATTTTATCAGGAGTACCATTGGGGTTAAATAGGATTGCCCACTCTCCCCCACTTTATTTGGGATATACATTGATGAGTTAGAGGCTTTTCTTCATGAGCATATCCAAGACAGTGATGGGTGCCTCCACCAAGTTTTGATATCTATCCTCTTGTTTGTAGATGATGTGGTTCTCTAGCTTCATCTTCCGAGGGTTTACAACGACAGTGGGATGCCTTGGCTCTCTTTTGTGATCTCCAACAATTGACGGTTAATTTGGGGAAAACCAAGGTCATGGTGTTTAATGGTTTGAAGACCTCCCACCTCTATTTCTTCTTCAGGGGAAAGGAGGTTGAGATCACCACTTCCTATTATTTGGGAGTGCAATTTTCTAGTCCATGTTTCAGCGTGAGGTAGGCCCTTCAGCGTAGGATAGACAAAGGATGTGGTTCTTTAGCTTTTCTGGAATGACAGTGTTTTCGACATCACTTTTAGGGTATCTCATCCAAGATGCCCCTCATGGATATAGTTCCTTATGGATCTGTAGTTTGGGGGCCTTCTTTGCTGGAGGGTGATTGCGCTGTTGTCGAGAGGGTCTAGATCCTCTTCTGCATTAGCAGATGTAAGTTGACAGTTCCCCAACACATTATTCTTGCAGAGTTTGGAGCTCGACTCTTTCGATTGGAGATTATATTTGATCTGATTTCTTTCTTACATCGCATTCGGAGCTTTGTTGTTTCAACAAGTGGGCGTGACAAATATCCATACTTAGCCTACTATTCTTCAGAGACTCTTGCCCTCTCAGCTCCCTTGACCAGTGTTCGATGTTGGTATACAGGGGTTTGTGATCTATTAGAGTCTGTGGGAATTAGGATGGACTGCCTCCTCCATTCATATACTCGTTGGATGCACCAGTTCATCATCTACCCACTAGAAAGGTGTTGAACCAGATTATTAGGGCATATATTTATAGGTAGTTTATTCATACTACTTGGGTAAACCCTCCTGGGAAGTTACGCCCAAAGATGGCATATTATGCAAAACACTTTTTGGAGATGAGTGACGGGCTTATCATCTATCTATAGTATACTTTCCGCTACTGGATGCACTCTTGTTGCATCCCATTAGGACAGTTTCGAGTGGGCTCTCACAGGCTTAGGATTGAGATAGATCACCAAATAGATTAGGCAAACAGGATTTGTCAGTTATGCAACATCTAGGAGATTGAGTCTGAGGAACACTTCATCTTCTGTTGCCCCATGTACTATGAGATCAGGGAGAGATTTCATTCTCTATTTAGGACACAGACTCTTTGACTTCTTCAGATATGAGGACCAGAGATGTTGAGCTTTATATGTATAGGAAGCTCTTAAGCTTCGTGATTATTCTATTCAAAGACCCACTAGACTAGATTCCACCCAATGGATCACTTCCTTCGTCACGGTGCTACCTTCGGGGAGAGGCATTAATCGATAGAGTGACATTAGTTCAGCCTCACATTCCAGATCAGTGCGACCCAGAGAGACTATCCACAGTTCCCCAAGATTTCACCAACATATCCATTTCAGACTTGGCATCAGGTGACATACTAGATCCATCAAATCTTCGCAGAAGACTTTTCCTTCTTGGCTACGGAATGGAGGATAAACCAGACATCCTACTTCCTATCCAGAGCTTGTTTGTCATTTTCCTGTTTTGATAGGTACATCTTGGAAGACCCTTAGTCTTAACTTATTCCTGAGGGTTAAGAGACAAGAATAAAGGAAAGAGGTTATTGAATGTTTTATTTGAATATTTGTAAAAGTACCTTTTTGAAAAGTACTTTATATTTCTTATTTCACTTAAAGAAAGGACCTTTAAGGGTCATGACGACTTAAGTGATTTTGTAATGTTCCCTTTTAAGGTTGAATATGCGAGAACAAAAATCTCCACAAATCCCAATTAGTTCTAAACTGAAAATCCACAAAAAAAATGCCAAAATCTGAATTTGCAGCCCTGTGAACAAATTGTCCCACTTGGCCTTGGTGCTAGGGTTTGGGGACTAAAATCAATACTTTCACTTAAAAATACTCTGAAAATTCCCAAATAAAATTCAGAAAATTGCAATTATTTTCCAAAATCTGAATGTGCCAAAGTACTTTTTCAATTAAAAAATAATTAATTTTTATCATATTTTCTGAAAACTGAAAAATTGCATAACTCCTTCAAAACTGAATGTATTGAGCCAAATAAATACTCAAAATGATTATAAAAATGACATATTAGATTACATAAATTTCAAATTTTTGAGTAAGATAAACCCTCAAAAAATGCAGAAGTCACCCAAGAAGGGTGATGTCATCCTTTGTGGGTGTAACATCACACCCTAGGGAGGTTTGCCACACTTGGAGATGATCCGAAAGTGCCTCAAAACTAATCAAAACCCTTAAGATCTAATATTTGCTCAATCTTGCCTAGAAATGATGACCTAAAATGCAAAAAATTGAAAAATACTTGACCAAATCAACAACCAACAATTAACAAAATGTCTTCAATGTGATTTTGGAATGAAATCACCCTTCAAATAACAGTAGTATTCATTGGGCATCCATCCCAATCATTCTTCAAGCATGAAGATTAAATATATAAATTTAGCTTGTCCAAAATAGAAGCCCTCATGTCCATATATAGACTTCAAAGTGGGGCGACCCACTCTTGGAGGCAAAATACATTTTTAAAATCACTTAACCACTTTTCAAAATATCTTTTCTTTTATTTTCTCTCCTAGCCGACATTTACTCTTTTTCCCACTTATAATATTAAATTAATTGCCAAAATAGATTTAGTAATTAAAATTACTCTAAGGCAATAATTTAATAAATAATTAATTAATTTACCCAATTTACAAGAGTGATTAAATCACTTTTGGGCAAACAATTAATTAAAATACCTTCTCCCAATAGTATTTGAACTTTTAAGTGCAATAGTGGTTAAAACTACTTTTATAGAATGCTTTAATAATAAAACCCACTTTTTAATAATATTTTATTAACTAACTGAAATTGCCTTATATGGTCAAATGATCAAAACCATTGTTCAAGCAATCCTAATTAATGAATAAAATAAAATCTCCAAAAATCATCCCTTAGTCTATGAGGAAAAGTAGACTAAAGGTCTTCAATTCTGTTTACTGGTGAATTAAAAATGGGGACATCATAGTCCTCCCTTCTCAAAATTGATTGCCCTCAAACAATTACAAACAACGCTGATCCTTCTCTTCCACATAATCGTTTAGTTTCCTTGATAGTGCATCCGCTATCACATTGTTTTTACCTTTCACATACTTATGTCAAAATCATAAGTTTGTACTTTGCTTACCCATTTTTGTTGCCAGTCATTCAATTCTTTTTTATTGAGAAAGAACCTTAAACTGTTATGATCAGATTTCACCACAAATTTGCCACAAACCAAATACTGATTAAATTTACTCAAAGCATGCATGATTGCCAACATCTCTTTGTCATAAACTGAATACCCTTTTTCAGAATCTTTAAGTTTCATACTCTCAAAAGCAATAGGGTGTTTATTTTGCATTACGACAGCTCCTATTCCTTCACCTAAAGCATCACATTCAACCACAATAGGAGCAAAAAAATTTGGGACAACAAGTACAGGACAAGAACACATTACGTCCTTGAGTTTTTCAAATGCTATTTGGGTTGTTTTGGACCATTTGAAGGCCCCTTTTTTAGTCAAATCAGTCAAAGGGGAAACAAGTTGTGAGAAACTTGTTGACTATTTTGGCCCTGCAGGCCAAAATCGGTCTCCTTCCCCTGCTGTTCTGAGCCAGTTCAAATTTGGTTTGCACAAGTCTTTTAGCAAAACGAGGAACCAGTTCAGTGGTTCGATGTCGGGGTTCAACGGCATGATCTTTCTCACACTTTGAACTTGAACTTTGAACCATTGTTGGTTCAAACGGTTGGTTCAATCGGGTGGTTCAGTCGGTTTGGTTCAAAGTAGTTGGTTCAAGCAATTGGTTCAAGTCGGAAGGTTCAAAGGGGCTATTCCAAATCCTGAAGGACAAGTGCCCTTGCGGAGGGTTGTCAAACACAAACTGGACCATTCTAGTAGGCTGTGGAGGGCAGTTCCGGACCCAAAAGTGCCCTTGCGGAGGGCAGGGAACCCTTGTGGAGGAATCAAAAGGTTGAGTTTTCCTTCGGAAATGCTAAGGCAAAAGAAAAAGCAAAGGCTGAATTTCTTCGGACAAAATGTCCGAAGGAATTCCTTCGGACATTTTGTTCGAAGAAATCCTTTCGGAAGAAAATCCCACGGAAAAAGACAAAACAAATCCTTCGGACAAAAAGTCCGAAGAAATTCTTTCGGACTTTTGTCCGAATAAATTTGCCTCTCGCCTGACCGAAAGGAAAGCCGACAGAAAACAAGCGAGAAAACATGAAGATTTCCTTCGGACATTTTGTCTGAAGGAATTCTTTTGGACATTTTGTCTGAAGGATTTGAGGACCAAGGAGCCCGAAGGACCCTGAAGGGCAGGGGCCCTTGCGGGGGACTCTCGGTGACCACAAAAGGGACCTTTCTCAAGGCCCGAAGGGACACTGTCCCTTCGGGAGGTTTCAAGGACAAAAGCCCGACCAAAATAGAAAGCCGAAGGAAAGGGAAAGCCGAAGGAATTCAAAGGGGTGATGGGCCCACAGACGTCAAATTGGACATCATGAACTAGCTGTTGGAATTTGGACGTCAGATGACGTCCCCAAAGACGTCAAATTCAGGACAATAGAATAGCCGTTGATCATTAAATGCTTGAGCGCAAACTCGAAGGAATTCAAAGGCCTTAAGGCCAAAAGGAAGAGACCGTCGAGAAGGGAGCCCAAAGAGCCAAAGGTTTATAGAAGATAGCCCCGAGGGCTTAGATTGCCAGAAAGAGCCAAGAGATGACAAAAGACAAAACAAACAAAAGACAAAACCAGGAAAAGACAAAGCTGGGAAAGGACAAAAGTCAAGAGTGAACTCAGTGATCCGCCAAGAAAGGAGCCCAAAAAAGCCAAGTGCAGAAACGGACAAAACAGTCCAAGTGGCAAAAGAAGGTGTCGGCACAAGGAGTTATTTCAGCGGTTGACATAGTCTCTGCCAAGTGGTCATCAAAAAACACAAATAGTGAACGGCACGACCTGTTTTTCTTCACTTTGCATTGATGAGTAGACAAACCGCGTGAATGTCTTGAAAGAGTGGTCTTGTTTGCAGACAAACGACGCGGCCCATGATTTCACATATGACGTTTAATATATTTTAAATGCCTAAAGTCAAAATTGGAGCCGACACAACATTCTCTTTCAAGCGGCTTCTTCTTCCCAATGCTCTCAACGCATATGGGCACTTAAAAAAGGGCGCCAAAGTCTTTTCCAAAAGAGGCGCCATTTGCTTCCTCTTTCTCTATATATATTGTAATCTCTCATTTTGAGAAGGCATCTCTCATTTTTGTATGGCGCAGCCTTGCCAAATTTCACCTTGAATCAATAAAAGTGTTTTATCTCTATTTGGTTGGATATATCTCTGAGTGTGTCTGAGTGTTAACCTTGTGTTCAGTCATTTCTTTCTTGATGCTTTCACAAGCTTGATACCAACACACCTGGTATAGACAAAGTGCCATTCCTGCAAGTAACAAGAAGAGCTGTATCTGGAGCACAGAGGCAGAAGAAGGTTACCAGACAGTGTGCTTTTCCTATAGTACCTGTGGTAAGTTCATTTTTTGTGTGTTTCCATTAAAGCCTCCCTGTTAAGCTTCTTTCAGTGTGGCCTTTTCATCAATAAAGTGTATGTATGTGTTCTTATGGTCCAAAGTGTGAGTATGAGTAGATCAAACTTGTTTGGTGCATCACCAGCTTAGGTTAGGTTCTGTTTTTTAGTAATCTTTCTCTCTTTTCAACCCCCCCATTATATATAGGTATTAGCAATATTACTGAAATAACTCGGAGATGCATCAAAGGGAGCTAGCCCTTATCTAGAGATTCTCCTCTCAGTTTTTCCAGACCCACAGATAAGAGAGGAGTCTCCATAGTGCCGTGTGGAAGAGAGAAGCTCAGCGTTCTTTGAAGGGTGCAATCCACAGAATTAACAGTTTTGGCACGCCCGGTGGGACCATTTTTGAAACACCATTTTTAACACTCAGCAAAGTTTCAAGATTGATGCTGGCCTGTTACAGCAAAATCAACCATTTTTCATCATCTGGTGACTCCACCATTAAAAACATCAGTCTCTGATCAAAGACTAGTCTGACCTCCTATGCCTAAAATCACCACACGATTTGCTACTAAGGGTGTCCTTTTTGAATTTGTTGAACTACCTTTAAACTCAGCAAGACGACTAAGGTTTGCAAGAACTCATCTTTACTCAGCAAATTGTTTTCCCAGACCTGCTATAAGATACACCTACGCAAGAAGGCCTCGATTGAATCTTGTCATAGCTATGGCTTTACCCTTTGTGGCCTTTCATGGTTAGAGTCCTTTGAATCTCCTACATTATGACCCGATCCCAGGGGCAGTCCTTAAAAGTGTGCCTCCCTTTAATGGAGAAGGGCCCATTACTGCCATTGAACACATCAGAAATATTGATAATCTCTGCAACATTCACAATGTCACTGAGGAAAACATTGCTATCAGATTGCTGGCATTGTCTTTCAAGGGCAAGGTTCTGGATTGGTATGGGACTTTGCCCATGAATTCAGTCGATTCTTGGAACGAATTGGGCACTATCTTAACAAACATATTTGGGGAGAAGAGTGACCACCTCTCACTTGCCGAGTCGCTGACCACTATGAAAAGAGCTCCACACGAATTCATGCAAGATTTTAATACTCGGTTTCAGAAGACATGGGACTAAATCCCCATTTTGGGAAGGCTGACTCCAAGCTATGCTTTCCTCTATTATTTGAAAGCGTTGAACAACATTGTTGTCATAATACAATCCATGGGGGGACATGTGTTCCCTGCTGCCTATGACATAGCTTTAGCGGCTGAGAATTGCTTGATGCAAGCTGGGAAGATAACACCTAGACCTCATATGCCGCTCTTTCTTGAATCGCTGCCTCCAGTCCAAACTGCTGCACCTACCTTAGCTTCTCTGCCTAGCGTAGAAAAGCCGACCGCTACTCCGTCCAATGACCTCCATGAAGTAAAAAGCTTGTTGCAAAGCGTAACAAATGAACTAGTGGCTCTCAAAAGGCAACAAGCTTAGAGCAATCGACCAAATCAAAGATATCAGCAATATGGGCAAACAAATAGACCCCCTTTCCAGAATTACAATCAAGGACAAGGTCAATTTGCACAGGCTAGACCTTTTCAAGGCTATAATCCAGGCGCCCCTTCATCATCCAAGGCCATGGTGCCTGTTCAAAATAATCTGGTACAAGAGCAGCCAAATTGCTCATCTATGGGATACAGTCAAGATCACACTGTTTACACAAATGAAATGCTGAGTCAGTACACGAATGCACAGGGCAATCAGGTAGCCGCCCAATTCCCTAGCTTTGAGGCGTCATTACAACATGGCATGGACAACAAGCCGGCTCAGCTTGATTCCACTCTCATGAATCACCTGGAAGGTGAATTTTATACAGTCAATTACGTGGGCAGTACAGACAATCAAGGTGATTGTGTCGCAGCTAACACAAGGTCCAAGAGGAGAGCTATGGAAGAAGCTCAAGCAGTTTCTCAAGCGTCAACACCACCTTCATCACATGTAAACCAGAAAATTCCAAACTTCAGACCGCCGGTTACGCCCTCAGCTCCTCGGCCTGCGCCTCAAACTGTAACTCTAAAGAAAATTTGAAAGAAGGCAACCCTCGGGTTAATGTGGTAGACCAGATGAAGAAGCTGCACATGAATATCTCTTTGTGGGATTCATTATCAATACTGGGACAAAAGGACATGCTGCAAAAGGAATTGCACAGGTTAAATGAACAAGTTGTGCCAGCAAAAGCTGATATTCTTTTGATCACAAATGGGCAGCGTTCCACATCAGGCCAAGTAAAGAAAGAAGAAAAGATCCCCCTTTCTATTTGTCTTTGGTCATAAGAGACTTCTGGTGCACAATTGTATCATTGACAGTGGAGCAAGCACCTCGGTAATGCCCAAATGCATAGCGGATAAATTGGGGCTCAAATATGAAGAGATGACTAAGGGAGTCCTACAACTGGATGAAACACCAGCAAAGACAGTAGGAGTGGTGATAGGCTTGAACTTGACGATCCACGCCTGTCCAACCTTCTTGGTCCCTCATGACGTGGTGGTGGCGGATTTTCCTCCTTTGCCATTTGCTTATCCAGAGATTTCACATCCAAAATAGGCGGGTACCTAGCAGCGAACTGGTCCTACCTGGTTTTTAGAACCAAATATGGGACCAAAGTCAAGATTGAGTCGGAACCAATCCACAGAGATTATCTGAAACCATACTCATTTAAGGTGGCAAATGTTAGCTACGCCATTATTGATCAAGAAGAGTTCCAGGTGGATCAATCTCTGCCCTCTGCCCTTGAAGGAGTTGCTAACCTGCTCCTAGATGAATGGGGAAGTGACAACTTTGAACATGATCCTTACAAGTTCATAGAAGAGGCAGGTCTTGGGATTTATTGCATGCATGAAGAGGGTTCTGTTGTACCAAATTTTGATGAAAGCAAGTCAAGATAGCCCAGGTTTATGGCAACTTTTTTTTGATGGCTCAAGAAGCAAGTTGGGCGCTGGTGGGGGAGTGGTGCTAGTTTCTCCTTCACAACAGAAATATTTTTCGGCTTTCAGGTTTCAATTTTCTTGCACATGCAATGTTGCGGAGTACGAATCTTTCATCCATGGTTTGGAGTGGACGAGGAAAAGAGGAATTAAGGAGCTGCAGATTTTTTGGGACATCAAGCTGATTGTAAATCAGGTAAGGGGCCAAAATCTGACGAAGAATTTTTTGCTTAAGTCCTACAAACATAGGGTATGGGACTTAGTGGAGAGTTTCCTTGCTTTCAATATTACTTCCATTCCTAGAGAGCAGAATAAGCAAGCTGACAGACTAGCAACAGTGGGTGCTCAGTTTGACGTTTCCAAGGAGATACGCCGAGACCGCAGTCCACGTCATTTGAAAGTGGTAATCAGACCCTCTGTGCCTGACAACATCACTAACTGACATGTGTTTGACAACGATCAACAGATAACACTCTTGTTATAGAAAGAAGCTGAGTTTGCTGCTAGAAACTAGGCTAAGCTACAACAACAGTATGACAACGAAATTGTTCAACTGAAGAACAATAAACTTTCCAAATGCTTGGTCACTCTCGAAAGTATCTTCAACGAGGATGACCAATTGAAAAGCGATAAAACAAGACTCACCACGAAAAAAGAAAACTATGAGAAGGTTGAAATATTCAAGGATAAGCTGCTTGCACTTGGGAAAGTGTGCACGGATCATGAAAGGCAGGCCTTCACCTTGTTGTGCCAAGAGTTTGCTGATGTCTTCGCCTGGGAGTATAGCGACTAGAAGGGTTTTGACCCAAGTTTGGCTCAACATACCATTGAGCTGGAGGAAGGTGCCAAGCCGATCAAGCAAAAACAAAGGCCTGTCAACCCAAAGATTGAGCCTCTTATGCGAAAGGAACTCACCAAGCTGATTGAGTCTAGGATCATATTTTCGATCAAACACTCTTCTTGGCTGGGGCAATCTTGTTCCTGTCTGAAAAAGGAATGGGGAGATCAGATTATGTGTAGATTTCAGAGACCTCAATAGTCTCTTTGAAAGACCATTATCCTCTCCCAAGTATGGAGCAGATCCTCCAAATGGTGACAGGCAACGAGCGTTTCTCCCTCTTGGATGGGTATTCAAGATACAATCAGATTTTGGTGCAAAACTGTGACCAGTACAAGACAACTTTCACTACTAAATGGGGGACGTTTGCTTATAGAAAAATGCCATTTGGACTGTCCAATGCTGGTGCCACTTTTCAGCGAGCCATGGACATGGCCTTTCAAGCCCTGATAAATAACATTGTGGTGGTGTATCTTGATGACGTGACAGTTTTCTCTAAGGAGGCGGGCCAACACATGAAACACCTCAGACAAATCTTTGAGAGGTGTAGAGAGTTTGGTATTTCTATCAACCCTTAGAAATGTGTGTTCACTATCCATGAGGGTAAACTCCTGTGCCACGTTTTCAAAGAAGGCTTGACCATTGATCCAGAAAGAGTTCGCTCCATCCCAGAGCTGTCCTTGCCTAAACATAAGAAAGGTCTGCAGAGTTTCTTTGGCAAGATAAATTTCATCCGGGATTTATTCTGAATTTTGCGGAGATAGTCAAGCCATTGACCTCTATGCTGAAGAAAGATGAGAAGTTTGCGTGGACAGCGCAAAGGAAGGATAGTTTTGAAGAGATCAAGCAGGCTATCGCCCAGGCTCCTACCTTGATTAGTCTTGACTTCACCAAAGAGTTCAACCTCTACACCTTCGAAAATGAAGAGGTAATCTCTGCTATGCTTACCCAAGCGAATGGTGATAACCTTGAACAACTGCTTGCATTTTTTAGCCAAGGTCTAGAGGGTTTTGAGGTCATGTATACATATGTGGAGAAGCAAGTCCTTGCAGTCATACGGAGCCTGAAGAAATTCAGACATATGCTGTCCAACAACAAGATTCACCTCATAGTTCCACATCCCAGCGTCAAAGATTTCTTGACCCACTGTGATCTGAATGAAAAGAGAGCGGAATGGATCACTAAAGTAATGGAGTATGACGTGGATATCAAGATCACCAAGCTGGTGAGAGGAAAAGGCCTGTGTGAACACCTTGCTGCAGACTTAAAACAACAAAAAGAGGATAGTTTGCTAATTCATGATGCAGTCACAGCAGAAGAATCAGCTGTTATGAAAGATTGGACATCAGACTTGAGGCGTTTCTTTCTCACTGGTGAGTGCTCGCACGGTCTTGATAGGACCACGAGGAGTTATTTCAGACTCCAATCTCTCTTTTATGTTTTGATTGGAGTGTTGTTCAGAAGGGATCTCTCAGGAGTACTTTTAAGGTGCATAGACCCAAGTCAGGCTAACAGGGTGTTGTCCGAGTTCCATGATGGGCCGGCTGGTGGTCACTTTGCTCCTAGGCCTACAGCGGCAAGAATAATGAGAGCTGGTTACTTTTGGCCCACTTTATTCAGAGATACCCATGCCTGGGTACGAAAGTGCGAGAAGTGTGCACTTTTTGATGGAAAACAACGGCTGCCTACAATGCCTTTACAGCCTATTCAGGTGGAGCAACCATTCATGCAATGGGGCCTAGACTTCATAGGGATGATCAATCCTCCCTCTAGTGCTGGCCACAAATGGGTTTTGACTGCCACAGACTACTTCACAAGATGGGTAGAGGCTGTCGCTTTGAAGGAAGCCAATGAAAGTGCAGTCCTAGACTTTTATGAAGCCCTGGTGACAAGGTTTGGAGACCCAGCTGCCATCATATCAGACAACGCATTGGCCTTCTTGGGGACCAGAACGAGTGAATGGGCATTGAAATACAACAACTATCTCAACACTTCTTCCAACTACTACCCACAAGGGAATGGGCTAGCTGAGTCCACCAATAAGAATCTGATTAGGATTATCAAAAGGAAAATGGAGGAGAATCAGAGGATTTGGCATGTCAAGTTGAAAACAGCCCTGTGGGCAGATAGAGTCACTCCAAAGAGAGCAATTGGCAACTCGCCATACACGCTTGTATATGGAAGGGAAGCTAGACTTCCTCTTTCACTTGAATTGCCAGCCTTGGACCTTGCTCACCAACTGCAATTAGAAGAAGGCAATAGCATGGAGGTTAGGCTATGCGAGCTGATGGAGCTTCAAGAGACAAGGGACCAGGCTATGGCTTCTATGACCAGTCGCCAACAGCAGATGAAAAAGCACTTCGACAAGAAATTTTTATCAAAATGTTTCTCTGAAGGAGACATCGTCTTGAAATGGGATGTGGACCGAGCTAAGCCTGGAAAGCATACGAAGTTCGACGCCCTATGGAGTGGTCCATATGTCATCTCTCAGTGCAAGCAGCACAATGCATTCCAACTCTCCAGGTTGGATGGTGAAGAACTATGTATCCCAATTAATGGGATAGATCTTAAGCATTATCACCGAGCCTTCTCCCATCATGTACATATTTTTCTTGTTTTTTCCTTGTTTTCCCTAAGTGCTTTTGCACATGTTAGTAGTTTTCTTAATCTTGTGTGTGTTTTCATTTCCTTTTGGGGGTAAGACCTTCGTGATTGATTCTTGGATATCTCAACGTTGTTGCTAACTCTTTCAAAGTTACATTTTGACCCCATGCCCAATGGACTTTAAAGCTACTGGTTTCTAAGCACAACAGGCATGCTTCTCCTGGGAATTGCCATTTTGTTGACTATTTTGGCCTTGCAGGCCAAAATCAGTCTCCTTCTTCCCCTGCTGTTCTGAGCCAGTTCAAATTTGGTTTGCATAAGTCTTTCAGCAAAAGGAGGAACCGGTTCAGTGGTTCGACGTTGGGGTTCAATGGCATGATCTTTCTCACACTTTGAACTTGAACTTTGAACCATTGTTGGTTCAATCGGGTGGTTCAGTCGGTTTGGTTCAAAATAGTTATTTCAAGCAATTGGTTCAAGTCGGAAGGTTTAAAGGGGGTCTTCCAAAGCCTGAAGGACAAGTGCCCTTGCGGAGGGCAGTCAAACACAAACTAGACCATTCTAGCAGGCTGCGGAGGGCAGTTTTGGACCCAAAAGTGCCCTTGCGGAGGGTAGGGAACCCTTGTGGAGGAATCAAAAGGGTGAGTTTTCCTTCGAAAATGCTAAAGCAAAAGAAAAAACAAAGGTTGAATTTCTTCGGACAAAATGTCTGAAGGAATTCCTTCGGACATTTTGTTCGAAGGAATCCTTTCAGAAGAAAATCCCGCGGCAAAAGACAACAAATCCTTCAGACTTTTGTTCGAAGAAATTCGCCTCTCGCCCGACCAAAGGGAAAGCCGACAGAAAACAAGCGAGAAAACATGAAGATTTTCTTCGGACAAAGTGTCCAAAGGATTTGAGGACCCCGAAGGCCAGGTGCCCTTGCGGGGGACTCTTGGCGATCGCAAAAGGGACCTTTTTCGAGGCCCGAAAGGACACCTTCCCTTTGGGAGGTTTCAAGGACAAAAGCCCGACCAAAATAGAAAGCCGAAGGAATTCAAAGGGGTGACGGGCCCGCAGACGTCAAATTGGACATCATGAACTAGCCGTTGGAATCCGAACTTCAGATGACGTCCTCGAAGACGTCAAATTCAATACAATAGAAAAGCCGTTGATCTTTAAATGCTTGAGCGCAAACCCGAAGGAATTCAAAGGTCTTAAGGCCAAAAGGAAGAGACCGCCGAGAAGGGAGCTCAAAGAGCCAAAGATTGATAGAAGATAGCCTCGAGGGCTCAGATTGCCAGAAAGAGCCAAGAGATGACAAAAGACAAAACCAACAAAAGACAAAACCAGGAAAAGACAAAGCTGGGAAAGGACAAAAGTCAAGAGTGAACTCAGTGATCCGCCAAGAAAGGAGCCCAAAAAAGCCAAGTACAGAAACGGACAAAATAGTCCAAGTGGCAAAAGAAGGTGTCGACACAAAGAGTTATTTCAGCGGTTGACACATTCTCTGCCAAGTAGTCATCAAAGAGCACAAATAGTGAACGACACGTCCTGTTTTTCTTCACTTTGCATTGATGAGCAGACAAACCACGTGAATGTCTTGAAAGAGCGGTCTTGTTTGCAGACAAACGACGCGGCCCATGATTTCACATATGGCGTTTAATATATTTTAAATGCCTAAAGTCAAAACTGAAGCTGACACATCATTCTCTTTCAAGTGGCTTCCTCTTCTCAATGCTCTCAACGCACATGGGCCACTTAAAAAAGAGCGCCAAAGTCTTTTCCAAAAGGGGTGCCATTTGCTTCCTCTTTCTCTATATATATTGTAATCTCTCATTTTGAGAAGGCATCTCTCATTTTTGTATGGCGCAGCCCTGCCAAATTTCACCTTGAATCAATAAAAGTGTTTTACCTCTATTTGGTTGGATATATCTGAGTGTGTCTGAGTGTTAACCTTGTGTTTAGTAATTTATTTTTTGATGCTTTTACAAGCTTGATATCAACACACCTGGTATAGACAAAGCGCCATTCCTGCAGGTATCAAGAAGAGCTGTATCTGGAGCGCAGAGGCAGAAGAAGGTTACCAGACAGTGTGCTTTTCCTACAGCGCCTGTGGTAAGTTCATTTTCTGTGTGTTTCCATTAAAGCCTCCTTATTAAGCTTCCTTTAGTGTGGCCCTTTTATCAGATAAAGTGTATGTATGTGTTCTTATGGTCCAAAGTGTGAGTATGAGTAGATCAAACTTGTTTGGTGCATCACCAGCTTAGGTTAGGTTCTGTTTTTTAGTAATCCTTCTCTCTTTTCAACCCCCCCATTATATATAGGTATTAGCAATATTATTGAAATAACTCAGAGATGCATCAAAAGGAGCTAGCCCTTATCTAGAGATTCTCCTCTCAATTTTGCCAGACCCACAGGCAAGAGAGGAGTCTCCATTGTGCCGCGTGGAAGAGAGAAGCTCAGCCTTCTCTCAAGGGTGCAATCCACAGCGTCAACAAAACCTTTCACAAATTTTCTATAGTAGCTACAAAGACCACAAAAACCTCTCAATTGTGTGTAGTGGGAGTAGGCCAATCCATGATTGCTTCAATTTTCGGTTTATCAACTTGTACACCTTAAGCATTTATGACATGCCCCAAATACAATTTTTTTGTCAAACCAAACTCACACTTAGATCTCTTTGTATAGAAAGAATGCTGCCCCAAAGTGCCCAAAACCATATCCGAGTGTTTCAAGTGCTCCTCCAAATTTTTGTTATACATAAGAATATCATCAAAGAAAACTAGCACAAACTTTCTTAAATATTTGTTAAACATGTTGTTTATACATGATTGTATAGTAGTTGGAGCATTAATGAATCCAAAGTAACGAAAAACACAAAATGCCCAAAATGACATCTAAAAGCAATCTTATGAACATCTCCTTCTTTTACCTTGATTTGGCGGTAACTGGATCTCGAAACAATCTTGGAAAAGTAGGTAGCACCATGCAACTCATCAATCAATTCATCAATCCTCGGTATTAGATACCTATTCTTGATGGTCTTTTTATTCAACAATATGTAATCAATGCACATCCTCATAGTGCCATCCTTTTTCTTTACTGGAACAACTAAAGAAGCAAAGGGGCTTGAGCTAGGCCTTATGTGTCCCATGTCAAGTAACTCTTTGATGTTATTTTCAATTTCCTCTTTGAATGCTCTTGGATGATGGTATGGAGTGACAATAACCGGTTTGACACCCACTTCTAGCTCAATGTTATACTCATAACCTCTATGTGGTGGCAACCCATAAGGCAAATTGTAATGTCCCCATTTTTGCGAGCATCAGAGTTCGGTGGATTTAGCCTATTCTTAGCCCTCGTAGGTTAATATGCATGGTTAGAGGGTCTCTTGATGGAGCTTGGCTCAGCTTCAGTTTGTCAGTACTTGATCAGTTGGCTTTCGTTCAGGGTCATTCGGACACTTCTAGCCTGAGTTGCTATTTTTAGCAGTATTCAGCACTCAGCGTGGGACCCCTGCTATTTTTGGCAGTATGGATTGATAGTGTTCAGAATCACTTCCTCAGTCGACAGCTTCAGACGGCTCGTGCATCGGATGAATGATGAGAGAGATATTAAAGTTTAAGTGACTTAAGTGATTTATTTAATATTTTAATATTATTATAAAGTTGTAAAGTAACTTTATGATAATAAAGTCACTTTAACATAATAAAGTGCGTTAAGTGAATAATTTAATGTGGGAATAAATCTTTTATCCCACATTGGCCAGGAAGGTGATTGAGCTCTCTTAAGAAAAGAATAAAAGGAAAGGCAAGAGCTCATTCTCGGCATCCAGTTGAATGAATAATATTTTGATTGATTCATCTTGTGGAGCCTAGGGTTTCTGCAGAATAGCCATTGGAGACGAAAACCTCCATTGGAAGCATAACTGAGGGTGTGAAATAACATCTGATGGGTTGCACTTTGAGGAGGAAGCATTCAGCTTCTTCATTTGGGCATCATCGACAAGCTTTGGTCAAGGGTTTACATTGCATAATCTGAAGACTTTCATGGCAGCCATGGCAATGAGTTCTAATCTTTCATTCTAGGTGTTTGTTGAAGCAACAAAAACATCCAATTGAAGCACCCTAGCTGGGAGAACATTCTCAAGACAATGGAGGTCTATTTTGTTTGGAGACCTTTGGAAGGCCATTACAGCTGTAAATAAGGAGGAATATATGACTGTAATTTCTGGGGACAGCCACACTTCCAAGTTCGTTTTGGTCACCTAAGAGGGTTTTCAACATCAAGCATAGTGCCATTTGGAGTGCCCAAGTCCAAGGAACGTTTTGTTTATGCCAAAGAATCCAAAGGTTGTGGAGATTATTTCAGAGTTGAAGGTTTATCCATGGCAGGTCTGCAACTTTGAAGTGGGGCGATTTTGCATTAATGGAGTCCAAAAAAATATCAAATATCATCCAAAAGGGGCGCCCAACATTTCCTAACACTTTGGCATTGACATATATTCATTTGGAGGTGGAATTTGGAAGATATGCAAGTCTGATCTGAAGTATACCAGTCTGAAGACAACTCAGAAATTCATATCATTTGAAGGCGTCTCCAATCAGGTTCATTTTGAAATTGTTAGCATTGAGTCTTGGCCATATTTCATGAGCATTGTATTAGAAATTTCATTGCAATTAAGGAGATAATAATTGCTGGTGTCATTTGAGAATTTCGATATCATTTATTATCAGCTAGTTAGTTTGCATACCAACTGTTTGTAAAAATGTCAGTTGGCTGTAGGTGTTCATTTCTCAGGCTTAGATCATATACATGCATGGAATATTGCCAAAATTAGTTGCACATTCGTGCTAGGTCATTGTTTAGACAATCTAGATTCTTCTTGCAAGCATTCTTATTGATGCTAAGTAAAGGAAAGAGCCATTAAAGCAAACTAAAATGTTATATCAGTCATATGACACTTGTATGTGAAGTGTTTGACAAAATTTTCAAGACCAAAAATCAAAAGTTTTCAACCAGATTCGAGCAGGGTCATTACAGAAATCATTAAAAACATGAACATGCTTGACTAAAATAGCTTGTAACTCACCATGAGGGGGCTGCTGTTCTGTTTTTTTAATTTTACTCTGATAAATGTTGACCAACAGGCCAAAAATCGGTCCCCTTCTTTCCCTGCTGTTCTGAGCCAGTTCATTTTTTGATTTTGCACAAGTTTGGAAATTTCTACGGACTCTGCAGGCTTTTCTACGGACTCTGCAGGCGTTTCTACAGACTCTGCAGGTGTTTCTACGGAGTCTGCAGAGAGTTTCTACGGACTCTGCAGGCAAGTCTTTTGGCGGATGAAGAACCATTCGAAAAATGAAAGGGGCTTCTACAAAGTTTCTTCGGACCATTGAACCATTCAGTTCAATTGGCTTAGATTCAATTGGTTCAACGGCTTGCTTCAATGGCTTGTTTCAATGGCTCGGTTCAACGGTTTGGTTCGCTAAGTTGGTTCAACGTTTGGTTCAAAGGGACCATTCCAATGCCCTTGCAGAGGGCAGTTTCGGGACCTAAGTGCCCTTGCGGAGGGCAGGGAACGTTTGCAAAGGGACCAAAGAGAAGGCCGAAAAAGCTGAAATTCCTTCAGAAAAGTGAGGACGAGAATTTCTTCGGACAAAATGTCTGAAGGAGTTCCTTCGGACATTTTGTTTGAAGAAATTCTTCGGAAGAAGATTCCGCGGAAAAGACAAGGCAAAGGCATAAATTGATTTCTTTCGGACTTTTGTCCGAAAGAATTCCTTCGGACAAAAAGTTCGAAGAAATTCGGGAGAGGCCAACCGCAGGAAAAAGGCCGAGAAAGAATTCCGAAGGAAAGGAATGAGCGAGACAATTCTTGTGGACTTTTTGTCTGCGGGAAAATAGCCGAAGAGAAAAGGCCGTCGAAGGATCCCGAAGGGCAGGTGCCCTTGCGGGGGACTCTCGGCTGCCAAAAGAAAGGGCACTTCTCCAAAGCCTAAGGGTCACCTTCCCTTTGAGAGGGTCCAAAGCAAAAGTCCGAAGAAAAGGGAGCAAAAAAGAACCGAAGGATTTGCCAAGGACGGTGACGTCTTCGAAGCCGTCAATTTCAAGAAAATAGACTATTCGTTGGTTTTCAAATGGTGACGGGCCTGAGAACGTCAATTTTACAGCACGGGAATAGCCGTTTGATCTTTAAATTCTTGAGCGCCAACCAGGGAAAAACCCAAGCAGTGGAACGTGCCACGTGTCCCTTGTAAAGCTTGGCGGAAGCCGACAAGTGTCAACATCCGTGGTCTCTCCCTTTTGTTTAGTAAAGACTGTGGTGGGCCCGGACGAATTGCTAAAGAGAGTGGAAGCTGCCAAGTGTCATCGTCTGTGGTGAATCCGAATGAGTCCTGAATGCTTCTATATTGTTTCTAAAGCTCAGCAGAAGCTGCCACGTGTCATCTTCCGCAGGACTCTCAAAAGGTGCCTAAAGCTTCTATAAAATAAGTGGATTCTGCCACGTGTCATCGCCTGTTTCACAGCGGAACACATCACGTGTCACTTGTTGAGATCAGTGGAAAGCGGCCAAAGCAAACAGAAAATGCACGAAGAATTAGTAGAAGATAGCCCCCGAAGGATGGAGCCAAAAGAGCCAAGTGCAGAAACGGACAAAACAGTCCAAGTGGCGAAGGAAAGTGTCGACTCAAGGAGTTACTCCAGTGGTTGACACAGTGTCTGCGAATTGGTCATCAAGAGACGCGAACAGTGAATGACGCGACCCATTTTTCTTCACTTTGCATTGATGAACAAACAAGCTGCGTGAATGAGTTAAAGAGAGCAGTCTGTTTGTAGAAAAGAGGCGCGGCCCATGCTTTCACATTAATGTTTGAACGCCAAAGTGAAAGTAGATGCCGACACAACATTATCTATCAAGCGGCTCCCTCTTCCCAAGGCTGGGGACGCACATGGGCCACTTGTCAAAGGGCGCCAAAAGTCTTTTTCAAAAGAGGCGCTTTTAATTTTCTTCTCTCTCTATATATTGTAAACTTCTCATTTTTGAGAGGGATCCATCTCTTAGCCCGTAAGGCAAAGCTCTGCCGAAAAAATCTCTGGGTTTGTAAGGTAGAACTCTGTCGGATTTTACCTTGAATCAAGACTCAACAATTTTTACCTCCATTTGAACTTGCACTCACGCATATGTTTATGTTTTCTTTTTGTGTTAAGTCATTTTCTTTTATGCTTTCACAGAACGATTTCAGCATGTCTAGTGCCTTGTGAAGTTTCTTCTTTTGCAGGTTAGCCAGAAGTGTCTACAACAGGAATATAGGTGCATGTGAATACGCTGCCAAAGTGTGTCTCAGAACACCTTTGATAGTTCTTCCTCCCTGTATCTCTACGAACCCCTGACTCACTGATACAGAAGAGTTTCCCACATCAGATGAAGTGTATGACAGCTTCTTCTTGGTGAAAAGCGTATGTTTGAGCTAAGCAGATCAACTATTTTAGTGTATCACCTTTTAGTTTAGGTTTAGGTTCTGTTTTCAGCATCCTTCTCCCTTTTCAACCCCCCCTTTTTTCATTTATTTGTTGTAGTAGGAAATCCGGGACCTAAAAGATACATCAAAGGGAGCTAGCCCTTATCTAGAGACTCTCCCCTCAGTTTTGCCAGGCCCACAGACAAGAGGGGAGTTTCCATTGTGTGTGGAAGGAAGGAGCTCAGCCTCCTATCAAGGGTGCAATCCACCGCATCAACAATAAAGTAGCTTACTGCCCATGCAATCTGACCTCTCCTAAAAGCTCTTTCCATCCTCTTCATGGACACTTCTTGTGGAGCACCATTAGCTAGATCCTTGAGGACCACTTTCTTACCTTCTTTGAAGAATTTTAGCTCCATAGTCTTATAATTTTGAGTGAATTCACCTAATGAATGCAACCATTGAACGCTCAACACAACATCAATCTCGCCAATGCCAACAACATAAAAATCATCTATAACCTTGTGCTTCCGGAGAGTGAGCTGAAATTGTTGAATCTTTTTGGAACATGGAATGGTGAAACCATCTGCCATAGCCACATTGAAGCCCTTGCAAGTCCTCATTAATAAAGTTATGAGTGGCTCCACTATCAACCATGGTAGTCACTCTTTGTCCTCTCAATGTGTCCTTCACTCGGAATGCATGATACTTAGGAGCTCCGAAAAGAGAAGTATGCTGCCCATTTCTTTGTTGTCATCCTCATGCACATGCTCATCATTAAAAATTTCATTTTTTTCAAAATTAGAATCAACAATATCAAAATCAGAATAATCATCAATTACCTCAATGTAGTGGATATGTCGTTTGTCCATGCAACGGTGTCCTCTAGTCCATGGTTCTTTGCATGTGAAACACACTTTTCCTCCTCATTTCATCTCTTGCATCTTTCTCATTGCTGCTATATGGCAGCGCTCTATGTGGTGGTGCATATGGTGAAGATGGCTTCCTTTGTTGCTCATTTGGTGTTGCCCTAGTCTGCCCACTTGGTGCCCTTGGCTGTCCACCAAAATCAGACCTTTGCTGCCATGAATTTTCTGTTTTTGGCAGCTAGTTAGTGGCTGCCCTTTGCTGTCCTCTTGGCCACATATTACTCTTGTAAGCAAAACACTCTAAATCCAATGCTTTAGTAATGAAATATTGCAAGGAAAATGGGTTAAAAGTTTTTACCAAACCTCTCAAAGGCTCAATCAAACTTTCAATAAATAAAACAACCAACCTTATTTCACTTATATCCGATACCATGACTGAAATCTTTTGAAAATTTGCCTATATCTCTCTACATCATGGCTTTGTTTGAGTTGTGCTAACTCATGAAAGTGGATCTTCAGATCTTTCGTATCAAATCTTTCCATTACCCTCCCACTGAATTCATCCAAAGTAGTAATAGATTCGTGGCCTTGTGTGATCAAGCCATGAAACCACCACTCATGAACAATTGTAATGTTCCCATTTCCAATTCCCTAGTAAACAGGTATTGAAGACCTTTAGTCTACTTTTCCTCATAGACTAACGGATGATTTTTGGGAATTTTATTTTATTAATTAAGATTGGCTCAATAGTGATTTTGATCATTTGATCATATAAGACAATTTTAATTAGTTAATAGAATATTATTAAAAAGTGGGGTTTATCACTAAAACATTCTATAAAAGTGGTTTTAACTACTATTGCACTTGAGAATTCAAATAATATTGGGAGAAGGTATTTTAATTAATTGTTTGCCCAAAAGTGCTTTAATCACTCTTTTTAATTGAGTAAAATTATTATTAAATTATTGTCTTATATTCATTTTAATTATTAAATTTATTTTGGTAATTAATTTAATATTATAAGTGGATAAAAGAGTAAATGTTGATTAGGAGGGAAAATAAAATAAAATAAATATTTTGAAAAGTGGTTAAGTGATTTTAAAAAGGTATTTTGCCTCCAACAGTGGGTTGCCCCACTTTGAAGACTATATATAGACACGAGAGCTTCTATTTTGGACAATGTGAAATTATATATTGAATCTTCATGCTTGAAGAATGATTGGGATGGATGCCCAATGAATGTTGTTGTTTGAAGGGTGATTTCAAATCATATTGAAGACATTCTGTTGCTTGTTTGCTGATTTCGTCAAGTATTTTCCAATTTGTTGCATATTAGGTCATCATTTTTGGGCAAAATTGAGCAAATATTAGATCTGAAGGCTTTTGATAAGTTTTGAGGCACTTTCGGATCATCTCCAAGTGTGGCGAACCTCTCTAGGGTGTGACGTCACACCCCCAAAGGGTGACATCATCCTTCTTGGGCGACTTCTGTATTTTTTGAGGGTTTATCTTGCTCAACAAAATCTGAAAATTATGTAATCTGATCTGTCATATTTTTATGATCATTTTAGTATTTATTTGGCTTAATACATTCAACTTTGAAAGAGTCATGCAATTTTTCAGTTTTCAGAAAATATGATAAAAATTAATTATTTTCGAGTTGAAAAATATGTACTTTGGCACATCCAGATTTGGGAGAATAATTGCAATTTTTTGAATTTTATTTGGAAACTTTCTGAGTATTTTCTAGTGAAAAACTTTTGATTTTAGTCCCCAAGCCCTAGTGCCAAGGCCGAGTGGGATGATTTGTTCTTAGGGCTGCAAATTCAGATTTTTGACATATTTTTTGTGCGTTTTCAGTTTAGAACTAATTGGGATTTGTGGAGATTTCTATTCTTGCATAGTCAGCCCTAAAAGGGAACCTTACAATAATACCCTCCAAGTGTAGTGTAACAAACTTGAAAGCCTCATTCTCAAACATAGGGTTGAGTGATAAATAGGCCTCCAATTTTCGCAATCATGATCTCACTGGAAATTTATTAGTACCATCAAAAACAAGAAGAGAAATCTTATCCAACCTTTGTAGCAAGTCTCTACAGGGTTGCATGCTTGGTATTCTTGGTTTTGATCCATCCTTCATATCACAATAATCACGAAATGACAAGAGTGCTTGCGTGTCAAAGCTTAGGGCTGCATACTCTTGTTGACGTGTATCAAGTGGATAACACATTGGTGTCTTAATCTCAATTACTGGTTCTCTCTGCAAAAATGTAGGCTTAAAGAAATTATGAAGGGGGTTGATAGAAACCCTCTCATTGCCATTCAAACTTCTCTTTTTTGGGTAATGTTGACGCTGTGGATTGCACTTTTGAAAGAAGGCTCGGCTTCTCTCTTCCGCGCGGCACAATGGAGACTTTCCTCTTGCTGTGGGTATGGCAAAACTGAGGAAATAATCTCTAGATAAGGACTAGCTCCCTTTGATGCATCTTTGAGGTCTTTGACTACTACTGTTAATAATGGGGGGGTGAAAAGGGAGAAGGATATAACCAATACAGAGCCTATCTAAACAGTGATGCACCAAATGATTTTGATCTACTCAGCGATAGCAACACTTCAGACCAAAAGGGCGAATAGACACTTCATCTGAATAAAAGATCAAACTCTAGGGCGCTCTAACGAGGGGGATTGATGAAGATACAAGGAAATAAGAACTTACCACAGGGGCTGTAGAAGCACACTGTCAGATAACTGCTCTTTTGTCTCTATGCTCCAGCTTGGGCACATCTGTTAACCTGCAGAAATGGTCTTGGCTATACTAGATATGTTGGTGTCAACCTATGAAATCATCAAGCTGAAATGACTAAACACAGAGTTGCTACACAGACATATTCAAAAGCATAACCAGTCAGATAGAGGTAAAACACGTTCTATTGATTCAAAGGTAAAATTTGGCAGGGCTTCGCCTTACACAAGTGAGATACATTTATCAACTGAGAGGTTACAATATATAGTATGAAGAAAAAGACTTTTGGCACCTTCAAGAACAAGCAGCCCATTCTGTGTTGAACACCTAGGAAAGAGGAATTTGCTCATGCTGGTGTCATCTTTCTAGAAATGCCCTGAAAGAACCATGCTGTCACTTGTCGCAAGTATTGACTTTGCAGCTTAAACCGTCTTAAATGTTCTTGCAAAAGCATGGGTTGCTTTGTTGTTTGAATGGCAAGGCTGCTTCTCAGTGAAGTTTATGCAACTGTCTGCTCATTAATGTAAAATGAAGAAAAACGGGCCACTCTATTGAATGTCTGCGCTCCCCCTGATGACCACTTGGTGGAGACTATTTCATCTGCAACAATAACTCCTTGTGTCGATGCTTTCTATGCCACTTGGATTGTACTATCCGCTCCTGCGCTTGTCTTTTGTTTTTTTCTGGCTCTTTGGTCCTCAGGGCTATCTTTCTTAGTGGGTCGCTGAGTTTCCTTGCGGCCTTGTGCCTTTGAATTCCTTCGGGTCTGCGCTATTGAGTTCTTTCGGGCACTTGCCCGAAGGAATTGTCTTTTTGGCTTCTCTTCAACGACTGATGCATCCCATCAAAATTGACGTCTGCGGGCCTGTCACTATTCGAAAACCAACGGCTATTTCATCACCGTAAAATTGACGTTCGCAAGCCTGTCATCATTTAAAAACCAACAACTTTTTGTTGCCTTGAATTTGACGTTCGCGTGCCCGTCATCGGATGTTTGAACCTCCAACGGTTAGTTCACCATGTTAAAGTTGACGTGTTCGGGCCCGTCATCACTTTGGTAATTCCTTCGGCCTTTTGCAAAATGAACCCACCTGAAGGGAAGGTGATCTTTTGAAAAAGAGGAAAGGGCCCCTTTTCGGCAGCCGAGAGTCCCCCGCAAGGGCACTTGCCCTTCGGGCTCCTTTGTCTTCTCAAGTCCTTCAGAGAAAATGTCTGAAGGAATTCCTTCGGGCATTTTGTCCGAAGGAATTCCTTCGGGCATTTTTTTGAAGGAATTCGCCTTTGGTTCTTCCTTGGATTTCCTTCGGACAAAAGTCCGAAGGAATCCCTTGTTTTTTTCTTTGGATTTCCTTCGGACAAAAAGTTCGAAGGAATCTTGTCTTTTGCCTTATTCTCTTTTCCAAAAGAAAATCCCCCTTCAGGCCCGCTGCCTTGCTCTCTTTTCCGAATGTGCTCTCTACCCTCCGCAAGGGCACCTTGAGTCCAAAATTGCCCTTCGGAACTTGCTTGAATGGTCCCGTTTGTAACCTGCCTGCCTTCCACAAGGGCACTTGTCTGTCGGAGCCTTGTGAAAGACTTGTATTCCTTTGAAATGGCCCATTCCTTTGTCGATAGGCTTGTGCAAACTAACTGCCCAAAGCGAAATAAGCCTCCGGATCAACCCAAAACATCTACAAGACTCAAGTCACTTGGTTCTTTATAGAAACAGGTTTATTACAAAGGAAAAATGCACAATTGCACTAAGGTGAATACATCAAAGTTTGATTGCTCAGGGTAGCAGGGAAGGAAGGGAGACTAATTTTTTGGCTTGCAGGACAAAAAATGGTCAACAAATTTGGCGATTCTCAGGGGAAGCATGCCTGCTATGCTTAGGAAAATCAGTGGCTTGCAAGTCCGTTGGGCACGGAGTCAAAATACAGCCCGAAAGGTTGGCAATAACCTTGAGAGACTAAAGAACCAACATGAAGTTTTTACCCCCACATGGTAACAAAACACACACAAGGCTAAAAACTACGAACATTGCGCAAAAGCACTTAGGGAAAACAGGGAAACTATGTACATAATGAGAAGAGGCTTAGTGATAATGCTTAAGATATATCCCGTTAACTGGGATATGTAGTTCCCCACCATCCAACCTAGAGAGTTGGAATGCGTTACGTTGCTTGCACTGAGTGATGACATACGGACCACTCCATAAGGCATTGAACTTCGTGTGTTTTCCAGGTTTAGCTCGGTTCTCATCCCATTTTAAGATGAAGTCGTCTTCAGAGAAGCGTTTTGATGAAGATTTTTTATCAAAATGCTTCTTCATTTGTTGCTGATGGCTGATTATAGAAACCATGGCTTGGTCCCTTGTCTCTTGAAGCTCCATCAATTCACAGAGCCTGACTTCCATGCTGTCGCTTCCCTCCAATTGCAGCTGGTGGGCAAGATCCAACGCTGGCAATTCAAGCGAAATAGGAAGTCTAGCTTCCCTTCCACACATAAGCATGTATGGTGAATTGCCAACTGGTTCGCCCACAGGGCTGTTTTCAACTTGGCGTGCCAAGTTCTCTAATTTTTCGTCATTGTCTTATTGATTTTGATCAGATTTTTATTGGTGGACTCAGCCAACCCATTTCGTTGTGGGTAGTAATTGGAAGAAGTGCTAAGGTAGATGCCATATCCCAACGTCCACTCGCTTGTTTTGGTTCCTAAGAAAGCCAATGCTTTATCTGAGATGATGGTAGCTGGGACTCCAAACCTTGTCACTAGGCCTTTGTAAAAGTCTAAGACTGCACTTTCGTTGGCTTCCTTCAAAGCAACAGCGTTTGCCCATCTCGTGAAGTAGTCTGTAGCAGTCAAGACCCACTTGTGACCAGCACTGGATGGAGGGTTGATCATTCCTATTAAGTCTAGGCCCCATTGCATGAATGACTGCTCTACTTGAATAGGCTGTAGAGGCATTGTAGTTAGCCGTTGCTTTCCATCAAAGAGGGCACATGTCTTGGACTTTCGTACTTAGGCATGGGTGCCTCTGAATAAAGTGGGCCAAAAGTAATCAGCCCTCATAATCCTTGCAATTGTAGGCTTAGGAGCAAAGTGACTACAAGCTGGCCCATCATAAAAGTCGGATAGTACCTTGTCAATTTGACTTGAGTCTATACATCTCAAGAGTACTGAAAAATCTTTTCTAAACAACACCTCATCAATCAGGACATAAGGAAGAGATTGGAGTTTGAAATACCTCCTAGTCCTATCAAGGCCCTATGGGCACTCACCGGTGAGAAGAAAATGTGTTGTCTTGTGCCCAGTCCTTCATGACTATTGCTTCTTCTGCTGCAACTTCATCATGGAGTAGCAAAATGTCTTCTTTTTGTTGTTTAAAGTTTGTAGCAAGGTGTTCACACAATCCTCTTCCCCTTATCAGCTTGGTGGTTTTGATATCCACATCATATTCCATTACTTTGGTGATCCACCCTGCCCTCTTTTCATTTAAATCACGGCTGATCAAGAGATCTTTGATGCTGGGATGTGGCACCATGACATGAACCTTGCTGCTTGACAACATATGTCTAAATTTTTTCAGGCTTCGTATGACTGCAAGCACTTGCTTTTCAACATATGTGTCCCTGATTTCAAAACCTTCCAGACTTTGGCTAAAGAATGCAAGAGGTTCAAGGTTTTCATCATTTGCTTGAGTAAGCATGGCAGAAATTACCTCTTCATTTTCGAAGGTGTAAAGGTTGAAATCCTTGGAAAAATCGAGATTGATCAAGATGGGAGCCTGGGCAATAGCTTGTTTAATCCCTTGAAAACTATCCTTCCTTTGTGCTGTCCACGCAAAGTTTTCATTTTTTGTCAGCATGGAGGTCAGTCGCTTGACTATCTCGGCAAAATCTGGGATAAATCTCCTAATAAAATTTATTCTATCGAAGAAGCTTTGCAGATTTTTCTTGTGCTTAGGCAATGATAGAGCTAGGATGGCACGGACTCTTTCTGGATCAATGGTCAAACCCTTTTTCGAAACAACATGGCCAAGAAGTTTACCCTCATAGACAACGAACACACATTCCTTTGGGTTGAAAGAGATACCAAACTCTTTACACCTCTCAAAGATTTGCTTCAGGTGTTTCAGATGTTGGCCTGCATCCTTAGAGAAAACTGTCACGTTGTCAAGGTAGACCAATACAATATTATTTATCAGGTCCTAGAAAGCCATGTCCATGGCTCGCTGAAAGGTGGCTCTAGCATTGGATAGTTCGAATGGCATTTTTCTATAAGCAAAAGTTTCCCACTTGGTAGTGAAAGCTGTCTTGTACTGATCACAGTCTTGCACTAGAATCTGATTGTACCCTGAATACCCATTTCGGAGGGAGAAACGTTCCCTGCCTGTCACCATTTGGTGGATCTGCTCCATACTTGGGAGAGGATAGTGATCTTTCAACGAGACTCTATTGAGGTCTCTGAAATCTACACAAGTCTGATCTCCCCATTTTTTTTCTAATAAGGACTAGATTGGCCAGCCAAGAAGAGTGTTTGATAGAAAATATGATCTTGGATTCAATCAGCTTGGTGAGTTCTTTCCGCATGAGAGGCTCAATCTTCGGATTAATAGGCCTTTGTCTTTGTTTGATGGGTTTGGCATGTTGGGCCAAGCTTGGGTCAAAACTCTTCAAGTCGCTATACTCCCAAGCAAAAACATCAGCAAACTCTTGGCTTAGCAAAATGAAAGAATGCCTCTCATCCTTTGTACATACCTTCCCAAGTGCAAGCAACTTGTTCTTGAATATTTCAACTTTTCGTAGTTTTCTCTCTTGGTCGTGATGCTTGTTTGATCATATCTTAGTTGGTCATCCTCGTTGAAGATGCTTTCGAGAGTGACCAGGCCTTTGAGAAGTTTGTTGTTCTTCAGCTGAACAATCTGGCCGTCGTACTGCTGCTGCAGTGTGGCTTGATTCCCAGAAGCAAACTCAACCTCCTCTTGCAATAAGAGTGCTATCTGTTGATCGCTGTCAAATCCCTGCCAATTGGTGATGTTATCAAGGACGGAGAGTTTGATTACCACTTTTAAATGGCACAGACTGCTGTCTCGGCCTATTTTTTTGGGAATGTCGAACTGAGCACCAATTGCTGCTAGCCTGTCTGCTTGTTTATTCTGTTCTCTTGGAATGGAATTGATGTTAAAAGCAAGGAAACTCTCCACTAGGTCCCATACTCTGTGCGTGTAAGACTTAAGCAAGAAATTCTTGGTCAAATTTCGGCCTCTCATCGGATTTATGATTAACTCATTGTCTCCAAAAACCTGCAGTTTAATTCCTTTTTTTCTTGCCCACTCCAAACCATGAATGAGAGACTCATATTTTGCAACATTGCAAGTGCAGGAAAATTGGAATATGAAAGTTGAGAAGTATCTCTCCTTCGAGGGTGAAATTAACACTACACCACCAGTGCCCAATTTGCTTCTTGAGCCATCGAAGAAGAGTTGCCATAAACCTGAGCTCTCTTGGTTTGCTTTCATCAAATTTGGTACAAAAATACCTTCTTCATGCATGCAATAAATTCCAAAACCTGCCTCTTCTACAAACTTGTATGGGTCATGTTCAAAGTTGTCATTTCCCCATTCGTCTAAGAGCAGGTTAGCAACTCCTTCAAGAGAAGAGGGCGGAGATTGGTCCATTTTGAATTCTTCTTCATCAATGATGGCATCGTTGACATTCGCCACCTTGAGTGAGTACGGCTCCAGATGATCTCTGTAGATTGGCTCTGACTCAATCTTGACCTTAGTCTTATATTTGGTTCTAAAAACCATGTAAGACTAGTTCACTGTTAAGTACCTGCCTATTTTAGACGTGAAATCCCTGGATAAGCAGAGGGCAAAGTAGGGAGGAACCTCCGTCACTACCACGTTGTGGAGAACTGAAAAAGTTGGACAGGCATGCAGCGTTAGATTCAAGCCTCTTACCACTCCTAGTGTTTTAGTTGGTGATCCATCTAGCTGCAGGATTCCTTGGTCAACTCCTCGTATTTGAGTCCCCACTTATCTGCTATACATTTGGGCATTACTAAGGTACTTGTCCCACTGTCAATAATGCAATTGTGAACCAAGAAATCTCCAATGACTAAGTATAGGTAGAAAGGAAGAACCTTTTCATCCTTCTTTGCTTGGCCTGTTATGGAAGGGTGCCCATTCATAATCAAAACATTATCAGCTTTTGCTGGGACAGCTTGTTCATTTAGCCCGTGCAATTTCTTCTGGAGTATGTTCTTTTGTCCCGGCATTGCTAATGAATCCCACAAAGAGATATTCATGTGCAGCTTCTTCATCTGGTCTATCACATTGATCTGAGGGTTGCTCACTTTTAAATTTTCTTTGGGGGCACTTGCAGCCTGAGGCGCAAGTCGAGGAGTTGAGGGTGCAATCAGCGGCCTGTAATTTGAAAATTTCTGGTTCACATGTGATGAAGAAGCTGTTGTGGACGTTTGAGCAGCTGCGTGTGCTTCCTCCATAGCTCTTTTTTTTGATATAGTATTGGCTGCAACACAATCACCCTAATTGTTCATGCTGCCCACATAATTTACTGCTTAGAATTCACCTTTCAAGTGATTCATGAGAGTGGAATCGGACTGAGCCACCCTGTTGTCCATTTCAGGTTGTATTGACGCCTCAAAACTTGGGAACTGGGCTGTTTGGTTGTCTTGCGTGTTCACATATTGATTTGGCAACTCATTTGCATAAACAACCTGTTCTTGACCATATCCCAGGGGTGGGCAATTAGATTGTTCCTGTACCAGATTATTTTGAGCGAGAACAAGAGCTTTGGACGATGGAGCACCTGGATTATAACCTTGATATGGTCTGGCTTGTGCAAATTGACCCTGTCCTTGATTACAATTTTGAAAAGGGGGTCTATTTGTTTGTCTGAGCTGCTGGTATCTCTGATTCGGCCGATAGTTTTGAGCTTGTTGCCTTTTGAGAGCCACTAATTCGTTGGTCACACTTTGTAACAAACTCTTAACTTCATGGAGGTCATTCGGCGAGGTAGCAATCGACTTTTCTATGCCAGACAGAAGAGCTAAGGTGGGTGCAACAGTTTGAACTGGGGGTGGCAATTCAGGAAAGAGCGGCATATGAGGTCTAGGGGTTATCTTTCCTGCTTGCACCAGGCAATTTTTAGCGGCTATTACTATTTCATGGCAGCTGATAACACTTGTCCTCCCATGGATTGTATCATGACAACAATGTCGCTGTTCAAAGCTTTCAAGTAATAGAGGAAAGCATAGCTTGGGGTCAGCGTCACTAAAATAGAGATTTTGTCCCAGGTCTTTTGAAACTTGGTATTGAAATCCTGCATGAATTCATGTGGAGCTCTTTTCATGGTGGTTAATTGCTCAGCAAGAGAGAGGTGGTCACTTTTCTCCCCAAATCTGTTTGTGAAGAGAGTGCCTAATTCGTTCCATGTGTCGACTGAATTCATAGGCAAAGTCCCATACCAGTCCAAAACCTTACCCTTAAAAGACAACATCAGCAACCTGATAGCTATGTTCTCTTCAATGACATTATGAATGTTATAGAGGTTGGCAATATTTTTGATATGCTCAATAGCGGTAATATGCCCCTCTCCATTAAAGGGAGGAACACTCTTAAGGGCTGTCCTTGGGATTGGGTCAGAATGCAGAAAGTTTAAAGGGCCCTGACCATGGAAGGCTACAAAAGGTAAAGCCATAGCGATGATAGGGTTCAATCGGGCCTTCTTGTGTAAGTATATTTTATAGTAGGTCTAGAAAAATGACTTGCTATATAGGGATGAGTCCTTGCAAACCTTAGTCGCTTTGCTGAGTTCAAGGGCAGCTCAACAAATTCGAAAGAGACACCCTTGGCAGAAGATCTTGTGGTGACCTTAGGCATGGGATGTCAGACTAATCTTTGACCAGAGACTGATGTTCTTGAAAATAGAGTCGCCAGATGTTGGGTTAGTTGTTCATTCTTGCAGTAACATGACCAGCACCAATCTTGGGACTTCTATGAGCATTAAAATTGATCCCACCGGGGGTGCCAAAAACTATTGACGTTGTAGATTGCACCCTTGAAAGAAGGCTCGACTTCTCTCTTCCACGCGGCACAATGGAGACTTTCCTCTTGCTGTGGGTATGGCAAAACTGAGAAAAGAATCTCCAGATAAGGGCTAACATCCTTTGATGCATCTTTGAGGTCTTTGACTACTACTGTTAATAATGGGGGGGTGAAAAGGAAGAAAGATATAACTAAAACAGAACCTATCTAAACGGTGATGCACCAAATGATTTTGATCTACTCAGCTATATCAACACTTCAGACCAAAAGGGCGAACATACACTTCATCTGAATAAAAGACTAGACTATAGGGTGCTTTAACAGGGGGCGTGATGAAGATACAAGGAAAAAAGAACTTACCACAGGCGCTACAAAAGCACACTGTCAGATAACTGCTCTTCTGTCTCTATGCTCCAGCTTGGGCACTTCCTGTTAACCTGCATAAATGGTCTTGGCTATACTAGATATGTTGGTGTCAACTTATGAAAACATCATGCTGAAATGACTAAACACAGAGTTGCTACACAGACATATTCAAAAGCATAACCAATCAGATAGAGGTAAAATGCGTTCTATTGATTCAAAGGTAAAATTTGGCAGGGTTTTGCCTTACACAAGTGAGATACATTTCTCAACTGAGAGGTTACAATATATAGCATGAAGTGAAAGACTTTTGGCGCCTTCAAGAACAAGCAGCCCATGCTGTGTTGAACACCTAGGAAAGAGGAATTTGCTCATGCTGGTGTCATCCTTCTAGAAACGACTGAAAGAACCATGCTGTCGCTTGTCGCCAGTATTGACTTTGTACCTTAAACTATCTTAAATGTTCTTGCAAAAGCATGGGTTGCTTTGTTGTTTGAATGACAAGGCCATTTTTCAGTGAAGTTTACGCAACTATCTGCTCATTAATGTAAAATGAAGAAAAACGGGCCACTCTATTGAATGCCCGTGCTCCCCCTGATGACCACTTGGTGAAGGATATTTCATCTACAGCAATAACTCCTTGTGCTGATGCTTTCTGTGCCATCTGGACTGTTCTTTCCGCTCCTATGCTTGGTTTTTATCTTTTTCTGGCTCTTCGGCCCTCGGGGCTATCTTTCTTGGTGGGTCGCTGAATTTCCTTGCAGCCTTGGGCCTTTGAATTCCTTCGCGTCTGCGCTATTGAGTTCTTTCGGGCACTTGCCCGAAGGAATTGTCTCTTTGGCTTCTCTTCAACTGTCGACACATCCCATCAAAATTGACGTCTGCGGGCCTGTCACTATTCGAAAACCAACGACTATTTCATCACCGTAAAATTGACGTCCGTAGGCCTGTCATCGTTTGAAAACCAACGGCTATTTTGCTGCCTTGAATTTGATGTTTGCGCGTCTGTCACTGGGCGTTTGAACCTCCAATGGCTAGTTCACCATGTTAAAGTTGACGTGCTCGAGCCCATCATCACTTTGGTAATTCCTTAGGCCTTTTGCAAAACGAACCCTCCCGAAGGGAAGGTGATCTTTCGGAAAAGAGGAGAGGGTCCATTTTTGGCAATCGAGAGTCCCCTGCAAGGGCACTTGCCCTTCAGGGTCGTTTGTCTTCTCAATTCCTTCGGACATTTTGTCCGAAAGAAATCTTTCCTTCAAAGTCACGGCCTTTTCTTTTGATAAATTCATTCGGACAAAAGTCTGAAGGAATTCCTTCGAGCATTTTTTCGAAGGAATTCGCCTTTATTTCTTCCTTGGATTTCCTTCGGACTTTTCTCGTCTTTTTCTTTGGATTTCTTTCGGACAAAAAGTCCGAAGGAATCCTTTGTCTTTTGCCTTGTTCTCTTTTTCGAAGGAAAATCCCCCTTCGGGCCCTCTGCCTTGCTCTCTTTTCTGAATGTGCTCTCTCCCCTCTGCAAGGGCACCTTGGGTCCAAAATTGCCCTTCGGAGCCTGCTTGAACGAACCTGTTTGTAACCTCCCTGCCTTCCGCAATGGCACTTGTCTTTCGGAGCCTTGTGAAAGACTTGCATTCCTTTGAAACTTGCCCATTCCTTTGCTGATAGGCTTGTGCAAACTAACTGCCCAAAGCGAAATAATCCTCCGGATTAATCCGAAATATCTACAAAACTCAAGTCACTTCGCTGTTTATAGAAACAGGTCTATTACAAAGGGAAAAGGCACAATTGCAGTAAAGTCAATACATCAAAGACTGATTGCTCAGAACAACAGGAAGGGAGATTGATTTTTTGGCCCGCAGGACCAAAAATGGTCAATAGGTAACGATGGCTTTTGCTTGGATCTTGTGTGGTCTTCAACATAGCTACCAATTGCATACTCGAGGTATGTTGAAGGTCACTAGGTTTGCTTGATCAAATCCTGCAAAAACTTTAGTGGCTGTGATGTAAACCCTTTTGGATCTTGATCACCCATGGTTTTTTCTCTTCTCTGATAATGCAGAATCTTTTTCTCTGCTTGCATCCGAATCTGCACACATAAGATCTCACAGGTGCACCAAATCGGTGCTTTGATACCATTGTAATGTTCTGTTTTAGGGTTGAATATGCAAGAACATAAATATTCACAAATCCCAATTAATTCTAAACTAAAAATACACAAAAAAATGCCAAAAATCTGAATTTGCAGCCTTAGGAACAAATCGTCCCACTTGGCCTTGGCGCTAGGGTTTGGGGACTAAAATCAATACGTTTTCACTAAAAAATACTTAGAAAATTCCCAAATAAAATTCAAAAAATTACAATTATTTTTTCAAATCTGAATGTGCCAAAGTACTTTTTCAACTCAGAAATAATTAATTTTTACCATATTTTTTGAAAACTGAAAAATTGCATAACTCCTTCAAAATTGAATGCATTGAGCCAAATAAATACCCAAAATGATCATAAAAATATGACATTTCAGATTACATAAATTTCAGATTTTGTTGAGCAAAATAAACCGTCAAAATACAGAAGTCACCCAAGAAGGATAAGTCAACATTTGGGGGTGTGACGTCACACCCTAGAGAGGTTTGCCACACTTGGAGATGATCCAAAAGTGCTTCAAAGCTTATCAAAATCCATTAGATCTGATATTTACTCAATCTTGCCCATAAATGATGACCTAAAATGCAAAAAATTGGAAAATGCTTGATCAAATCAGCAAGCAACAAGCAATAGAATGTCTTCAATGTAATTTCGGAATGAAATCACCCTTCAAACAACAACATTCATTGAACATCCATCTCAATCATTCTTCAAGCATGAAGATTCAATATATAATTTCAGCATGTCCAAAATAGAAACCCTCAAGTCCATACATAGTCTTCAAAGTGGGGCGACCCACTCTTGGAGGCAAAATACATTTTTAAAATTACTTAACCACTTTTCAAAATATCTTTTCTTTAATTTTCCCTCCTAGCCGACATTAACATTTTTTTCACCTATAATATTAAATTAATTGCCAAAATAGATTTAGTAATTAAAATTAATCTAAAGACAATAATTTAATAAATAATTAATTAATTTACCCAATTTACAAGAGTGATTAAATCACTTTTGGGCAAACAATTAATTAAAATACCTTCTCCCAATATTATTTGAACTCTCAAGTTCAGTAATGGTTAAAACCACTTTTATATAATGTTTTAGTGGTAAAATCCACTTTTTAATAATAATCTATTTATTAACTAAAATTGTATTATATGGTCAAATTATCAAAATCACTGTTCGGGCAATCCCAATTAATAAATAAAATAAAATCCCCAAAAATCATCCCTTAGTCTATGGGGAAAAGTAGACCAAAGGTCTTCAATACTTGTTTATTGGTGAATCGAAAATGGAGACATTACAGATTTGAAGAAACGATACAAGGAAAAGTCTGTTAAAACATTTTAAATTACCCTCCCTTCCTCTTTTTGGGCGCCACACCTAGAGGGCTATAAAAGTGAAAGAGGAATGATTTGGAGAGGTCATGTTATGATTGATATTCAAATTTGATTATTAAGCACGAAACGCTTTAGTCATTGTCTTGAAGATGAAAACTTTCAAGCAAGAAAGGAGTGGAGATGCCAACCCTCATTTCTCAACCAGGGCAATTTCACGTTGAGGTTGTACTTGTGCCTAATATTCAAAAAATACAAAAATATTGCATTGGAAGTGGGGCGACTAGGGTTTGGAACCTTGGGAGCTGTTTGAAAGTGACAAAGATCCCTCATTGGAGGGTTACCTGGATTGAGGTGCTGGAATTGATTATTTACGGCTAGGACTAATTGACTTGAGAGCTTGTTTGAGAATTTCGAGAGAGTTTTTAAGATCTATTTTGGGCCAAAACATATTTTGATTTTTATTCCAATATTTCTACAGTGTGGCAACTTGTTTTGTGAGGTATTTCAATATATTTTGAGGGTCATCTTGCCTTAAAAATGTTTAGTAAATATTATATCTATTTTCTAGCTTGGGTAATCTGTTTTGGGGGGCTTGTGGCTTCAAAATACTTTCATATTTTTATTATAAATTTTGCTTATTAATTATGTAATTTTTATGCAAATTTATGAGGGTTTCATTGGAATAATTCAGCTGAAAATCGCTATTAAATTCTAGCTTGGAGGCATCTAGGGTTTGTGGATTATTTCATGTTTTTGGAAGGAAAAATTTGCTTGTTTGGATCAAGCAATTGTTGCTTAGGGTTTAGCATAATTTTATGTTAATTTTTTTGAGTTATTTGGTAGCTAGGGTTTGCTGAAGTTAAATCAAAATTTTTCCATATTGAGGTAGGGTTTCCAAATATTTCTAATATTCAGCTAATCATCCCTTTTGGGGACTTTACAGTGGTATCAGAGCCAAATGTTGGCTAGCTATAGGTCTTTCAGTGATACATGCAAGAAGGTGATGAAGAGATAAGATATTACTTGAAGAGCAAGAAAAAAGCTAGAGAAATTCCGCAAACAGAAGACATGTCTCACCTGGATCAATCAATGGAAGAAGCAGAAAATAGAGAGGAACAAAGGCTTGACAGGTACACATAGGCCCAAAAACAACTAATGCCCATGATGTTAAAATTTGTGCGAATTATGAAGGAGATGAAGGGTAACAAACCATCCAATGGGGATGGTAGTGCTTCTGGAAGTCACAACTTCATGGATCAACCTTCTAAGGGTATTGGAGGAGCTTCAGGTCGGCCTAACCAGCCTACCTTCTTGCGATATGAGGTGGCCATTCTTAAGGGAGAAGCACAACCTTCATTGAGGGACACTCTATTGAAAGATTATGAAGAATACATGACATATCTAGCCCCTTCAAGGAACAAATGGATTTTTGAGCTTTTACTTCTTGGAAGCATGGTCAAATGGGAGGCAATAGGGCTGGCCAAAAGCACAAGGGTAGCCAAGGAGGACTCCACCATGCTTTGGGTAAGTTTTCACTTTCAAATTTTGATGGTTCCCCCAAAAGTTCAGCTAGGACTTGGATCTAAAAGTTGGATACATATTTTTCTCTAAGGCTTATGTTATAAAAAGAGGCCGTTCGTTTTGCTACCTTACACTTGGAAGGGGCAACGCATGAATGGTGGTATCATGGTTTGGTTAGTCAAGGCCACCAACTCATTTCATCATATGAGGAATTCAATAAGAGAATTATTGAGTGATTTGATAGCTCTGATCCGGAATTGCATTTTATGGAGTTGGCACAACTAAAACAAAAAGACACGGTGGAAGAGTATGTGACTGAATTTCAAAAGCTTTCAGTCATGGTGACATGTTTTGGAGAGAAGGTTAATGCATAGTTCGCATAACTATAACCGATGAGTAATCACCAAGGGGGGATTTTGGGTAAACGATGGTTATTCGACAGGGGTGGTCGAATAATTGGGAATAACCGAGAAAGGCAAAAAATACTTGAAATTCGCTCGAAGTAGATAGTATATAAATATAAGTTTACATTTCGATAGGAACGTCTAGTTTCTTATACTTTAAGTTATATTTTATTTATATACTTTCAGGATGTTTGAGAGTGGTCTCAAACATCTATGAGCTATAATGCAAATTTTAGGTTTTGGAGGATCCTATCATATTTTAGACTTAGTCAGATTTCAGGGTTTCAAACTTGCCATATTTCAGTGTTTCAAAATTTCAAGGAGACATCATGGGAGGGATGAAGGCTCCATGAAGGGATGTAGATATGATAGAATAGTATGAGAACATCTCTTGCAAATTGCCACAAGTCACTCCCACCCCATTCCCTGTGTATAGATTACTAGACTTTCTCAGTCTCCCTTCGTTTTCCAGAGAGCAGGGAAGAGAAAAATATAGATTCTTGTAATTTGTACTTGTAGATTCTTGTATAAGTATCATTGTATCAGTGTTAATCTATGCATGGAATGGGGTGAGGTCGACTTGTGGCACTTTGTGAGAGGTGTTCTCATACTATTATATCATACCTACATCCCTTCATGCAGCCTTCATTCCTCCTATGATGTCTCCGTGAAATTTTGAAAACCTGAAATATGGCTAAGTTTGAAACCCTGAAACCTTGAAATCTGACTAAGTCTGAAATATGATGGGATCCTCCAAAACCTAGAATTTGCATTATAGCTCCTAGAGGTCTGAAACCACTCTCAAACATCTTGAAAATATATAAATAAAATATAATTTAAAGTATAAGAAACTAGACATCCATATCTAAATGTAAACTTATACTTAAATGTTTATTTTATTTATATACTGTTTGGTTATCTAAATGTAATTGGAGAGTACTCGCTGGTTTAAAAAAATGCAATTTTTCAAATTTGGCGGTTTCAAGTGGCGATCATTTCCCTGGTGGCTTTCCTAGCGAGTAACCGACCAACTGACGGTTACTCACCGGTTATGCCATCTACTGTTAGTGGTTTTTTTTGTGGAAGGCTTGACTGATTCTATTTGGGGTTTGGTCAAGGCTTTTGATCCTTCTGCTCTCGAGGGAGCGATTCAAAAAGCTCTTGATCTTGAGTCCTCAATGTCACAAGGTAAAATTCTGCCTTTTAGTTTTTAGAAAACCAGTTCTTTTAAGCCCTATGGACAGCCAAAAGACAACAAATGGGGGCAGCACTTTTGGGCCACCTAAATCAGCCCCCTTGGGGCAATTGGATAAGCCTAATTAGCATGGTATAGGGCAGTTTGGAAGGCCAAACCAGTAGGGTTTGGGGCAGCAAAGAGAGCGGCCAAGAGGGAGTTTCGAGACGAGAAATGAATTGAGATGGAAGTTGTGTTGTGATTGCAAAGATCCTTGGTCATCGGGTCACCATTGTCTTGGAAAAGGTCAAGTGCACTACATTGAAGTGCATTCGGATGGAGAAGATGAGGATGTAGAGGAAGGGGCAACGACCTATGATGAGGAACATTTGGAAATTTTTGGTGGAGATGACTTGGAGGGCACTTTTGCTTCCCTATCAGGAACCTCTAAGTACTACCCCTTTCGTGTGAAGGGTAGTTTGAAAGGTATGGATGTCACTATTCTTATTGATAGTGGAGCCACTCATAATTTCATTGATAAAAAATTAGTGGCTTTATGTGGATTACAATCTATTGAATTTAGTGGTTTCGTGTGACTGTGGCAGATGGCTTCACTTTCCCTTGTACCACTAAAATTCCCAAGCTAAATATAATTATGGGAATGCACCTCATTGAAGATGATTTTTATGTGGTTGGTATTGGGGAAACTAACCTTGTGTTTGGTATACAATAATTGCACTCTCTTGGAGAGTATACCAAGAATTACTAAATAATGGAGCTCAAATTTGATGCCAATGGGAAGGAAGTTATATTAGATGGTTTACAAGATAGGGCACCAAAGGGGGCAATGTCCAAAAGACTGGAGAGCATAATGCATGAAGGAATTCATGTAGGGGCAGCTAGGCAAGTGGATTTTTCTGAGTTAGAACAACCAACTCTCATGAAGGGAAAGAGTCACATACATGTCATGTGGGGTGAAGAAAAAATGGGAAAAGGCTTCCCATACAAAAAACTCAATGTTGGGGGCATAGGGCAGCTCTAAGATATGAAAAGGACTTTCAAATTCTTCTTTGCATACGCTGGTTTCTAAGGTATGCAAAAATGTGGTTTCTAAGGCATACTAAAGTGAAATGTTTGTTGAGAGGAGTCAATGCTAGTTGGTTCCCAAGGTATGGAAATAATTACCTAATTCCTTTTTCTCTTGCCAATTCGGAAAACTTGTGATTAAAATTGGTATTGTGGGGAAGTAAAGTTTCGTATTTGAAGAGAATTCAGAAATCTGAAAATGGCATGGGAAGAAATTTGCAAATACACTCAGAAAATTCTGAGTCTTTTATGTCATTCCAGCCTAGCATATAGTTTGGAAAAATGCCGAATAAGGTGTCAATTCAGCTGGTTAAAAACACCCCAAGGTTTGAAACCAAGAGGCCAATTGGTGATGGTAGTAATGAGGGGATAGATGGGCCACTTCAGTTGAATATGTGTGCTTGGAACAAAGTAAAAAAGGGCAATGAACAACACTCTACGAAATCTGATTTTGCAAGGAAATGTAAGTTTTCCTTTGAGGACAAAGTTCCAATTATTGTTTCACTCCTCCAAGGCAAGCAACTTCCACGCTTGGGGAACCCAACATATATTTTCAAAACCCTCAATATACACATAGAGGGCAGCTCTTTGATATTTTTCAATTCTGATTTCTTTTTTATGTCCATGATGTCTCTTTTATATGGCATAGAAACTAAGGAGTTGTTGGACAACACTTTGGTGATGGATGGTTTGACTTCAATAAAGAATTGCAGGGTTACTGAAAATCATAATAAATGGTTGGAAAAGGAGTTAATTCACTCCAATACAAGAATACAAATGAATTTATGGGTCAAGGGTGGAATTAACATTTTCACACATAAATTTTCAGCCTTTTGGAGATTTAATTGGAGGAATTTGAAGGATAAAATCAAGAGTAAATGTAGCTGTTATGAGTTGCATAAAGTGGAATACACTTGGGGCAGCAAGGTAGTAAATAGAAAAATCATTGGATGGATGGATAAGGAGGATGCTAGGGGCTGCCCCATACATAACAATCAAGAGTTTGCAGCCATACTCCCTAAGCAAATCATGGTCAAAAACACAAAAGAGAAGGGGAAGATGATTCTTTTGACTAATATGTTTGCTTCATGTGAAGGCGCTGAGATGGGGGCGATCAAGGCCCTAACACTTGTAACAACCCTATTGGGTTAGACATAGAAATACATAATTTTTTTTAATTAAACACATACCAAAAATAGATTATGTCAAGAGAATCTATAGAGATTATATAAGATACTCAAAGTGTGATAATAACAAACAAGCGTATTACATCACATATCACTGATCTCTAATATCATGAGAGCACATCATAGTGCAAATATAGAAAGTGATTTTATTAACTTAGCCAACACTGATACAAGTCTACAACCATCGTTGTTAATGTACAATAATAAGTAATTACAATTCTTCATGAAAATATTCAATAATAAGTACAATACAATACAATGAACATATAAGATACATGGCTCCCCCAGAGCATAGTCCTGAACTCAAGTATCTGTGACAATCTCAAGTGTCATCTCAATAAGTATCACTGCTGTGGGGAGGGAGAGGATCATCTGAGCACTTTTCGACACCAACCACAGACCAACGATCCCCTGCACTAATCCCATCAAGAGAATGGCTCTCCCTTCATGAATGAATATATCGTGATGGCATGAGAATTCAGAGAGATAAACAAGTACTCGTGTTTTGTATAATTTCTAAACTAAACATGCAATATATCATAGAAAAATCCGTTCTATTGCAAGATATCGCATTAACATGTAAATCATATTCATGAAATGATAATGTCTCACTAAACATACTTTGGTTCAAAGTTCTATGAAGAATAAAATAAAAAGGATCTATAGATCAATCAAATTCATACACACTACTTGATCGGACTGCCTTCATCTGGCATTGTGATGTTAGTAAGCCAATGAAGCCCATCTCTCCTTACTCCGTATCAGCAATGCAGATTGATCAAATAAAATTCAACTACAATATTCATTTAATTTACATTCTACTAGCAAACACATCATATAACATGCTAAACATGGGAGTACTCAAAGCATACATTTATTCCATCAAACGCATGAATGAATCTTACGTTATTTTCTATCTTATACTAGAAATAATGACTATAGTTTATACCATCCGGGTAAATGCACATTTAACTGCAGATTTTCGCTACTACAATTAGTTTTTAAACATACTATACCCTATGATAGCCCATATTACCATAGTCTAGTATTCTAAGACATAACTACTAGTTTAACACAATCAGTTATATAACGTAGTCTTAAATACATGAAAACATAAGCTTCTATTTAAGCAACTAGACATAACAAAGCAAGTCACAGTTCCCACGAAACACAATAATATACTAACTTAATATACGTTACACTCCCAAGGTTGTATGTTCGCATATACAAAGTCCTACCAACTATCCCAAAACACACTATTCATAGTAATATCCATCATGTCTACATTAAATCAGTCAAATGTAGGTATGAGTCTAAACATATCAATTACAGTATGTACCATTTGGATTTAACATATATTTACACTTTAGTACTTTATGATATCCCATACTATCATAGTTCACAGCTACATAAGTACATATAACCAAACTTATGATTTCAAGAATCCAACGATCCACATACATAATAATAATCAAGTATATGATTATATCACCTGGATATACTCTAAGTTTAAATTGCATATTAGCCTTCAAAGCAACATAACTTATAAGCATGCATCACGATGCACCATTATATGTCAGATATAACCAAATTTTTACATATTAACACTCATAATATGTACTGCACACAAGTATTCAATGTTGAATACACATATAACTAACAGTCAATCAATCATTTGTAGAGAAACAAAGAACTCAAAACCCATTATCACATTCATTTAAACATTTTGTTCCGTTTCCTAGAAGACTGTTTTAATATAGTTATAGTTTCGGTCCCTCGAATGCCTGACGACTAGGAAAATGATTCTGATAACTATAGGTATAGTTCCTATATACGAACATTTATACATCAAAACATACATCTTATGTAAGTACTCCAATGATATGTAAATATTATATAAGGTTCACTTATATGTCTAAATCAAGAATCTTCCATATTTTATCTACATTTTATATAAACATAATCTTACACTTGGTTAGTAGTTTATATTTATGTTGACACGGCTTCACAATTCTCAAGTTCTCATGACCGAATGTGTTTATATTTGTCAACATCTTAGAGGTACCTCTCCCGACGTACCCAATATTCATTAAACTCTTTAAATTACTGCTAACCCGCAGGTACTTTATTTTTTTTATACCTAAATATACTCCACAATATAAATGATATTATTAGCCTTTACAATTCTCAATTAAAATTTTGGTCATTAGAAATTTATTGACAGGTTATAACTTAACACAACAATAAATCCATAATGTTAAGGAGCAAGTTATCACATTTTCGGAAAAATAATGGCTTTAATATGAATAGTCATTACCATTCAAACAAGGAGGATAGGCAAGGTTGTTCCGTTAATTTTTTTTTCATAAGTTCTGTTGACATAAGCATACCTTCAAGTAAATAATTTGTTAATAAAAACACACCATAAGTAAGGTATAGTGTACATCACTTGATTTGCTTGATTATGACTTTAAGCTTGTAGAAGTACATGCTATAACCTCCTATCTACCTCTATGTTACACCGTAACATGGTATATTCCTCTGCCGACAACAAAAATGTTGCTACACTTAGAATTATAGAATAACACAGTATAATGCATTGTTATACATATACTATCATTGATTATAAATATTCACATATTTATTCCGATAAGGTGATTCCATATTTTATTATCATTGGAGTTATGCATTAATAAGAGTCTTCATATATACCTAGTTTGTTATATAGTTCACTATAATATAATAACATTATTGCTTAATTATATACTTTTTTCTTAATAATCTCCAAATTCTTATTATATTTTGCCAAGTATAATAGATACAAGGTACAACAATTTAGCAAATCACAATACAAATAATTTATCTCCGAACTATTAAATATGATGCTTCATACAAACACCAAATCGCCTTAGGTATTTTCCCTAAATACCACAGGAATTATTCATTTTCCCGCATGAATATGATAAGCAATAGCTCTACAAAATAAGAGGTTGCACTTATGCAATGATTCGCTGCCCATTTTAGGAAGTTGTTATATACATTTTTATTAAATCTGAATATCACAAATCAGCGTTTCAATACAATGGTGATGCCAAAGCACTCAAAAGTATACACAGTCAATAAACAACTATTATTCACAGCGACTCAGAAGTATATGACTAAATAAACAGTTTACATGTCAATTATGGTTGTTATATACCACAAACAACTATTATTGATTTCGAAGATAATGCTAAGCTTTGCAAAGTTTTAATGTTTTACAGGGTGGAACATGACTAAATAAACAACGTAGATTTTTATCAACAATCCCCAAAAAAATACAATGATTCAACCTAAAGCGCCCTATTGAAATCTCTATCTTGGTCAGACGGTCAAAGCTCCAATTTGCTGGAAAAATATTACTTTTTAAAATATATTACAGTCTGGTAGAATGATTTCAGCGATTCATTTTGTAAATCCACAATTCTCATTATAAGTCTGCGACTTATATTAGTTTGACTATTATTTGAAACATGTATATCCGCAACTTATATCGAGTTGATTTGTATCAAGTTGTTGATTGATATGAGAACTTGTTATACTGGTTATTATTGTTAATAAGTGACTACTTGTAAATCAACAACTTCCAAAATCGTTGTATATTCATAAAGATATGCCTGCATGATTTTTAAATATATACCTGTATAATTTTAATTATATCTCTCTACAACACTCTAGCTTTCAAATTTAGTATAACAACGATACACGTATGAGACTTTCGTACTAAGCAAATTCCACATTTTCAATATAGTATTTCCTCATTGGCTTATACAATTACTATATACTATATCCATGATTGTGAACTCCATTTTGAAGTATATTATAGTTTTACTTAATATCTAGTTTTAAACTCGTCGCTGTTATAATACTTATTGCTATATATAGAGCACAAAATTGAATTTACACAATTTATTAAGATTATTCTCGAAAATTGAATGCACCGCCTACCTCTCAGATGCGGAATTGAATTTGCTTGATTCTGAATAATTCTTTTTTTTTTGCAGTCCCTTCTTTTCCATTTCACATTTTTTGTCTTCCACGCTCTCCGTATCTTCTCTGATATGCCTCCGTCTTCATATTCCATGCTCTAATAATAAGAAGGGCGTAGCATGCTTCAAAATATTTCTCTTGTTTTTTTTTAATCTTTTAATCTTTATTTTTATTTCCTTTTTCTTTTTGCTTTATTAAATTTAGACCTTTCATGTTTTATTTATTTATTTTTATTTTTTTCCTCGGTTTTTTCACCTAATTGGAATTTATTATATTTTATTTCTTCTTAATTTTCAGATGCCATCACTAAGTATAAAATCAATATATTTACTAATAAAATTAGTATCTCTAATTGCCATGATAGATTAATGACAAATAAATCAATAATTTTCAATTTAAATCTAATTAGGAAAATCTCTAAAATATTAATGGACGTAAATGGAACCACACAAGATAAAATCTTTCAAGCATAAACTTAGACTAACACGCAAGTCACATGCTGAATTTCAAATAACCAACCAAACTATGCCAACTTTGGTTAAACTAGCTAATGCAAACAACGTCGAAACATGATATGCTAACCATCATGATGCATTTAATCATAAATTACTGATGTGGTGTGTGCAGGATTCTAGTCGGTTTCTTTGTTGTTTTTCAACATTTTCATCTACGTCACCCTCTCTGATGATGCTCTCCCTCTATCACTTTGTGAGGGATGGGTTCCCCTGCGTCAACCTCGCAACAAGGCAGGTAGTTAGACTATAACAACGATGATATACATACATTTTAAAATATAACTGAAATGATAAATAACCATGATCATAAAGTAAACATATACTTATAGCTAACTCATAACAATGCGATCATGTAACCTAAGCAATATCCTACTGTCTCATAACAACATATATTTCAAAGCTTAGTCAACATATAACCAAATCAAATGTAACAATTATAAGTATCCACGGATAGTCAAATAGTTTGCTTAGTGAAAAATCAAGATGTAACATCCTTCCCCCTTAAAGCTAGTTATCGTCCCTAATGACTCTTATCAAATATAAATTTTGAATTAAAAACATTATTTCTCAAAGAAATAACATAATAAAATGTATCAAATCAAGTAAATAAATATGAAATTTCCTGTAGAACTCACCGAAGTTCCTTCAAATTGTACTATTTTCGGAATATCGATCTCACAAGACCCTGCTCTGTGACATCTATCAATTTTGCAAACATGGTTTGTGAGTGTTACTCATTTTAATTGATTGTCATGACCACTCCGGGGTCCAGAACCGTCAAGACAAGCCTATATACTATAGCGCTGACGACTTCTGTTACCTTGAAGGGTCCCACATGTCTCAGTGAAAGTTTCATTGACTTTTCAAAAACACATTAGATCATCATAAAAGCCAAAAATAAATGGCCAGGGAGAGTTCCACAAAATATTCTAGCCCCTCTACACACCTCTCTAACGTAGAGCGTTTCTCATTCTGGAGAAAAGTGTTTAGGGAACCTGGCAAGAATGATGTGTATAAGTTATTACTATTGCCACTCCTTAGTTCTTGATAAGTATAACATGTATACTGTCATTATTCCACGTAGCTCCTGACAAGTATGACGATGAATAGGAACTGAAAATACTATATTTCCAATATATACAAAATTAAAGAATAAATGTTCCATCGTATACATACGTATGACCATACGACTGAATTTGACAAGTCCGTCTATCAATTCTGGATTCGACAAGTCCGTCTGTCAGATCCAAACTTAGTAATTACCGAGTCAATGTTAGGTTAAGTAGGATCCATTCTTATCACTTAGTACTTACGTTCCTAATTCACCACTCTTCCCTTAGGTCTGTACGACCTAATGATCTCCAGAAAGTGCACAAAGTTCAACGAACCACAAATCCATACTTAACAAATTATAGGAAGCAATACTATATGTTAAATAATTCTCGATGTATCAACATACAGACAAGAGATATCATATAATCAGTCTGTAATTGTATTAAGTTATCATTAGTTAAACATAACTAGTATCATATTTCCTAGCTTAACCTATAGTTTTATATTCATAGTTAAGAGGAAATAATGTTAAAATTAACATAACATACATAGGTCAAGGATCACACCATTATTACAACCTTATAAAGGTAACAAGCGAGACATTGTCTCCTTGTTTGCTCAGCTAACACACAAGTTAAAAGTTTATCTCAACCCCTAGATTGACAAGATGTTCCGCACATCCTATACCCTACTCGCTTCCGGCGAATGGTACAAAAATAACTCTTCAAAACAACATGCTTTAAGCAAAAAGAGAACAATATCAATCTAATCATGGGTAACTAATAACCTAATAATTATAATCAATGTATAATTCTTAATTTAGATTTAATATAAATTTAAGGTTCGCCACTCCACATGGTCTAAATTCACAAGTTAGATAAAGTAGTGACTCTAAAAAGTCACAAGTAAAAACTAGAGAACTTTCATCTCAAAAATAAAACTCCTACATACCCTCTCAAGGTAAAAAGAAAACACCGCAACTCAATGCTGCCAAATCACTCCCTACTTACCAAATCTGTAAGTATAGTATCACAATCTTTTCCACAACCGGGAGAACATATACTAATTGCAAAGATGTATCAATCCATCCAATTCTACACCTTCTCTCTCAACAGGGAGTAGAAGACATTTATCCCATGAACTCCAAAGAATGTGATCAAAACAACATTTTAGAAACAAGTTTCTGTTTAAGAGAACACCAAATCATCATGAAAATATGAACCCTCTCAGTAACTTATAATGATGTCAAAAGGAGAATGAGATAATAACAACTCGCCTCTAAGCTAAGAGAGATGACACTTCTCCCTAATCTACATAACTTAAGGGTGCCAATCCTTAAACAAACTCATAACACAGGAATTTTCAACCAAGACATCAGCACTATTACAAGAATATTTCCACCACACTAGGTGGTACCAACTAAAGATGGTCTTATAAGATTTTTCATTTTTAGGATTAGTGAATAAAAGACATAAATTAAAGCACATATATTAAAGTGAGAAGCATCCCGTGCTTATTAATCACTCACAACAAAAAACACAAATGACGAAGGTGACTTGATTACCAAGAAGGATGTAATCACACTCGAGGTGTTTGGTCTAAGTGATCAAACTATGGTAGACATCTCTTATTCATAACTCATAAACTATGCTATATACTCGCCTATCCAAACCTTGAATACAACCAACACCATTGAGACACTCGATACACTAGCCCTATAGCAACTCTAAGAGGGTATTGTTGACAAATCTTCCACGAGTCAGATTTTTTCTTGCCACTTGGAAAGTTCTCATCTCTAGTCAAAGAAGGAAGAATTCATTGTTTTCCTTTGTTGATTCTAAGGATTCACTCCGAAAAAATCTACGGACTCAAGCAGAGAGGATTTTCTATGGACTCAATCAGAGAAAATCTGACTCACTCCGAAAAAATCTACGGACTCAAGCAGGGAGGATTTTCTACGGACTCAATTAGAAAAAATCTACGGACTCACTCAGAAGTTTCTACGGACTCGATCAAAAAAAATCTACGGACTCACTCAGAAGTTTCTACGGACTCAATCAGAATTTTCTACGGACTCACTCAATCAGAATTTCTACGGACTCGGGCAGGCAATTTTCTACGCACTTAGTCAAATTTTCTACGGACTCACTCAGTCAAGCACTTAGGAGGAAGAAGGGATATCCTTCGGACAAATAGTCTGAGAAAATTCGGAAAAGCCCACACAAAAGAAGCCAAGAATTTTTCGGAAAAAAGACAGTTTCAGGAAAATTCCGAAGGGCACCTACCCTTCGGAAGGGACACTTGCAACAATCCCGAAGCGCACCACCCTTCGGGAAGGCAGAAGACAAAAATCAATGACCGTTGCAAAAAGCCCGAGTGTCCTCCAATTTTTTCGAAGGGCACTGGCGGAGGACACTTGGATTGGCGGAGGACACTTGCACTCGCTGCCGAAGGACACTTGGAAATGTCGAAAGGCATTTCGGAGGAAAGGACATTTCCTTCAGACTTTTTGACCGAATGAATTCCTTCGGACAAAAAGTCCGAAGGAATTCAGAAGGGACAGGAGACAAGTCCAAAAACAAGACCAAGGGAAAAGACAAGATAAAGCTATGTCAAAGAGAAAATGAATTCTTTCGGACTTTTTGTCTGAAGGAATTCCTTCGGACAAAAAGTCCGAAGAAATTCGGAAAAGTTGGCGCGGACATAAATCCAAAGGAGACAAGTCCGAAAACAAGACAAAGGGGAAAAAACTAAGGAAATGAATTCTTTCGGACTTTTTGTCCGAAGGAATTCCTTCGGACAAAAAGTTCGAAGAAATTCGGAAGTGTCCATGGAGGCCTAGACAAAACAAGGTGGCCGCAAGATATAAAGCAAAGGAATTCGGACAAATAGCCCGAAGAGAATAAACCGCAGGAATATGAATTAGCGTTCAATACAAAAGGCCGACAGAGCAAAGGACCGCAGGAAAAACCCTGAACTAATGAGTAAAGGAAAAATGACAAAAATAAGCCCGAGGAAATATAGCCGAAGGAAATATGACAGTTTCCTGTGACATCCTGCAGGCCGTCAATTTTTTTCTGTAGGAAGTAACCGTTGAGACTAAGGAGATAGCAGGAAATCCGAAATAAATGGAAGCTGACTGTGCAAAAAAGAATAGAAAATAGATAATCCGACGAAGAATTGAATACGGAATCCTGCCGGAAATAGACACGATCAAAATTAGAATGAAATATGCAAACGTTGGAGCTATTTTCGAACATAAGAGCTATTTTTGAATAAACGGTCAAAGTTTCAGTTGACTGATCATTAAAGACATGTTCGTCTTCATTCAGCGCATGCATCCGCAGGACTAAATCTGGCTTCAACAGGAGTTCCGAGTTCGAACGAGGAGTTGACTAGTCCATATTTAGAGTTGACTAATTAATCAAATGCCGCATCCACTAGAAGATTTCCATGCAAAAGGAGGTGGACGGTTCATGACAAAAATAGGTGCACTTCATCAAACGAATAAGCTTCATGTAAGGACAAGAAAAATATATATATATATATATATATATATATATATATATATATATATATATATATATTTTATTAAGGCCAAGTAAAGCCTTGGGTTAACTAAAGTGAATCTTCCCTTCAAGTTATATGCCTATCTTTGGCCTCTTGTAATTTGCTATATAATGGCTTTCAGCCTTGTTTAAAAAGAATCCAATCTCTCTTGGTTAGACCAGACTCTGCCATTAGGAGTTGTGTAACCTCTTCGATCAATAAGAAGGATTGTACTTTCATATTTCAAGCGTTGGCATAGTGTATATTTCTTCAGCAATTTGCATAAGTGGTAGAGTTTTCTCCCTTCCCAAATTCTGTTTCGTACCTAGTTGTTATATTGTCCTTGTGCAGGTCATGTTAAAGTGTTCTTTATTGTCTTTTGTTGAAATTGTAAGTGGATGTTAGGTGGCTGCAAAGTGTCTTGTATCGGACCTCTCTCCATCGTTTTCCCTTAGGTTTTAGTTATTAGATCGAACCTCTGCATGAAATACTTATGCACAAGTGATTAATTGAAGTCTAAAGTCTTCCTTCTTTCTTGTTCGTTCAGTGTTCAAGGTTCAGAGCTAAGTAGGATCATAATTTTGGTGTTCACCCCCTTTTAGGTAGGATTTCCCCTTCAAGTTTTCTTTCTTCCTTTTCCATGGTAGTCAGCAACGTAGAGTAGGAATCTTCATTGATACATTATACAGGAACCAGCCTTCTCTGGAGGTTCTTCTCACTATTGAGGCACCCACCCTCATGAGAAGATCCCATTATTTCAGCCGGATAGAGGACTAGCTATTTCGCGCATGTCCTCGAATCAGGGCACAGCTCCAGGTTGACAACAGGTATTAGTGCTCCTAAAGGTGCACACTCAATGTTCCCCACATACATTTCATGAATGTCTCAAATTTACAATCGTCACCAAGCCATATAGGAGGATTTACCAAGTCTCAAAACTCCAATCATGGTGTAACATGGTTCTGCACTAAGGCACCATAGTGTAATGTCCCCATTTTTTGCGAGCATCAGAGTTCGGTGGATTTAGCCTATTCTCAGCCCTCGTAGGTTAATATGCATGGTTAGAGGGTCTCTTGATGGAGCTTGGCTCAGCTTCGGATTGTCAGTACTTGATCAGTTGGCTTTCGTTCGGGCTCTTTCGGACACTTCTACCCTGAGTTGCTATTCTTAGCAGTAATCAGCACTCAGTGTGGGACCCCTGCTATTTTTAGCAGTATGGATTGATAGCGTTCAGAATCACTTCCTCAGTCGACAGCGTCAGACGGCTCGTGCATCGGATGAATGATGAGAGAGATATTAATATTTAATTGAATTAATTAAATATTAATTAACTGGAGTTTATAATATAAAGTTATAATATTTTATTATAACTTAAGTGATTTTTGCTAAAGGGGTCGCCATCATTGGAGGGGCCACTTTTAATTATATTTTATAATTAAAAGTGCTTTCGAAAGCTATTGAAAAATTAAAAAAAGAAACTTTTGAGGAGATATAAGGGTCTCATTGGGTCTTGAGCTCATTATGTTATGAAATCAGTTTTTGATCAAGTCTTCTTCAGAGAACGAAGCCAAGGGTTTCAGTTGTCTACAGGCATTGGAGAACGAGCCATCTTCAGTGTTGCAGTTCAGAGGCTGTGAAATATCAGCTGATCTATTGCATTCAAGGAGATATCTTCATTCAGAGGTTATCACAGAACGTTCACAGAGTTTCTTTCAGCGTGCAGCACTAATCAGGTTTTTCATCAAAATATCATTATCTTTTTGTTGCATGTTATTGGATCTTATTTGTAATCATTTCAGAAGATTAAGAAATAGTCTGGCATCAATATTTTCAATAGATTCTATCATTTCTGGTGTTGCATTATTTTATATAAATTTATTCAGCATTTTCTTTCAAAAAACGCAAAATCGAGAAAAAACAATCAAAGCATTCAGTTTTCAGAAATCGGGGAGAACAGGGGATTCTACAGTGGTATCAGAGCGGTTTCCTGCCATCCTGTGTTGGTTTTCGAAAAGAGAATTTCATACTCCTAGGGTTTGAAATTGCTGGAAAGATCATCCGAAGGGTTGCACTTAGAAGTGGTATTCAGCTACTTCAAGTTGGGCTTATTTGGTACTCAGACTTTTGTCTGAAGGTTCGTATTTTTAGTGGTTACATTGATCCGTACAGGTACGGCTTAACCGTACGGACGGCGTGCAAATAGTCTCTTAGCCAGGGTTTGGATCTTCAATGATTCCTTATATTATCCATTCAGATTAAAGGAGGATACACAGGTGAAACCCTAGTCAATAGGGCATTCTGGTTCAGTATACAGGAGAGCACCTGGTCGCACAAAAAACAAGCGAGCAGTCGACTGAAGGAAACCGCGGGTTGGGGACGCGTCCAACAGGGACAATTTTCGGGAAGAACTGAGCGTGTAGCGTTGGTGGCTGGACTGGAAGAAATCCACTAGCCTTGCGGCAGGCTGCACGTCGAAGGCACAAAAAAAAAAAAAAAAAAACGCAGGGTCGCGACATGTTTGCGAACACACAGGGCTTCGCAGAGGTTACACGCGGGCGTCGACTGGCGGCCGGTAGCCTGAGAGAAAAGATTTAGCCTGCCCTAACCCACAAAGGAGCTCTCAGCCGACTCCTACATTTGTTGAAAAGAGAGGATCGGGCGGCGAAAGGAGCAGCAGCGTCGACTCATAGTCAGCAGTCCAGGAACGAGGAGGTGTCTACGTTGAAAGGCTTTTTGGCCATGGACGCCAGGTGATATGATTACACAGTCCAGGATCGAAAATAGAGAAGCTCACCGTTGAACGAGCTGTGCAGCATGGAATATACGTGCCTGTCCATAGATAGAGGTCCCGATAGAGGAAAGAGATCGCCAATTTTATAATGGCCTTAGGCCATGGAGAATGGTGTATAACTTCAAGGACCGTTAGTCATGGGTGAGGGATAATCACTTGCAGGACAAACTCGAGCCGTTTTTTGATTATGCATCGGTTTTATAAGGCCCGAGACCGAGTCTGGATTGATGTTACGCCTATTTGGAGGGCTTTTTGAACTCTGGGTGAACGTTGTATGGTACTCAGTTGCAGAACCGAGATGGTAAAAGGGATTCTAACCCGGAACCGTAATAATAGGCACCCAACCAATTAGGCTCGGGGTTAGAAATTGTTTATGAATGCAATAATTCGTATTCATATATATATAGTCTCGAGAGTGTAATGTATAATGCTCCTATTTTTGTAAGGCCTTTGGCCATGGAGTTGATTGCAATTGTTATTTCTGGGTTATTGAAGGAGTTGCAGGGTTCTATAAACTAGAGAACACTCCTTGACATCATCATGCTCTATAGTCATTTTCATAATGATTTCAGTCATTGGTGTTCTGTAATTGCTGATAAATCAGTATTGCATTGAATTTGTAAGTCACTGTTAAGTCTTTAGAAGGTACCTTGGTGCACATGATATCATTATATAAACCCAGGAACAGAAAGAGAAATTATTTAACAGCAGAAGAAAATTGTATGGTAACTGTTTGACAAAATTTTTGAGGTAGAGAATCAAGGTTCTTTTGATCAGATTGGCAATCTTGGACAGCAAAATGGTTGTCATGGCTTCTAAATTTGCCGATGAGATAACGGACGCTTATGAGGAGTACAAAACACTGTCCAGAAATAAACAGGTATTCAAAGAACTTGAACAATCCCAATACAAGCTCAATCGCGAGTTGTTGCGTGTAGAACGGATGCTTTCAGAGCTTGGACAGTCTAAAGGATCCAATTCACTTCCTTCCAGCAGAGGTCGAACACCACAAAACAAAGAAGAAGAAGTGATTAGCATGTTTAAGGAGTATAGCACTCTTCCTCAAAAAATTAAGAAGGAACTTCCTTTCATGAGTTACATGGATTTACACCCGAGTCTTTTCTATAAGACAGAGTTTGCAAGGAAGAAATATCACACTATAGCTCATGAATTGTTTGCACATGAAATGGATAGAGAATCTACACATAAGGATGATACAACTCTTCATCAAAATGATTTGGTATCTTCAAATTCCTATGAAGTATGCAGAAATTTATATGATGAATTTGATACACATGCTGATTTGATTCAAGAAGACACTAGCACAGCTTTGGGTAATGATTTATCTACATCATCCTTGCAAGAGGTGACTCAAGAAGTTTCTAATATAGAGGCTACTTCCGATTTTCATGACACCGATGATGAAATTTTGCATGAGCATGAGACAGCAGTGTTTTCACATGTGCAAAATGATCCTATTGAATTGTCACATGAAAATACTCAAGAATTGGTTACTAATGATGCATTGTATGTGGAGGATTCATGTCATGGTGAGTCTGATTTTCCAAATCAGACCTTTGAAAACAAACTAGAAGGTTCATATGTTGATATGGAATCCCAGGATCATGCTTTGGATGGGCATGCAATTACTTTGGGAGTAGAAGTGTGTGAAGATACTGTCATACCAGCAACTTCTACCTTATCAGTTGAGCCACCCTTTGAGGTACATAGCAGCAGTACCTTAGATGTTGAGGTGTGCATGGATGTAAGCGCACATGATGCTGCTTATCATGAGGAGAGTGAGGGCGAATCAGCCTCATATCATAGTGCATATTGTGAACCGGGAAACTTGTATGGAGGTCATAAGCTACAAAGTTCTCACCATTTGGTTGGGCAACTAAAAGTGAATGACAATATGATTGCCACAACCATTGAGCATTTTGATGTTGCTCGTCAGATGTTAGCTACTTATGGTTGGAGTACTCCTTTGACAGATGAGCACGGTGATAGTGGTTTTTCCCTTGCAGAGATACATGCACTTCGAGAAGCAATTGGAATGATGAAACAAAATTACTTAAAACTACTTGCAGACAGGGATTTTCTTCTCGAGTGGGATTGCATTTGTTATGATGCATTGCAGAGGAAGGAGGAGCAGGTTGATGAGCTCACTCATGAGCTTGAGGTGACTATGGACTCGTTGGAGAGTGCTCAGTTGGCCCTTCAAGAGTCACAGTCACGGTTGGAGGAGCTTACCGTGGAGTTGAGTTTGGCACAGTTTCCACCAGCTGCAGATACAGTACAGTTATATACAGAGGCAGTTGATGAGGATCTTATCTCCACGAGTTGTAGTGAGGATGTAGTTACATCTATCGCAGATATTGGTGCAGTCAATTCAGATGGGATGAGTGTTTTGATTGAGAGCTCTTGTGATGAGATAGTTGACTTTTCCGAGAGTTGTGTGACAGATCACGTCACTACTTCATCGTCGTCACAGGGGATATGTGGGGCATCATCCAGTATAGAGATTTGTACTTATGCTGATTTGTTTCCCCAGGACTATGATGGTCAGCCATTGACAGAGGAGGGAGCATTTCATCTTGATTGCATAGTGAGGAGTGTTTATCACTTCTCCGTTGGTCCACACACAGAGGATTTGATGATGCATCAGTGTGGATTGGCCCCAGAGTTATACCATCCGTTGTGGGATGGGTATTCACCATCTTCAGAAGATGGGATTAGCGGCTGCAAGCATCCGACTCAGCTGTTTGCAGGGGATTACTTGCAGGGACAGCTATCAGTTTTACATCATGCTGATATGTATCCAACAGGGTTTGCTACTTCTATGTCAGAGAGTTTTCTTATGGGTACATGGTTACAGGATGACTACGGTGTCAGTTGGCATGATGGCTTGGTCAGTTATCACATTCATGAGGGTTTAGCAGAGGACAGGGAGAGATTCAGTGTAGCAGATGCTTCTAGAAGTTCTTTTCTTCGCATGCCAGATGGATGTGAATTCAGATTGTATTGGGATCCAGGTGGTGACAGTTTTGGCACGGAGTATTGGATGGGTCCCATTGGGTTACTTCACCACTCACAGCATGGTGAAGTTGGAGGCAGTAGAGCACAGTGGCAGCCTGAGGATGACAGACACGACAGACTTTCACTCTGGGTTTGGGATCCAGGGATAGCTTGCGCAGTTGTGTTTTTATTGATGCTACAGGAGACAGTTAGTGATGTGTGGGACACTTCACAGTTCTTATTTTGGACCTTCCAGGGCGTTGGGTTTCTTTGCAGTAGAGATTGCTTGAGGACAAGCAATTTCAGGGAGGGCGGACTGTAATGTCCCCATTTTTTGCAAGCATCAGAGTTCGGTGGATTTAGCCTATTCTCAGCCCTCGTAGGTTAATATGCATGGTTAGAGGGTCTCTTGATGGAGCTTGGCTCAGCTTCGGATTGTCAGTACTTGATCAGTTGGCTTTCGTTCGGGCTCTTTCGGACACTTCTAGCCTGAGTTGCTATTCTTAGCAGTAATCAGCACTCAGCGTGGGACCCCTGCTATTTTTCGCAGTATGGATTGATAGCGTTCAGAATCACTTCCTCAGTCGACAGCTTCAGACGGCTCGTGCATCGGATGAATGATGAGAGAGATATTAATATTTAATTGAATTAATTAAATATTAATTAACTGGAGTTTATAATATAAAGTTATAATATTTTATTATAACTTAAGTGATTTTTGCTAAAGGGGTCGCCATCATTGGAGGGGCCACTTTTAATTATATTTTATAATTAAAAGTGCTTTCGAAAGCTATTGAAAAATTAAAAAAAGAAACTTTTGAGGAGATATAAGGGTCTCATTGGGTCTTGAGCTCATTATGTTATGAAATCAGTTTTTGATCAAGTCTTCTTCAGAGAACGAAGCCAAGGGTTTCAGTTGTCTACAGGCATTGGAGAACGAGCCATCTTCAGTGTTGCAGTTCAGAGGCTGTGAAATATCAGCTGATCTATTGCATTCAAAGAGATATCTTCATTCAGAAGTTATCACAGAACGTTCACAGAGTTTCTTTCAGCGTGCAGCACTAATCAGGTTTTTCATCAAAATATCATTATTTTTTTGTTGCATGTTATTGGATCTTATTTGTAATCATTTCAGAAGATTAAGAAATAGTCTGGCATCAATATTTTCAATAGATTCTATCATTTCTGGTGTTGCATTATTTTATATAAATTTATTCAGCATTTTCTTTCAAAAAACGCAAAATCGAGAAAAAACAATCAAAGCATTCAGTTTTCAGAAATCGGGGAGAATAGGGGATTCTACACATAGTTCCAAAATACTAGTGCAATACTTCATGTCACTAGGTTCACACTGGTGAACAAAAGGACACGAAAACACTAATGGACTCATTAGGTCTTAGAGTTTGAGCCATAACTCTGAGACCACATGTAACAACTTTGTTGGGTAAGATATAGAAATATGCAATTTTTTTTTAATTAAACATATATCAAAAATAGATTACGCCACGAGAATCTACAAAGACCATATAAAATACTCGAAGCGTGATGATAAAAAACAAGCGTATTACATCACATATCATTGATCTCTAATATCATGAGAGCACATTATAATGAAAATATAGAAAGTGATTTTATCAACTCAACTAGGACTGATACAAGTCTACAACCACCACTGTCAATGTACAATAATAAGTAATTACAACTCTTCATGAAAATATTCAATAATAAGTACAACACGATACAATGTATATATAAGATACATGGCTTCCTCAGAGCATAGTTTTTGAATTCAAGTATCTGTGGCAACCTCAAGTGTCATCTCAATAAGTAGCATTGTTGTGGGGAGGAAGCGCATCATCTGAGCGCTTTTTCACACCAACCACGGACCAACGATCACCTGCACTAATCCCATTAGAGGATGGCCCTCCTTTCACGGACGAGTAAATAGTGATGGCATGAGAATCTAGAGAGAAAGCAAGTAACCATGTGTTGTATAATTTCTAAACTAAACATGCAGTGTATCATAAAAAACCCGTTTTATTACAAGATATTGCACTAACATATAAATCACACTCATGAAATGATAATGTCTCACTAAATATATTTTGGCACAAAGTTTTACGAATAATAAAATAGTAACGATCTATAGATCAATCAAATTCATATATACCACTTGATCGGACTATCTTCATCTGGGATTGTGATGCTAGTAAGCAAGTGAAGCCCATGTCACTCTTTACTCCGTATCAACAATACAGATTGGTCAAATATAATTTAACCATAAGATTCATTTAATTTACATCCTACTTGCAAACACATCATATAATATGCGAAAAGTAGGAGTACCCAAATCATATATTTATTCCGTCAAATGCATGAATGAATCTTACATTATTTTCTATCTCATATTAGAAATAAGAACTACAGTTTATACCACCTGGATAAATAAACATTTAACTGCAGATTTTCGCTACCACAATTAGTTTTCAAACATACTATACCCTATGATAACCCACATTATCATAGTCTAGTATTCTAAGACAACTATTAGTTTTCAACAATTAGTCATATAAAGTAGTCTTAAATACATAGAAACATAAGTTGCTATTTAAACAACTAGACATAACAAAGAAAGTCATAGTTCTCACGGAACACAATACTATATTAACTTATCATAGGCTACACTCTCAAGGTTGTATGCTCGCATACACAAAGTCTCATCAACTGTCACAAATCACACTATTCATAGTAATAACCATCATGTCTACATTAAATTAGTCAAATGTAGGTATGAGTCTAAAAATATCAATTACAGTATGTACCATCCGACTTTAACATACATTTACATTGTAGTACTCTATGATATCTCATACTATCATAGTTCACAACTACATAAATACAATAACCAAACTTATGATTTCAAGAATCAAATGACCCACATACATAATAATAAAAATGCAAGTATGGGATTATACCATCCGAGTATACTCTAAGTTTAAACTGCATACTAGCATTCAAAGTAACATAACTTATAAACATGCATCACGATGCACCATTATATGCTAGATATAACCAAACATTTTATCTAACCAAACATTTTCACATATTAACACTCTCATAATATGTACTGCACATAAGTATTCAATGTTGAATACACATAACTAACAATCAACCAATCATTTGCAAAGAAACAGATAACTCAAAACCCGTTATAGCATTCATTTAAACATCTCGTTCCAGTGCCTATAAAACTTTTTTAATATAGTTATAGTTTCAGTCCCTCAAACCCCTGACGACTAGATAAAATCATTCTGATAACTATAGGTATAGTTCCTATATACGAATACTTATACATCGAAACATACATCCTATTTAAGTACTCCAATAATATGTAAATATTATATAAGGTTCATTTATATGTCTAAATCAAGAATCTTCCATATTTTATCTACTTTTATATGAACATAACATTACACTTGGTTAGAAGTTTATATTTATGTTGACACGGTTTCACAATTCTCAGGGTCTCATGACCGAATGTGTTTATATTTGTCAATATCTTAGAGGTACAGCTCCCGACGTACACAATATTCATTAAACCCTTTAAATTACACTAACCCTCGGGTATGTTATTTCTTTTATACGTAAATATACTCCACGATACAAATGATATTATTAGCCTTTAGGATTTTCAATTAAAATTTTGGTCATTATAACTTTATTGATAGGGTATAACTAAACATAACAATAAATCTGTAATGTTAAGGAGCAAGTTATCACATTCTTATAAAAACAATGGCTTAATTATGAAGTCATTACCATTCAAACATGTAGGATAGGCAAGGTCATTCCATTAACTTCTTTTTCATAAGTTCTGTTGACATAAGTATACCTTCAAGTAAATAATCTGTTAATAAAAAAAAACCATAAGGTATAGTGTACATCACTTGATTTGTTTGATTATGACTTTAAGCTAGTAGAAGTACATGCTATAACCTCCTATCTACCTCTATGTTACACCGTAACATGGTATATTCCTTTGCCGAGGACAAAAATGTTGCTACACTAAGAATTATAGAATAATGCAGTGTAATGCATTGTTATACATATATTATCATTGATTATAAATATTCACATATTTATTCCGGTAAGGTGATTCCATATTTTATTATCATTGGAGTTATGCATTAATAAAAGTCTTCATATATACCTAGTTTGTTATATAGTTTACTATAATATAATAACATTGCTGCTTAATTATATACTTTTTCTTTAATAATCTTCAAATTCTTATTATATTTAGCCACGTATAATAGATACGGGGTATAACAATTTAGCAAATCGTAGTACAAATAATTTATGTCCAAACTACTAAATATGGTGCTTCATACAATCACCAAATCGCCCTAGGTATTTTCCCTAAATACCATAGGAATTATTCATTTTCCCACATGAATATGATATGCGGCAGCTCTACAAAATAAGAGGCTGCACTTATGCAATGAGTCGCTGCCCATTTCATGAAGTTATATACATTTTTATTAAATCTGAATATCACAAATCAACGCTTCAATACAACGGTGATGCCACAAGACTCACAAGTATACATAGTCAATAAACAACTATTAATCACAGTGACTCAGAAGTATATAACGATTAAATAAACAGTTTACATGGTATCTATTATTGACTCCGAAGATAATGCTAAGTTTTACAAAGTTTTAATGTCCTACAGGGTGGAACATGACTAAATAAACAGCCTAGATTTTTATCAATAATCCCCAAAAAAATACAACGATTCAACCTAAAATGCCCTATTAAAATCTCTATCTTGGTCAGACAGTCAAAGCTTCAATCTGCTGGAAAAATACGACTCTTTTATATATATTACAATCTAGTAGAATGATTTTAGTGATTCATTTTGTAAATCCACAATTCTCATTATAAATCTGCGACTTATATCAGTTTGACTATTATCTGAAACATGTATATCTGCAACTTATATTGAGTTGATTTATATCAAGTCGTTGATTGATATGGGGGCAGCTTGTTATACTGGTTATTATTGTTAATAAGTGACTACTTGTCAATTAGGGACTTCCAAAATTGTTGTATATTAATAAACATATGCCTGCATGATTTTTAAATATATCCCTGTATAATTTTAATTATATCTCTTTACAGCGCTCTAGCTTTTAAATTTAATATAACGGTGATACAATTACGAGACTCTCTTACTAAGCGATTTCCACATTTTTGATATAGTATTTCCTCATTGGCTTATACAATTATTGTATACTATATCTATTATGGTGAACTCCATTTTGAAGTATATTATAGTTTTACTCAATATGTAATTTTAAACTCGTCACTGTTGTAATACTTATCGCTATGTACAAAGCACAAAATAGAATTTACACAATTTACTAAGATTATTCCCGAAAATTGAATGCACCGCCTATCTCTCAGATGCAGAATTGAATTTGCTTGATTTGAAGATTTTTTTTTTCAATCTCTTTTCCATTTTATGCTTTCTGTCTTCCACGCTCTCCATATCTTCTCTGATATGCCTCCCTCTTCATATTCCATGCTCTAATAATAAGGGCATTGCCTGCTTTAAAAGATTTCTCTTGTTTTTTTTTAAAACATACTTTTTGTTTAATCTTTTTATTTATTTATTTCTCTTTCTTTTTGTTTTATTAAATTTAGACCTTCCCTGTTTTATTTTTATTATTTTTATTTTCTTTCTTTTCCCTATTTTTCCACCTAATTGGAATTTATTATATTTTATTTCTTTTTAATTTTCAGATGCCATCACTAAATCTAAAATCAATATATTTACTAATAAAATTAGCATCTCTAATCGCCTTGACGGATTAATGACAAATAAATCAATAAATCCTAATTTAAATTTAATTAGAAAAATATCTAAAACATTAATAGACAATGGAATCATACAAGACAATCTCTCAAGCATAAACCTAGACTAACATGCAAGTCACACAAACTGAATTTCAAATAACCAACTTAACTATGTTAACAACTTTAGTTAAACTAGCTAATGCAAACAACATTGAAACATGATATACTAACTATCATGATGCATCTAATCATGAATTTCTGATGTGGTGTGTGCAGGGTTCTAGTCAGCTTCTCTATCGTCTTCCAACATCACCCTCTTTGATTATGCTTTCCCTCTATCATGTTTTGAGGAATGGGTTCTCCTGCGTTAACCTCGCAACAAGGCAGGTAGTTAGACCACAACAGTCATGATATACATACATTATAAAATATAACTGAAATGACAAATCAACATGATCATAAAGTAAACATATACTTACAGCTAACTCATAGCAGTGCGATCATGTAATCTTAAGCAATAACTTGTCTTATAACAACATAGATTTCAAAGCTTAGTCAAAATATAACCAAATCAAATGTAACAGCTATAAATATCCACGGATAGTCAAATAGTTTGCTTAACGTGGAATCGGGATGTAACAACACTTGAAGACTACCTAATTGGAATGCCATTTTCCAGCCACCCTTGTGATGCCAACTTTGAAGATTTTCTTGTTTTGAGCATCTTATAGGCATTTTTTGAACATGTGGGCTCAAGAGTAAGAGGTAACAACATAAGTTGCTGCTGGTTTTTTATTTTTAGTTTGCTTAAGCAACAAGAGAACTTCTACAGTTGTAAAAGGCATCACAAAGAGGGGTCTTTCATTGAGAAGGGCTTAGGTTCGAGTTTGGCACAAAATCCACGACGAAGATAGCACTTTGGCTACTTCTATTGCTTGAGGACAAACAATTCTAGATAGGGAGGATTGTCATGCCCCTCTTTTGATAGGGACATCTTGGAAGACCTTTAGCTTTAACTTATTCTCGGGGGCTAAGGGACAAGTATAAAGGGAAGAAGGAATTGAATGTTTGATTTGAATATTTGTAAAAGTACCTTTTTGAAAAGTATTTTATGTTTCTTATTTCACTTAAAGAGGGGACTGTTGTCAACTTGGAGTTGCGCTCTGAATCGAAGACGTGCATGAAATGGCCAATCCTCTATCCGGTTGAAACAATGGGATCTTCTCACGAGGGTGGGTGCCTCAATGGTGAGAAGAACCTCCAGAGAAGGTTGGTTCTTGTAAGATGTATCAATGAGGATCTCTACTCTATGCTGCGGACTACCATGGAAAAAGGAGAAGCAAACTTTAAGGGGAAATCTTACCTAATAAAGGTGATACACCAGAAGATTGATCCACTCAACTTGGAATCTTGAACACTGAACAAACAAGGGAAAATGAAGACCTTTGATTTCAATCAATCACTCATGCATAAATATTTCATGAAGAGGTTCGATCTAATGACCAAAACATGAGGGAAACCGATGGAGAGAGGTCTGATACAAGACACTTTGCAGCCATCTAAAATCCACCTACAACTTCAGCGAAAGACAAAGAACACTTAACATGACCAACATAATGATAAGCTAGCAACTAGGTACGAATTAGAATTTGGGAAGGGAGAGAAATCTACCACATATGCAAATTGTTGAATGCATATACACTATGCCAACACTTGAAATCTGAAAGTACATTCCTTTTATTGATCGAAGAGGTTACACAACTCACCAATAGCAGAGTCTGGTCTAGCCAAGAGGGATGATTTTTTCCTAAGGCTGAAAAGCCATTTTATAGAGAATTACAAAAGCCAAAGATTGGCGTTGAAAAATTGAAGAGAAGGATTAACTTATATTAACTCAAGGTAGACTTGGCCTTTTAATAAAAATGTTTTCTCTTTGCGTTTGCATGAAGCTTCTTGCGCTTGAGGAAGTGAACTTGTCTTTGTTCTGAACCGCCCACCTCTCTTTGCATGGAGATCCACGCCAATGTCATTTTTAGAACTCTACGTGAGTTGCTTGATGCCGAGTTGGAACGCTTGAAGGGCTGAGTTGGCTGTTTGATACGCTGAGTTGGACGAAGAGATCATTTTTCTTTGCATGGGAAACTCCTGGTAGATGTGGCGTTTAACAATTAGTCAACTCTAAATCTAGAACAATCAACTCGACGTTCGAATTTGGAACTCCGATTGAAGCTGAGTTGAGCCTTTGAATGCATGAGTTGATCCGGAGATGAGTAGGACTTCAACAACCAGTCAACTGAAGCTTTGACCAGTCGATCGAAAATAGCCCTTGCTTGCATGTATTTTATCCTATTCTAGTCTGCCTGTTCATGTCTATCTCTAGCGGGATTCTATATTTGGATGTATTTTGTCTATATTTCCTCCATTTGGCCTTTTTCAACTACTTGTCCCTTAATCTGAGGTCAAATTCTTGTGGTCAAAATTTGAATTCTAGCTTTACCTTTGTTTCAACGGTTACTTCCCGCGGTCAAAATTTGACGTCTCGCAGGACGTCACCCCTTTGGCATTTTCTCGGGCTTATTTGTTTTCTCCCCAGCTTTATTTCCCTCAGCGTTATCCTCCGAAGTATTCCTTCGGACTTTTTTCCAAAGGATATACTCCTTTTCTTTTCGTTTGCTCCGGCTTTTGTTCTGTTGGGTTTTCTCTTTTGGCGGCTCCTCTCCGAATTTATTCGGACTTTTTGTCCAAAGGAATTCCTTCAGACAAAAATCCTGAAGGAATCCTTGTCTTTTTGAACTCCGCTAAGAATGCCCTTCGGACTTTGCACAAAGGTCCAGGCATCGACCAAGTGCCCTCTGCAAGGGCTTCTGTCCCTTCATCTGTGCTTTTGTTGGAAAAATTGTAGGGCACCCGAATTTTTTGCAGGGGTCTTGAATTTGACGTGTACCTTCCCGAAGGGTAGGTGCCCTTCGGGATTGTTGAAAATGACCCTTCCAAAGGATACTTTGCCCTTCGAGTTTCTTGTTTTGCCCTCTTCTGCCTTCCAAAGACGCCCTTTGCTAAGAATGCCCTTCGGATTTTTTGAACTTTTTTCTGAAGGAATTCCTTCGAACAAAAAGTCCGAAGGAATTATTACTTGGATTTTCCTTGATTTTTGGGCGGACTTTTGGATTCCCCGAAGTATTCCTTCGGACAAAAAGTCCGAAGGAATTACTTCTTTTGTCTTAGGCTCTTTCCTTTGTTATTTCCTGCAGACTTATGTCCTTAGCACTTCTCCGAAGTTATGTCCTTAGCAGAAGCCTTCTTTGATGAACCATTCGTTCGGACAAAAGTCCGAAGGAATTCCTGTTGTAGCAAAGGCCCTTACCAAAGAAAAAAACAATGTATTCTTTCTTTCCTTGGATGGAGATGTGAATTTTCCGAATGGCAAGAGACAATCTGTCCTGTGGAAGAATTGTCAATAAGGACCTTTAAAGGTCATAAAGACTTAAGTGATTTTAAGAAAATATCATAAAGAAAGGTCTTTTAAAACATTTTAAGTTACGGTTTTTTAAAACATTTTAAGTTACCCTCCCTTCCTCTTTTTGGGCACCACACTTGGAGAGCTACAAAAGTGAAAGAGGAATCATTTGGAGATAACATAAGATAAATATATTAATGTCCAACAAATGACCATAAAAGTAGGTCAAAGGCACTGTAGAGTAGAAAAGGTGTCAGAGCAAAGTGGGAAAACCAAACGGTTTCCTCACGGAGAACAAAATGTGGAAAGAGAAACAATACAACAAAGAGCGGGAGCCAACAGAAACAAAGAGGCGAAGAACAACCCGCAACCAACGACCCCAACCAAATAGAAGGGGAGGGAAAGCACATTAAGAGAGAAGAACCAGGAGAGACAATGAGAAAGGTCCCTCAAGGAGGGGACCCAACTCTCCTAACATTCGAGACCGTCGAGAAGAAACTCAAAATAGATGGATAACCAATGGAGGAGTGCTTGGTCTATCCCGTGTGTTTGTGACTATCTGGTGTATTTAGTCTGACTCGTGGGGTTGGGGATGGAATGGTTATGCCGATTAGATCTTGAGGAGTTGAGTGGTCCCCCGGATCCGCACTGATCTGGAGTGTGAGGTTGTGTTGATGTTGGTTTGACGCTTAGTACCTCTCCCTGAAGGTAGCATTGTAAAGGAGGTAATCCTCTGTATAGACTGCGGTCTAGTAGGGCCGTGAATTGTGAGGTCATGAAGTCTGAGGGCCTCCTGTATATATAGAGCCAAACATCTCTGGTCTTCGTAACTGAAGAAGATAGAGAGTTTGGGTCTTCCTGAAAAGGCAGTGGAACCTCCCTCTGATCTCGTAGTAGATGGGGCAACGAAAGATGAAGGCTGCATAACTAACAGATCCTATCTACACGATCCATTTGGTGATCTGTCTCAATCTGAAGCCTATGGGAACCCACTCTGAATTGTCCAAGGGGAATATGGAGAACATGCATCCAATGGTGGAAAGTGTACTGGGGATGAACAGTAAGCCCGTCCCTCAGTTCTAGAAAGTACTCCGCATAAAAAGCCATCTTTGGGCGTAAGCCCCCCACAGGGGTTAACCCAAGTGGTGTGAATAAACTGTCTGTAAATATCCTCCCTGATAATCCTGTTTAGTGCCTGTTTGGTAGGTAGACGGTGGCTCGAAGCATCTAAAGAGTACTGAAATGGAGGGAGACAGTCCATCCTAATCCCCACAAAACCTAAGAGATCAGAGACCCCAATGTACCAAGAACGAGCCCTGCCAGAAGGGCCCGAATGGGCAATAGATTTTGAAGAACCATAAGTTAAGTACGAGTATTTGTTGTGCCCCTTCATTGAGTTGGCGAAGCTCCGGATGTGGTGCAGGAAAGAGATCAGGTCAAATATAGTCTCCAGTCTGAAGGGACGGGCCCCAAACTTTGCAAGGATGATGTGCTAGGGAACAGTCTGTTTGCACTTGATAATGCGGAGGAGTGTTTGGACTCTCTCAACTGAAGCCCAATCCGACTTGAGCAAAGAGGGTCCCCAAACCATAGATCCATAGAGAACAGTGGCCCTGATAAGGGTGTCCATGGGGGACATCTTGGAAGAGATGTCCTGAAAATGGTGTTGAAAACATTGTCTCTCAAGGAGGGCTAAGGAACCGTACCCCTTGTTGATTCAAGGCTGGAGGGCTTGTCTCAGGCTAAAGCGGGGTCTAGAGAAATGTACCCCCAAGTAAATATAGGTGCTGACAATTTCAATCTCCTCCCCTCTAAAGAGAAATTGAAGGTGTGAGGTCTTCAATGCATTGAAGATCATAACCTTGGTTTTGCCCAGGTTGACTGTCAATTGTCGAAGATCACATAAAAGAGCTAGAGCATTCAACTGTCATTGCAACCCCTTAGGGGAGGAGGCCATGAGGACCACGTCATCCGCAAATAAAAGGATAAATATCAAAACCTGGCGAAGGCAACCATCACCGTCCTAGATATGCTCTCGAAGGAAGGTCTCTAACTCATCAATGTATATCTCAAAAAGAGTGGGGGATAGGGGCAACCCTGCTTAACCCGGATGGTACTCCTGATAAACTCTGATAGCCCATGGGTAGTATGGAGATGACCAAGGACCGTCTCGTAGAGGCGCATGATCGCTGTCAAAAGGGTCTCAGAAATACCGGTCTCTGAGCCTCTGGAATAGAGCCTCCCATGAAATAGAGTCAAAAGCTTTTCGAAAGTCTACAAAGTAGCAGTAGACTTTCAAAGAGGGATGACGTGCTTCCTTGATGATGGCTCAAAGAGTAAATATGTGGTCTATGTTATGATGAGTTGGATAGAATCCTGCCTGCCCCTTAGCTCTGAGGTGTCTCTAATCCAACTTTCTAGAAAGCCACATGTGGACAACTGTAGCATATAGTTTAGAGAATGTGTGGCCCACAATGATTGTCCTGTAGTTGTGAGGATCTGAGCTAGGGCCCGATTTGTGAATCAGATGAATGATGTGATGTGACCAAGATGGTGGAAAACCTGAATGGACCACATGGTTGAAGAGATCAGCTAAGTATCTACCCAAAACCTCAAATCTGTGTTTGAAGAATTCTGCTTGAAAACACTCCTCATCAGTTGCTCTACTACTGCTCATCGCTCTGACAACTTTTTTGATGTTCCCACATGTGAATAAGTTGCAAGAAGAGGGTGGGGAGGAAACATGAGTATGAGGTTGCTCCAAAATATCATAGAGAGTGGATGTGTGGGAGATCATCGATCCAGGGTTAAGCTCAAGAGGGAGGGGAGAGTGGTGGGGGATGATGGTGCGCCAGAATTGTTAGGTAGTGTGGATGAAGGAAGCTCGTAAGGTCCGTCTCCTTTGAGAAATAAAGAGACGTTTCTTGCAGCAGAGACGATGATAAGAGGATTTCAGTGTGGGGTAGGAGTGGTGGTCAAGGATGAAAGCGTGATGAAGTTGGCGGTGGAGAGATTTGGAGTTGTCATCATACCACTTGTTCATGGGGCAAGTATTATGTGAGCTGGAATTATTAGGTTGATGTGAAGGGGATGTGGCCCTGGTGGAGCTAGGAGAGGGCATGTTATGATTGATATTCAAATTTGGTCATTAAGCACAAAATGCTTGAGCCAATGCCTTGAAAACGAAAACCTTCAAGCAAAGAAGGAGTGGGGACACCAACCCTCATTTCTCAACTAGGGCAACTTCACTTTGAGGTTGTATTTGCCCCAAATATTCAAAAAATACAAAAATATTGCATTGGAAGTGGGGCGACTAGGGTTTGGAACCTTGGGAGTTGTTTGAAAGTGATGAAGACCCCTCATTGGAGGGTTGCATGGATTGAGGTGCTGGAATTGATTATTTCCAGTTAGGGTGAATTGACTTGAGAGTTGGTTTGGGAATTTTGAGACCTATTTCGCTTTAAAACATATTTTGATTTTTATTCCAATATTTCTACAATGTGGCGACTTGTTTTTTGAGGTATTTCGGTGTATTTTGAGGATTATCTTGCCTTAAAAATATTCAGTAAATATTATATCTATTTTCCAGCGTGGGCGAGGGCTTGTGGCTCCAAAATACTTTCAGATTTTCATCATAAATTCTGCTTATTAATTCTATAATTTTTATGCAAATTTATGAGGGTTTCATTGGAATAATTCAGCTGCAAATTGCTATTAAATTCCAGCTTGGAGGCATCTAGGATTTGTGGATTATTTCATGCTTTTAGAAGGATAAATTTGCTTGTTTGGATCAGCCAATTGTTGCTTAGGGTTTAGCATAATTTTATGCTAATGTTTTGGAGTTATTTGGAAGCTAGGGTTTGCTGAAGTTAAATCAAAAATTTTCCATATTAAAGTAGGGTTTTCAAATATTTCTAATATTCAGTGAATCATCCTTCTTGGGGACATTACATTCTTCTCGTCGGCCTCAAATGCTAGGAGATTTGGATCGAACTCTTGATGGATCCCCTCCTGGTTCTTCCTTCTCAGAGTTCATTCCTGCTTTCGTGATGTTTAGGGATTTTGTGGGTTGCTCATTTCTTCTGCTTCTTTCTTTTGCTCTGAGCGTTGTTGCTCTTTGCTTTGTTTTGTACTATTTCTTTCAGCATTGTTCTTCTCGTTTTTGGAGACCTTTTTGGTTTCCTGCTTGTTCCTGACACACTTTTGTAATCTACAGTACTTTGACCTACCTTTGTGGTCATTCGTTGGACATTAATATAGTTATCTTATCTTTGCATCTTCTCTTTCTTCCCAACGGCATATGATACCACCACACGGATGCATGAGCTTTCATCTTGGTATATACAAACTTCACCTTTATGGGGTCCTCCATTGACTCATAGTCAAAGTATTTCTCCATCTCAGTGATCCAATTTATGAGCTCATTAGGCCTCAAGCTTCTTCCATAGCAAAGGGTATCCAACTTTGGTTGCCTTCCCATCTTTGCAATAGTTTTGATAAATCTATCCTCAGGGTTATCCACCATCTCTTCTATTTCAATCTCTTGAGCATCTACTCTTTTTCAATAAGAGTTCCTCTTCTTTGTGTAATCTCCATTGCATCCAATCTTACTTGGATTCCTTTCATCATCTTTGCCAAGTTTGCAACTCTAAGTGCCCTTGGTCTTCCTACTCTTACAACAAGATTACCTTTGTATGCCATATCTTCATCAATAAGCAATCTTCTTTTTTACAACTTGCCAATGATTCAACAAGATTTTTCACACACAAGCCAACAAGATGAACCTTGCTCTGATACCAGTTGATGCAGACAAAAATGAAAGAGCCAAGTGAATGGCTGCCTTACTCCCCAACGGTGTTAGACATCTCTCTCCCTTAAGGGCACTCACAGACACAAGACTCATAATGGAAACCAAAAGACTCTTCTTTATTGTGTTCAATGTGTTTCAGAGATTACACACACACACATACAAACTCTCCTTTCCCTTTACAAGAAGAAAATTGTCTCAATCTAGTGACTGGGCTACATAAATATACATCAACTCAACAAGGTCTAAGCTTTGCTTTCTCACTCTCTAAGCTTCTCTTAGCTCGCTCTCTGTTTTGCTCTTCTTTGGAGTTGGACTCTTCTCTTTCCAACTTTCTTGATTTTCTTCTCTTTGCCTTGGATGATCTGAAGTGACTCTCATCTCTTCCAAAACTCCTCTCGAATATTGGTGGCTTGACAATGACATCTTGCCACTCTCGTTGAATTGCCTCTTCTTTGGAAAATGATTCACATGTATTCTTAATATGGGCAGATACATTTTTCTCAATATAGGTGAAACTGTTGGTTGTTGCACATTAGTGGTTATGTAAATGCCCGGATGGCTCGTAATTGTTGCCTACCTAAAGCAACAGTTTTGAAACTGCTGCCTGCCTGGAGCGGCGGTTATGAAGCCGCCGCTTGCATTAAGCAAAGGTTTTGAAACCACCACCTGCATTAAGTAGTGGTTTAAAACTGTTGCCTGCATTAAGTGACGACTTCGTCATGCTCCCAAGAAAAGGTCATTTTGACCAAAGGGAGATATTTGAAACCATCCTTCACTTCCTTGCCCTGTGTGACTCTTGATGATACTCTTTGGCTTGATGTTGATCTTCCTCCACATGTGCAACATTGTTGAAAGAGACAAGTTGCTCAACACACAACAAATGGGCATAAGTGCGCACAAGAACTCAAACCCATGTTTTTGGATGATGCATTTGTGAACATAGATGATTCTGCATTAGATGTCCAAGATCTCCAGCCAAGATTTACCACAAGATATAAGCAACTCCAGTCTTCCATAGCCTCTTTAATGTAGATCCTCTCATGGAACATACGAGGCCTTGGTGTGCCCAACACAACTTAGATTTCTTAAAGCAACTAAAATACCATTGGCCAGTCCATTGCATCATTGATGGACAAAAGCTTTTAGAGTATTTGCAATACGTTCGAGGGACTCCTAAAGCAGTCACGCTCAATGAAGTATAAGGAAATCCACAAAACCTTACAGCAGAAATGGCATAACAAATAGGTAAGAATCAAGCTCTGATCCAATTCACATCTGCTACTAACACCTCCAAAATACAAGCCCAAAATAGAAAGAACAAATCTAAAACCATCTCTTCGGAAGATTCAATTCCAATTAATCTCCAGATATGCCCAAAGTGACCAAATGCAGTTTAAAAAAGAAACCCTCCATGGAATTGGTTGAAACTTGATTCAAATGAAGCAATAAATATGCACAAGCCAATAAATTAAATGATGCAACTTTAAGAAAAAAAGATCCCAATATATTAGAAGGAAATCAAAAGATACATATTCTGCTACGGCATGCAAGAAAGTAAACATATTAGTACTCATAAACATAAGTCTAAAGAAATGATGTTTGTCATCTCTTTCTATATCTTGGTCGACCACCATGGAGGGGGCATACCATAACAAAGAATGTTATGGTTGTCCAAAGCCCAATTGGCCAACCCATTTGCCACTTTATTTGACTCTCTAGGAGCATGAATGAATTGCACTTCCTGAAACCTTTCCTTCAACGTGTTGATATTATCCATTTCTCTAGCAATCCTCCAATTACTACTTGTACCATTATCCTTATTGGAAAGAAGACCAATAATGACCTTAGAATCTGCCTCAATTTGAATCTTTTGCCAACCAATAAATGATGCAACTTTGGATGCTCAAGATCTTGAGCCAAAATTTTCCACTTGAGGCGGGCACCTCTAGTCTTCCGCAATCACCTTAATGTAGATTATCTTATGGAATATATGAGGCTTCAGTGTGCCCAACAAATGCCATTTTCTTAGAGATAAAGTCAAAACAGGAAAAAAAGATATGATCTTTCTACAAGAAACTTTCAGAGGTTTGACTTCAAAAAGCATCAATTGTACAAGAATAAGGAGCACGTAAAAAACACTCATTTGCCATATAACCAAAACATTGTTTTAGTGGGTTCGTGCCAGGTATAGCGCAAATTCTCAACAATCTTCCCTGTGGGAACTTATGGTAAAAATTATACTCTAATGAATTCCAGGCTTTTTATCACGTACTCAACATCTACATCCCTCCGTATGGGAATAATATGATAGTTCTTTTAAAGCATCTCACAATATGGATAAAGATTGTTAAACCAAATAATCATATTATTAGGGGTGACTTCAATACCATCAGAAATATGGAAGAGAGAAAAGGAGCAGGCTTCCATCATTGAATCACAAAGGCTCTTGATTGGCTTGAAACAAATACTCACATGTTGGATGTGGATTTTGCACAAGGGAGTTTTACATGGAGCAACAGAAGAGAGGAAAGGAGTTACATAGTAGAAAATTGGACAAAATGTTCATTTCGGACTGGTGGTAATAAGAAGATAGATCTTTGCGAGACTTTGTGACTCGACCCTTTTAGACACTTGGCCTGTTTTGCTCAATTTTAGCATCAAACTCATAATTGAAAGGAGTCCTCATTTCAGGTTTGAAAAATGTGGCTTTTGAACCTTGGATTTAAGAAAAAAGTAGAATAGTGGGAAGAGGCCCCTCTTATTCATGGGCATAAAATGTTCAAATTTAAGGCAAAACTCAATTATCTTACATATAAGATTAAATATTGAACTAGGACTAAATTTGAAAATATGTTTTCTTAATCAGTTGATACCAAAACTCAGCTAGCAAGGGTTCAACGACATATGCAAGAAGATGGTCTCATTCCACTCTTGGACCTGAGAACAAGATCTTAGACAGGGACTAACTAGTCTACAAATGAAAGAAGAGTATCACTAACAACGGTGATTGAGATCAATGAATCAGGCAAGGGGACTCTTAACACCAAACACTTCGACAAATCAATTATTAATAGGAAGCATACTAATTCAGTATAGCAAATAAATAAATAAAGATAGCACATTGAAATGTCCCAAATTAGGGAATTTTTTTGAATTCTTATTTTTTTGCAAAACCCTAGGTAAAAGGTCAAATCTGTTTTTTATTTCCATCAAACCCTAGCTGCCAAATACTTCCAAAAATAGCAAAAAATTATGCTAAGCTCTAAGCAACAATTGGCTGGTCCAAACAAACAATTTACCCTTCAAAAAGCAGGAAATAACCGTCAAACCCTAGATAACTCCAAGCTGAGATTTTAATAGAAATTTGCAGCTGATCTATTCAAGTGAAACCCTCAAAATCACATTAAAAATATTGAATTCATAAGTAGAATTTATTATGAAAAATCCGAGTGTATTTAGAGCCACAAGCCCCTCAAATCAATTCGCCAAAGTTGAAAAAATATATAAAATATTTATTGAATATTTTAGGGCAAAGATGACCATCAAAATATATGCCAAAAATCCTCACAAGACAAGTCACCACACTGCAAAAATATTAGAATAAAATCAGAATGTGTTTTGGCCCAAAATAAGTTCCAAAACCCTATAGTTAACTTGCTTGGTATCTTGATTTTCAGAATTTATTCATGAAACAAGGAATTAATTGATTTTTACATACCCTAATGGCTGCCCTTTGGCCATTTTGTTGACCTCTTTCAAGGAACAACAATATTCAGAATTCAATTTACTTACCACACATGAAGTAGGGCTAATCCCTCTTGGTGGTGGTGGCTGCCCAAACTCATAAATTGCAATCTTCTCTCATGGTCTGAAAGTTTCACCTAGATCCTATATAAAATCTTCACTTTGATCTATCTCAATATCCATCTCGAAAAGTGGATTGTCAAAATATTGGAAGTTATTTCCATCCCTTTGTTCAAACTCTACATTTGCAACTTCTGATTTCTTTGAAAAATATCTCAAATCAAAGTCTTATTGAAGTCTAATGAGCTCATCAATTACTTGATTGATTTCTCTTGCCACTGCTTCATTCTCTTGCGCTCAAAACCTCCTTTCAACATCAATCTGATTTTCTGCATCAAAAAGGGCTCTTTGACTATTTTCTAATGAGTCCTTGGTTGATTCAAGCTCAAGGGTGAGCTCATCAACCTTAAGTTTCATTGTCTTATTTGCATCTAAGGCCTCGTCTGCAAATTTGATGGCCACATCCTTGTCTTTAATCCCATGAAGAAATTCTGATTTTGTTGCTTCCATTGTATCCTTGATTGTATGTAAATCCACAATAGTGACAATTTTCTTCAAGTGTTCCCTCTCATTATCTATCATTTTCAGCTTGTTTCACTACCTATGAGCTGATATAAAACCTCACCTTGCTGTCTTACAACATCTGATTTTTGGTACTTAGAAAAAATAGTGCCTGGCTGCCCCAAAACACTTGGCTCTTCCACATTGTTGTCTTCCAATTGCAGCCCTTTTTGCTGCTCATGAGTTTGTTGGAAACCTTCATCTTGTTGCCTTAAATGTTCTAATTTTTGCAATTCAAAATTTCTAATAGTTGACTGCTCACTAACCTCTTTCACTTCTGAATTTGTGCCCTCTTTTGGTGATGGATCCTTTGGGCAATCCACATGAGATTCTTCCTTCTTTGCTCTTCTATTTTTATTTCTTGTGTACACCTCTAAAAATCCTTTCAAGGTGTTATAGGCTGCCTTCATATCAACTTTCCTTTCATATTCATCAAAAGTCCTAAGTTTGCCCTCATCTTTCATTTGTTCCTCCAACCGTGCCCTTTGCATAGGATCATTCCTATGCCTTTTCTTGAATGATGCTTGGGTTGCATTGCTAAAAGTAGATTATTGCACAAGATGATACTTAATGTCTTGGCTCTTCGTTTTATCCCTATCTCTTTTCTGCATATCAACAACTCCCGAATAGGATCCATTGTATACAATTCCAAACCCTATAGCTGGCCAAGAATTTGGCTCTAATAGCACTGAAATGTCCCAAATTAGGAAATTTTTCTGAATTCTGATTTTTCTGCAAAACTCTATGTAAATGGTTGTTGTCAACCTGGAGCTGCGCCCTGAATTGAATATGTGCAAGAAATGGCTAGTCTTCTAACCGGCTGAAACAATGGGATCTTCTCACGAGGGTGGGTGCCTCAATGGTGAGAAGAACCTCCAGAGAAGGCTGGTTCTTGTATGATGTATCAATTAGGATCTCTACTCTATGCTACGGACTACCGTGGAAAAGGGAGAAGGAAAACTTAAAGGGGAAATCCTACCTAAAGGGAGGTGATACACCAGAATTTTGATCCACTCAACTTAGAACCTTGAACACTGAACAATCAAGGGAAAAGGAAGACCTTAGACTTCAATCAATCAGTTATGCATAAATATTTCATGAAGAGGTTCGATCAATGACTGAAACCTGAGGGAAAATGATGGAGAGAGGTCTGATAAGAGACACTTTGTGGCCACCTAACATCCACTTACAGCTTTAACAAAAGACAATAAAGAACACTGAACATGACCTGCACAAGGACAATCTAACAACTAGGTATGAATCAGAATTTTGGGAGAGAAATCTACCACTTGTGCAAATTACTGAAGAAATATACACTATGCCAGCATTGAAATCTGAAAGTATAGTCCTTATTGATTGAAGAGGTTACACAACTCACCAATGGCAGAGTCTGGTCTAACCAAGAGAGATTGGATGATTTTAAAACAAGGCTGAAAGCCATTATATAGAAAATTACAAGAGGCCAAAGATTGGCGCTGAAGATTTGAAGAGAAGGATTCACTTTGGTTAACTCAAGGCTTTACTTGGCCTTTCAATAAAATATGTTTTCTTTTATCTTTGCATGAAGCTTCTTTTTCTTGAGGAAGTGAACTTGTCTTTGTCATGAACCGCCCACCTCTTTTGCATGGAAATCCACGCAAATGTCAAGTTTAGAACTTCATGAGCTGCTTGATGCCGAGTTGTAGCATTTGAAAGCTGAGTTAGACGAAGAGATCGTTCTACTTCGCATGGAAAGGTCCTATAATGAATGCGGTGTTTAACAATTAGTCAACTCTAAATCTGTATCAGTCAACTCGACATTCGAATTTGGAACTTCAGTTGGACTGTCGGATGCGTGAGATGATCTGGAGACGAGCGGGACTTCCATAACCAGTCAACTGAAGCTTTGATCGATGTTCGAAAATAGCTCCTACTTGCATGTATAATGTCCTGTTCGTGTCTATTTCTGGCGGGATTCCGTATTCAACTCTTCGTCGGATTATCTATTTTCTATCCTCTTTTGCACAATCAGCCTCCATTTCTTTTGGATTTCTTGTTGTCTCCTTGGTTTCAATGGTTACTTCCCGCGGTTAAAATTTGACGGCTTGCGGGACGTCACCGGAAGTTTTCTTATTTCCTTCGGAACCTCTTCTTGGCAATTTCTTTCGAGTTTATTTCCACAGAATTCCTTCGGACTTCTCTCTCTTCGGATACCTTCCTTTACTCTTATTTGTTAGGGCTCCTTTTCATAGTCGGGCTTCTCCTTTGGTCGTTTCCCCGAATTTCTTCGTATTTTGTCCCCTTGCCTTTGCTTTGTCGGCTTTTTGTATTGAACGCTTAGTCATATTCCCGTGGAAAAATGTCCGCAAGAATTATCTCGGTCTCTTCAGGTTAGTTTTATCGGGCTTATTTTGCATGGCCTTTGTCCGAATTTCTTCGGACTTTTTGTCCGAAGGAATTCCTTCAAACAAAAAGTCTGAAGGTTTTCTTTGGTCTTCGTTCCTTACTCTGCGTGTTTTTCCTTGCTTTTCTTCGGACTTTCTTCTTTCGTGGCCTTCCAAATTTCTTCGGATTTTTTGTCTGAAGGAATTCCTTCGGACAAAAGTCTGAAAGAATTCATTATTTGCCTTCGCCTTTTAACTTTTCGGAATTTCTTCGGAATTTCTCATTGGCTCTTTGTCTTTGTTATCGGCTTTTGGTCCTCCATGTGTCTTCCGAATTCATTCGGACTTTTTGTCCGAAGGAATTCCTTCGGACAAAAAGTTTGAAGTATTTCCTCCCTTGCCTCTTTCTCCAAATGTGCCCTTCGGCTTTTGAAACGTGCCCTTTGGGAAATATGCCATGGTCCCTTCCGCCGACCAAAGTACCCTCCACAAGGGCTAGTAACTGTCCCTTTTTGCCCTTCAAAAAAATTGGAGGACACCCGGGTTATTTGCCAAGGCTTTGAATTTGGTCTTGTGTCTTCCCGAAGGGTAGGTGCCCTTTGGGAATGTTGAAAATGATCCTTCCGAAGGGTACCCTGCCCTTCGGGATTCTTGTAATGGACTCTTCTTTTATTTGGGTGGACTTTTGGATTCTCCCTATTTGGTCTTCGGGTGTTCTCCAAAATTTCTCAGAAGTATTCCTTCGGACAAAAGTCCGATGGAATTACTTCCTCTGTCTTTTGCCTTGAGGACTTTCGCCTTAGCACTTTTCTGAAGGTTCTTTTCCGAAGACCTGTCTTTAGCCAACCCTTTTTTTGATGAACCATCCCCTTGGAATTTTCTTGTTGTAGCAAAGGCCCCTTACCAAGGAAAACAATGTATTCTTCCTTCCTTGGCTAGAGACGAGAACTTTACAAATGGCAAGAGAAAATCTGACTTGTGGAAGATTTGTCAACAATAGTCAAATCTGATTTTTATTTCCAGCAAATCCTAGCTGCCAAATACTTCCAAAAATAGCACAAAATTATTCTAAGCTCTAAGCAACAATTGGCTGGTCTAAACAAGCAATTTACCCTTCCAAAAGCAGGAAATAACCCTCAAACCTTAGACGCCTCCAAGCTGGAATTTTAATAGAAATTTACAGCTGATCTATTCAAGTGAAACCCTCATAAAATTGCATAAAAAATACTGAATTAATAAGCAGAATTTATTATGAAAAATCTGAGTGTATTTGAAGCCACAAGCCCCTCAAATCAATTCGCCAAAGTTAGAAAAATATATAAAATATTTATTGAATATTTTAGGGCAAAAATGACCCTCAAAATGCACCAAAAATCCTCACAAGACAAGTCGCCACACTACAAAAATATTAGAATAAAATAGAATGTGTTTTGGGTCAAAAGAATCCCCAAAACCCTACAAACCAGCTCCCCAACCAAGTTGTCTTAGCTGGAAATAGTCAATTCCAGCCACAAAATCCACACAACCCTCCAATGAAGGGTCTTCGTCCTATCGAATCAGCTCCCAAGGCTCCAAACCTTAGTTGCTCCACTCCAAATACAATAATTTTGTCTTTTCTGAATATTATGTGCAAGTACAACCTCAAAATGAAGCTGCCCTAGATGATAAATGAGGGTTGGCATCCCCACTCCTTTGATACAAGGTTTTCGTCTTCAAAGCAATGACTCAAGCGTTTTCGTGCTTAATAACCAATATTTTGAATATCAACATAACATGCCTCCAAATGAAACCTTCATTTCTTTTTATACAACTTTCCCCAAGGGGCACGCCCAAATGGGAGGGAAATACAAGTTCAAATCATAAGGAAGATTGCTTTTTAAAACGCTCATGACCCTTAAAAGGCCCCAACTTAAGTGATTCTTAAAACATAAAGTACCTTTTACATATATTTAATCAAAATCATGTATTTCTCTTTCCCTTCTTACTTGTCCCTTAGCCCTCGGGAAATGGTTAAGGCCAAGTGTCTTCAATGATGTCCCTAACAAAAGAGGGACATGACCACATATATTTGTAATGCTTCAGATATTATGGAATATGCTTCATAATACTTTCCATACTTGCTCACAAATGAGCCAACTACTTCATGGAAAACAAGAGCCTGGATGGATCAACTTAAGAAGATTCCAAATTTCATCAAAGAGGACAATAACCAGATGTTACAGCGTATAACAAAAGAAGATTTAAAGAGTATTTTATTCTCTTTTAGCTGTATAAAGCTCTAGGGCCCCATGGATACCCAACCTTGTTCTATCAAATTGTTTGGGATACAATTTAGGATGACCTATTGGAAGTGGTTGAAGAACCAAGGAAGAACATAAAAATGTACAGTCAGTTGAATTCCCATTCCCTATGTAGCTCGTTTGGATAAAATGGATCAAGATGGAATGAAAGGCATCACATATGGTATTAACCTTGTGGGGACCAAATTGAAGAAAGGTTTACCCGGGTAGTCAAAAGAATTGAGGAAAAGGGGCTCCAAATCTCCCTCTTGGAGAGAGACATTTCTCATGTTGTTACTTGCTCGCAGTCACATAAGGAATAGAACCAACAACAAAAGGAGTGTCTATATGTGGTTGAGAACTTCAAAATTCATCATTGTAGGGTGGAGGCAATGGAGAACCTTTCCACCATAGACAATGCGAAAAGGAGGCTCTAGAAGCATCTCTAACAATAATGCGAATAATAGGCATAAACCAAGAGACAAGCGACATAGGGAGAATCTCAATTGATGCCACCATATGAGGAGATGAGTGGAACTACCACATTTATAAGTCTCATGCTTGCCTTCCCATCCAAAACTGGCCTCCTCAAGACCTTCGTGAAGCTTCGGCAAGTGCAAGATCATCAGAACATGCTGGCACAGTGCCCCAAGGTGGGAGCTAACTGATGTGCCCCGATCATTTGTGTCACATGGCCAATGTATTAATGAAAATATGCTTTATGGGAAAAGTTTTGTATACATATATGGGATCCTACCTAAGAGAACTGTTCAGGAATGTGAAGAAATGGATCCCTCTTGTCATATATGTAGGCATAGAACTATAGTTACTTTTTCTTTGTGTAGTCTAAGCTTTATTTTCTTTTTATTCAATTTTTTTGGACATCTTCTCCACGTTGGGCTTTGTTGTAAATCTATATCATTAGATGTGATGCCAATGCCCTTGTGTCCCTTTATGGGCCAACACTTGGGCAAATGTACATAGCCTCCTTTTTTAATAGAAAATTCCACTTCTTCAAAAAATATATAGAATATAGTTTATTAGCACTAGCTCCTACCATGGAGTACCCCTCTTTTCCATTTCAATCAATTGATAAAGCTTTTGTGCACATAGCATTCTATGCCTTTTTATTGTTTTATATTCTTACTGGTACTGCTTTGAGCTTTGGTACGAAAAATCTCTGCTGTAGACAAAGATGTAATTTATTATGCAAAAATTAGAAAATTACATGCCTATTAGTATTTTTTTAAGCTCTTTTAACCCTTGTCAGAAAGCTATCAGCAGAGAGGAAAAAATCAATGAATTATATGACATATTTAAGAAATTGATGTAGGAAGTTTCCCGATTTTGAAGGATGATTTTGGGAGATGTATAGAGCCATTTGGAAACATCAGCTGAAGTCTCCTAATGTCTGACAATGTTCTCCTATGTGTGCCCTAGGAGGGACATGTTTTTGAGATGGGAGACAATTACTAGGGGTCAGGATCAAAGTTTCCAAGTAACCATGTATCCAAACATTGAACATTGAACAAGGAAATTGAATATTGAGTTTGACAAATAAGAATAAAAAATATTTGATTGTTATATTTTCCTGAATATAACTACAACAAAAGTCTAAGTCTCAAATGAGAAAAGAAAAGTATAAAATATAACAATGCAGGGCGGGTGAAATCCCTCAGACATCCCCTAACAATGTGGGGCATCCCTTCATTGTTCTGGGGGTGCCTAGATGCCCCCCAAATTATAACAAAAATGGAGATGTCCTTGGAATGGCTCCTTAATGAGCATTATTTTCTTGGGTATGTCAGCATCAATTGCTAGGTAACTGGGGACGCCAAGGGATGTCTCCTTCCTGTCCCCAAGTCCCTAAAACATAGGGGGTCTCGAAGCATCATTTGGAGGTCCAGGGACACCCCCGTGGCACACCTAGGTTTCATGTGTATGTATTTTTACTGTTGGACACACATGTACCCCTTTATATATATACCTTTAGAGGACATATATATGCTTATTTGAATATGATAATTTAATTTTTTAGCAAATGAGTGATGAATGTTCTCAAAGGCTTAAAGGAGTCCTTGAATACTCGAAATTTGATTCGAAAACTCCAAAATTCAAGTAAGATAAGCATATCAATTTATGACATGTTTTGACATATAACCAAATATTCATCATTTTAAAACAATGGGCCTGTAGGCATGATGTATTTAATACTATCAACAGGTTCAAACTGAAATAAAAAGAATAGCTTTGCATTAAACTTATTGGAATTACCTTCCATAATCAGAAAATCTATTATTTTGTAAAGCATGCATCTTCTTTTCAATGTAAAATGATAAATCAATATGGTGAACTACCACAACTGGCATTTTAGCAGCCATAATAAGACTGTTGCCCAGCATAGATGGGAAGTTGGAACACATCAAATCTTGCTTATATATCTAGAGAATAAAGAATCTTTCTGAAAACCATTTCGATAATTTTTTTGTGTCCAAGGCCGTGTTAAACACAGCAAACTTAAGTGAATGTTATCAGTCATGACAATTTCCTCTCATCTATGTCACAAAAAGAAAGCAACAATGTAGAGTCGAATAGATGATTAAATTTCTTAACCCTATTGCTTGTATCATCCATGTTTCTTGAGTCTCAACTTTCCAATGAAGGCATCCAACAAATAGAGAAACATGTTCTTACATTGGAATTGGTTGTGCGTTGTTGCATTGGCAGATTACATGAAGTATTGTTTCTATTTTCTGAAAAACCACCCAATCTCAAAATGATTTGGCAGCGTTGCATTGGAATTGGTTGTGCATTGTTGCATTGGCAGATTACATGAAGTATTGTTTCTATTTTCTGAAAAACCACACAAGGTTCATTAATCAACCTAGTTTACTCCATCTAGCCTTGACAAACAGATTTTGATGGATGACTGGCCTGCCAAGTCCTAATACTTGGAAAATACTATTTTTTCCTAAATTATTTGATATCTTTTCAATTTCCACCCATTATTCTTCAATATTCTCTTTTATTCAGTTATAGCCTATAGGGTGATAGAAGGTTTGGCATAGTCCTCAAATGCTAAGACTTGGTTTCATAGCATATAGTAGGTTTATCATAGCAACGTCTTTGGTCTTTCCCTCTAGGACCTTGTACATCTAATAGCATCTTAAACAAACTGGCTTGTAGAATGATTTGGTGAAGCTCAAGAAAGGGTGATTTGCTGGTAATATGCAAATTTTTTGAGTGGGGTTTACCACCCTCTGATACAAGCAAGTATTGTAACCTTTATCCACTGAGTACCCCCATGAGTGAAATCCCTTTTGAGCTATTTACCTCCCTGCCAAATGACAGAGATTCCAACTGCCCATAACAAGAAGGAAAATTATATATGGATAGAGCAACCAGCTCCCACAGAATTGGCGATCTTAATACTGTTACCAATCAATATTGTGATTTACAGAGCCCGAGATATGGAACGAGCAGGAACCCCCAATCACGTTAGTCATGCCAAAAAGTCCTTTGATTCTAGCTACGTGAGAACTCATCTGAATTTGATATCTTGCCATCAACTACCAAGATACATTATCAAAGACTGGTCTAGTGATCCACTTTCTAATGAAGACAACCCCTTAAGAGCTAATATCAGTAATCCCAATCTGTTGCTTCTCCTTTGGAAGACTACAAATCTGCCAACCACTAGGTAAAGGTACCTATCTCCAACCCGTTTTTCCCAAATAAACCTCCTTGTGGGACAAGACAAGAAGAGTAAAAGACATGTTCAGTGCTAAGTATCCAGTTCACAATAATTATTTTCGTCTTCAGCAGATTGTTTTTATTTAACCGTTTTTGAAGCAGCTTGCTTTCCAATCTTGCTAGCAAAATATACCATTTTTCCCTTAACCAAGTTTTCTTGCACCATGGAAAATGGCTTTCATAATTTTTATACTGTCATTACTTGATGATCTATATTATGCTTTGTGTTACTAATTTTGTCAGTTAATACTACATCATTCCCTTGTTGGTATAATGTTTTCTTGTAATTGATGTATTGCATGCGATATGATACTTGCTAGGCAATATAAAAAGGTTTAGTTTCTATTTTGTAATACAAGGATGGAAATCTACTACCTTTATGATTTCATTAATATTCATTGACACTCCTGTGTATAGAACTGAATGTCTTATTGGAGGGTCTTGTTTTGCATCAGTATCTAGGCAATTTTTCATGGCCATGGAAATTTTTGTAGGTGTATTATAAACACAAATGAGAAACGCCAAAAATCCAGTAACTGGAATATTGAATACTGTTTACCATTTAATTTGAAATCACATGCAGATCACCATTCTGATGATGACGAGAAAGGAAATCTTGTCTCTTCAGCAAATTTTCTTCTGGAGCTTGTCAACATGCAAACCTCTGTAAGTAGTGTAATTTAGAGGCTATTGTCTTCTTCCATATGTGTCATATCATCAAGTTTATTCTGACGAATCTATTCACAAATGTTGAACATGCTAAATGAGAATTTCTCATGTATCACAAAAACATAATTTGCAGGCATTCAATAAACAAATCTTTTCCACATATTCACACCAAGCCGTAGACTTCATAAAAGGTATTTTTATTGTATAATTTCTTGAAAGCAGATTAAAATTTGATAGAAAATGGATAGTATATTAATATCATGTAAAATTACGTCACTAAATCTACATATGAGGCCATCAAAATATTTGACTTCCACTCTTTAGTACAGGTTGCATGAAAAATATGTTAAAAAGGTCGAATTGAAAATTAGGCATTTGTGAGTATTTAAGGGATCGTGAGGCAAAGAACAAGACAAAATGAATGTCAGCTTACTCCTTCAGTCTCTTTATAGGTTTGAAAGTGTTTTTTACCTCATTCTTCTATCTCTAGCATCAGTAATGTATGATAGAAATCCAGAGACTGATTGGGTATGTTTATTGTTAAGAAAAATAATTTAATGAGCGACCTCTTTTGGTAGAATTGCAACTCTTTGTGAAACTGGAAAAAAATAGAACTATACAAATGGATTTATAGAATGTTCTACATGCCTAGTGTATACCACTAAAATCCCTAGAAACTTCAAAGAGTCATAGTCATTTCATATGGATAAAATAGACCAACAAGAAATTGACACAAAATATTGTCCGTGTATCAAAATAAACTTACCACACTAAATTAAATTGAAAGAATGAGAGGCATGGTCTGTGGATCAGTTTCCTTCAGAGAAAGGTTTTGCTGCCATTTGCACAGGTGATGAGTAGTTATGTTTGAGATCAGCTTCATGGGATTATAGTAAATCAAAGCCTACCTCAAAAGTTTAATTCTCTTTATGGGTTTGCTACAGTAACCTCGTAGGATAATTAGAATAGTGTAGACAATAGGTTTGTGTTTATTTCTATTGTTATTTCTCTCCCTGTTCCATTTTATAGGGGTTTAAAACACCATCTAGTCTGTTGGCTTTTATTTTGCTTTAGGATTTGTATAAATCTGTTTAGGACATGCATTTGGTTTTCATAAATTCCCCCTTTGCTGGCTGTTATTGTTTCCTAGAATTTGATTTGAGGTCCTTTCTGATGCGCTGGAGGAAAACCCTATTTATGTTGTTAGCTTTGATCCTTGTAAGATGGTATTTTGTTTCTAGTAAACAAAATTCATGATTTTCCCCTTCCCATGGTCACAAAAAAAGAAAAAGAAAAGCATCATTGCTAAGTAATTGAAGGCTTCCATGGACATTTTGTAGTTGGTTATTAGTTTTTTTAATTTTTGTGGGATTTGACCCATAAGCATTTAAGTCATCTCAAAATGATCTCCATGAGTAGTCATTACATGACAATTTTTAAGGCAAGGGGTCCTGCTTAGCACGCATGCACCTCTAAGCATTTGTTAGTGGGGGGAGGAACGGTTACTGCTTTGGGCTTGTCATCTTCTAGTCTCTTTCCCCATTGGCAAAGCTTTTGGAGAATCTAATCATAATGCCTTTTAAGTCAGCCATGTCTCACAATTCTTGCCAATGAGGGATTAACCCAATTACAACCCAATCATGTATTTTGTATCATCATTGTTGACCATGGCCTGTTTAAAAAACCAAGAAACTGAAGCACAAATTTAATTCATTGTACATCCCCAATGAGGAAAATAAAGAAGTTGAACTGACAGAAAAATATTGGCCGAGTCAGATGTTGCTCTTTTCCAAGAGATTGGTCTGAAAGATGTTTCCTAGGGATACCTTCCAAGACTAAAAAATATTATATAGTAACACAAATCAAAGTGATTAGAGTTTTGGGGCCAAGGAAGAAATCCAGGATGCTCTCCTGTTTGGTGAGCATCCCTGCTTATGATGCACAGTGGAAGCATGAGGTCCAGATAGGGAGCAGTATCAAATGGTACCAAGGAACTGGAAGCTGAGGGCACCGATGGTAGCATTGACTTTGGATGCACCATGGAATGTGAAGCTGAAATACGAGGTAAAACAACCCCTGTTTTGGTGACCTGCAACGGCTTGTAGTCCCATTCCAATCTTTTGTAAGCTCTACCCACTATTTGAGCAGCTTCTATTGCTTTCCTGGTGATCTCTTTTTTAGCCTTGGTTTCATCCTATACATGAGAAAGCCTAGATTCCAATTCTAATTTTAGTACTCCATGTACTTGAAATTTTCAAAGTTATCATGCCTTTCATGCACTTTAGTTTTCTGCTTGACAAAATTTATTTCTAGAGTCATTATTTTAGATCTCCATTCATTCAAGGACACTTCATGTTGCTTCTTCTAATTCGTGACCTGATTCTTTAGCTGTGCCACCCTACTTTTTTATTCTGAAGTTTTATCCTATAGTTCTTAATCCTTTTGTTGCAGGTGTGTCTCAAGCAAATTCACTTGTACTATCGGCCGCAATTCATCATATGTAACCTTTTGAGCAATCTCCCTTTGATTATGGAATTTAGTCTCCTAAGTGAGATCCTTTGTGAATGATGAATTTGTTGATGCACGACTTTGTACGAGCAGGATGATCACCATAGTATAAGGAAGCTTCATTGTTAGGATTCACATTGAAGCAACCTCCAGGTTATAGAGGTCGGCTCCTTGTATTCCTATTCTAATCTATTGCTTGTTGGGGGAGAAGGGAGAAGGATAAATTAAAAACAACAAAATAAATACAAGGGTGATGCGCCATAACAATGTGTCCCTAGCCCACCCAGAGGAAAACATGCAGAAAACTTTTGCTGATGATCAAATCAAACATTTCAGAATTTTCTTGTAAGAGTAAGTGTTGACCATTTTGGTCCTACAGGCCAAAATCCGTCCCCCCTTTTTCCCCTGCTGTTCTAAGCCAGTACAATTTTGATTTTGCACGAGTCTTGGAAATTTCTACGGACTCTGCAGGGAAGTTTTCTATGGACTCTGCAGGCAGAGGCAGGTTCCCACTTAGGCGCAAAAGGAACCATCCAAGTGCCCTTGCGGAGGGCAGGGAACACTTTCAAGGGGACCAAGAGAAGGCCAAAAAGGGAAGTTTCCTTTGGAAATTTGTTTAAGGCAGATGAAGTACCTTTCGGAAGGGTCGTTTTCAAACTAACCTGAAGAGCACTTACCCTTCGGGGAGATACAGGAATGAATTCGGGACTTTTTGTAACACTCGGGTGCCCTCCAATTTTCCCGAAGGGCACTTTTGAAGGCAGTCAAGAGAAAAGGAGGAAGACATAATTCCTTCGGACTTTTGTCCGAAGGAATTGCTTCGGACAAAAGTTCCGAAGAAATTCGGAAGGGCTACGAGCAAAAATCCAAAGGAAGACAAGTAAAAAATACTAAGGCAAAAGCGAGAATAATTTCTTCGGACTTTTTGTCGAAAGGAATTCCTTCGGACAAAAAGTTCGAAGAAATTCAGAGGAAGGCCGCGGGTGGAAAAGCCCGAGAGAAATTCCGAAGGTCAAAGGCAAAGTGCTCGAAACAATTCTTGTTGACTTTTTGTCCGCGGGAAAGCTCCAAAGAATTTCAAGACCAAGGGAGTTGAAGGACCCCGAAGGGCAGGTGCCCTTGCGGAGGACTCTCGGCCAAAATGAAGGCACTTCTCCAAGGCCGAAGGGACACCTTCCCTTCGGGAGGGTCCAAAACAAGAAGCCCAAAGGAAAGGGAAGTGACAAAAAGGCCAAAGCAAAGGAAAAGGCTGAAAGCATTCCAAGGGGTGACGGGCTCGAAGACGTCAAAATCGAGCACGGCGAACTAGCCGTTGGAAGTTCAAACGCAGTGACGGGTGCGCAGACGTCAAATTTAAGGCTCGTGAAACAACCGTTGATTTTGAAAAGCCTAAAGAAGAGCCCAAAGAACTCAGCGACCAACCAAAAGATAGCACTGAGGGCTGAAGGAGCCAGAAAGAGACAAAGCTAGAAAGAGACAAAGTGCAGAAACAGACAAAACGGCCCAGGTGGCAAAGGGGAGGCGAGTTACTCCTGCAGTTGGAATAGTGCTTGCCAAGTGGTCATCAAACGGCGCAAACAGTAAGTGGCGCGGCTTGTTTTCTCCACTTTGCATTTATAAGCAGACAAACTGCATAAATATCTGAAGGAAGCAGTCTGTTTGCAGGAAAGAGGCACAGTCCGTGCTTTCACATTAATGTTTGAACGCCAAAGTCAAGACCGGCGATTACACAACATGGTTCTAGCAAGCCTCTTCTAGAAGAATGACAACGGCAACAGTGACTTCCTCTTCCCGATGCTCTCAACGCACATGGGCCAACTTGTCAACGAGCGCCAAACTCTTTTCCAAAGCGGCGCCTTTACTTCTCTTGCTATATATTGTAAACTTTTCATTTGAGAAAGATCCATCTTCTTAGCTCATAAGGCAAAGCTCTGCCCAAAAATCTCTGGGTTTGTAAGGCAGAACTCTGCCAGATTTTACCTTGAATCAAGACTTAGCAATTTTTACCTCCATTTGAACTTGCACTCACGCATATGTCTATGTTTTCTTTTGTGTTAAGTCATTTTATTTTATGCTTTTCACAGAACGATTCCAACATGTCTAGTGCATTGTGAAGTTTCTTCTTTTGCAGGTCTGCCAGAAGTGTCTACAACAAGAATATAGGTGTATGTGAATAGGCTGTCAAAGTGTGTCTCAGAACGCCTTTGATAGTTCTTCCTCTCTGTACCCCTGACTCACTGATACAGAAGAGTTTCCCACATTAGATGTAGTGTATGACAGCTTCTTCTTGCTGAAAAGTGTATGTTCGGGCTGATTGGGTCGACCTTTTTGGTGTATCACCTTTTTAGTTTAGGTTTAGGTTCTGTTTTCAGCATCTTTCTCCCTTTTTCATCCCTCCCCCCTTTTTTTTCATTTATTTGTTAGCAGTAGGAAATCCAGGGCCTAAAAAATACATCAAAGGGAGCTAGCCCTTATCTAGAGACTCTCCCCCCAGCTTCGCCAGTCCCACAGGCGAGAGGGGAGTTTCCATTTTGACGTGTGGAAGATAGGAGCTCAGTGTCCTGTCGAGGGTGCAATCCACTACGTCAACAGTAAGACCCACACAGACATAAACCGAGGGCAGAAACCAGCCACAAAATTTATATAAATGTTGCTTTAAAATACACATCTGCAAAACAAAATGCTAGAAATGAAAATAAAAGAAACTATAGTAGTAGTTGAGGCAATACATTCACAGTGGGACTCCCTAAGGAGCTAGAAAATATCCACAAAATGAGGACCGGAAAAATAGGTAGATTCCCCCCATTTATTAAAAAAGTTTAGAAAAGGCGGGGGGAGAGAATGATCTTGGAGATGAGCGGCCATGTTAGAATTTTGCATCCCATATCAATGCAAATGTTGCTTCCTTTTTTCTACGTTTGCTTCCTTCAAAATATCCCCATGCATTCAAAAATCTGAGCAAAGCTTTTAATTTCTCCACCATTTTAATCATTTTGATTTGCATGCCTCTTTTTGCCTTAGTATTAAAAAATACATAAAGCTTGACCACCTTTTAAATGGCATGCCCATTTAAAAGTCTTCCACTCCCATGGACTTTTAAAAGTGTAAAAGCTTAAAATATTTTTTTTTAGCAAAGGAGGGCCTTCCCATATTTTAAATAAGGCTAGAAAGCCTTTGCTTGCCCACCGTGGCCTTGACTATAAAAGCCTTTTGATCATTTTAATATAATGGGTTGCTAATTTAATTAAATAGTGGTCATGCATATAAAATTGAACCACAGGTAACTTAAAATAATAGAGCTACTGTGGATGCCATGGCAGAAAATATAGCAAATGTTTTTGGGGGCGAAATCTTTGCAACATAATTGTTGTCTTTTGGGGAAGCATCCCTGGTATGTGTCGAATGAAGTGGTATACATCCATTGGGCATGGAGTCAAAAAACTACCTGCTCTGTTCGGTGGAACTCCCAGCCAATCCTTCCTTTTATATTTTTAAGTTTGGGAGTGGCAACGCCCCTTGCAAGTCCCAAGGCAGCGCCCCTAACAAAGAGCAAATTGAGCTTTATCTACCCTCAATCTGTCTACAAGTCGCATTTTTTGACAAAATTTTGCCTTGCGGATAGTCATAGAAATTCCCTACATTTCCCTGCATTCTCAACCTTTTACATTGAATGATAATTGTTGGGCGATAGTTAATTGTTAAGCCATACGTCCTTCCTGCTCAGTCAATGGCACACATTATAGCTTTGGCACCTGTTGATTATGCAGGGAATTGCACTATTGGTGGACTATGTGCCATCCTGACTTTATGGGCTTTTTCATGTTGCTTTATAATTGATCTGACGACTTGGATTTAATGCCCAGATCCAACAACCTTGATTTGTTTTAGCAAATACGACTTGTCAAAGAAAATCTGATGGCTCGAATTGGATTTGGAGATGCGATAGTGTGGATTTGGCCTTTAGCATATTTTTTGCTTTCGAAAAGGTATTTGAGCTACAATTTGTGGGTCCCATCTTGCACCTATGGTGTTCTCCCCTACTCGATCATCTCTCCTAGCTTAGAACTGATGTGTGATTTGTCATCTAAGGCATGTTGGCTATTGCGGAGCCCTCCAGTTAAATACTGAACTTTTATATTGAAGGCAAAATCCTTGCTCAAATTTAAACTAAAATAATGCAACGCTGACAGGCTCCACTTCATAGCGTCTCCTCCAATGGCGCACTTGCCTTGGCCAGTCACCACTGCCACCTCCTAGATGCTATGCCATTGGCTGCCCAAGCTGATATGGGATTTCAAGGCAATAAAATAAAAGGCATAGGCTTATAAATAATTCTATTATGTGACATAAGAAGCTCAACAAATATAATTAAAGTCAGAAAATAAGCCTCTACTTGTAGCCACGACCTATAGGTGCCAAATCCATATGAATTTGATGTCAGAATCTCTGCTACTCCACCAAAGTGATGCGTCCTGACTAGAATGAAACATTGGAGTTTTTATAAGGTTGGATCATTGCTTCACAGATATGTTCGTGCATTTTGAAATGCGCCATGTGAAATGTAGGCATGTATATGAAGCTACAACCCCTGAGCATGGAAACCATTAATCTACCCACGATTTTGCTCTGAAATTTCATTGAAAGCTCGCACCATTATTGAATTAGAGGCATGAGCTTTTAATTTGGAGATGGATGGATTCCCCACAATACTGTTCTAAAAGAACCCTGTGCCATCCCTGCACACATAACCAGTGGCTTGCAAATGCAAAATTAGTCATGAATTCGGTCACTGCAAGGTTTTCGGTTGCACCAACATGAAGTGGCATGGCAAAATTAGGAGCGTATGTCTCTAATTTGAACTCGGATGGCCTGTCTTAGAAGTTGTTTATCTATGAGACTCTTCCCCCTTTATGTCATTGCAACTCCAACCGACATGAATCTGCCTCAGTAAACTAAAAAGATAACAGATACATGGCCCAAATACAACCATATAGGGTAATGCAAAGCATCTTATTTTTCTGGAAATGAAATACTATTCTAACAACAACAGATTAGTGCCAAAGGGAACACATCCATTTATAGGCTCAGAGAAGTAGCTTCCCTTCTTGATCAGACTGTGCCATGAGATAAGCTTTGAAAGTCCAATAGTTAGCCACATGTAGCAAATGAAAAAGAACTGTAGAAACTTATACCTCTTGGCTGCCATTTTCTCTACATATAGGCTTTGTAGCCTGCTCTGCATACTTCTAGCATAACCATTTGAATGTCAATTTGTCTCAGGTGGGTGTCTAGACTGAAATTTGAAGAGGTGAAGCTCTCTTCTGTGCTAAGAATTGAGCATTTTTAGTGATGTAATAACACTATTTGCAACCTTGTCTTGTTGTTGCATACCAATACTGCCTGGGGGATGCCCAAGATTGGGCTTGAATTGCATATTACTCTCCAAAAGCATTTTGAATCTTAATGGCTGCCCATGGATTTTGCAGGAAATCAAATATTTGTCCCAGGGATTCCATTTCAGCAACATTGCCTTTTGTGCGTCCATCTTCTTCAAAAAGAACATAACCTTCCTCATTTACACTCCTCGCTTCAAACACTTGCTCTGCATTAGAGAATTCACCTAGGAGGCCCTTCTTCATGCTCAAAGCTAGACAGGACATCTCGAGGTTCACATACATAGCTTTTCATGGCCTCTTCCTACTCTGAAACAAAGCATTGCTTCCCAGTAGGACACTCAAATAGAGATTCTAATCCGGCTCCGAAACAGTCTTCTTGTTGGCCATTTTTGGCCCACATACCAAAATTTTACCCAAGTGTGAGAAGGTGGACATTCAAGCAAAAGTGGCAAGTTCAGACAACCTCGGGTTCTCCAAAGAAGAAGTCTTTGGGCTTTCGAAGTTGGAAGACTTCAGGTTTCTGAGGGCACAGTGCAAATCGGGTTTCCAACGGTGCTTGACTTCTAAATGTTTTATAAGTAGAAGTTATTCGGGTTGATAAACCCGAATTACTCATGGACAGTGTATTTCGGGTTCTCTAAGGAGCACTACTCAATTACTTCATAAGTTGTGAGCAGTCAAAAGCCCAAAATAAGTAAAGGGGCTTGACAAACCCAATTTGGTCTCGAAAAATAGTGCTTCTCGGGTACTTCAAGGGACAAATCTTCTCCAAAAGCCAAAGGTCATTTCTGAAAGAAGATGGTACCAGCAAAAAACCTGAATGTCCTTTTCACTTTTCCGAAGGACTAGTCAACTTTTCCGAAGGTCACTTTCACAAATCCGGAGGGCATTTCCTTCTCCAAGTGGATAGTTGCAAGTTTCCCGAAGGGTATGTTACCCTTCGGAAGGACCATTTCAAAATTCCCGAAAGGTATCTTTTCCTTCGGCAAGATTGTTTGCGGAAGTCCGAAGGGACATACATGAAGCCCGAAGGATCTCTCACCCTTCGGGAAAGTCCATTTTGAAAAATCTGAAAGGTAATTTCCAAAGGAAGAAAGCAAGAAGGAAGCCAGACAAAAAGTCCGAAGGAATTCCTTCAGACAAAATGTCCCAAGGAATTCCTTCGAGAGATTTGCCTGAGACAAATAGGAGCCCATAGAATAAAGGAGACTTCAAGTGGCAAGAGCCCGAAGACTTCAAGATGGACAAGTCCGAAGTAAGTAAGCTTGGAAAACCCGAATTACTCTGATTAGAGTAAATCGGGTTTCTCCAATTACTTTACTTAAAAAACTTTATAAGTAAAGGATCTGGGAAAGTCCGAAGTTGGAGAGATCAAAGAACCCAAATTACTCTGCATAGAGTAAATCAAGATTCTTCAAGTGCTTGACTTAAGCTTGGTCCAACAACACGAGAGTCATGATGCAACGAATGAAAGGCTGCCACGTGGCATAAGCTGGAGCAGAAAGGGTCAATCAATAAAGGATAAGTGGCACAAGGACGATCAACCAGTGTAAAGGGGAGTCCAAGCGGTTGGTAGCTGGAAATTTACGAAGGCTCTCATCCTTCAATATGGTTCGCTCCCGACAAATGACCGTCTAGCTTAAAGACAACATGGGTTGGCTTGAGTTCCTAGGCAAGGAGACCTGCGTCCTTTTCAGCAAGACACGTGAAGGGGAGGATCGCCATGCTATTGTTTAAATGCAAAGATCAATTCAGTTGTGCAAAGAAGAGACATCTCAGTTGCTCGTAGCATGGCTTCTCAAATACGCCAAAGAGAGACTTGAAGGCGGGAGGGACTTGAGAAGGTTGTTCAATGATCCTGAGTGGTGCATTTAGTGGCACAAGGGAGGACAATGACAGGGATCCTAGTCATCAACGACTTCTTCCCTCTTCCCATCTTCTCTTCCCCCTTTTTCTGTTATAAATAGAGGCCTTGGAGTCAAGAAATTATGGTTGGACTGGTGATAAAGTTACACTGCCAAAATCGCTTTGTAATAGACCTTTTGAAGCAATAAAGATTACTTTTTGCCTATCTCTTTGTCTGAAAATTGTGTTGAGTTAGCTTGTGTACAATGGCATTGTGAAGAAGTATCTTCCTAAACTCGTTGTCCTTCTTTCTTGCCTATTTTTAGGTGTTTTTCAGTTAGTTGCAGGTTTGGACTAGAGTTCTTTCCGCCATTATTGGACGCTTAGTGTGGATTTGGAAATCCCTCTTTGCTTCATGTATGGTTCAGTGAGCCTAGTTTACGAAATACTTATGCAAATTAACTGCCTGTGAGGTTGTGTAATCAAATTTATCTTATGCTGAATCAGTGTCATTTCCCAAACCAAGTGGATCATTTCTTTTGGTGCATCATCTCCCTTAGCTTAGATTTCATTTCATGTTATTCTCCTATCCCTTTTCCTTAGCCATAGTAGATTTTAGTATGGGAATCAAGAGCTGAAGTGGAGCACCTGAGGAACTAGCCTCATTAAAAAGCTTAGAGGTTCAACCTCACTATAGGATACCCTTAGCCTCTTTGGATGTATCTCTTTGGTTTTCCTCACAGAGGAGAGGCTCTTTCTCAAAGAGTGGCATAATAGGCTCTTGAAAATGCTCAACAAGGTGAGAAAGGTTCAAGGAAGTTACTATAGGTTCTTGATTTTGTTCATGAAGTTGCTCTACTTGGATCACCCTCACCTCCTCTTCCTGATTCTTTGTTTCTTGAATGGCTCTCCATGAGGGAAAGGCTCTAGGCTTTTGAGGGGAAAGGAATGAAGGCTGCAAGGTTTCTTGTCTAATTTCAACAAACACCACCTCCTCCTTTGGCCCACTGCTCTGAATGGATTTCCAAGATGGAAAAGATAGAGGCTCTTGAGGGAGGGATGGGGGTTGAATGATCTTGGATTTATTTGGCTGCGTGACTTGGCTCCAAGATGGGAAAGGTAGTGATTTTTCTTTCATTTGTTGTTCTGCCTTTCTTCTTTTCTTGCCTTCAACTCTAACTCTTTGATTTGCTTTGCTATATTCTCTTGAAATAGCTCCTCCTTAAGGTGGTCAGGGACACAAGAGGGCTCCTGAAAAGGGATGAAGTCTTGGGCCCAAAAAGCAGGTTGTTCCAAAGCAAGCACTTCATTTTTTTGATAGGTACCTTGGATGGATTTCCAAACAAGAAAAGACTGCAGAACATATGACGAACTTGGAAGATTCAAAGGAGTACTTGAAATGGCCTCTTGAGGAGGAATGAATGACACATAAGAAGGTTGTGTAGGTGCGTACGTAGGCACCAAAGGTTGGCGGGGCTGGCCCTGTTGTTCTTCAAGTATCTCTAGCTTGTTCTCAATGCTCTGAATGTAACCGTATATGTCCATGTCACCAGTGAAGTTGTTCCAATTTGCTCTCTGAACAAATGCCCATTCTGCTTGCATTTGCTGCAATGAATCCCTCAAATAATGGATTTGGTGAGTAGGGACATTTTGGCCATAACACTTTTGTGAGAACAACTCTAGTGCATGCTTGTTAAGGCTCATTAAAGTTTGCCTAAGTGTTGGTATAGATGGCTCATGATAGGGCTAATGAGGAGCAGTATTTTGTTGGGCTTGTTCATATGGATGATCAGGACAATACTCCTACATATATAGATCATGAGGAACTTGCCAAGGTTCATCATAGCCTTGATAGAAATCTTGGGAGGGCTGATTGAGCTCATATGGATCATGAGGATCATATTGGGGCTACTGATAAGGAGGTGAATAATAAGAATATTCACCATAGCTGTTCATGATAGCCTCATAAGTCAAGTAGGAGCTGATTAAAACTTCAAAGAGACAAATTTGGTTTGCTCATAACCAGGGGCTTTGATTTGGAGTCGTCAATGGCACTAATACTTGCTTTCAAAAGCAAATAATGATGATCAGGGACTTGGGTTGCTTAAATCAACAGATAGATGCTTGGAGTCGCCATTGATGTTTTCTGAATGCCTCCAAAGGCTGATATGTAAAAGAACAACATCAAAAATTCTTTCACTGCTTTGGACCTTGGTCCCATCGGGAGTGCCATAACTATTATAGCTAGAAATTGCACCCTTTTGGGAGAGTTTTTCAGGCTCTCCCACTTATGGCTATAAGCATGGGAACAACCTCAAGATGTGGGTGTCCTATAGTGAAGTTGAGCTCTAAGATTTTTAAAGAGGCTATTTCCTCTTGGTGGATCACTTAAAACTACTGCTAAACTAATGCTTCATGGGAAAAAGGGTTAGAAGGGAGATAAGGGCTCCTAAGAAGGCTAACCAGACGATGCACCAAATTTAAATGACCACTCATCTATGCCTGAAACCACACTAGATCAGTCATGAGAAAATTTGGACTTGCACTATCTCAAGATCAAGTAAACACACGCTGGAAGAGGTTCAGGGAGAACACTAATCCAGACCTGCAAAAACTTGAGAATACTTCAAAGAGGCAAGCAAAAGGCTAATGGACTAGTAATACACTCATTCACGAATCCACCAAGCACAAGCAGACTAAAGCACTAATCGAAGACAAGAAATAGGCAAAGAAATCGTCTCATTACATTCAACAGGTAGTTCTTACAATATCTTGACAGGGTTTAACCTGGTCGAAGGAGCACGTTTTTGCAAATGTCTTAATGAGCAACCATCTTCCAGCAAGGTGACAAAATTCTAAAAAAAAACCAGGGACTTTACAATGGCAAATCGCGAGATATTTATAGAGAAAGGGGGAGAGAGAAAGGGCTGCATGAGAAGACGGAAAGAGGGAAGAAGTCGTTGATGACTGTTGACTATTGTCGTCGCCATTGCCTTGACCATGAAATGCGTTGCCCAGGATCACCGCAAAATCTTCTCGAATCCCTACCACATTCAAGTCTCTCTTTGGTGGATATTGAGAAACCATGTCGTGGGTAGCTAGATGTCTCCGCTTGGCGTGACTGAGTTGATCCCTACATTAAAAACGGCATGTTCCTTTCACCTATGTGTCCTGCGTGTAGGCTATTGACCATGCCATCAGAGTCAAAAGGCAATATTCTCGTCCTTTTCTGTTGATTCGCCGTCAAAATCCCACCAGGACCCTTTGAAAACTTGACCTTTTCTTATCATTGATATGTTGAGCTTGGATTCCTGCAAACCGTTGGTCTTTTACTAGTTGGATCCCTTGTGCCACTTGTCCTTGATCGATTAGCCCTTTGGATTTGCTGACCATTTGAATTTAACGTTCCTTGGCTTTTTTGCTTTCCCTGGCCCTTTTTTCCGCGGACTATCTTCCCTCAACAATTTCTTTGGGCCTTTTCTCTGCCACTTTCCCAAAGTTATTTCTTCGGACTTTTTACCTTGGCTTGTCTTTTTGAGAACTCGAAAAGCACTTCTAAGACCAAATCGGGCTTTTGATTTCTCATTACTTATTTCAGGTTTCTGACTGCTCACAACTTATGAAGTAATTAAGTAGTGCTCCTTGGAGAACCCGAAATATACTGCCCAGACCAAATCGGGCTTTCCAGGCCCCACTACTTACTTCAGACTTATCATTACTGATTACTCATGAAGTGAAATAAGTTGTGCTGCCCAGGAAACCCGAAGTCTCATTTGGAAAACCCAAAGACTTCCTAATGAAATAACCCGAAACCTTCTGTTCAAGACCATTTCGGGTCTTTAACACCTTGTTACTACTTCAGAGCTTTGTAACTCTGCAACTTATAAAACCATTTAGGTCATGGGTTGCCGAAAGTCCGAAGTCTTCTAAAGACTTGCCATTTCCTGCTTGAAAGTCTATCTTCTCACACTTAGGCGAAAATTGGTATGTGGGCCAAAAAATGGCCAACAGTTATAGTGGATATAAGTCGTTGGTTAGTGTCTTGAATTAGGCCTATTCCATCATTTCCCTCAAGCTTTGATCACAAGATAGAATCTTTTGATGAAATACAGATGCGTAGGGGTCAATTGGGGTTAAAAATTCAGTTTGTTTATTGTCTGATTAATATTTTTAGAAGCTCAAATTGTGTGGATCAATCAAAGTTTAGGTGTATTACTATCATTAGGTAGGATTTTCCTTCAAGTTTCTTTCTTCCCTTTTCCTTGGCAGTTTGTAGTGTAAAGTAGAGATCCTAATTGATACACCAAAGGGAGCTAGCCCTTACAATCTAGAGATTCAATCCACTGATTAGGTTACCCACAGCCTAGGATTGTTTCCATGTTTGAGCAGACTGTGAAGGCTTGAAACTATCTTCACAAGGGTGTGACTCTAATTGACAAAGCAACCCTAGGATCCACTTTTGTTGTTGATGGTGGATCATTAAATTCCGCCTCACTTATGTAATTTATGCCCTTCTTTTCCACTGAACTCTTAGGGCAATCAACCAATGGTGTTTCCTTTTTCAAGATTTCTTCCTTGGCTTTCTCATTTCTTTGCTTCTTTGTAGGGTTTTGGAATTCAAACCTTGACTTTTCCGTTTTCTTTTCTTCTACCTATGTCTTTAGCTCCTTTGAATGTTCTTGCATAGCTTGCAATAACTCTAACACGGATTCTTCCATTGTCATTATTTATAGGCTGACAAGATCACAACTTTGATACCACTAAAATGTCCCTTTTAGGGCAGAATTAGAACAATTTGGGTTTTCCAACAAACCGTAACATAAACAAATGCAATTTATGATTTTTTGATTCAAACTCTAAGCAAATAAAATTCAGAATTCCATAGATGCCAATTCAAAAAGTGGGATTGAAGAACATGACAAGGGATGAAGTCATGGATGATTTGTTGCAAGTTATGAAAAATTATCAGAAGGAACTAAGGGCAATAGGTCCCAAGGCATGGATGAAGGCTATAGGGTTAAGCCCTAGGCCTCAAGAGTTACTCTTAGACGAAGAAGAAGAAAGGATTGAATTGCAGGTTAAATTGGGAGAAAAAGATGAAAGGACATACCTTTGTGAGAACTCCTATGAAGGAATCAGAAGGCTAGAGATTTCAGATTTGACAGAAGCTGGTAAACAACAAGAAGTTGGCACCTTGGGGCAGCCTAGGGCTGCAATTTCAAAACATCAATAATCAAAAATTCAGGGGCAGCAAGGGGTGACTTTCCAACTGGAAAATGAGCCACCAAACTCAAAAAGTTCTAAGTTACATATTGAGCATTTTGAGTTGTAAAAATCAGAATTCTTAGGGCAACTAAGGGAAGGTTTGCAACAAGTTAATGAATAAAAGGGAGAGTTGCTAGTAGAAGACAAAAATGGGGTGGAGCCAAGGTGAGAAACTTTAGATAGTATGAAGGGAACAAATGAGCGTCAAGAAGAAAATTTTGAAGTTGTTGAAGAAATCGAAGTTGAGAAAGACCATGAATCTTATGAGGTAGAAATATTTCAGAATAATTCTATGAAAAGATTTGTTGTAGAAGGAAAGGTTGATGTTTGCATTGATCCTAACAATAGTTCCTTGCACAACTCTAGTTTAAATGAGGCCTTCAATGCACATAAGACAATGAAGCTTAAGGTTGAGGAGCTCATTGTTGACCATTTTTGGTCTTGCAGGCCAAAAAATCGGTCTCCCTTTCTTTCCTTGCTATCCCAGTCTTTGATGCCTTCACCATTGCTGCAATCGTGGTTTTTTCCCTTTGTCGTAGGCCTGTTCCACGAAAGAACTGATTGATTTGAGTCCTGTAGGTTTCAGGTTGATCTGAGGTTTGTTTCGCTTCAGAAAATTACCTCGGGTAGGCCTTTTATTGCAAAGGAATAGGCCAGTTTTAAAGAAATGCAAGTCTTGTATAAACACTCCGAAGGGCAAGTACCCTTGCGGAGGGCAGGAAGATGCCAAACTGGACCATTCCAACAGGTTGCGGAGGGCAGAGTTTTCCTTCGGAAGAATGACAAGGCAGAAGGCCAAAAGTTAAGTTTTCCTTCGGAAAAGATCCATGCAAAAGACAAACGATTTCTTTCGGACTTTTGTCTGTGGGAAATCCAAGGCAAAAGGGTAAAGGATTCCTTCGGATTTTCCTCCGAAGGAAACCCAAAGAAATTCAAAGGAAAGGAGCAAAGGATTTCTTCGGACTTTTTGTCCGAAGAAAATCCATGTAAAACCAAAGGTGAATTCCTTCGGACAAAATGCCCGAAAGAATTCCTTTGGACATTTTGTTTGAAGAAATTCACTCGAAGAAAGGCCGAGGCTTTGAAGGAAAGACTTCCTTCGGACAAAATGTCCGAAGGAATTGAGGAGATAAGCAAGCCTGAAGGAACCGAGGAGACAAGCAAGTCCGAAGGAGCCCAAAAGGCAAGTTCCCTTGCGGGGGACTCCCAGCCAACCCAAAAGGGGACCTTTTCCAAGGCCGAAGGGACACCTTCCCTTCGGGAAGGTTCAATTACAAAAGGCCGAAGGAATACCAAGGGGCCGAAGGAAATACAAAAGGCTGAAGAAATTGCCAAAGGGGTGACGGGCCCGAGAACATCAATTTCAGCATGGCGAACTAGCCGTTGGTTTTCAAATAGGCGACAGGCCCATAGATGTCAATTTTGATGGGATGCGTTGGCCGTTGAGGAGAAGCCAAAGGAGTAATGCCTTCAGACAAGCGGTCGAAAGAGCTCAAATCGTTGAGAAAGGAGCCCGAGGAGCCAACAAAAGACGAGAAGAATAGCCTGAGAGAGCTCAAATTGCCAGAAAGCGACAAAATAGCAAGGAAAGAGGGAACAAAACAGAGAATCCAGAACACAGCGACGCACACATACGACAACATTTGAAATGTTCCAAAAGACACACCCAACCAAGCGCAGGGGCAAATAGAATAGTCCAGGTGGCATAGAAAGCGTCGGCACAAGAAGATATTTGCAGCGACCCATGCTTTTGCAGTGACATTTAATACGCTCTAAGCACCAAAGTCAAGCCCTGTGACATCTACAGCATGGTCATTTCAGGGCGTTTCTAGAAGGATGACACCAGCATGAGCAAATTTCCTCTTTCCAATGTGTTCAACGCAGCATGGGCCACTTGTTCTGGAAGGCGCCAAAGTCTTTTTTTTCATGCTATATATATTGTAACCTCCAAGAGAGGAAGATATCTCTCAGCTTGTATGGCGAAGCCCTGCAGGATTTTACCTTGAATCAAGACATAGCATTTTTACCTCCATTTGAGTTTGCACTTTTGCATATGTCTATGGTTTTGTCTTGTGTTAAATCATTTTCCTTCATGCTTTCACAGAATGATTCCAGCATGTCTAGTGTATTGTGAGTTCTTTTGCAGGTCAGCAAGAAGTGTCCAAAACAGAGTATAGGCGCATGTGAACAGGTTACCATAGTGTCTTAGAACACCTCTAGTAGTTCTTCCTCCCTGTATCTCCATAGGACCCCTTATTAGACACTGATACAAAAGAGTTTCTCGTTTCAAATGAAATGTATATCAGCTTGTTCTTGGTGTAAAGTGTATGTCAAAGTTAAGTAGATCAATCGTTTGGTGCATCACCACTTGATTAGTTCCTGTTTTGGTTGTATCCTTCTCCTTTTTCACCCCCCCATTGTTCGCAGTAGTAGTAAAAGACTTCAGAGATGCATCAAAGGGAGCTAGCCCTTATCTAAAGATTCTCCCCTCAGTTTTGCCATACCCACAGCAAGAGGGGAGTCTCCATTGTGCTGCGTAGAAGAGAGAAGCCCGGCCTTCTTTCAAGGGTGCAATCCACAGCATTAGCACTCACCCTTGAGCTTGAATCAATCAAGGACTCCTTAGAAAATAGTCTAAGGGCACTTCTTGAGGCAAAAAATTAGATTGTTGTTGAATAGAAGTTTTGGGAGCAAGAGAATGAAGCAAGGGCAAGGCAAATCGAGCAAGTAATTGATGAGATCGTTAGACTTCAGGAAGACCTTGATTTGAGATGTTTCCCAGAAAAATCAAAAGCGATAAATGTGGAGTTTGAACAACCAAAAGATTGGGTTGAACAAAGGGGGAGAAATAACTTCCACTATTTGACAATCCACCTTTTGAGATGGATGTTGGGTTAAATCAAAATTCAGATTTTATATGGGACCTGGGTGAAACTTTCAGACCTTGGGAAGAGGCTGCAAATTTCGAGGTAGGACAATCATTACAGCAGTGGGAAATCAGTTCCACTTGGCATTTGGTAAGTCCTATAGAGTCTGACTTTAAAATTTTGATGAGTCTTACAAATTCAGATTTGGAAAAAATCCAAAACAAAAGTTCAACTTATGGTCAATTTGAAGGAATCTGAATTTCTCGTGAGAAAGATGCCTAGCTCACAATCAGAAAATTCTGAGTTTCAATTGCAAAATCAACAAATTTCATATGCCCAAAAGTCTGAAATTCATAGGGCAATAAAATCAGAAAATGATGACGAACTTCAGCTCGTGCAAAAGTCTGAAAATGGGTGGGAAGGCCACCTTACATCTCAATTGGTAAGTTCTTCAAAGTCTGAAATTTTCACAAGTTATAGACATGTGTCTCAGTTAGAAATTTCTAAGAGGAATGGACAAAATCAGACTATTTGGTGCACCCCAAATTCAGGAAATAAAAAAGGAATAAAGTCTGAAAAGATATGGGGAGTTCAGTTGAAGGGAAGTCTGAAAATTGTGATGTATTCCAGCCACCAGGAAATTCAAGAATTCATTGGGGAACTAAGCCCATTGCATGTACCATGAAGCTGAAATTTTCAGCATGGGAGGAGCCCCTCCAAGGTATGCAAATCCAATCCATTTTGAGTGTGGTAAGTGTTGTCAACCTGGAGTTGCACCCTAAATCAAAGATGTGTTGAAATGACCAATCCTCTCTCTGGTTGAAACAATGGGATCTTCTCACAAAGGTGGGGGCCTCAATGATGAGAAGAACGTCCAGAGAAGGTTGGTTCCTGTAAGATTTATCAATGGATCTCTACCCTGTGCTGCGAATCTACCATGGAAAAGGGAGAAAGAAACTTGAAAGGGAAATCCTACCTAATGACGGTGATACACCAAAATGTTAATCCACTCTACTTGGAACCTTGAACACTAAATCAAACAAGGGAAAAAGAAGACCTTTGATTTCAATTGCTTTGTATGCATAAGTATTTCATGAGAAGGTTCGATCCAATGACCATAACATGAGGGAAAATGGAGAGAGGTGTGATACATGACACTTTGCAGCCACCTAACATCCACTTACAACATCAACAAAAGACATATAGAACACTGAACATGACCTGCATAACATGATGGGCTAGCAACTAGGTACGAATCAGAATTTGGGAAGGGAGAGAAATCTACCACGTATGCAAATTGTTGAGTGAATGTACACTATGCCAACACTTGAAATCTAAAAGTACAATCCTTCTATTGATTGAAGAGGTTACACAACTCACCAATGGCAGTCTGGTCTTACCAAGAGAGGGATACAATTCAAGGCTGAAAAGTCAACTTATATAGAAAATTACAACAGCCAAGAGTTGGCATTTGAAAAATAGGAGAGAGGCTAAATCCGTCCAACTCAGCCTTTACAAAAAGTCTATTTGTCTTGCATGAAGCTCCTTGGCGTTAGAGAATGGACGATGGGTTTGTTGAAAGTCAAACTCTTATCATGCAAAAAATGCTACGCCCATCTCCAAATATGGACTTCCTCTTGAGCCGTTTGATCATTTGAAAGCACGAGTTTGACCCGGAGATGAGCTTGACTTCAACAACCAGTCAATTGAAGCTTTGACCAGTCAACCAAAATTAGCCTTTGCTTGCATGTATTTTCTCTTATTTTGGTCTGACCTGTTTATGGCTTGTCTATTTTTGGTGGGATTCTATTTTCTGATAATCTTATCTACATTGGGTCTATTATCCTATTTCAACCCCTTAGCCTAATTCTTTCGAATATTCTTTTGTTATCTTCGGATTTCCTTTGGTCTCGGATTTTCTATCATCTCCTTTTAATTTCTGCGGATTGTATTCTTTTTTGTGCACTTTTTTTGGCTGTATTTCTTGCTTGCAATTTTTCCGAAGTATTCCTTCGGACTTTTTGTCTGCAGGATATCTTCCCTCCTCTTCTTTCTTTGCCTTGTTTCTCATTTCTTCGGGTTTTTTGCAATTTGTAAATTCCCTCGGATTTCTAACTATCAATTTTCCTGAATTTATTCCTTCTATATGCCTTGGGCTTTCTAGTTTTCAAATTCCTGCGGGCTTAATGTTTACTCTCATTTCTTTCGGACTTTATTTTATCTCCCTTGAATTCTTTTAGAATTCTTTGTTTCCTTCCCTTCTTGATTCTTTCAGAATTCTTCCATTCCGTGGGTTTTTCTTTCTCCAGAATTTCTTCGAACTTTTTGTCCGAAGGAATTCGTCTCCTTTTGTTTATCTTTTCATGCCCTTTGGGACTTTTGAAGGGTCCACTGTTAACTGATGAGGATTTTTAGGGTCAAACACAACGATTATCATGTTAGTAATTTTTCCATTTTGGGAGACCTCATTGGGAGACATTCGTGAGGGTTCGAAGGGCTGATCAACAGCCATAAAATATTTGATAATATTTGTAATTGTTTCCAGCTTGGGCGATTCGGCTCAAGGACATATTTGAAGGTCTTTAAGGGCCTTGTTGACACTGTGGATTGCACCCTCGACAGGAGGCTGAGCTCCTGTCTTTCACGCGACACAATGGAGACTCCCCTCTTGTTGTGGGTCTGGCAAAACTAAGGGGAGAATCTCTAGATAAGGGCTAGCTCCCTTTGATACATCTCTGAGGTCCTGGATTTCCTACTGCTAAAAATAAATAAAATGAGGGGGTTTGAAAAGGGAGGAGGATGACTGAAAACAGAACCTAAACTTAAACGGTGATGCACCAAAAAATGGTTGATCTACTTAGCTTTGACATACACTTTTCACCAAGATCAAGCTGACATACATTTCATTTGATATGAGAAATTCTTCTACATCAGTGAGCTAGGGGTCTGTGGAGATACAGGGAGGAAGAACTACCAGAGGCGTTCTAAGACACACTTTGGCAGCCTATTCACATGCGCCTATACTCCTCTAGAGACACTTCTGGCTAACCTGCAAAAGAAGAACTCACAATACACTAGACATGCTGGAATCATTCTGTGAAAGCATAAAAGAAAATGACTTAACACAGGACAAAGCCATAGACATATACGAAAGTGCAAACTCAAAATGGAGGTAAAAATGCTGTCTTGATTCAAGGTAAAATTTTGGCAGAGCTCTGCCTTACAAGCTGAGAGATATTTCTCAAATGAGAGTTTTACAATATATATAGAAATAAAGAGGCTTTTGGCGCCTTTTGGAAAAGCTGCTCATGCTGCGTTGCAAAACATTGGGAAGAGGAAGTCGCTGAAAGAACATGCTGTGTCAGCTGCCAGTCTTGACTTTTGCGTCTAAGTTATATCAAATATTATTGTGAAAGCATGGGCCGTGCCGTTTGTCTACCAACAAGACTGCTTCTTAAAGACATTCACGCGGATGTCTGCTCATTAATGCAAAATGAGGAAAAACAGGCCGCGTCATTCACTGTTTGTGCTCCTTGATGACCACTTGGCAGAGACTGTTTCAACTGCTAGAATAACTCCTCTGCCGACGCCTCCCTTTTGCCACCTGGGCTGTTCCCGTCTTTCCTTGTTATTTGGTCTCTTCCTGGCTTTGTGAGCACTCGAGGCTATCTTCTTGGCAGGTCGCTGAGTTCACTTGCAGCCTGTCCTTAAGCATTTCAAAATCAAAGGCTATTTCACCGCCTTAAATTTGACGTTCGCGCGCCCGTCACTAGACGTTTGAACCTCCAACGGCTAGTTCACCATGCTCAATTTTGACGTCTTCGGGCCCATCACCCCCTTTGGCAATTTCTTCGGCTTTCTTTCCTTCGGCCTTTTCCTTCGACTTTTTTGTTCAGCGGGCTTTTCCTTCGGGCAAATTCCATTGGACAAAATGTCCGAAGGAAATCTTTCCTTCATTTTGCCGCATGTTTTCTTTCGAGTGAATTTCTTCGGGTGAATTCCTTCGGACAAAATGTTCGAAGGAAATCTTTCCTTCATTTTTCCGCTTGTTTTCTTTCGGGTGAATTCCTTCGGACATTTTGTCGGAAGGAAATCTTTCCATCATTTTGCCGCTTGTTTTCTTTCGGGTGAATTCCTTCGGACTTTTTGTTCGAAAGATGTGCCATGTTTACTTTGCCGCAGGATTTTCTTTCAAATTTCCTTCGGACAGAAAGTCCGAAGGAATTCTTTGCCTTGGTCTTTCTTTTTGAAGGAAACTCACCTTTCGGCCCTCTCCTCTTTAAATGTTTTCTGCCCTCCGCAACCTGCTGGAATGGTCCATTTTGTGCCTGACTGCCCTCCGCAAGGGCACTTGGCTTTGGAATGCCCCTTTGAACCTTCCGATTGAACCTGAACCTGAACCCTTTTTCGGAGTTCAATGGTTCAACGGTTCAATAGTTCATCATTGTGTCTTGCAAGGAGGCGCGCTCATTCAATTGACTGCTTGAACCAACCGATTGAACCGAACACTTGAACCAACCGATTGAACCAACAATGGTTCAATGGTTCAATGGTTCAACATTGTTAAGTTCAAAGTTCAAAGTTCAAAGTTCCTGGAAAGATCATGTCGTTGAACCCCGACGTTGAACCACTTTTTCCAACCTTAAGGAAAAGTGTCTTGAACATTTTCGGTCTCTTTCCTTATGAATTTCTTCGGACAAAATGTCCGAAGAGCTTTGTAAGAGCCTTGCATTCTTTGAACTGGTTCATCCTTTTGCTAAAAGACTTGTGCAACTCGAAATTTGAAATGGCTCAGAACAGCAGGGGAAGAAGGAGACCGATTTTGACCTGTAGGGCCAAAATGGTCAACAGGTCTAATATGGCCAATTGAATATTCTGAAATTTCCTAAATATTTTGTAATATTTCCGATTGTTTCATATGGGAAAATTCATGAGAAAAGAGGTATTTATGTTTGCTGTGATTTTGGAATTATTGTCGTAATTGTTGGCTAGGGTTTCATAATTTATTGCAGCATTTTGAGGTATTTTGATGCCTAGGATTGGATTTTTTTAATCTTCCTTTGGAGAACCTATTATTTTTAAGGTTCATTTAATTGCTATTTGCTTTTAGGTTAATCTGTTGGCAGCTTGTAGAAGAATTCTTCAAATAGGGTTTACTGCCCCAAACAAAATCAGAAAATTCTTTATTCAGCTAGGGTTTGATATAATTTCATAAAATCAGAAATTGTTCCGAATTGGGGACATTACATATACCAATAGGGGTTTTGCTTCAGTTTTTCTGTTAGGACTAAAAATTGTCTAAACTTTGCAGCCGCAATATTTGTAATATTTCTTGTCCTTTCTCTCTTCTCTAGAGTTGTCTTTCCGTTGTCTTCCCTCACCCTTCTGTTTTGTCCCTTCCAGAAGTTGAGGCTGATGTAATACATCTTCTATGAAATACAATTTTAACCTTTAAAAAAAAAAAAAAATCTCATAGTGACTGTGGTTTTGATGGTAAAGAGGGAAACTATTGTATATCTTGGGGAATTTTCCAATCACAAACACAAGAGTGGATCCTTTTACGTTATTTTAAATCCAATATACACTTATTTGATTTATAATCTGACTTAGTTCTTTTTTTGTTTGGAATATGAAAATAAGTATCACAACCAAAGACCCTAAGATGTTGGAGAGAGGTTTTCTCATCAGTCCATGCTTCCTGTGGAGTTTCAACACCACTTAAATAGCCACTCCCTGCGATGGTAAAGCTCAAATTCTGTCAACTCTGCATATCTAGCAAGATTGTTTGCCCTGGCCTGTAGACATGGGAGGAGGTGGAGGATGATTGAGTCTAGTGGTTATTGGAGGTGGAGGGTTGGTAAACTGAGGATTAAACCCAACTATGTCAGCCACTGCAATACCCTAGTGGGGTGTTCAGATGGAGAGAAGGGAGGATGGATCTTCTAAGAGGAGAAATTGGATTCCCAAGGTTTAAAGCAAGCCAAAGATCAATTGGAAGTTGGGTAGTACTTTGAACAGAAAAACCTTGTGTACCAATGTGGGGATTAAGCAGAAGAAGTGCAACGTTGTCTTCTTCATCCCAACTAATTGGATTAGATTCCATACCTAGAGTGAGGCTTGCTCTGCCTAACCTGACTTGGGTATTAGAATTGTAGGGCTGCATACTTGTATAATAGAAAAACATTTTATGTGGTGTGTATGGCACATTTTGATGAATATTAAATAATTCTTTATTCTTCATTATATCTTTTATATATTATATGTTAAAGAAAAACATAATACCCACAGATGTCATATACTCACAATTTTACCTTTTATATATATTTCATTTCATATTCACAGAAGTAAATTTTTCCAATTTTGAATCCTTTATCTATGGTGGGTTTCTCTAAGTCCACCAGTGTCTTGAGCTGAACCCAGAGTTCTGTTTGTCCTCTGTACACATAAAGGTGTCCCATGATGTCCTGCTCCACAGCCTTTCATGCCAGAGAATAAGCCAATGTTTTGTGGTTTTTATTTTTATGATGCATTTGGATCTCTTAAACTAATCCTAATTGATTGGTGATTTGACCAATGACCATTGCCATATTCAAGTTGGAAGGCCCTCTGCTTTCTGTCCCCAATGTTATGGAAGAATTGGTATATTGGGATTGATTTCTCATATTTAATATGATCTTTGAATCTCTTATATATAAGCGAGTTATTCTGCCATCAATTTCCAACTGAATGCCTCTATAAGTGGCCATAAGCTTTGCAAAATTATGTCTGAACCGCAATGCTCTGATGAAAGCTGATTATTGGCTTTTGTTGGTGATCCTTGATGATGCCTTCTATACATGCCTGCCTGGAATTGTTCCTTGTAGCTCCTTCAATGTTTACCTTATGGTAGTTGGTTGGGGATAGGGTCCACACTCTTTTCTGACTGAAGAAATCGAATTTATAATGGAATAGAATATTCCATTGTTGGGAGAAGCAAAGGTCCCTCATGTTTCCAATTCGTACATGTTTGGGGAATTGAATTTATATAGGACAGTGCTCTTTGTGCTTTTATACTTCTTACTAATATCTTAGTTTCCCGCTTCATTTTTTAAAATATTCATGTGTTTCTTTCTTCATAGTTACCATAATAAATCCGGGAGCATATCTGATCCGAGGGTGTTCCAGTTATTTAAAATCGTGGCCAGAGTTGAAGGTGGCCTTATAGATGTGTCAAAGAGCTAGGCCAAATTCCAAATTAATCATCAAAAAATATGTTCTACATTGTCAGCTTCTTGTTGGAAATTGGGACATCTTGTAGGACCAATCCAGTCCTGTTTTTTGAGATTATCCGTATTAACAAATTTTCTGTTGTGTGCCAACCATAGTAAGGCATTTATTTGGGCGAAGGCCTGTGGTTCCACATGCTTTGGATTTTTTTGTACCATTGAGTAGGCAAAGATGACACTGCTATCCCTATTTTGTGTGTATTGCCATACTAGCTCATCCCTTTCCTCGGATAGGGTTATAACTCTGTATTTGAAATTTATCAATAGATAAAATGAGTATTACATTGGAATATATTGCATAAAGTTAGTCTGATCATGAATAAAATAAACAGGAGGTGCCCAGAGGTGTGGGTGGCCAACCTCTCAATTTGTTTAATTCGCCTGCATTTTTCATTTTTGTGCAAATTTATCATCTCTTAAAATTTTCTCTTTTTTCTTGTAATGTTTCTCTAGTTAGCTCATATCCAATCCTTGGAAAGTGTTAGTGTTTGCATCTGGGCTTAATAATCAAGGGCTTCACATATTCCAATTCAATTTTGCCTTCGTGCTTCACACGGATTTTCTTACAAGGTCCTTGCATCCAAGACTAATGGTCAGGGACCTTGATCAAAAGGGTATCTATGATCATGGTCCTCTGGATACATGCTGGTGTGAAGCCTATCCATGAATATGGCATGTATGGCATAATCAGTGGTGCTTGGAATATGCTGGCGTGAATCCTTATCTAGTATTATTGAAGGATAGGATTGACATTGAATTTGAGGTAAACTGAGAGGATTTTACCAGATTGGGAGCGTGTTGTAGCCAACACAAATTTTCGCTTTAACACCAACTTTTATTAGCTTTGTGAAACTTTGCAGAAACTCCATCATATCCAAGAGATTTCTCATTTTTCAAACTACTAAATACATTTTTTTTTTTGGGGATGAAATAGAGCTTATTATTAATATAAATATATCAACATACAAGACTATTCACAAAAAAGGTGGTAGAGAACACGCTTCATCCATCTCTATTTCTTTGTCAAGTAGAGATATATCTGTACATTGGATATTTTGAGGTGCTACTTTGAGGCAGAATTATTTGCATCGATCAACTTCTTCTCCATATCCCAGTGAAACAAATCTATCCAGATACCAGCTATCCCAATTAAACAATCCTCGTCCTTAATTTGGTAGACATTAAATTTATACAGACCTTGGTATTTGTTATATTGAGAAAATAGACATGCCCAAATGTCATGTCGAGAATTTGATTTGATATCTTCAATGCTGGTTGAAATACACAATAAAGAGGGAGACAACTCAAATTGTAGGTAAAGAGTCCAACCTAATTGAAAATGTGGAGACAATGCCCATGATTCTTGAAGGACTAGGCAGTTCCCAAAGAATTTAAAGATTCCTTTTTTGAGTAAAAGGAATAATTTGATCATATTATGGTTCAATTTTGCAGTAAGTTGTTTCCTTTAAAGTCAAAAGTGAAGGACTTTACAAAAAAAGGAATCACAATTCGGTGTTTCATTAATTTAGCTTGGTTTTTCTGTTTATTTATATAGGCCTATTCTGTGTTTCATCTGATCATTTTGCAAGAAAACATTGAAGGACTAATCTCACATCTGCTTCTAGATTCTTTGCAGGGTCTATTAGCAAGAGAGGAGGATGAAACATTTATTGTTGAATTGGTCAACAATTTGACAGTTCATTTAATCAACAGAATATGTTCCACTCCAAAACACGATGGTATAATTCCTTAGTCTCATTTTTTCCTGTTCCCACATTTATGGATTTTGGAATGAAGCTTGATTTTCCATTTCATAAATTAAGATTCGCGCGAATTAGTATCCCAAGAGATCAGTAATAGCTAGCAAAGTTTCAGAAATAGGGCTGTAGTCATAAACCATACCTGAAACATATGATTCTTGCAACATTGGCTAGGTGCATAATGTGAATTACTATTATAATTCTATTTTTATTTCTTGCTCTTTTCTATGGTGCTTTCTATAGGGCATTTCTTTTATTTCATCTTAATCAGAGACCACCCATGAAACAGAGCAACTGACATTTATCAGTGCATATTTTGATTCATCTGAATGGAATGTCAGGACTAAACTATATTTTATTCAGTAGCGTTTGACAGAAAAATTCAGGACACACATTGAATGTCTGATAAGTATCTCAACCTTAGATATGTTGCTCTCATGTTCAATCACTTATGATCTGAATTGGATCAGGAGACATGTTGAATTTAGTTCAATTCATGTCACTGAGTACACTTGCTAGTTTGTATTACTAAGTTGAGCGACTGAACACTCAGTCACTCCAAAGACACAATTTGGTAAGAAGAGAGTTGAAGGAGCAGAATGAAGCAGATGCCAAATGTTCTGGGGTGATCCGGACACCCTGGAGCTATAAGCAGATGAAGACAGTCTACACTCTGATAGGCTTCACAAGAAAAGAGATCTAAATCCCATGATTACATTTTTCTCATATTAAGAAAAGGGATCTAAATCCCATGCTTGCATTTTTTTCATTATAAATATGCGTACATATAGTGGCAAGGGGGGTTTCTAGAAAGTAAATATAAGCCATGTATGTTTTCAGAGGGTTATCTAAGCTTTGCTAAGATCATTGAGCTTTTATTCAATCAAGCAAACAGCAAATTATGTTGACAGCAATCCTGAAACCTTCGTTTCTTTCATAATTTCTTCACATCAAAAAGGAACAAGGGAAGAAACAGAGAATTGGAACAACAAATTTCTTGAAGTTTCTTTGCATTTTTAATAAGACAAAGGAGAAGTCTGCAGTTACTTTCTTCTCCACAAGCAAAGGGGTTAACAAAACAGCAATTTAAGAAGATTGGAAGCCTCACAGCCTTCCCCAAGATCCCCACCAACCTAGCATGCAGATCCAAAGCTTTAATTTCAGCCTTAAACTTCCACTCCCCAAGGTTCAAAAGTCTCAGTTCTAATTCATCCGAAATTTGCAATTCCCTCCAGTGAATGGTTGGAATCCTGTATGTATGTTGACTACTTCTCTTCTCCCTCCATGGCTCTTTCTCTTACATCTCACATAGGCAACTGTGGGCTGTCATGCCCATCATTCCATCCCATGGGCTGTAATAGTTTCTTGTCTCCTTATTAATGAAAGAGAAGAGTTGCCTTTCAACTCCGACCTCCAAGCATGGATGCCCATGTCCACCCTCCTCACTCCCCCTCTCCAACCCCTCTTCCTCCCAAATAACATGGGGTTCTTTAATGAAATTTAAATGTTAAAAAAAAATTATATTCCTCGTCTACAAGGAATGACTTAAACAATTTTACGAACTCAAACCTACTTTTGAGTAAAATACTAATTTCACCTTACCCATAAAAGTGACTTTCTCAATTAAAAAATAACATGAGTATTGTAAGGACATTCGGGCCACATCTATGATGCCTTTTTTTAATAAATATGGTTGTGTTGTATACCAAAAATAGAAGCGAAAGAAGGTGGTTACAACTATGACACCTATCAAGTCCTATATACCCTTTACCTTGAAATGTGTTCTAAATTGGCTACTTTAATCTCAAGTCAGCCCTCTATGACCTGCATACTCTGGGCATCACTAGATGTTATGGGCCCTTGTACCTGTACATCAGAAAACATTGCAACTCATCAATGCATCACCCATTCCACAAAACACATAATCATGTTAATGGCTTGATGTGATGCCATTATATATGTGTTGGAACCACTAGTCATAATAAAATATCAGTTAACACCTGCAGAATAAAATGTCAAGTATCATTTAAGTACACATTCTTACGTCATAATGAATAGTGAATAGTGACTCATCAATAATGACTACTGAATAGTAAATCGTAAGCTAGTTCAGTTAGTGTGCAGGTCATATAATCAAAATAATACATCTTAGACATGCTAATTAACCTTGACATAACATCATCAAATGGAAAGTATAATTTGTTACATGCAAATTTCTCTAGAAGTTTATTTCTCTAAACAATATGGACTGCAGAAGTTTGAAGTCTTTAATATATTATATCATAAAACATACTAAGCATCATATTTTATATAATGGTTATTGAATAGTCCATGAAGCGGCAAAAGAAAGTATCTAGTATAACTATAGTGTCGCCTGTGGTAGTATATAGTCAGAAGCCTGATTTATACAACCCAAATCTAATCAAAACACATATTCCTTGTTAAAATAGAACTGCATGATAAACAAAGTATGCAACAATGGTGCTAATATGCTACATATGTGGATGCCACGATGTGGGGCACTGCAGCCTTGATGATGATGATCAAATCTCCTTCCACATTGTGAAATTTGTAGCTCTTTCTCAGTGCCAACTTTATCTTGCTAATATGGGATCTGGCCTCAATTTCATTGTTAGTTGCCTAATGGATGCCTATTGCAGAGGCCCTTAGTAACTACTGTGCGTTGTTATGAAGAATACCTGCTCGAGAACACCCTGGATTACCTTAAGAAAGGAAGAAAGAAATAAATTAAATTAATGTCGACAAGTGATCAAAGTAGTTCAATGGAACTCATAAGTGCATATAATTACAATAGCAAAGCACAATGTTAAGAAGAACCCTAGGAGCTAAAAAAGTAACTAAGAACTAAAAAACTAAACAATGAGAGCATTACTAGAGGATCCCTCAAGGGAACATGTATAAATGTAAATAGCCGTGCAAGAGGAAGACCCATCAAGGGAAACATGGAGCAGATGAGGATCAAAGCTGGAAACTCAAGGATGGAAACCACTGTTGTCACATGTCTATCAACACTCAGGGTGGAAGAAGAACAACCAGCAGCAAATGGATTTCACCTTCAAAGCTTAGCTTAACTATTTGGTTCTGTGTAACAAAGCAATGCATGCTTACCCCATTATCAGGGACATCAGTGAAGTATAATTTATATGGTTAGAAGTTTATGTAGCCATCACTCTAACAAAAAAACAATTATTATTGTATTAGGTAACATTTGGAATCAAAATTCAAATGCAAAATGACAATTCCAGCTTGCCAAATTACTGAAAATCGATCCGAATTCCAACTAAATACTCATGATTGGGAAAGGTAGGCAAAGAGAATGCAAATAACAACTGAAATAAAACAATTATACCTCAATCTTGCAATCAATTTACCTCCAAATGCAAATGATGTGCCCCAAATTGACAAAATGACTGCACTTGATAGCTTGAATGTTGGATTGTCTTTTGACTCGGGACTTTGGACAACATGTTGGCATGGATTGACTGATTTGTTTGACAAGATGACAGCATAAGATTTGGATTTGAAGTTCATGGTTTGTGCATGAGGGTATGCATGCTTTTATAGAGGAATGGAGAGAATTTCCAAGGACTTTAAAATTCTTTGGAGGATTCTAGAGGAAGAGTATAGAAGACTCTAGAATTCATTGAGGAGAATTAATGATCATTAGAAGGAGATTAGATAGTGATTATAAATGTGATTTGTAGGAGAAAGTAGGGGTAGGTGAGGGTAGGTAGAAATGAATTTCAAATTCACAAAATAATGGATAAGTGGGATTAGTGATAAATGGGATTGTTAGTAGGGGATTAATTGACATGGGATGGTATAAGGTTGATAGATGATATGAGGGATGAAGGGGATGTTAAACTAGGATAGGACAAATTATGGATGAAATTAGTGTGACGAAGGAGTGAGCAAATCAGATGTATACATTTTGTCCCACTTTGAAAGGGCATTGTGACCAAAAGAAGTGATGGTCTTTCAAATAAGAAAGATGGTTCTGAATAGTAAATTAGGATGGATGATACTTCCTCGAAGGGACATGTGAGGAGAGACGAGACAGATAGACACTCAAAAGAGACATGAGGGGCGGGATGAGCAAATGGATAGTGAAATGAGGGATTGGGATGCTGTGAAGATGATGGATGGAAGAGGTGATGGCGAATAATAAGATTGATATCAACAATGAGCTACAAATTGACGATGCCCTAGGGAAAGCCATATGCGAGAGAGTGAAAGCAACGGTGTCATGACTTTGGACATGCCCCAAATGGGAACAAGCCGTAACGAAATGATGATGAAAGGACACAAGTTTTAGATGTATCATAGGCAAGGACACATGCCAGGGAGAACTGTGGTTGATATTGGATGATTGGCCACAAACTTTAAACTTATTCTAGGCAAGGACGCATGCTAGAGAGAGCTGCAGTCGAAATAAGACAATGATTTTACAAGATTGATTAAATATTTGATGGGTTTAGCTCAAAGCATATATCAAGTGATGATGAGAGCATGGGTGAGAAATGAGATGATCAAGTGACCAAGGGACAAAGGGGAAGAATTGAGCACTTTGAAGTGATTGAGCGTTGCCTACATTGTCTCAAAAGACCTTTAGGCTGATGTAGTTCTCCCTAAGAGGGAAGAATGAGGTGATGGACGAGAGAATAGATGAGGAACCGACAAAAGGGACGTAATAAATGCGGTGGATGCTAATTATAGTAATGAATGTGTTGCAATGTTGTCAATCGATGAGCTATGATATGATTGATATTGTTAATGCCCATGGAAGAGACACATGCGAGGGAGCAAGAGATGAAGAAGTTACAACCTTGGATGTGCCCTAGTCAACAACATATGAAAGGGGGAAGCCATAGACTTTGAGTAGACAAGTAAAACTGTGAGCTTTGAACGTATCCCAGGCAAGGATGCATGTCGGGGAGAGTTGCGAGCTTGGATTGATTGATTGACTGATGTCACGAGCTTTAGACATATCCAAGGCAAGGACATGCCAGGGAGAGCTTTGAGCATCAATTGGATTGACTGATGATTGATATTGTAGCTCAAGGATTTGACGCGTGCATGAACTAATGATGATGGATCATGACGAGGAAGAATTGGACAAGATGAACTGGGTTGGGTAGAGGAGTGGATGGTTGATTGGATTGACGTGAGTGCAAATGATTGTGAAAGACGAGATAGCAAAGAGGATGGATAATCATGGAAAATGACGTGATTGCAACTGAGCTGACCTCAGACACTCCATGTGACTGAGTGCTTCCCACATAGTCTTAGAAGACCTCAGGCTGATGTAGTTCTCCCTAAGAGGGAAGAATGATGAGAGAGGACATGATAGACTAGAGGATGATGATGATGGATTTTGTTAGATAGATGATTTGACTCAGATGTTTGATTCAATGATTTAATTGATAGTTGATTTGTGATTTTGACGATGAGACAAATGATAGAGTTGTTGGATAAATAATTGGATATTGGATTTTAGATGTTGTTGACATGATTGGATTAAAGGATTGGATAGGTGATTGATGAGAGAATATTGATGTCTATTTTCTTCAAATATCCATCCATTCTTTATTGCTGTAGCAAGTCCTCGATCATCATAGTCTAAGCAATCATTTTTAAAGTAGCACTAGGCAATATGCACCATGATATGTTTACGAACATGATGACTTTTTGCCAAAGTGCATGGTGGATTGACACAAAAGACACAGATCAAAGACAAAGTGTACAAGTGGCACGTAACATAATGCACCATTGGTATAAGGAACCAAGATGACATGTTTGCCATATGCTATTGCACAAAGACAATACAAGTCAAAATGATAACACAAAAGATGCACAAAGATATTCATAAAATGCTTAACCAAAGACACGTAAATGAACATGTGTAGACACGCAGACCAACATAGAGAAGTAGACACATATATACATGATAAAAGACATTCAAAAAAATCAGACATCATCAAAGAACACACAAGTATCTACATGCATAGTTATGTGATCATTGTCTTGTCTGTTGTCCTGATGAAAGGCCTATAGGATGAGTCGTTAGGTTATGATTTGATGTGACAATGATATGAGACATGAGGTTAAATTGGATGGACGATTGCAATGATTTTTGGGATAAGGATTGATAAGCTTGCTTTGATCAAAGACTTGAAATGTGATGGATAACGAGGTTTGGACAAGGTGTTCTTGAGCAAAAATGGCTTGGGTACGAGAGCTAGTTTGATAGATGGGGTAGGGTAAAAGTAACTTGATGTTTGATTAGTTTTGACTTGGACGGTGAGCTAAGACAAGCTCATGAGTTGACAGGTGCTAGGTTTTAAACTGGCAAATATGTGATTTGACTAGGTCATAGTTTGACCAAAGTTGGCTTGATAAGACTAGCTCTATTATGCCATTAGACAAGATTTGCTCAAGTTTGGATGGTGGACAATGATGGGGTTGATAATGGGATCTGATAGCGAGGTTGACTTATGAAATAGGAGTGACTATGATTTGACTATTAAGCAAGCTTATAGGATCGTGAGGAGTGATAGGAAATGAGTTGGGCTAAGTATGAGGAAGTTGAAATGGGATGTTAAAGTAACAGTCATGATTTGAGTTTGGATTAGGATTGATATTTTGGACAATGATATGGAATTCGGATAAGGATATGGACTTTTTAGGACTTAAGACAAGATGACTGGGATGTTTTGGATTTTCTAGATTTTATAATTTTTTTGGCTATTTGATTTTGTAGGTCTTTTTGGGATATGTATGTACAAACAAGGTGTTAACAGCAAAGGGAAAACCAAGCCTAGCAACCAGGATAGGAATGATGGTGAGTGGTATGATGAAATGACTTGGATGATGCCAAAAGTGGGTATGAGGCGATGAGGAATGGACTAAGGATATCCGTGGACTGCATCACGAGGGAACCAAATATCTAGTCGCTTGAGTGCCGCTTGGAGGATATGTCAAGATGTTTCTAGGACATGTCTCAAGACTTCATCCATGCTCTTATGAAGGTCAAGATGGGAGGAAAGTGTAGACACAATAGGATATAAGGATTGTTGGAAGTGGAGGAATGTGACTTAGATGGGGTGAAGATCGATGTTAGGATATTTATGTAGGGATGAGGTGGAGTTTTCCCCCAAGTGTTGAGGTACTTGCAGACAATAAATTATTTACACGAGGTCGGAAATTGGTTTTCACCATTGTATGAATGATTTTTTCTTACTATTTTTTGATTTTTTGATTTTTCTAATTTTGTAATTTTTTTTATGGCATCTCGATTTATTGGAGGTGTGCGAGATGTAGTGATGCTAATGCTTTTCTGATCTTCAACAGATACTTGTTTTGAATAGATATAACATTGGGAGCATGTTGTTGACACAGGATTCACTGATGCCATTGCGACCTTCATTGTTTCTTGATTCAACTTCCTTCGGACATCTCAACTAAGTATCTTTGTAGTCCTATGAAAAACAATCTTGCCTGGGAAGGTGATGTATGCTATGGATGGGATTAGGGCTTGAAGTTGAAGGTGTGAGGTTGTGATGGGTGATGGAGGATTAGGATGAGCGGTCGCACACACCATTGGAGATGATGGAGGTGTCATTTGTGATTTATGCCACATGACAAGAGATATTAAGGGATCCAAGATTTTTGCCTTTTTTTTTCCTTTGATCTGAAGATTGAAAGGTTTATCGGCCATTTGGATATTACATTTGTTGATGACTTGTTTGGAAATTGGTGTTGTGAAGTATTTTTGACTTGTCTTAATTGGACTTTAACTGTCCCCTGGTGCATTAAAAAAGGCTTTATGAGAGGAATTTGATGATGATTATTTTGACTTAGATTTTGTAATGTCCTCAAATTGGGACGACAACCAAAAAAGAGGCTTTTCCAACAAACCCTAGCCAATTCAAACACCAAACTAAAATCTGAAAATCTATAACCAGCCAAACCCTAGCTAGAAAATTTATGATATTCAAGCTAAAGAGCATCCAAATAAATCCACAAGCTGAAAATTATTTAGATAATTAATTACCTTTTTGGGGGTCAAATAATATGACGAATAGCTGAAAATACATCATAAAAATATTCTAATTTTTTGTTAAGGTACAGCTGTACTTTTTAACCCTCAAATGCTTCAAAATACTTTCCAAGTGGTTCTCCACACCTCAGTAAAATAGAAGAAACAAATCTGAAAATTATCCCTTGATTTTCTCTCATCAAATCACCTTCCCAAGCTTGCCAAACAAGTCACCCAAGTGCCAAAGTTGCGGAAAAATATTTGAATATTCTAGGACATTGAATGACCTTAAAAACCCTACAAAACCACTCCAACACAAATCATCCAAGATAGAAACCGGCAAATCAGCCTTTCTCAAACAATTTGCTGCCCACAACAACTATTATTTCCTACAAATAGGCTGAAACTTCAAAAATTCATAACTTCCTCAATACTTGGAATTATGATGCAAATAAGAGCTCAAATTGACCACAAAATCAGTGACTATCAAATAAAAATAATATCAAAATTTTCTTTCCACAGGAAGGCCACCAAAACTTGCTCTAAATTTTTGAAAACCCTGGTTTTCAAAATTTTCCTCCTCAAACCCTAGGTTCACTCAAATTTTCAAAAGTAGGTGATGTTTCAAAACACCTTTGTAGATCCATTTGCATGACCACATGCAATTTGAAGCTCACTTACAACCCTTGAATAAAGTTTTCCAAGTAGAAGGAATGAAGGTTTTCATCTCCAAACCTAAGACACTTCTTAAAGGTTTTTGTCCTCAAGAGGTGGAAACCAAGCTTGACATACTTGATCAACAATTCCAGTATCCAATAATCCATAACCCTCTCAAATGATCTTTTCCTTTCCTTTTGTATCTCACCTGCAAGTGTGGCGCCCAATATAGAAAGGGAGAGTTTACATTTTTCTTTTTAAAAAGATATATTAAAAAACTTCTTTATAAAATTCACTTTTAGGCTTTAAGTGCCCATTACTTTCAAAAGGTCCCAACTTAAGTGAAAAATGACTATTATTACTTTATTTTGAGTATTTAAGAATATTTTTTATTTTATTAATAATATTATTTAATTTTAAAATGGGGATATTATAGTCCTCTCCACCCAAAATTGATTGTCCTCAAGCAATTGCAATATCCACGAAGGTGTCCCAACATACCTTATTATGCAATGTCTAATTGTAACTTCTTCCCATGGAAAAAAAAAACTCCCAACTGAATTTGTACCTTGCTGTACCTGTGTTTTGGAGGCTGCCCCCAAGTGTTGAAAGTGTCATGAGATCCACTATTAAGCCCCCAATCAATTCCTAGGCTCATTCCTTTCTTAAACCAATGGCTGCCCCAAACACATGTTGCCCCATGCAACTCAAAACAGCTGTCAATATGTTTCTATTTCTTCCCCAAACTCTTCAAAACGGATCTCTCAAGAGCTGGAATCTTCCACGGTGAAGCCATGGACACTTGTACTTTCATCTAAGGAGAAATCATCTTCCCAAAAAGAATGTACATGTTGATATGTGGATTGTTTGTGTGATATACAACTATGCCATTAATTCCACAAGTCAACCAATTCATTACCATGTTGACCTTCCATGTGTCCATGCCCATATTCTTCAAGGATGCTACTATGAACTCCAACAATATGAAAAGAAAGCTAGAGCTGCCAAAAGGAAATCTTTTGGAAAGTGATACCTTAGTGCCCCAAACAGAAAAATCCATTTGATCTTCGTCCCTTGTGTGCATACTAGGGTGGCTACCCTTCAAGAACTCTTTGGTGGCCGCTACAGGCCATGGCAAATCTTCCCCAACTTGCAAACAATTGACCAAATCAAATGCTTTGAACAACATACCTTGGGAATATTTTTTTCTATTTGGCAATCCCCTTTGGATGGTGCCTTCTATGTCCCTCATGTGCTCAACCATTGGCTGCCTCGTTTCATTGTTTTCATGCATGTGGGAAACAAAATAGGAGTCAAAACAATACTCACCATGCACTAAGAAGTAGTGTTGTTCTATGTCTTCAATCTTTGCCCTTCTCTCATGCAAATCATGCCTCCAAACATTGACACTTTCAAAATTCATGTAGAGCTGTAAATGGAACAAGAAATCAAACTCTTCATACACTTTTCCAAAATTGGTTAGGGGCTATAGTGTGCCTAACAAATTAGAATTTTTGACCACAATAAATAGCCAATTTAGCCCTTCTAACTGATCAATTTCAAAGCTTGAGAAATTCTGAAACTTCACAATTAATTCTCATTTTGTTCATGTCTTCTAGATTGATCTTCAAGGCAAATTTCAGATCTGCCTTCATAGCTTTGAATGAAGCTCATGCTAAAGTAAATTAGATGCTCTCTTACATACCTTGAAGGCTGATTTTTTACCACTTCATTGACCTCCTTGACTAGGCAACATCTTCCCCTTTTTATCCCACTGACCTTGTCAAAAACATGAGCGATCTTTCTCATAAAAGATCGCTGTGATTGCATCCATAACTCAGAAAATTCTAAGTGACAAAATTTAGACCGTGCATTAATGTTTTCCTGATTTCCTACCTGCTGTACCATGTCAAATAAAGTGAGTTTCATGATGGTAGGAAGTAATGGCTTTGGCCATTCATACTCAGAAATTTCTGGGTGTGATCTTGACCAAAAACTCCTCAAAGATTTCTCCATTATGCTGCTGTTCACAATCCCAACTTTTGCCCAAACCGAGAGTGTTTTTATGCCCTTATCCAACTCCAAAAAACCCTCTTTACAACTTGGAATATGGTGCTTCCCCTTGTAAATTAGAAGCTGATTGTGCAAACTTAATTCTCTATTTATTTTCCTCACTACGGCACAACAAATTTCAAATTTGGCCATACTTACCAATTTCATAGTAGGGCATACCTTCTTTGGACTTATTGGCTGCTTATGCTCGAAATTTGCAGCCTCTTCCCTACTACATCCTTCTTGTCCCCTCAAGCTCATGTAGAAAGTACCTTCAACATTCAATCCATCATCAATTTCAGAATTCATTGCCCCACAAACTTTGGAGTCTAAGGTGCACTTATCCCCCTGAATTTGCATCTTCTTCGAATTAACTCCAACGTTCTTGAAACACAAAATTGAATGATTTCTACACAATCTAGGTAGCTGCACATGCACAGAATTTACAGCCTTCTTGGTACTCTTTGTTGCTATAACAACCGGTCCACATGGTGATCCACAATGACAACTTAATTGCTTACCTAGACACAAATCTCATTTTCCTTCTTCCATATGCAAAATGACATCTTCTTTCTCCCTATTTGGCATCATTCCTTCAAGAAAACCCTTTGCCTTGTCCACCCTTGTTAGGATTTGTGCTTCCTCAAGTTCAATAATATGTTCAAATCCCCTATCCGGGGGCAGCCCATGTGGTATATCACCAAACACTTTCTCATGTTTGTCTAGAATGGCTTGAACATCTTTGTGGTGCCATTGTTGTTTCAAATCAGACCTTGTATCATGCATAAACAATTCTTCTGCCCAAATAATCTGCCCCTTATTAAAAGCTTGTTCCATTCCTTTTGAAGTCATCAACATAGGTGTTCCATTGCTTAACCCATGGAGAACAACTTCCTTGTTGGCTGCCATAAATTTCAGTTCTGATTTTTGCAAGTTTTGAGTGTATACGCCAAGGGATTGGAACCATTGGGCTCCAAGCACTACATCTAACTCATCATGATCAATCACATTAAATTCTCCTTCAAATGTGTATTCGCCCAAGATTAATTTTAACCTCATAGTGCTGGAATTGAAAGAGATGGAGGAGCCATCTCCAATAGTTACCTTAAATCCTTCATTTGCTTTAGTGGGAAGCTTATGTCTTGCAATGATTTGGGCATTTATGAAATTGTAAATGGCTCTATTGTCCATTGATGTGATACCCTTTTTCCATTAATGGTTCCTCTAACACGGAAAAGGTGGCGTCTATTGGCGCTTGATAGGGTGGCGATCACTTCTTCTTTTGTCACATGTTGGCTGTCCATTTCTTTTTGATGCATTCGCCCTCCATTTTTAATTTGTTTTTCCTTAGATGGCTACCCTCCTATGCTTCTTGTTTTCAACCTCGAACTGTGCCCTAAATCGAAGACGTGCATGAAACGGCCAGTCCTCTATCCGGCTGAAACAATGGGATCTTCTCACGAGGTTGGGTGCCTCAACGGTGAGAAGAACCTCCAGAGAAGCTGGTTCCTGTATGATGTATCAATGAGGATCCCTACTCTACGCTGCGGACTATCATGGAAAAGGGAGGAGGAAACTTAAAGGGGAAATCCTACCTAAAAGGGGTGATACACCAGAAGTTTGATCCACTCAACTTGGAACCTTGAACACTGAACAATCAAGGGAAAAGGAAGACCTTAGACTTCAATCAATCACTTATGCATAAATATTTCATGGAGCGGTTTGATCCAATGACTAAAACCCGAGGGAAAACGATGGAGAGAGGTCTGATAAAAGACACTTTGCGGCCACCTAACATCCACTTACAGCTTCAGCAAAAGACAATAAAGAACACTTAACATAACCTGCATAAGGATAATCTAGCAACTAGGTATGAATTAGAATTTGGGAAGGGAGAGAAATCTACCACTTGTGCAAATTGCTGAAGAAATATACACTATGCCAGCACTTGAAATCTGAAAATACAGTCCTTCTATTGATTGAAGAGGTTACACAACTCACCAATGGCAAAGTCTGGTCTAACCAAGAGAGAGATTGGATGATTTAAAATCAAGACTGAAAGCCATTTTATAGAGAGAATTACAAAAGGCCAAAGATTGGCGATGAAAATTGAAGAGAAGGATTTTCGTAAGTTAACTCAAGGCTGACTTGGCCTTTCAATAAAATATGTTTTCTTTTGTCTTTGCATGAAGTTTCTTGCGCTTGAGGAAGTGAACTTGTCTTTGTTATGAACCGCCCACCTCTCTTTGCATGAAAATCCACGCAAATGTCAATTTTAGAACTTCTTCGTGAGCTGCTTGATGCCGAGTTGTAACGTTTGAAAGCTGAGTTAAACGAAGAGATCATGCTGAGTTGACTGTTTGGTACGCTGAGTTGGACGAAGAGATCATTCTCCTTCGCATGGAAAGCTCCTAGTGAATGCGGCGTTTAACAATTAGTCAACTCTAAATCTGGTACAGTCAACTCGACATTTGAATTTAGAACTTCAATTGGACTCTCGGATGCATGAGATGATCTAGAGACGAGCGAGACTTCCATAACGAGTCAACTGAAGCTTTGATCGGTGTTCGAAAATAGCCCCTGCTTGCATGTATCCTGTCCTATTCTGGTCTGCCTGTTCATGTCTATTTTTGGTGGGATTCTATATTCGGATGTATTTGTCTATAATTTTTCCCGTTTGGCCTTTTCTTTCGGAATTTTGGCTTTACCCCTGTTTCAATGGTTACTTCCAGTGGTCAGAATTTGACTGCTAGCGGGACGTCACCCTTTGGCATTTATTCCTTTGGACTTCTCTGTTTATCTTCGGACTTTTGTCTCGCCATTTTCCTGCGGACAAAATGTCCACAAGAATATCTGTCTCTGGCCTTTGGAATTCATACTTCGGGTTTTTTCCTCGGGTTTATCTTCTCGGTCCTTTCTCCGAATTTCTTCGGACAAAAAGTCCGAAGGAAGTCATTCCCTGCCTTTGCCCTTTGTTTTGCAACTTTTCCGAATTTCTTTGGACTTTGTCATCGGCTCTTTTGTCTTTTTGACTTTTCCGAATTTCTTTGGACTTTTTGTCCGAAGGAATTCCTTCGGACAAAAGTTCGAAGGTTTTCTTTTTCGTCGGCTTTTGCTCTGTCAGCGTCTTTTTTGTCTTTGCTTGGCCTTCGAAATGTGCCCTTGTGTCTTCCGAATTCCTTCAGACTTTTTGTCCGAAGGAATTTCTTCGGACAAAAGTCCGAAGGTTTTCTTCCTTTGCCTTTTCCTCCGAATTGTGCCCTTCGGCCTTTGAAAAGTGCCCTTCGGAAAAATCACCATGGTCCTCTCGCCGACCAAGTGTCCTTCGCAAGGGCTATTAGCTCTCCCTCTTTGCCCTTCGGAAAAATTGGAGGGCACCTGGGTTATTTTCCAAGGTTCTGAATCTGCATTCCCGAAGGGTAGGTGCCCTTCGAGAATGTTGAAAATGACCCTTCTGAAGGGTCATGGGTGGACTTTTGGGCTTTTTCCGAAGTATTCCTTCGGACAAAAGTCCGAAGGAATTACTTCCTTTTGCCTTATGCGTTTTGTTGATTTGTTATTCCCTTGGTTAAAGAACCATTCCTTCGGACAAAAGTCCGAAGGAATTCATCGTTTTGTAGCAAAGGCCCTTACCAAAAACAATGTATTCTTCTTCCCTTGGCTAGAGATGTGAACTTTCTAAATGGCAAAAGACAATCCGACTTGTGGAAGAATTGTCAACACTTCTTTCGTGTGTCTTTGATTATTTTAAATTTTCTGTTCTTAATTTCAGCTGATTGCTTATTTCTTTGGGTCCATTAATGGCCTCTTTTTGATGCTCAATCATTAAGGACTCTCCATTAGGTGGCTGCCTTTCAAAATCAGCTTTTTTGGCTAACGATTTCTTCCATTTTTCTGAATTAATTCCCAGCTGTCCGTACCCCATAGAGGGGCTTTGTTTTATTGATTTTTTGACATTGGCAAGCTCATGAAGTGGCTGCCCCTTGTACAATTGGAAATCCAGTTCTAACACTTGTTTTAATGGTTGCTTTTCCTTTGATTGGAGTACTTTATCATGTGCCTCTGTGGATATAGGTGTGGTTAGTTCCTTCTTCCTTTGAAACTTCTCGATTATCTCTTCCAACAAATCTTCATGTGTTCCCATCAAGCTAGGCTTTTGTGTCATTCTTTCTTGATACCAACACTTATGGCAGCCCCATCCAAATGTTGAATAACAAAAATTAGTGCCTCTTTTCGACCTCTAGACCTCAAATCAAGGTACTTCATCATCATATCAACCCAAACTCTTATTGAATTATTTGGATCACCATCAAAATTTGCAAGAACTATCTTCCCCAATCATCCTGCGTATCCATATACCCATCGTGTCTCTTACCATACCTCAAGCCTAGCCAAGCTTCGAAGCTCCTTCCCCTGCAATATATAGGTGCAAGAGTCAAGTACTTATCATAATTCTCCATGAGATCCCAATGAATCAAAGGTTGGTTCTCATGATCCTGGGCCTATGTATTACCTTTCATCCTTTTTTGTTTCTGTTCTAAATCCCACAAATGATCAAGATATGGCTCTAATACCAATGTAATGTCCCCAAATTGGGATGACAACCAAAAAAGAGGGTTTTCCAACAAACCCTAGCCAATTCAAGCACCAAACTGAAATTTGAAAATCTATAACCAGCCAAACCTCAGCTAGAAAAATTTATGATATTCAAGCTAAAGAGCATCCAAATAAATCCACAAGAAGCTGAAAATTATTTAGAGAAATAATTACCTTTTTTGGGGTCAAATAATATGACGAATAGCTGAAAAGACCTCACAAAATCTTTTGATTTTTTTTTGAAAGTACAATTGTACTTTTCAACTCTTAAATGCCTCAAAATACTCTCCAAGTGGTTCGCCACACCTCAGTAAAATATAAGAAAAAAATCTGAAAATTATCCTTTGATTTTCTCTCACCAAATCACTTTATTGAGCTTGAAAAATTTATGATATTCAAGCTAAAGAGCATCCAAATAAATCCACAAGACGCTGAAAATTATTTAGAGAAATAATTACCTTTCTTGGGGTCAAATAATATGACGAATAGCTAAAAATACCTCACAAAATATTTTGCATTTTTTTTGAAAGTATAGTTGTACTTTTCAACCCTTAAATGCCTCAAAATACTCTCCAAGTGGTTCGCCACACCTCAGTAAAATATAAGAAAAAAATCTGAAAATTATCTTTTGATTTTCTCTCACCAAATCACCTTATGAAGCTTGCCAAACAAGTTGCCCAAGTGCCAAAATTGCGAAAATAATTTTTGAATATTCTAGGACATTGAATGACCCTAAAAACCCTGCAAAACCACTCCAACACAAATCGCCCAAGATAGAAACTTGCAAATTAGCCTTTCCCAAACAAATCGTTGTCCACAATAATTATTATTTCATACAAACAGGCTGAAACTTCAAAAATTCATAACTCCCTCAATACTTGGAATTATGATGCAAATAAGAGCTCAAACTAACTACAAAATTAGTGACTATCAAATAAAAATAATATCAAAATTTTCTTTCCATGGGAAGGCCATCAAAACTTGCTCTAAAATTTTAAAAACCCTAGTTTCCAAAAATTTTCTCCTCAAACCCTAGCTTCACTCAAATTTCCAAAATTAGGTGGTGTTTCAAAACACCTTTGTAGATCTACTTGCATGAACACATGTAATTTGAAGCTCACTTACAACCCTTGAATAGAGTTTGCCCAAGTAGATGGAATGGAGGTTTTCGTCCCCAAACCTAAGACACTTCTTGAAGGTTTTTGTCATTAAGAGGTGGAAACCAAGCTTGACATACTTGATCAACAATTCCAATATCCAATAATCCATAACCCTCTCAAATGATCTTTTCCTTTCCTTTTGTGTCTCTCCTCCAAGTGTGGTGCCCAAAATAGAGAGGGAGAGTTTATCTTTTTCTTTTAAAAAAGATATATTAAATAACTTATAAAATTCACTTTAGGCCTTAAGTGACCATGACGCTCAAAAGGTCCCAACTTAAGTGAAAAGCAAAGTAGACTATTATTACTTTATTTTAAGTATTTAAGAATACTTTTTATTTTAGTAATAATATTATTTAATTTCAAAATGGGGACATTATAGATTTTGATCGCCCCCTAGTGCCTCAAGGAGGTTTGCACTTGGGGAAGATGCTTTTTGTGTGGGTCGAGTAGTAGACTTATTTTGACTTTGACTTATTGCGGGATCAAAGTTGATTTTATTATGAAGCTTGAGTATTTGGTTAGCATCTTGGATCTTTATAGATTCGACATAAAACATGTTGCCTTGGGAGGAGTGCAACGATGTATGCTTTTGTTTGTTCCCATTGAGGGGTGTGATGAAGTGATTATTGATGAGAGGAAAAGGAGAAATGATGGATGAAGGTGAAGGGAATGGATTGGTGAGGTCGATGAGGGGATGGCTAGCAACATTATCTTCATAGAGGTGACTAGGAGACCCAGTTTCAATGTCGGAGAAAGCCTCCTCATAATTCGTGAAAGGAACACTAAGGCTCTTGGCAGGACACATCTGAAGCTAGTTCAGATGCACTTTGATAGCCATCAGTTGATAAATCATCTTAAAGTCTTGTAGATTATGTTATGACTTCATCGTTCTGATACAATTCAAGAGATATGCCTTGCTACTGGGTGATACTTGAAATAGAGGCATCTTCAAAGAGGTTGGTGTCGGCATGTTCTTCGACATCTATAAAGGATGATGATTCTGACATGGAATCTGATATGGATTTGATTCTGATGCAAATGAGATTGATGCTGACTTTGATGTTGTGACATTGATGTGGATGATGTTGATGATGTGATGTTGCTAGTAGACAATGTTTTGATCATGGTCTCAAGGAGGGCCTGTTGGATAGTGTTGTCCACAAGTATCCTCTTCACTTTTCACTCTGTGATGTAGGCGTTGGGACAAAGTGACTTTTGGAAATGAGTGATTTGATGCAATGGATGGAAGGTGGATGGTTGGTGAACAATGGATTTGTTATCAAAGATGGGTTTGGTAGTGATGTCTTTTTTGTCTTGGCCTTGGTTTAGAAGTGAAAGGGCTTGATCATGATCAGGAAATGAATCTTGGTATATCCCCTTTTGTTCACCCTTGAATGAGGATTTGTTTGATTTAGTCTCAATTTTGATGTCACCGTGGTTGATTAGGTCTTGGATGTAATTTTTGAAATTGTGGCATCGATTGATAGTATGCCCTTGGGTTATATGATATGACAATATTGGTTTTCTCTATACCAAGAGGGCATAGGTTTAGTCGGATCAAGATGCATTGTGTGGGGATAGACGATCATGTCTGTGGCGACCAGTTGACGAAAGATGGCTTCTAGGGATATAGGGGGAGTATACTGTCTCTTCACAGCTTTTCTTGGACGTGGAAGCATTTGATTTGAAATCAACTACTTGCTCAAGGTATAGTAATTCCATGATATAGTGGGTCTGAGGTATTTGATATGGCTTAGGATATGCACTAGTATTGGACGGGGTTTCCAAGATAAAATTCCACTTGCTAGTATAAGGGGTTGGTGATTGGCTGATAGATGAAAGGTTTGACTGTGACGGGCTAGCATGGGGACTAGGAGTAGACTGGCATTGATGGGGAAGGATTGGGGACTCTTGTTTATGAGGTAGGGTAAGTTTCATTGGGTCAAAATCTGCAAGAAGTCGGGTACCCATTTCTAGGAGCTACAAAAGGAGCACATCTTTGTTGGCAAATAGATGTTTCTAAAGTTGGGTGACATCCAAATCTGTTTTGAAGGCCATGGATCAAGATTGTGAGGGGGGTTGAAACAAATGTGGATTCTTTGATGATTTGATGAAGGCTTGTTTTAGTTTGGTTTCAAGTTTGACTCAGTGATGTGAGACGGGATGAGAGAAGCTTGAGCCAATCAAGTTAAGACATGAGCTAGCTAAACGTTTGACGATGGGACTTGATTTGATGTTTCGACGAGGAGCTCAAATAAGCTCATGTGTCATGCCCCTTTTTTCAAATAAAGTTAATATTTTAAGTTAAGTGACTTACTTTTTATTTTAAAGAAATTGACGAAATATTACTTTATTATTATTAGAAATAAAAGAAAAGGGTGAGAAAAGGAAAAAGTGAAAATAAAACTATAAAGAGGGGTGTTGGGTTCATGGAAGATCATTTTTGCCTATTATCAATTACACTTTTGTAAGTTTGAGCATTTGCTTCAGCTTTCAACCTCTGAGGACAAAAACCCTTTGGTAGATAAGGAGATTTGAGGACTAAAACCCTCCAGTCTTGTAAAGCGGTTCCATTCAAGAACTATAATTGTGCTTTCAAATCAAGATACCATCAGAATTCAACATTGAGAGAATCATCAGGCAGATTTATCATATTTTCAGCGCCTTCCAAGGTTCGTGCTAGGGTTTTTGACTATTTGTACTAGCTAGGGCAGCAAGCACACATCCCTCCATTACTGATGTCATCATTTTCAGCCCTAAATCAATTGCTACAGTGATATCAATCCTAAATAAGATTGCTACAATGATGTTATAGCCATACTAGGGTTTCAAACCTATTGTTCAGGCTTCTAGACATTGTTGACATCTAGGGCATCATTCTTCAGTCATTGGTCTTGTTGGCCATTTTTGCCTTGTTGACCATTTTTGGTCCTATAGGCCAAAATCGGTCTCCCTTTTCGGTCTCCCTTTTCTTTTCCTTCCATTTCCACGCTCAGACATGACGGATAATGCAAAAATATGCTTCTACAACTCATTTTCTCCTCTTGGCATACAAAAGGGATCAACTTCAAGCACTTGGTACGGAAGGTACACGCAGAGTTGGAAGGAGTGATTATACAGGAGTTTGCAAAAGGTGCTAGTTTCATGAGAGTTCCAAATTTGAGTGCAAGTTTTGTGTTTCAAACGTCCAATGAGCTCCATGATGTGTTCTCGGGTCTGACAGAGCAAATAAATTGCTTCAAAGGGCTTTTTATGAGCAAAATGGACCAAGTTCAAAAGGCCAAAGAATCATTTTCAAAAGCTCGAAGGTTAAGCAGCCCTTGTGAGGGGCACGCAGGGGACAAAAGGACCTTTGTAATTCTGCCAAAAAGTAATTTTGGAGACCAACAGCCCTTGCGGGAGGCAGGTGATGAGCAAAGCGAACCATTGCAAAAAGTCCGAAGGGTAATTTTGGACTTGATTTGCCCTTGCGGAGGGCAGCTGGTCAAGGAGCCCAAAAGGGACTTGCCCTTCGGAAAATACTAAGGCAAAAGGAAGGATTTCCTTTGGACTTTTGTCTGAGGAATAAATCCGAGGAAATCTGCGGCAAAATGGCAAAGGCAAATTCCTTCGGACATTTTGTCCGAAGGAGTTTGCCCGACCGAAAGAAACAAGCGGCAAAACATGAAGGGAACATTTCCTTCGGACATTTTGTCCGAAGGGATTTAGAAGCCAAGGCAGCCCGAAGGAGCCCAAAGGGCAATCGCCCTTGCAAGGGACTCTCGGCTGCCAAAAGGAGGACCTTTCCCCAAGCCCCGAAGGACACCTTCCCTTCGGGAGGGTTCAACGACAAAGGCCCAGACAAAGAAAAAAAGGAGAGATATCCTTCGAAGGAATTCCGAACACCCTTCCAAAGAAAGCCGAAGGAAAGTGAAGTCGATACTAAAGGGTTGACGGGCCCGCAAATGTCAAATTCATGATGATTGAATAGCCGTTGGCTTTCAAATAGTGACTGACGCGCGAATGTCAACTTTGCAGCAATGAAATAACCGTTGATCTTTAAATGATTGAGCGCGAATCTGAAGGAATTCAAAGGGCTTAAGGCCAAAAAGAAGAGATTGCCGAGAAAGGAGCCCGAAGAGCCAAAGGATTGACAGAAGACAGCCCCGAGGGCTGAAAGGGTCAGGAAAAGACAAAAGCTGGGAAAAGACAAAAGTCAAGAGTGAACTCAGCGACCCGCCGAGAAAGGAGCCCGAGGAGCCAAGCGCAGATATGGACAAAATAGCCCAGGTGGCAAAAGGGAAGCGTCTGCAGAAGAGTTATTACAGCGGTTGGAACAGTCCATATGAAATGGTCATCGAAGAGCGCAAACAGTGAATGGGGCGGCCTGTTTTTTCTCATTTTGCATTGATGAGCAGACAACCGCGTGAATGTCTTTAAGAAGTGGTCTTGTTTGCAAACAAAAGGGGCGTGGCCCATGTTTTCACAATGACATTTAATATAATTTAAACGCCAAAAGTCAAGACTGACAACTGACACAGCATGTTCTTTCAACGACTCCTTCCCAATGTTTTCAACGCAGCATGAGCCACTTGTAAAAAAGGGCGCCATTGCTTCCTCTTTCTCTATATATATTGTAAACTCTCATTTAAAAGAGATATCTCTCAATTTTGTAAGGCAAAGCCTTGCCAAAATTTTCACCTTGAATCAATAGAATGCATTTTACCTCTATCTGGTTGGATATATCTCTGAGTGTGTGAGTATTAACCTTGTGTTCAATCATTCTGCATGATGCTTTCACAAGTTTGACATCAACATACCTGGTATAGACAAATCACCATTTCTGCAGGTAACAAGAAGTGCTGTATTTGGAGTGCAGAGACAGAAGAGGATTACCAGACAGTGTGTCTTCCTACAGCGCCTGCGGTAAGTTCATTTTTGTGTGTCTTCATTAAGCCTCCCTGTTAAGTTTCCTACAGTTTGGTGTTTTCATCTGATAAAGTGTATGTATGTCCTCTTTTGTTCTGAAGTGTGAGTAAATGAGTAGATCAAACTTTTTTGGTGCATCACTGTATTAGTTTAGGTTTTGTTTTCAGTAATCCTTCTCTTCTCAACCCCCCCTTTTTTATATATTGGCAATAGTACTGGAATAACTCAGAAATGCATCAAAGGGAGCTAGCCCTTATCTAGAGATTCTCCCCTCAGTTTTGCCAGACCCACAGGCAAGAGAGGAGTCTCCATTGTGCCGCGTGGAGGACAGAGGCTCAGCGTTCTGTCAAGGGTGCATTCCACAGCGTCAACATGGCCTACATACCAAATTTTTGCCCAAGTGTGAGAAGGTGGACATTCAAGCAATTGTGGCAAGTTCAGACAACCTCGGGTTCTCCAAAGTAGAAGTCTTTGGGCTTTCAAAGTTGCAAGACTTCGGGTTTCTGAGGGCACAGTGCAAATCGGGTTTCCAGCGGTGCTTGACTTCTAAATGTTTTATAAGTAGAAGTAATTCGTGTTTACGAACCCGAATTACTCATAGATAATGTATTTCAAGTTCTCCAAAGAGCACTACTTAATTATTTCATAAGTTGTGAGCAGTCAGAAGCCCGAAATAAGTAAAGGGGCTTGACAAACCCGATTTGGTCTCAAAAAATAGTGCTTCTCGTATTTCAAGTTCTCCAAAGAGCACTACTTAATTATTTCATAAGTTGTGAGCAGTCAGAAGCCCGAAATAAGTAAAGGGGCTTGACAAACCCGATTTGGTCTCCAAAAATAGTGCTTCTCGTGTTCTTCAAGGGACAAGTCTTCTCCAAAGAATACTCCAAGGGTCAATGACAAATCCAAAGGGCATTTCCTTCTCCAAGTGGACAGTTGCAAGTTTCCCAAAGACTCTTTTGAGCTTCGGGAGGACCATTTCAAATTTTCTGAAGGGTATATTTCCCTTCAAAAAAGATCATTTGTAGAAGCCTGAAGGGTCCCTTACCCTTCGAGAGAGTCCTTGCAAAAGCCCGAGGAAAATAATTTTGAAGGGTATGTTACCCTTCGGAAGGACCATTTCAAAATTTCCAAAGGGTATCTTTCCCTTAGGGAGGACCATTTTCAAAGGTCGAAGGGCACTTTTCTCGATGGGAGGACCATTTGCGGAAGTCCGAAGGGACATATAGGAAGCCCAAAGGGTCTCTCACCCTTCAGGAAAGTCCATTTTGAAAAATCCGAAAGGCAAATTCTGAAGGAAGAGAGCAAGAAGGAAACTTCGAACAAAAAGGCCGAAGAAATTCCTTCGGACAAATTGTCCCAAGGAATTCCTTCGAGAGATTTGCCCGAGACAAATAGATCTCGAAGAACAAAGGAGCCCACAGACAGAGTCCGAAGTTGGAGAGATCAGAAAGCCTGAGTTACTCTACATAGAGTAAATTGGGATTCTTCAATGACTTAGCTTGAAAAGCTTTATAAGTCAAGTAGCTTTGAAAACTCGACATACACAGCAAAGAGTAGATCGGGTTTCCAACGCTGCTTGACTTAATAAGCTCGGTTCAATGACATTTTCTAAGGATCAACAGTGCATGGGAGTCATGATCAGACAAATGAAAGGCTGCCAAGTGGCACAAAGGCATCCACGGCGCAGGTCAAGGATCCAAGGCAGCTTCCAATGACCAATCATCACAAAGGGGAGTCCAAGCGACTGGTAGCTGGGAATTTATGAAGGTTCTCGTCCTTCAATATGGCTCGCTCCCGACGAATGACTGTCCAGCGTAAAAGCGGCATGGTTCAGCCAGTTTTTTCAACACATGGAAACCTACGTTCCTTTTCAACAGGACACGTAAAGGGGAAGGTCGCCATTCCATCTTTAATACAAAGATCAATGCAGTCGTGCCAAGAAGCGACGTTCCTGTTGCTCGTGACATGGCTTCTCAAAATCTACCAAGGGAGTGACTTGAATGCGGGAATGGCTTGAGGAGATTGTGCGGCGAACCTGAAATGGTGCATTTCGTGGCAAAAGGAGGACAACGGTGGTGGTTACAGGAATGTATGGTTTATTCCCAATTTCTCACGCATTCTCATCTTCTCTTCCCCCTTTTTTGTTATAAATAGAGGCCTTGGAGCCAAGAAATGATCCCAGGACTAGCGATAAAGTTACTCTGCAAAAATCGCTTTGTAAAAAACCTTTTGAAGAAATAAAGATTAATTTTTACCTATCTCTTGTCTGAAAATTGCGTTGAGCAAGGTTGTGCATGATGGCTTTGTGAAGAAGTGTTCTTCCATGCCCATTGTCCTTTCTTGCCTATTTTTAGGTATTTTCAAGTTAATTGCAGGTCTGGACTTGAGCTCTTTCCGCCATTAATAGATGTTTGGTGAGGATTTCGAAATCCCTCTTTGCTTCATGTATGGTTCAGTGAGCCTAGTTTATGAAATACTTATGCAAATTAACTGGTTGTGAGGTTGTGTAAGCAAAATTCATCTTATGCTGAATGAGTGTCATTTCCCAGACTAATTGGATCATTTCTTTTGGTGCATCACCTCCCTTAGCTTAGATTTTCTTTCATGTTATCCTCCTATCCCTTTTCCTTAGCCAACAGTAAACTTTAGTGTGAGAATCAAGAGCTGAAGTGAAGCACCTGAGGAACTAGCCTCATTAAAAAGCCTAGAGGTTCAACCTCACTACAGGATACCCACAGCCTGAAGTTGTCCCCATGCTTGTAGCTGGAAGTGAGAGAGCCTGAAGAACTCTCCCACAAAGGGTGCAATTCTAGGCTACAATAGGTACATCATCTCCACCCAACTGTATCTCACATTTAGTCATTTTGAACTTGTGACATCATCATATGTACGGTCAGCCATACAAGCATAGGTTCTACCCTTAGGGTTTTCTTTGTAAATGCCAAGCGAGCATACAAATCTAGGGTTACAATTATGAATTTTGTATGCATAATTAGGCTAGGGTTTCAGCGAATAGATTTTGATTTGTACTTGGCATTGCAATTTGATTTCAATAAAAAATATGTTCTCCATTTTGTTGACAAATCCCATAATTCGGTATTTCAACTGGAAGGGGACTTTACATCTTGGGTTTGACTAGCTAAAGAGACATAACTAGGTTGTGAATGACCTTTGATGGGTTGACTTGATTTAGACTAGCTCAAGCCTTGGCTGCTCAAGTTTAATTGGATGACTTGGACGATGAGACTAGACTAAATGGATGATAATATTTGATGGGGTGTATGACTAAAACTTGACTAAGTGTCGATGCAAGCAAGCTTATGATGGTGACTGTGGCGTGTAAAAAGTTGTTGCCAATGTGGACCAAGGTAAGATTTTGCAGAATTGATGGTATTAGGGATGATTGGTAAGTATGGATATGGACAAGCTTAGGCTATAGGTGATGTTGACAAGGTTATGGCGGGGTTGGACTTTGACTCATTGGGGGCCTAGACTAAAGATGTCAGTTATTGTATGATTGGACTAAGGAATGCAAAGAGATGCTAGGACTAGGTATGTTAGGTGGATGAAATGTTTGGACTATGATTGAGGTGGACTTATGATTTGTGTGGGATGATGGAGGGAATATCTAGGTTTAGCTACATTATGTGGATTGATGTATTGGATTTATGAATGATAGATTGGGCTTGCCTTTAGGTTGATTGATTTGATTTGAAAGATGACTAGGGTTAAGACGGAGTATGACCTTGAGCAAAGAGGTCTATAAGATTTGAGCTTAGTATGACTAATTGAGATGACGATAGGGATGCATCCCTAAATTTCGACTAGGTTTAGACCATATTGATTATTGATTTGGGTTGACAACAGGTGTTGGATTCAAACTAACAGGATGACTAGTGCTAGCAAGAGGACGATGAGTGCCAAAACCAACAGAATGATGGATGCTACAAAACGATGATGGGTGCCAAGTTTAAATCAACAAAGTGAAGGGATAACAATGGGTGCTAGGTTCAAACTAGTAGGGTGACAAGATAACGACGAGTGCAAGGTTCAAACCAACAGGTTGACGGGTTTAGACCAAATGTCAACTAAGGGAGGGAATCCCTAATCAAGGCGAATTTTGATATGGATTAGCTCAAGGTGATGGTGTAGACAAGTTTGCTCAAGGTAGACAAGGTGGACATGACGTGTTTGAGTAATGGACAAGGGTGACTAGGAGGTAGATCGGTTTAGACTATGACAATAGGGATGCCTAAGAGGGATACAGATTATGGCTATGTCAAGAGGAATGACTAAGTCTTTAGATGGTACGACTAAGTCAAGAGGGGAATGACTAAGGAAAGCTTAAACAAGATTAAGACAAGTGACTAGGACAAGATGAGATGATGATTAAGGCAAACTTTTAGATATGGTGAAGGATGATAGGTTGGACAAAGGGGGAAATAGGACAAAATGATGGGTGATGGGATTTGAAAATGACACAGTTTTGACAAGACGATGATGGTCTTGTAAAAATTGGACAAGTGTCGGGATGATGGTTGACCTAAAGGTTAAGTTTGGACTAGGTAATTGGTTTGTGTATAGGTATAGGGTTTGCAAACAATATTGGTCTCAACAACACACAAATAAGAGAAAGCAACATGCAAACCTATAATTAGTGACTGACATGGGAGTGCAACTCGACACCCAACCCACCGAATGACTCGTGATGATAGGTTACTAGATTGGTCTCCCAACCCTCTCTCACCGTCTGTACCTAGTGAGTGATCTCCCGGAATGTTGTTTTCCCTACCCTAGATGCATGTTGCGACCGAGGGGTCTTATTCTAGGTTTGATTGTTTCTCTAAGGGAGTCCCCTAAACACCTTTTGGTATGTGGGGCCCAAGTCCATGTAAGGTGTTGTTTGACGTTTGAGTATTGGAGTGTTACCTCCTCACCTCACAGAACCTTGTATGGGGAGTTTTGCTTAACTTAGCGACAACTATCCCTGATACTTGTTCTCTGTCGTAACACAAAGTGTGGTATTGTGCGTGATGGTGAAATCCACACCACAATCCCCCTAAGACTATGACAAGTGTGTGGGGTATCAATTCCACGTCATGTTTCCCCTATAAAATAAAATAGGAGGTTTACTGATGGTTTTTTCTCCCCAGGAATAGCCCTATGTGTGCAAGGGGAGAGCATACGCCATCATAGCCCCGGATAACAAATACACAGTCAAAAGATGTGCTAAATTTAAATTTAAACACACAAGTCAGCAAGTTGATTAATCTCGAATTAAGATGTGATAAGAAAATATATACAAGGGTTTCAAAATGCCAAGTCTTGGACAAATACCCTGCAAAACAGATTGTTAGTAATCTTAAATTGGCTTCTTGAGGGTTATAACCTCCAACAAGACTACAACTTAAACGGATTTTGATAGAAAAAAAGTTGAAATTTGGATTTTTCAAAAAATGTTAAATCTGCAAAAAACATAGTTGGACAACAAAGCCGCGTATCAAAAAGTCAATGCCACGTTTCTACAGTTTGAAGTTGCAGTTGTACAGACACGAATTCACTACAAAGACAAGTTAGATAGATACGAAGTCACGGCCCTGAGAGGCAATGTCATGGCTATAGTAAACAAAATCACGGAATCAGAAATATGATATTGAAAATAGATAGAAAAATTCAAAAAACGGGAAATTTGTCATGCCCCCTTTTCGGACATGAGTGCAAAAAGGACCCATAGCCTTTTGTTTGGTATTTCTTGTCGTCTAAGGGAAAAAAGGGGCTTAAAAAGGAAGCACTACCCTCTCTTCAATAAGAAAAATGCACTTTTTAGTTAAGACATTCTAATTTGAAGTTGAAGAGGGGCCTTTTTGGGTAATGGGGTTCTCATAGTCCATTAAGTGACTTTAAAAGCAAATTGACCTTATAATTCATTGTGCTTTCCCTCCAATTTGGGTGCTCCACTTGGTGAGTGGGTATTTAAGGGGGAGAGGATGCATTTGGAAGGCATGTGGATTTTTGATAAAAAACAAATCTATAAGATTCGACCATGAAAAGTTTGGCTTATACCCTTGAGGATGAAACCCTTCAAGGTGGCTGGATCTAGGGACGAAAACCCCTATGAACCAGTTAGGGCAGCTTCAAATGGAGGTTGCATTGTGTGAATTGGATCCGCAAAAGTGTTTTAAACACCATTTTGATTTGCAACAGTTGTGACACATAGGTTTGGGGTTTGAATGCAGCAAACGAAGGGCAGCGAGTGAAGGAAAAACCCTTAAGGCTGGCAGCGAACTGCTAAGGGAGGTCAAGGACCCCTCCCTAGGGAGAAGCATGGGTCTCCAAGGGCAATTGGCCCCTTTTTGAAGAGCTAAACAGCAGCAGTTGTATTTGGTAATTTTTGCAATTATTTTCTGTCAAACTACCTTGGAAAATTCTTAATTTTGAGCCAAGATCATTGGCTGAATTTATGATAATTTTCTGCTAATTTTAGCAGTATTTTTCCAGCTAAATATGCATCAGAAAAATCCATAAACAACGTATTTACTGTGGTAATATTATTCAGAATTTATGAGTGAAGATTTGAGGTTAAAATATTTTATTTGTGTCTTAATTGTTCAATTCCAGCATTCATCCTTTTGGCTAGGGTTTGGAGTATTAATAATCATAAATTCATATTTGTTTGGTTAGGGTTTGATATATTTAAATCAGAATTTGCACATGTGCTGTTAGGGTTTGATGGGAAACCCCTTTGATCTAATTTCAGCCCTAAAAAGGACATTTCAAAATTTATACATGAACAAAGCTGCCCTTGGACTCAACAATGTCATGCTTCTCTTTTGCAATATCGCGGTTATGCAGCCACGAGTTCGTACTTGGAAAAAACAGAATATAACAAAATCGCGTCTAGTATTAACAATGTTGTGGCTATCGTTTACAATGCCTTGTATCTACTAGAATGGAGTCAAAATTTCTGTAAGATATTCTAACAATTGACTTAGCTAAAGTGTTTTTTGGGTTGTGATGTCTTATCACAAAAACAACTTTAACTTAATTATTGCCAAAACATAACCAAAAGATTGAAGAATTTAGTAAGATCAAACAAAAAGTATGTTGATGGTTTCTTTGATTATATATATATATATATAATTGTTAGACCTAAAGGATGACAATCAGATGCCTAAACACCGTAGCAAAGTACAGAAAATGAAATAAAACAATTTAAGGCTCTGAGTGTAATATAGAGGAACATAGGCTGATGCAATGTCGCAGTTGGGTCGAATGATGTTGTGGTTTTGTAGTACAATGCCATGGGTATACAGCCATGAATTTGCAAATATGCTGAGAAAAGCCTAGAACAACACAAAATCGTGTTTTAGGTCACAATGTCACATTTACACAGTTCAATGACGTGGTTGTGTAGCCGCGAGTTCGCTTCCTGCATAGACATAACACAGATAGAGACAAAGTTGCATCACAAATGGACGAAATCACATTTAATAAGAACAAACTCATAGATCCCAAAGCGCAAATTCGCAAAGGGTTTGGCAATCAACTTAGTAGTTAACCTAGACTGTGACAGTTAACCCTGATGGTTAGAGATTGATGTTGCAGCTGTCAGCTACAAACTCATATTTCCAGAGAACGATCTCGCATTTTCATAGAGCGATGTTGCAGTTTCAACCTAGAAGTGAAAATTATGGGATTTTGGGAGTTTCAGCGTCAAATTCTCCTTCAAACCTATCCTACAAGCTCAATCTTCAATACCAAAAGCTCAAGAAGGTTAAATAAAAGGAGGGCTCCCACTGTGGTCAGCATTTATATACTAGGTAAACTTTGGAATCAAAATTCAAATGCAAAATGACAACTTCAGCATGCCAACTTACTGAAAAATCAATCCAAATTCCAATTAAATACTCATGATTGGGCAATGTAGGCAAAGACAATGCAAATAACAATTGAAATAAAACAGTTATACCTCAATCTTGCAATCAATTTACCTCCAAATGCAAATGGCGTGCCCCAAATTGACAAAGTGATTGCACTTAATAGCTTGAATGTTGGATTGTCTTGTGACTCGAGACTTGGACAACATGTTGGCATGGATTGACTGATTTGTTTGACAAGATGATAGCATAAAATTTGGCTTTGAAGTTCGTGGTTTGTGCATGGGGGTGTGCATGCTATTATAAAGGAATGGAGAGAATTTCCAAGGAATTTAAAATTCCTTGGAGGATTCTAGAGTGTGGATGATTTTAGAGTGCAGAAGACTCTAGAATCCAATAAGGAGAACTATTGATGATTAGAAAGAGATTATAAATGTGATGTTATGTCCCTTTTTTCAAATAAAGTAAAAATAATAAAGTTATTATTTTAAGTTGTCTGAGTGACATACTGTTTATTTTATTTTTAAAAAATGGCAACTTGATATTACTTTATTATTATTAGAAATAAAAGAAAATGGTGAGAAAAAGGAAAAGTGGAAATAAAAGAAAAGGGTAAAAGTGAAAAGTAAAACCCTAAACGTAAAAGCATAACCCTAACCCTAAAAGTGACAATTGAATCTATATATTGAGAGCCCTCATTGTAAATCATTCAATTTTTTATTATCAATATTTTTCAATTGATTGAGCCTTCTAGTTTATCGGTTTTTAGCATAAGGAGTCGTGAAGACGAAAACCCTCACCATTCTAATTTAGGTTTGAGGATGAAAACCCTCTAAACCTTTGAGATAATTTCATCCAAAAATTACAAGTGTTCTACATCGAAATCTTCAAATATCAATTTAGATTTAGTTTCCACCAGGTGCAGAAATAACATCACAACTTATAGTAGGGTTTCAACGCCCAATACAAAGAACACAACTGATAGTAATTTTTCTAGAGCTAACTAGGGGATCACAAGGGTTTCATAAAGTATTCTTTTGCCTTTTTAAAGATCCAGGTTTGCAAGAATAAGAACGAATAAATTCTAGCATTTTAGCAGCAACACACTACCCTTCCAATAGCAAGTACGAGGTTGGAATTTCATAAATATTGTTAGCATTCCTTTGTCATCTGATTTTGGCAATAAACCCATTTTGTAAAAGGATTAAAGAATTGAAATAACACTGATCCTTGTGAAATTACAATTCTGTTATATCTTTGAAAGTAATTGTAGAATCATTTATTTAATTTGCCAATTTAAAAAACAGGGGTTGACATAAAATCCAAAACTGTTCAAGTTTGTCTAGAAAGGGACATTACAATGGTATCAAAGTTGGTATTCTTGCCAGCCTATTCGAAAGAATTAATATTTTGTAGATTTTATCTGATGCATAGCTTGTGAATCATGGAGTTAATGAGTAAAGATGATTTGGGAATAAAGATTTACAGAGCAGGGAAGAAACTTGAGCAGCGATCTCATTCAAAAAATGTTCTCAGTATTTTGGAAGAAATGGCAAACTATTTGTCCATGATAAGACAATCAGATTATGAGTCTATGTTATGGATAGTGAATCCATTGATGTCTCATTTGGCTAAGCCCAAGCTTTTGAGACAACCAGATCCAGATGTGGGACTTGTAGTTATGACTTGGATTAGTGAAATTATAAGAAAAATGGTGCTTGAAAAGCCATACAACAGCAGCATGAGGGAATTATTCCAATTAGTTGTGGAAAGCTTCCAAGCTATGGATAAAATCAAAAGCCCTTATTTTACTAAGAGGGTTATAATTTTAGAAACTATTGCAAAAACAAATCTTGTGTTCTAATGTTAAATCTTGAACGTGATGATCTTATTCTCCAAATGTTTGAACATTTCTTTGCTATTGTTCATAAGAATAATGCATAAAATATTGTTGTCTCAATGCAAACAATTATGATATTGATTTTGAATGAGTGACAATATTTTCCAGCCACTCCTATTAGTTTTATTGACTAATGTGAGAAAGGATGTGTGGAAAGTTTCACTAGAAGCGTGTGCATTGGCTAAAAGCGTGGTTGATCAATATGAATAAAAGGTGAAGCCATATGTAACAACATAAATGATAGCTGAACTGAACAAGAACTTTCAAAAAGATAGCAGCAAAAATGATTTTAGAAGACAAAAACTTTGCTTCGCATATAAAGAACCTTGGGAGCCAAGCTACAATTGTCTAGACAAAGGACATATAGAAGTGTTTCCAGATGAAGAACTAGAAAAAGTGTTAGATGCAGCAGAATCTCAAAGGGTCAAGGAAGCAGAAATTGATGAGAAATCAACATCAAAGTTAGCTAAATCACAATGGTTCAGCCAAGAGCAAACAAAGAAACTAGAACAAAAGATTGAAGAGTTACAACTGTTGATAACAGAAGAGACAGAGGTTCAAGTCCTAACAAAGTTGGATAGTATGAAAAGGCTCATTGAAGATCTAACTCTAAGTTTATAGAATGCTCAAACTATGACGGAGCACAACACTATAGGTGAGGTAAATATTGCTAGCACTAGGCATACAATAACTCTTGTAGATTTGTAAATACTAAAGAGTACATTGGAAACAATGAAATCATAATATCTACATGTGATTCAAGATAGGGATATGGTCATTGGAATTGCAGAAGAGGCCTTAACTGCATCTGAGGAAATGCAAGAAAGTGTTGATGCCCTCACTATGAAGTTTAGCTCAATCTCTTCTTTACTTTATAAGACAAAAGAACCACAAATTGTTGCAGCAATTTTCAGTGAGATGAATGGATAGAACATTTTCCATGAAGACCAGTTTCCAGGGAAGCTAGAAGATGCAAATTCAGAGTTGAGCATAACTGAGACAGTTGGAGAAGCATCACAAGGATGAATGGAATAAACATAAATATTGGTTTGGGATCCTGGTATTTACAGGACGGTTCAGGGATTGTTTGAGGACAATCTTTGGGAAGGGCAGACTGTCATGTCCCTTTTTTCAAATAAAGTAAAAAATAATAAAGTTAATATTTTAAGTTGTCTAAGTAATATATATATTTTTTTAAATGTGACAACTTAATATTACTTTATTATTATTAGAAATAAAATAAAATGATGAGAAAAAGGAAAAGTGAAAATAAAAGAAAATGGTAAAAGTGAAAAGTAAAACCCTAAACCTAAAAGTATAACCTTAACTCTAAATTGACAATAAGTTTGTATATTGAGTCTTTATTGTAAATCATTCAATTTTTACTATCAATATTTCTCAATTGATTGAGCCTTCTAGTTCATCGATTTTCAGCATAAAGACAAAACCCTTTATAGTTGGAATGAATTGTGAGGATGAAAACTTTTCACCATTCGGATTTAGGTTTGAGGATGAAAGCCCTCTAAACCATTGAGGTAATTTCATCCAAAAATTACAAATGTGCTACATCAAAATCTTCATATATCAATCCAGATTTAATTTCCACCAGGGGCAGAAATAAGATCAAAACTTATAGCAGGGTTTCAACTGCCCAGTACAGAGAACACATCTGATAATAGGGTTTCTAGATCTAACCAAGGGATCACAAGGGTTTCATAAAGTATTCTTTTGCCCTTTTAAAGATTAGGGTTTGCAGGAATAAGAACAATGAATAAATTCCATCATTGTAGCAACAAAACACCTTCCAGTAGCAAGTATGAGGTTGGAATTTCATAAATATTGTTAGCATTCCTTTGTCATCTGATTTTGGCAATAAACCCATTTTGTAAAAGGATTAAATAATTGAAATAAAGCTAATACTTTCTTGTGAAATTACAATTCTATTATATCTTTGAAAGCAATTGTAGAATCATTTATTTAATTTGTCAATTTAGGTTTACGTAAAATCCAAAATTGTTTAAATTTGTCTAAAAAGGGACATTACAATGGTATCAAAGCTAGTATTCTTGCCAGCCTATCGGGAAGAATTAATATTTTGAAAATATTATTGGATGCATAGACTGTGAATCATGGAGTTAATGAGAAAAGATGATTTGGGAATAAAGCTTTATAGAGGAGAGAAGAAACTTGAGCAACCGCCTCATTCAAAAAATATTCTACGTAGTATTTTGGAGGAAGTGGCAAACTGTTTGTCTATGATATGACAATCAAATTCTGAGTTTATGTTATGGACATTGAATCCATTGATGTCTCATTTGGCTAAGCTCAAGCTTTTGGGACACCCATATCCATATGTGAGACTTGTAGTTATCACTTGTATTAGTTAAATTACAAGAATAACGGCCTTTGAAGATCCATACAACACCACCACCATGAGAGAAGTATTTCAATTGATTGTGGAAAGCTTCCAAGGTATGGATAAAATCAAAAGTCTTTATTTTGCTAAGAGGGTTATAATTTTAGAAATTGTTGCAAAAACATATCTTGTGTTCTAATGTTAGATCTTGAATGTGATGATCTTATTCTCCAAATATTTGAACATTTATTTGCTACTGATTATAAGAATCATATAGAAAATATTGTTGCCTCAATGCAAACAATTATGATATTGATTCTGAATGAGATTGGTGATATTTTCTAGTCTCTCCTATCAATTTTATTGACTAATGTGAGAAAGGATGTGTGGGAAGTTTCACTAGCAACACGTGCATTGGTTAAAAGTGTGGTTGATCAATGTGAATAAAAATTGAAGCCATACTTAACAACATAAATGATAGCTGAAGCCTGAACTGAACAAGAACTCTCAAAAAGATAGAAACATAAATGATCTTAGAAGACAAAAACTTTGTTTCTCATATAAAGAACCTTGGGATCCAAGCTACAGTTGTCTAGGCAAAGAACATATAGAAGTGTTTCCAGATGAAGAACCAAAAAAATTGTTAGATGCAGCAGAATCTCAAAAGGTTGACGCAGCAAAAATTGATGAGAAATCAATAACATCAAAGTTAGTTGAATTACAACAATTCAACCAAGAGCAAACAAAAAAACTAGAGCAGAAGATTGAAGAGCTACAACTATTGATCAAAAAAATTGTTAGATGCAACAGAATCTCAAAAGTTGACACAACAGAAATTGATGAGAAATCAATAACATCAAAGTTAGTTGAATTACAACAATTCAACCAAGAGCAAACAAAAAAACTAGAGCAGAAGATTGAAGAGCTACAACTATTGATAACATAAGAGAAAGAGGTGCAAGTCCTAATAGGGTTGGATGGTATGAAAAGGGTCATTAAAGATCTAACTCTAAGCTTGCAGAGTGCTCAAACTGCAGCAGAGAACACCACCATGGGTGAGGTAAATGTTGTTAGTACTAGGCATGCAGTAACTCTTGTAGATTTGCAAATAGTAAAGAGTACATTGGAAACAATGAAATCGGAATATCTGTGTGATTCAAGACAAGAATATGGTCATCGAAATTGCAGAAGAGGCCTTAATTGTATCTGAGAAAATGCAAGAAAGGGTTCATATCCTCACTATGAAGTTTAAGTTTGTTTTTAATTCACTTCATAAGACAGAAGAACCACAAATTGTTGCAGCAGTTTTCAGTGAGATGAATGGAGAGAACATTTTCCATGAAGAATAGTTTCTAGAAAAGCTAGAAATGCAAATTCAAAGTTGAGCATAACTGAGACAATTGGAGAAGCATCACAAGGAGGAATGGAAGAAACATAAAGATTCGTTTGGATCTTGGTATTTACAGGGCAGTTCAAGTGCAACTTGAAGACAAGCAATCTTTGGGAAGGGTGGACTGTCATGCCCCCTTTTTAAAATGAAGTAAAAAATAATAAAGTTAATACTTTAAGTTGTGTAAGTGACTTATTTTTTATTTTATTAAAAAAGTGACAAGTTAATATTATTTTATTCTTATTAGAAATAAAAGAAAATGGTGAGAAAGGGGAAAAGTGAAAATAAAAGGAAAGAGTAAAAATGAAAAGTATATCCCTAAACCTAAAAGTATAACCGTAACTTTAAAATTGACAATTGAGTCTATATATTGATAGTCCTCATTGTAAATCATTCATTTTTGATTTTCAATATTTATCAATTGATTGAGTATTCCAGGGCATCGATTTTCAACGTAAGAATGAAAACCCTTATAGTTGGAAAGAATTGTGATGACGAAAACTATCACCATTTGGATTTAAGTTTGAGGACAAAAACACTCTAAACCTTTTAAATCTTCAAATATCAAGTAAGTAGATTACTAGGGTTTCAGATTTAGTTTCCACCAGGTGCAAAAATAATATCACAACTTATAGTAGGGTTTTAGTCGCCCATTACAAAGAACGCAATTGACAGTAGGATTTCCAGAGCTAACCAAGGGATTACAAGGGTTTCATAAAGTATTATTTTGCCCTTTTAAAGATCAGGGTTTGCAGGAATAAGAACAACGAATAAATTTCAGCATTTAGCAGCAACACACTATCCTTCCAATTGCAAGTATAAGGTTGGAGTTTCACAAATATTGTTAACATTTCTTTGTAATCTGATTTTGGCAATAAACCCATTTGTAAAAGGATTAAAGAATTAAAATAACGTTGTTACATTCTTGTGAAATTACAATTCTACTATAATTATTTATTTAATTGCCGAATTAGAAAAGAAGGGTTTACGTAAAATCTGAAATTGTTCAAATTTGTCTGGAAAGGGACATTACATGTGATTTGTAAGCGAAAGTGAGGGTAGGTGAGCATAGGCAGGAGGGAATTTAAAATTCATAAAATAATGGATAAGTGGGATTAGTGTTAAATGGGATTGTTAGTAGGGGGATTAATTGAAATGGGATCATATAAGGTTGATACATGATATGAGGGATCGAGGAGATGTTAGAACAAATTATGGATGAAATTAGCATGACAAAGGAGCGAGCAAATTTTGATGTATACATTTCTTTCTAACGTTTAATGTGACCAGTATCATTAATTCTTAGGACTCCGATCATGGTATTGAATGTTATAATCCCAATACTAGAAAGTTCAAAAGAGAATTATTAAGAGATGAAAAATCTTTCAATAATTTATGCCTAGTGTTTGTGTGTATATTTCTCCAAATGTGAATGGAGATGTAACAATATAAGGTATGAAGGGATGATAGAACTGTAGAAACCCCTGTTTCCCTGATTTCTGAACTGAATGTTTCTTGGACTGTTTTTGTGTATTTTGATTTTTTTGTGTTTTTGCATGAATAAAAGAATGCGATTTTGCAAGATAATTTCGTATAAATTCAAATAAATAAACAAATAGCAGTATATTCTTTTAACTGGCTAATTTATGATCTTATAATTCATTCCAGATGATTACAATAGAAGATCTCTGACATGCATACAAAAATATTATAAAATATTGTTCAAAACCCTGATTTTTCTGCAATCTAAAAAAACCCTAGATCTGGTACGGCTGCAATAAATAAACTTTTCTCCTTGCTTCAGATGATCCAGAATGATGCTAGATAAATAGGCACTCCACTGGGTATCGGCAGACTGGTCAAAAAGAGAGCAATTTGCTCTAAAAGAAAAAACACACCCCTACTGGTACTGTACGACCTGGTACAAAACCGTACGGATTTCGTACATCAGCAATTAAAACAGTACGGCCTGGTATGGCTGGTCTCCAGATCTCAAGAAAAGTGGCGCCAATATGGTAGATCTCTTTCTGGATGATTTTCGGCTCTAAACCCTGAATATATAAATCCCTGTGAATCTCTGTAATAACTTCTGTATGAAGTTATCTCTCTTCCTGGCAATAGATCAGCGGGTATCTCACAACTTCTGAATTGCACACACTGAAAATTGCACGTTCTCCAATGCAAATTGAATACTGGAACCCTTGGCTCTATTTTCAAAAAAATACTTAGCAAAAATTGGCTTCAATCATGAATGGCACGATTCCCAATGAGAAACCCTTATATTCTTGAAAAGTGCGCTTTCCCTAATTAGGGTTTCATAATTAAAAATTTGGATTTTCTTTTAATTTTTTCATAGTTCAAAAATCACATTTTTTATTATTAAAAACGGCCCCCTTCATAATGAGCGCCCCTTAGTCAAAACCCTTAAGTTGTAATATTAAATATTATAACTTTATGATATAGCTCTGAATAATTAATATTTAATTAAATCAATTAAATATTAATATCTCCCTCAATACATATCCGATGCTCGAACTGTCTGAAGCTGGTGAACAAGGGAGTGATTCCGCACATGACCAGACCATAGCAGGGGTGCTCCGCTGAGTGTCAAATATCCCTAAAATATAGCAACTCAGGAAAACGGTGTCCGAAAGAGCCCGAACGAAAGCCAACCGAAAAAATTATGATAGTCAAAGCCAAGCCAAGCTCCATCAAGACCCTCTATCCATCCTATCAGCCTACGAGAGTCGCATAATAGGCTAATCATCAACTCTGAAAGATGTCAACTGGAATGGGACATGACAGTCCGCCCCTCCTGAAATTGCTTGTCCTCAAGCAATCTCAACTCTGGATGCTGCAACATATCCTCGCTCTCCCATGTCGCATCCTCCACTGGCAAATCTCTCCACTTTACCAAATATTCCCTGATAGTCCTCCTACGCAACTGTCTCTCTCTGTACTCCAGGATAGACTCAGGTACTAAAATCAACTTTCCCTCATCATCTAAGGGAGGTAAAACTGTAGAAGGTACCACACGGTGTCCCAACGCCTTCTTGAGGCGTGACACATGAAAAACATTGTGTACCTGCTCTCTGCCGGAAGCTCTAGCTCATAAGCCACCTCTCCAACACGCCTCAGGATCCTGAAAGGACCGTAATAACGTGGCTTAAGCTTCTCTGCCCCACTCTTCCTAAGAGTAGATTGACGGTAAGGCTGCAGCATAAGATAAACCATGTCACCCACATCAAAAGATCTCTCTGTCCTCCTCTGATCTGCGTACTGCTTTTGCTGATTCCGTGCCTTGGCAATATTCTCCTTGAGAGCCCTCATAGTATCCTGACTCTCCTGCAACAAATCTCCAGCACTCGGCACTCTACTGTCACTCAGTAGCAAATCCAGAAAACTCGGCGTCTCATATCCATACAACGCCATAAAAGGGGACATCTGAATGGTCATATGGAAGGTCGTGTTATATCAATACTCACACAAATGAATCCACTTGACCCATGCCTTTTGCTGCCCTGCAATATAGTTCCTGAGGTAACCTTCCACCCATTTATTCACTATCTTTGTCTGTCCATCGGTCTGCGGGTGGTAACTGGTGCTCGGCGTAAGCTCGGTCCCACAAATTTTGAACACCTCCTGCCAGAAGTGACTCAAGAACCGACTATCCCTGTCGCTCACTATGCTTCGAGGCAACCCTTGCAGTCTGAATACCTCTTGGAAGAAGACCTCTGCTACCTGTGTAGCTGTGTAAGTAGTGGTAATCGAGAAGAAGTGGGCATACTTCATTAACCGATCCACGACCACATATATGCAATCTCGTCCTTGGGCTTTAGCAAGCCCGTAATGAAATCTATCGACAGGCATTCCCACTTCCTGTCAGGAATCGAAAGTGGCTGCAATAATCTTGCTGGGTACGTGTTCTCCTGCTTGTTCTACTGACAAACAGGGCACTCACGCACATATTGAAGAACATCTGCCTTAAGTCCTTTCCATGTGAATCTCTCCCGAATCTGCCTATAGGTTTTGAAATACCCGGGGTGTCCTGCAGTAGGTACATCATGAAAGGCTCGCATGATAATGTTCTTCACTTCTGATCCTGGGATCAAATAAACCCTGTTCTTGTAAATGATCAAGTCATTCACAAGCGTATATCTGGTATCAATTGTCGATCCCTCAACAATGCTGGATGCCCATGAATCCTTGGCATACTCTGCCACAATCATATGTCTCCAATCCTCTGTAATGTGAACCATAGTACTCAAATAAGGCCTGAGTGAGAGAGCGTCGGCCACTACATTCTAGGTGCCCTTGATGAAAGAGATGTCAAAGTCATATGCCTGTAATTTGCTCACCCACTTCTGTTGACGATCATTGAGATCTCGCTGCCCCAAGAAATGCCTCAAGCTGTTATGGTCAGTTTTGATGCAAAATTTGCTGCCAACAAGATAATGCCTAAATTTTGCCAAGGCATGCATTATAGCAAGTATCTCCTTATCGTAAATATTGTAGAGCCTCTCTGGCCCCCTGAGCTTACGGCTCTCATACACTATAGGGTGCTTGTCCTGCATAAGCACCGCTCCAATGCCCTCTCCTGAAGCATCGCATTGAAGCTCAAAAGGCTTCAAAAAATCTGGTAGTGCCAACACGGGGCACGTAGTCATCAACTCCTTAAACCTCACGAAACACTCCTGTGCCTCAGGTTTCCAACAAAATGCACATTTTTTCAACAAATCTGTCATAGGGGCTGCATGACGTGAATAACCATTCACGAATCTACGATAAAATCCACACAAACCTAGAAATCCCTACAGCTGTGTAAGATTCGCCGGAGTAGGCCAGTCTATGATAGCGCGGAACTTCTCAGGATCCATCCGCACTCCCTCTGCACTGATAATATGACCCAAGTATAACAATTCGGTCATCCCCAAATCACATTTGGCCTCCTTGGCGTATAAGGACTCCCTCTCCAAAATACTGAGTACGGTCTCCAGATGAGCCAAATGCTCCTGCCAAGTCCTGCTGTATATAAGAATGTCATCGAAGAAAACAAGTACAAATCTCCTCAGCAGTGAATGGAAGACTCTGTTCATGGTGGACTGAAATGTCGTTGGCGCATTGGTGAGCCCAAATGGCATCACCACAAACTCATAGTGTCCACAATGACAACGGAAAGCAGTCTTCTCAATGTCCTGCTCACGAACCCTGATATGATGATATCCTGACCTTAAGTCTATCTTCGTGAAGTAGCATGCACCATGGAGCTCATCAATAAGCTCATCGATACGAGGTATAGGATATCTGTTTTTCATAGTCCTCTTATTCAGGACTCTGTAGTCTATGCACATGCGTAGGGTGCCATCCTTCTTCTTCACCAAAACAACTGAAGAAGCGAATGGTGATTTGCTAGGTCGAATGTGACCCATAGCAAGTAACTTCTTGATCGTTTTCTCGATCTCATCTTTCAACCGCTTAGGATGCCGATAAGGAGTAATCATAACGGGCTTAGCGCCCTCCTCAAGCTCAATAATGTGCTCAATGCCCCTGTCTGGAGGTCTCCCTAGTGGAATGTCACTGAATACCTTATCATGCTTGATTCTCAACTGCTGAATGTCAAGATGATACTCAGTCTTCTGCTGTCCCTCTTGTATTGGTGCCAATGTGCACTCGGCAGCCCACTCTACCATGTCGTGTCGCATGAGCCTCTCCATCCGATGAAAAGAAATAGTTTTGATGTTGCTGTCCCGTATTGCCTTTAGAATATTTGTCTTCCCATCAACATCAAAACAAATCTCCATGTCCTTGAGACGAAGAGTGACTTCCTCAAGTGAATGAAGCCACTTCATGCCCAAGACTAAATCTATATCTCCCATGTTCACCACATAATAATCAGCTTTGAACTCATAGTTGTTCAAGCGCAAGGGGAGATCTCTAATCATCCGTTCACACCTGAAAGTGTAACCGTCGGCCACCTTAACTCTAATGCCCTCGAAATCCTCGGTAGTGAGTCCACGCTTCTCCACAAATCTAGCATCAATAAAATTATGTGTGGCTCCCGTGTCAAGAAGGGTTATGACCCTCTGTCCTGCCAAAACTCCACGGAGTCTGAATGAACCCTCCTGCTGAATGCTAGATAGGCGTGCCTCCTGAATCTGAAGCTCTAACTCTGCCTCTGCCTTAGGCTCTGAAGCCTCTGACTCTGACTCCTCAAAACTCTCCTGCTATTCGGAATTTTTTGATTCCGAATTCTCATAGTAGGCCCACATCACTCGATTTGCCTTGCCCTTAGGCCTCAAAGAACAATCGTGATTGGCATCATAGGGACCTTTGCAGTAGAAGCAAAGCTTCTTCCTGCGTAGATCATTAAGAGCCTCTCGATCCAAAGGTGGTGCTTCTGGTTTGCCCTTTGAATCATTCTTAAAATCTGATTTATCTTTGTTAAAATCTGATCTCTCTCTATTTCTGTTGAAGCCCTTATTGTCCCTGAATGAAGAAGTACCTCTGGAGTTGAATTTACTGGATGGGGCTGCCATCTCCATACTACGCGCCTTCTTCATAGCTTCTTGTAACGGAAGATCAAAGGCTTTGATCCAACCTCTCAATGGTTCGGATAAGCCCTCAATGAAAAGCACTGTCAATCTACGATCTGAAATGTTTGGCACTATGATTGCCAACCGCTGAAACTCCCCAATGAAGGACTCCAAGTTACCTGTTTGTTTCAACTATGCCAAATCTCGGAAGTAAACCTCTGGATCTTTCTTGTCAAACCTCTCAACCAACCTATCCACAAAGTCCTGGTACTCTGTCACCTGATTATGCTGAAGTGTTACCATACCTTGGTACCACCAATCATGTGCTACTCCCTCCAAGTGCAAAGTGGCATATTTGATAGCTTCTATCTCTGTCATTGGCCTCAATGCCAAAAATGTGTCAAGCTTATGAATCCAAGCTTGAGCTGTCATCTTACCACTACTGTCAAAAGTAGTCAAAGAAAGCTTGCCTGTAGCCTTCTTCAGCTCACTAAGTTGACCTCTAGGTCTCTTGTCCTGTCTAACTGATCTGTAATGCTCTCTCATCTTATTTACAAAACGATCAAAAGACATCCTCTCCCGAACCTGAGGAGCTAATAAGTCCCACTCATCATTTGCAGCCATGAGTGCATCTGCAAATAGGGGGTCTCCTGCCGCCTCCTTTGCTGGAGCTTCTGGGTCCTCCTGAACAAATGTAGGACGTGTAGGCCTATCAGCTGTTCTGGAATAGGTCTGTTGTGGTCTCTGATTAACTGTAGCGCTCCGATTATCCCCTTGTTCCCCATTCTGTCTAACAGGTGGGTTCATCCTTTCTACCATAGTAGTAAGTGCCTGAAGTGTCTGCGCCATCTGTTGTTGTCCCGTAACCATAGCACGGAAGAAGTCTCTGGTATCCTGGTCCTCATTATTCCTGTGCCCCGGGGGTGGGCTACCCTCACCCTTGTCACTCATGATGACCGGCTGTTGTTCTAAAACCTGTTCGCCTTCAAGTAAGGCTCTCCTGCGTGTGTAATACCTGTGTGGTCCCAAATCTTGTGGCTGCATAAGATTGCTAAACCCTCAGGATGGCAGGATTTAGCTCTGATACCACTGTAGAAACACCTGTTTCCCTGATTTCTGAAACTGAATGTTTCTTGGACTGTTTTTGTGTATTTTGATTTTTTTGTGTTTTTGCATGAATAAAAGAAGAATGCGATTTTGCAAGATAATTTCGTATAAATTCAAATAAATAAATAAATAGCAGTATATTCTTTTAACTGGCTAATTTATGATCGTATAATTCATTCCAGATGATTACAATAGAAGATCTCTAGCATGCATACAAAAATATTATAAAATATTGTTCAAAAACCTAATTTTTTTGCAATCTAAAAAAACCCTAGATCTGGTACGGCTGCAATAAATAACATTTTCTCCTTGCTTCAGATGATCCAGAATGATACTAGATAAATAGGCGCTCCACTGGGTATCGGCAGACTGGTCAAAAGAGAGCGATTTGCTCTAGAAGAAAAAACACGCCCCTGATGGTACTGTAAGGCCTGGTACAAAACCGTACGGATTTTGTACATCAATAATTAAAACAGTACGGCCTGGTACGGCTGGTCTCTAGATCTCAAGAAAAGTACCACCAATATGGTAGTTCTCTTTCCTAGATGATTTCTGGCTCTAAACCCTGAATATATAAATCTCTGTGAATCTCTGTAATAACTTCTGTATGAAGTTATCTCTCTGCCTGGCAATAGATCAGTGGGTATCTCACAACCTCTGAATTGCACACACTGAAGATTGCACGTTCTCCAATGCAAATTAAATATTGGAACCCTTGGCTCTGTCTTCAAAAAAATACTTAGCAAAAATTGGCTTCAATCATGAATGGCACGATTCCCAATGAGAAACCCTTATATTCTTGAAAAGTGCACTTTCCCTAATTAGGGTTTCATAATTAAAAATTCGGATTTTCTTTTAATTTTTCCATAGTTCAAAAATCACATTTTTTATTATTAAAAACGGCCCCCTTCATAATGAGCGCCCCTTAGTCAAAACCCTTAAGTTATAATATTAAATATTATAACTTAATGATATAGCTCCGAATAATTAATATTTAATTAAATCAATTAAATATTAATATCTCCCTCAATACATATCCGATTCTCGAACCGTCTGAAGCCGGTGAACAAGGGAGTGATTCCGCACATGACCAGACCATAGCAGGGGTGCTCCGCTGAGTGTCAAATATCCCTAAAAAATAGTAACTCAGGCAAACGGTGTCTGAAAGAGCCCAAACGAAAGCTAACTTGAAAAATTATGATAGTCGAAGTCAAGCCAAGCTCCATCAAGACCCTCTATCCATCCTATCAGCCTACGAGGGTCGCATAATAGGCTAATCATCAACTCTGAAAGATGTCAACTGGAAGGGGACATGACAAGAACAATTTCCAACATACATGACTATTAAAAAATTAAATGTATCCCAGTGATTATGTAATGTTCCTTTTTCAATCCTAGCTCGCTAAGGAGACCTTTGGCCCAATTTGACCTTGCGTGGGCAAAAAGGGAATACAAGGGAAACTTGGTTCTTGTTCAAGTTGCTAAAAAGTGACATGTCGACAACTTCTTTCTAAATTGAGTTATAATAAGGAAGTGCAAATCTCTTATTGGATATAAGTCGACCTTTAATTTAGAAAGTATATTGGAGGGAAAAGGGGTATAAAGAGAGATAGAGATATCTAATTTTGGGTATCTATCTATTATCTTCGAATAAATTTTTGGTTGCTAATCACGATTGCTTGCATTGCAGGTGGTGAGGACGGAAACCCTCATTAGTTTCCATATTCGGGGATGAAAAACCTCCAATACTCAATTGGGGGCCTTATTCAAAGGTCTCACTTGTTTTGGAAATTCATCTTCGGTCGTCTGGTTCAATTGTAGGGAGTGGTGAACGTGCTAGGACAATATGTAGCGTATTTGGAGTACAACAAACCACCTTAGATAGCTTGGGAAGGGCAACGAACCTGTTTTGGGGGTCTTAGAGGCTCCACGCAGGGTTTGGAAGGTCTTGAAGGGACAGTGTAGCAGTGGATCAGCCACTTTGGCGTCAATGGAGCCGTTATCCAGCCACTTGAGTGTGGTGACTTGCTTGGGAAGCTTGGACAACCATTTTTAGTATTGTTTGATGGTCGAAAAAATTCAATCTCTTTCGCCATGAATTGGGTAATATTTTCTAATAATTTTTAGGCCCAATTTGAGGTGAAAAATTAGACCTATGGATTCAAATAAATATTTTGGATATTTTTCAATTTAATGTGGGGTTATTCAATGTTGGAAATTTATTGTTTTGTTCATAAATCGTTATTTTCAGAATTTTGTATTTGCTGCTAAATTTTCACAATAAAAAACCAGAGTTTGTATTTTCAGTTTAAGGGTTTTTACATAATTTCGGAATTGCATAATACATCCTAAAGGGGACCCTACAGTGGTATTAGAGCCATTTCTTGCCCAACTATGGGGTTTGAGTGTCTTTAATGGATTGGCGACTTAAGTTCTTACCAAGGGAATAATATATAAATCCTATCAAAGAGGTATGAATGTAAATACAGAAAGAGCAACAAAAAGGTAGGGATCATCTTGAAGAAATCAATAGAAAAGCAAGACAAGAAGGGTGGACACAAAGCCAAGGTATTAAGAATCAACTTTTGAAATAGATTTCTATCAACTATGAAGCCCTAGATTCATTTAGAGTAAAGCGAAAGAATGATCCTATTCAAGAGGCATGGTTGAAAGAGAAGTGTAACAAAGATGAGGTCAAACTTTTTGCCTTTGATGAATATGATAAGAAGTCTAATATATACACATCTTATGATACCTTTGAAGAATTCTTGGAGGTATACACAGAAAATAGGAATAGAAGATTGAAGGAGAAAGATGGAAAGTTAAACCCTCAAAAGAATTCCAAGGAATAAGAAAGCAAGAGAATTCAGATCTGAAAGAGCTTAGTGAATAGCCTGTTAGCCATTTTTGGCCCACATACCAAATTTTGCCCAAGTGTGAAAAGGTAGACTTTCAAGCAAAAGTGGCAAGTTCAAACAACTTCGGGTTTTTAGAGGAGCACTACTTAAAAAACCTTATAAGTAATCAACAGTCGAAACCCTAAAGCAAGTAAGAAGGTTTGGAAAGACTGATTTGGTCTGGGCAGTGTATTTTGGGTTTCTGGGGGTGCACTACTTAATTACTTCATAAGTTGGGAGCAATCAGAAACCCGAAATAAGTAATGAGACATCAAAAGCCCGATTTGGTCTTAGAAGTGCTTCTCGGGTTCTCAAAGGGACAAGTCGTCTCCAAGGGTCATTTCCGAAAGGAGGTCCAGGCACAAATCCCGAAGGACTCTTTCATAAACAGAAGTGGTCCTCTTCAAAAAACCCGAAGGACCTTCTGCACATTTCCGAAGGGTCAGTACCTTTCTCTGAAGGGCACTCACAATACCAAAGGCACTTTTCAGGAAAATCTGAAGGTACCAGTTCATAAGGTCAAAGGGCCTTTTCTCGATTAAAAGGGGATAGTCAAGAAATCTGAAGGGATTTACATAAATTCCAAAGCGGTCAAATGCAATAAATCCAAAGGGCACCAGCAAGCAGTCAAGGCAAAGAACAAAAGAGACCGAGGAAAATTGTCCGAAAGTAAAAGTCCGAAGTAAGTTGTGAGCAATGGATAGTTTCGAAAGGAAAATTATAGAAAATAGTCCGAGGCAAAATAGACCAAGGAAAGTAGAAAAGCCCAAGAACATCAAGGTCAATGGTCAGTGAATCCAAGGGGCCAATCAATCAAGGACAAGTGGCACAAGCGCATCCAACAAGCTCAACAGATCAACGGACAGCAAGGACTTCTCCTTTCGACTCTGGCATGCAAAGTGGTCAAACAAAGATTGGAGGCATCTAGGTGGAGCAACGAACAGGCAAGGACCGATTGGGATAGTCCAAGTTGCAATAAAGAACACGCCAAGCTTTAATGCAAAGATCAAAACACTCGAACTTGGCAAGGACATGCAACTACCACCTATATGGCTTCTCGATATCCACCAAAGAGAGACTTGAATGCGGGAGGGATTCGAGAAGATTTTGCGACAATCCTAGGCAACGCTTTTCATGATCAAGGCAGTGGCGACAATAGTAGTCAGCAGCTATCAACGACTCAACGACTTCTTCCCTCTTCCTGTCTTCTCATGCGGCTCTTTCTCTCTCTTCCCCTTTCTCTATAAATATCTCGTGATTTGCCATTGTAATGGCCCCAGTTTTTTAGAATTTTGTCATCTTGCTGGGAGACAGTTGTTCATTGAGATGTTTGCAAAAACGTGCTCCTTTGACCAGGCTAAACCCTGTCAAAGTATTGTAAGAACTACCTCTTGAATGTAATGAGACTCGATTTCCATGCCTATTTCCTGTCTTCAATTAGTGCTTTAGTATGCTTGTTGCTTGGTGGGTTTGTGAATGCGTTTATTCCTAGTCCATTAGCATGTTGCTTGCCTCTTTGAAGTATTTTCAAGTTTTGTATGTCCAAATTAGTGTTCTGACTGAACCTCTTCTAGCGTGTGTTAGCTTGACCCTGAGATCGTGCAAGCCCAAGTCGCCTCATGATTGATCTAGTGTGGGTTCACGCGTAGATGAGTGTCCATTTATTTCTCGTGCATCGCCTGGTTAGCTATAATGTCCCCATTTTTACGAGCATCAGAGTTCGTAGGAATTAGCCTATCATTTGACCCTCGTAGGCTAACAATTATTGATAGAGGGCCTCATATGGCAGTTACTCGGTGTTTAGAGACATTACTCTTCAGCTGGATTCAAGTTTTGGCCTTTGCACAGGTTTTTTTGACTCAGATTGGCACACTTACTATTTTTAGTAAGTCACTATTCAGGGTTTCTATTTTTAGACAGGCATCCAATCACATGGAGAACAAGGAGAGTCGACTCTTGGCTCAGACGGCTTAACAATCAGACAAGTACATCAAGAGATATTAAAGTTTAAGTGACTTAAGTGATTTATTTAATATTTTAATATTATTATAAAGTTATAAAGTAACTTTATAATAATAAAGTCACTTTAACATAATAAAGTGCATTAAGTGAATAATTTAATGTGGAAATAAATTTTTTATCCCACATTGGCCAGGAAGGTGATTGAGCTCTCTTAAGAAAAGAATAAAAGGAAAGGCAAGAGCTCATTCTCAGCATCCAGTTGAATGAATAATATTTTGATTGATTCATCTTGTGGAGCCTAGGGTTTCTGCAATTGTCACAGTAGGCCATTGAGAACGTAAACTCTCAATTGGTAGGCAATTTTGAAGGTGTGAAATAACACCTAAATTATTGCAGTCGTGGGAAAGAATACTTCAGTTCTTTCATTTGTGCAAATTGGTGAAGTTTTCCACAAGGGTTTGAAGTTTATTGTTGGAGAACATTTATAGTTGGTTGTGAATCATCCTTCTTTGGCACAATGGAGTTATATCATTCTTGTTGGGAGGGATTATCAACAAATTATTCAAGGGTTTAAGAGCAGATTGCAAGTTTTTTCATCCGCTGCTACAGTACTCGCGTGAATAATGTCGCGCTACAGTAACTCGTGAATAGTAAAATCGCTACATTGAGATGCTTGAGTTTCACTCTTTCCCATGTAAAGTCTCTTTTCTGACCTGCATTGGAGTTTTGGGTGTTATTCTCCAGTCCTAGCGGAATAAATCAGGTTCTCAACGCACTCTGTTTGCTTACTTTTAATTTGTTTCAGACTTGTAATCAATTTGGTAAAAGTTCAATGATTGTTGTGTAAGTTCTAAGGGTATTTACCTTTTTGTTACCATGCCTATTATTGACTGAAATAAGTCCAGAATTACTGCTATGTACACTTCTGGGTGCTATCTGACCATGGCTGTGTATTAATAATGTTCTAGACTGAATCTTGTAAGTGCTGTTCAAATTCGGGGTTAATCTAGTTTGTGACAGTCATGCCTACACTCAGAAAATCCACGAAATAATTGTTGTTCTAGTCATTGCTGTTAAGGGTTCAAAATTGCATACTTTCGGTATGAACTCATAATTTCATGAAATGTAAAAGACAAATCTGTATTAAAGTCACTTGTTCCTTGTAAAGGATATTCTGGATTTGTTTTTCCAGCCTTCATAGTACTATCAGCGTACCAATCATATTTGATCATTGGCATATGTTATTTGCACTTTCTTTATTCCTTGGTGAAACATCATTGAAAACTCAAGCAAAAACCCTGACACTGAAAACATTGAAAATCAAACAAAGGCAGAAAATTGCGGTTGGTTAGAGTCCACCAGGTGTGGGTTATTACATTAGCCCTCTTAGGAACTCTTATCTCCCTTCTAACCCTTTTCCCCATGAAGTTTCATTTCAGCATTAGTTTTAGGTGATCCACCAGGAGGAACTAGCCTCTTTAAAAATCCTAGAGGCTCAACCTCACCATAGGACACCCACATCCTGAGGCGGTTCCCATGCTTATAGCTGGAAGTGGGAGAGCCTGAAAAACTCTCCCACAAGGGGGCAATTCTGTGCTATAACATAGTCCATGGAGGCACTTATCATACAAAAGGAAAGTGGGAAAAGTGTTCCAGCCCAAGAGGGAGAGAATTCTACCGTTGTGATGAGAAAAGAGAAAGGTAAGCAATTTGATTATCTTCATGATTTTAGCAAGGAGAGTGAAGGTATTGATTTTCAAAAAGGCATTAGGGATGGATATGCGTTTGAGGTGAACACTTTAATTAATTCTAAGTTGGGAGTTTTGAGTCTCATAGGTGATGGTGTTGAGATTATCTCAACAAACTCTCTTCTGGGAAAGGTGGATGAACACTTTGATGACAGCCGAAGGTATGTAAAGGAAAACCATACTTTAGATTTATTATCTCCTAAGGATTTATTGTATCACCATCATACTATGTCCTTACAATATTTTAATCATCATGAGAATCATTCTAACAATGACGATAAAATGAAGGGTACCAAATGGAAAGAGGATCTTTTCCAAGAAGTCCCTATCCATCTTCCAAGCATTCCAAAGATTAAGCTATTGCCATATGAGATGGATTTTCATGACAACTATGGGAAGGTACTTGATAAGAGTAATAATGTGAAGGGAAATCTATCAAAGGCTCCTACTTCAGCCAAAGGAGATGAGCATTATAATTACAGCGCAAGGAATGATGTTCATGCCCCATATTCAGTGCCCCATACTAAGCAGTTTCAGATTGGTGTTAAGAGGGTCAACACCCTTATAATTTCAGTTCAAGTTATGGTGGGGACAACAAAGACCTATTCCAACTTTGCCATCATTCAGAGAATGGTAAAGGGATAAAGGTAGAACCTTGGGTTCGAAATTGTCCTAAGAAGCCACAATGGGATGTACATGGAATCAAAGCAAGCAACAATGGAACAATTCAAAATTCAGATGATAAGCATGCATTTAAGGAGGTGATTTTGAATCCCAAGACGGGAGGTGTTGAAGATATCCCAACCAATATTCATCCAACAAAGGAAGGTGAACAAGTTGAGGACAGCCAAAGGTCTGAAAGTGTTGTGGATTTGTGGCTTTCTACTATGTCATTTCAGATGTATTGTCATCATGGGCATCATGTTGAATATAATGATCAAATGTTAAGTTTGATGCTTCATAGTATATCATGGCAAATTTGTGGTTATCATAGATAGCATAGTGAAAATGGTGATAGAGTGAAGAACACTTTGAGTGGCAATGAGCACATAGATCCTTTGATACAAGTTCCAAATTGTTTGTACATGAAAGTTTGGGATTCGGGTGATCTTGGGAGATACAAGAAGGGTAAGGTCTTTGAGGAGTTCAATGTTACTATTGTTAATGAATTCTTTCTTTCATGCATTTGGCTTGAAAAGAAGTTCATGAGGAACCCTAGGAAGTATGTCAGGCATTCTAACAAAGTGGTAGAATCAATGCTCATGATCCATAGATCACTCCTTAGAGCCAGATCTTACACTTTAGGACAAGGCTATGAAGAAAGTCACCATTGCTGGAGCAGCGAGATGCTTGATGTGGAAAGAGGCAGATAATGGTGTCCAACATGCCATGGAGTTGAACATTGGCTACCATCTCTCAAGGACTTATTGGAGATCAAGCTACAAGCAGATACTTATTGAATTTTCAGTCAAAGAAGGGTTGTATCCAGCCCCTAGATCCCTCACACAACTAAGTTTGGCGAAAAGTGTCATGTATGTCAGCTATTGTACCAATCTTTTATATGCTGCCAGCAAAAATACCAATCTCTTTTACACTTGTATGAAAACCATAAAAGTATTTTCAGTGACATGGTGTGAAGGAGAACTCAAGGAGGATGTGTTTTTACAAAAAAACTTCACTATTCCGGGTTGTAGAGCTGTTGTCATCCACATTTCCAGCCAACTCAACATTTTGTATGCAGATGTACAAGTAGTCCCAGTCATACACTGAAGTAATCTTTAGTTTGTGATGTTGTGAAAGCATTTTCAGTCACTATATGGTTGATTTCAGCCCCTATATCACTATCATTTTTGAATTTTCTGAAGAATTTAAAGCATGACAGTAGTTGTCATATTCTTTTTGCTGATGTTTGCAACAGAACCAGCCCCTTAACACTTTTTATGACAATCACAAGAGTGTTTTCAATCACAAGATGGAACGATGTTCCACCCACCATCAATGATGGATTCTTTGCAGTTGTTATGGAAGAATTTCCAGCCACCACAATGTTGATTGTGAGCGAGAAAATGCAACGGTACACCTACAACCATGCCTGGGGTAGCAAGAATGGACCTTTGGAAGTCCGTCACATTAATGGAAATTATGAAGAAGATGCAAGCACCGGAGGAGAGTTGAACAACATGCGTATGAGGTATGATGAAGTGGTTTAAGGAGTGATGTGGGGAGCCCTTGATTTCATTATCATGTTTGTTCTATGTGCAGGTTTAAAAATTGGGACAGCCATGCCACAAATTCCCAACTTCCACGCTGTTGTGATAAACATTTTCAACCCCTACTATACTGCTTGAATAGGGGCAAAATAGTGAACTCTTTCAACTTCTACATGATGCACTTACTTCCAATAACTCTTTCATCTCCTTTTATGGTTTTCAACTCCTACATGATGCATCAAGGAGGAATGAACTATGCACTTCCAATAACTCTTTCAACTCCTACATGGTTCATTCCCTTGATTGGGGCAAAATGAGATCAAATATGCTGCTATTATGATATTTTCAGAGTGTTGGAACAATTGTTATTAGTTAGGTACAGTTGTAAGTTGGCACCAGATTGGGGATCTTTGCAAAAGGAAGAAGTTGGGGAAAGGGTTCAGCTGAAGCAAAGCATCATGGTGGCCACTCTGGCATCCGATAAGCACCTTGCACATGTAGGAACAACCCATATGAGTGTTGATAGAAAGACTCTTATGAGTGAAAGAGTGCATAGTTTGCACATGTCCAAGGAGAGTACAATGATCATGGCATGTGACAAGCATGAGTGGGAGCAGCTAAGTTTGTTTTAAACCCAAGCAAAGGGTGAAGAGTATGTTGTTGCAGCAAAGGTGGAAGAGGTTGCCGAAGTTTTTCCACACTCTGAAGAGTTCCAGAGGTTGATTTGGAATTGTGGTATTTGTAGAAGGGTACAAGGAGTGAAGAATGGAGCTTGCAATTGCTTGAGGGCAAGCAATTTTGGGAAGGTAGAATTGTAATGTCCCTTTTTCAATGCTAGCTTGCTAAGGAGACACTTGGCCCAATTTGACCTTCTGTGGGCAAAAAGGGAATACAAGGAAAACTTGGTTCTTGTACAAGTTGCTAAAAAGTAACATGTCAGCAACTTCTTTCTAAATTGAGTTCCAATAAAGAAGGGGACTTCTCTAATTGGATATAAGTCGGCCCTTAATTTAGAAAGTATATTGGAGGGAAACGATGTATAAAGCGAGATAGAGAGATTTAATTTTGGGTATCTATTATCTTTGAATAAATTCTTGATTGCAAAGCACGATTGCTTGCATCGTAGATGGTGAGGATGGAAATTCTCATTAGTTTCTGTATATGGGGACAAAAACCCTTCAATAGTCAATTAGGGGGCCTTATTCAGAGGTCTCACTTGCTTTGGAACTTCATCTTCAGCCATCCGGCTCACTTGTAGGGAGTGGTGAACTTGCTAGGACAGTCTGTAGGGTATTTGGAGTACAAAGAACCACTTTAGACAGCTCGGGAAGGGCAGTGAACCTGTTTTGGTGGCCTTAGAGGCTCAATACAGGGTTTGGAAGGTCTTGAAGGGACAGTGCAGCAGTGGATCAGCCACTTGGGGGTCAGCAGAGCCAGTTTCCAGCCACTTGAGTGTGGCGACTTGCTTGGGAAGCTTCGACGGCCATTTTTAGTATTGTTTGATGGTCGGAAAATTCAGTCTCTTCCGCCATTAATTGGATAATATTTTCAAATAATTTTCAGGCTTAATTTGAGGTGAAAAATCATACTTATGGATTCAAATAAATATTCTGAATATTCTGCAATTTAATATGGGTTTATTTGATGTTGGAAATTTATTGTATTGTTCATACATCGCTACTTTCAGAATTTTGTATTTGCTGCTAGGGTTTCACAATTAGAAAATCAGAGTTTGTATTTTCAGTTTTAAGGGTTTCTGCGTAATCCCAGAATTGCATAATATGTTCTAAAGGGGACACTACGGATTATGCATTATGGTTAAAGGTGACTCCCACATAAAGATATTTAGGCGTAAGTGATAGTAACTGTTCATGTATCCAAATTATCTAAAATATGTACAAAATTAAAACAAGTTGCATATAGTTGGCCCATACCAAGAAAAAATGAGCTTATCTAAAATGAATCTTCCTGATTGGGTTAGACAATCCTTGCTGCTATCAACTTGATCTTCTTCTCTAGCAATTTAGTCAATACATTATATTACACATTTAGGAGAGTTATAGTTATCCATCGTTTCCCCTGTTCCATTTCAAACCCTTTCTGCATTGATGTAAGCATCCCTGCTTATGTAGACTAGATGGCTGAATCTTTAGTTTTTTTTTGTAATTGAAGATGGTAACATTTTATACTGGTAAATGTTTTGTTACTTGAAAGCATCTTTTGATTTGAGTTTTAAGATGTAAATCTCTCTCTCTCTTCTTGTACTATTGTAATAGAAATGTAGACCATGAATATAGATATTTTACCAACTTCAATCACATGTAATTTTATTTATATAATTTTACATCAATATATTGAACCAAATATTGTAAAAACTCTGGCAGACACCGAAAGAGATGAAACCCGTGCTTTTATTACTTTGGAAGTCATGATTATATTTGGAGATATTTTGAATCCATCTGCACATGAGAGCTTATGAGAGTCATTGTCATTGACAGATTTGGATACCCCAATTCATAATACCAAATTCCTTGTTCAACATATAATGCGTGCACTGGGAACAGTTCCATTTATTGGCCAGCGGATACTACTAGCTACATCTCAAAGAATTACTTCTGTTGCTGACAACTTATTTTGCATGGATCCTTTTGATCCTATGTTTTTTCAAGTGCAGGACTCCATGTTTATAATGTAACACTCTTTTTCCATTCCATCAATATTTTTTTTTCCCTTGTTTTCATCCCTACTCTATGTTTTCTTGAAGAACCAAAGATTGTAATGATGCACATTCGACATTGGATGCATATTCAAAAGAAATTAGTGACTATGTTTCTCATCTTTATTAAATATAGGAGAGAAGTGTTGAAAGTAATATGTGTATGGAGAGATTAAAATCAAATTATAAGACTTAAACCTAGATAAAATCTATATGTTAAGAAAATGACATCAAATGATGAAAACTTTTGACTGGATTAATCATTAGAAACATTTCAATAAAAAATTAGGGAAGCTGATTTAATCAGAAAATAAAATGAATTTAAGCATCAATACACAGCCTGAGAATTTTCAACCAATTGCCTCTATTGTATAGGTTGCAATTACATTTCATTCTCTAGGTTCAAAGCTAGCATTTGGAGTGCTTTAAATGCCATCCAGTGATTTTGTGGAATATCACGCCTATGGTCCTACACCTTGTATCACTAATCAAGAAGATGCATTTTTTTATTTTCATAGGGCTTAACAAAGCATATAGGTGAAAATTGTGAGGGGCAAGCATATGCTTGATCGTCGACCTTTGGACATGCATCTTAGAATATACTATTTATGCCTAATCTAGGTTTCAGAAACTTATATTTTGGCATTTTCATTATCAATTGGGATTTTTTGGTTGGTTAGTTTGGAAGGTAATTTCTCTCTATAAAAACCTCTTCTTCCGTTTTATATGGGGTTTCCCACTTTGTGTATAGTATTGTGTAATGTATTATAATATCAGTGGAGCCCTTCTCAGGAACCCTTGACCTTGACATATTTGATCTGCCTCTGTGCAAGTGATTATTTTGTCTATATTTTATTCAAAAGACGAATCAATGAAAACATAACTCAGTCATGCTGATATAGGAGCATCCAGGTTCACTTGTAATCGTATATAGACAAAAAACATCTAGTCTAACTCTTTGTAAAAATATACACTCTGTAGTTTTGCACAAGCCTGACTTGTGCGCAAGTTCTTTATGTTGTTTTGCGTTGCCTTTGCACATGTGTCAGTCCTTCGTAATGTTTTGCGCAGCCTTTATGAGTGTGCATGTAGTTTTGATTCATGTTTGTAGTTGCTTACAAAGCTATGTGTGAGTATGTTTTGAAGGTCCTTGTGTGGTGCAATGCCAATTTAGAAGATCCACATAGAGAATTGACTTTTGAAGTCTTGCAAGGTCCAATGTGCAAGCTTGGGACGTCTTATGCAAGATGTTGGTGTGCAACAGTGCAAATATGAGGATCATTGCACAAGGGGTCTTCCATACATCCTTTGGTTATTAATGTTGCAACTTAACCTTGCAAGGTTGTGACTTCCACATAACTTATCTTGTCCGCATTTTTTACTGGGCACATGTGTTCTTGTGATGTGTTGCGGATAGAGCCGTTGCAATTCCTAATCGTTTGCATTTAATTCCTTGAATCATGGGAAGTTGTTGCAATTTCATTTAATGTCACTTTGTGATGTGCTTTACCGTGATGCCATATGTTGTGATGAGTTATGGTGCTTTGGGATTGTAATGAACATTTAATGTTTGTGATGCATTATGATGTGTTATAAAAATTAATGCTAGTAGTGGGTTATTGAGCACATTATTGTAAATAGGTGGGTCTTATGCCTATATAAACATGCCCGCACACATGATTCAGCTAGTCAGCGAGCTTAAGGAAAGTATGTGAGTATTCAGAGGAATATCTAAACTTGAAAAAAAACCGCAAGTTATCAAGTAAAGATTGAATGATTTGATGCAACGCATCTCATTCGAGATTATTGTGTTATTGTCATTGCATGTGCAAGCTGTATTTTTGGCCATTGAAATCTAATAAAGAACTGCATTTATTTGTTGCCGCATTTTATTGCATTATCACGTTGTGTAATTCTAAAGGTTGCATGGTCTAAGACATGTCTTCATCAAGACCTCTAACTACAACTACATCACATGCATTCAGAAAAGCCATTATGTGTACAAACGTTATGTACTTTGTCTTATTTCTAGCTACTTGAGAAACAGAAATTCTAATCAGGTTTATGGGCATAAACAGAGTAGTAGAAATTAAGCATGCATTAGATGGATGTAAGCCCGTCTAGTTAGGTTCAAATCATTCTTCAAATATATAATAGAGCTCATAGGATCAGACATTAGAGGGGGCTTAAATCTCTTTCGGTCTCATGCACACCTGTAAAATAAAGACCATCAAATGTAATTCAATTAAAAGCCTTTGACTTTAAAAGCTTTAAAAGTTGCAAAGGAAACTCCAAAACCACCAACATAGGGCAAGTGTAAATGCTTTTACAAAAAATTAAACTTTCAATCGTCACATAACCATGAAAAAATAGGCATCAAGGATTTGCAATGAATTTGTATAGTCTTGTTTGGGATGGGCACACATTTGTAGTGCTAGGACGTCCCTAAGATTAGCAACATATACGTGTATGGTTTAGTTGTGAATGTCACCAGAATCCCCAAATGGCTTGGGGAGGTGATTTCCATCTACAAGGTAGTAAGTCTTTCTAGATATCTCATCTGCTGAAGCAATGAGAAATATCCTTAAGAACCTTGTGGGACTAAAAGGCTCTTCTAAAGAAAATAAAAAGAGAGACAGGAGGGATAAAAACAATACAGAAAAAGACTCATTCGATTTTAGTCCATGTTATCTAATCTTCCAAACACTAGAAGTTTAAACAGTAATTCATCTATAAATGTCAAATTCCTTCTTGTCTGAAACCTCAAAGAGAGAAAAGAATGTAGGTGAAAATTGAAGAGTAAAAACAAAAGGCAATTGTAGAGTGCAAAGAACAACATGAGGCAAACAATTCTCTACAATTATTCTGACTAAATCTATGTAGAATATATTTGAAGAGAGAATCCTCTTATATGGATTGGTGGGATTGATACCTTACCACCTCTTCCCAAGTTCTGATACTATTCATCTGCAATCCTTTGTAGCTAATAACATTTTTGTTCCACCTCCTAAACTGCATAGCTATGAAGAAGATTATCAGAAATGTTACATGGATTATTGGATGCATATTCAAACAAGGTGGCAACTGTAACTTATTTTCTGATTCATTAATTGACTGACAACGAATGGCTCATTAAAACCTTGGTTACAATTTAGTGCATTAGTATTTTTTCTCTGAATAAGGAGCTATTTATCTTTACCCTTAAGTATACCTTGTCAACAATGTCAAAATATCAGAGTGTGATGCTGCTCTTAGCATAACGTTACTCTTGATATTTTTTCCTTATTTTGCATTCCCATAATTTGTCCTACTTTTTTTGCAACATATTCAAAGAGGCCTTTGTGTTGTTATTCAAATCCGCTAGATACAAGTCAATAGGAAAGGGAAATCTTTAAATTGGTCTAAATGGGAGCATAGGTTGTAAATTCTTTATGTTGAATAAGCCAATAATGTGATTAAAGACGGAGATGCATAATGAGTCATATCCTTTAACACAACCATCATATCCGCATACATCACATTCAAAACACAAACCCACTCTAGAAAACTTTTGACACAAAATGCTTGCAATAAAGGTCCATATTACTCAATCAAATTGTACACGATGTAGGGGTCATTGGGTGGGATGTCCTCCAAACTAGATGAGTCTCCTAGAGGGTATCTACAATAATGTCTATTTGTCAATACAACCATACTAGCTTAAATGAACAGGGTATGATATAGATAACATGGTGATCTCATTACATTATTAACTAATCCAATCACATATTACAATGCTTTACAGATTGACATCAGTACAACATCACATTCCAAATCAGTGCGGCCCAAAGACACTACTCACAGTTCCCCAAGTTTTCATCACATATTCACTTCAGACCCGACATCAGGGGACAGACTAGATCCACCAGATCTTCACAGAGGACTTTTCCTTCTAGGCAGAGGATTAGAGGGCAGACCAGGCATCATACTGTTGGAAATTTGAGCAAGGAGACAGTTGACAGCTTTGATATCAAGATACAGAAAGCAGTCTGAGGACTGAACAGTTATCATTTCCATCTAGGGCAGCATGGAATTGTCATTGATGTCAAAGGTTAATGTCCTTGATGTCACTGAGATTGAAATTGATCATGCATTAATGCCAAAGGTTGAGTTGAGCAGACCTGTGGAGTAAATCGCGTTTGTGAAGTGCTCTTACTCAGAAGAGGCAATTGGGATAAGTCAAGAAGACTTGAGTTGAGCAGATTTGATTGAGGGAATTCATTCGGAAATATTGGTAAAGACAATTTTCTCGGACAAATTGCCCATAGCTAATAAGGGAATTCTTTCGGGAAAATGTTAAAGGGAATTCTTTCAGGAAAATTGACTAAGTCGTTGTCGGACAAATTGTCCGCAACAAAGTTTAATAAGAAAGTGAGTGTCTCTTGGAATTCTTTCGAAGAAAGTGTCTTGGAAAATCGTTCGGAAAAATTGTCTCGAACAAAAGTTTCGAAGGGATCTTTTCAGAAAGTCCGAAGGATAAGTGGACTGTTCAAAGCTTTCGAAGGGATCTTTTCAAAAATGCTGAAGGGTATGTAGACCGTTGCAAAAAGTTCCGAAGGGCAAGTGGACCTTTTCAAAAAGTCCGAAGGGCAAGTGGACCATTGTAATAAGTCCAAAGGGTATCTTTTGAACGTTGCAAAGGGCATGTTGACGCAGTGGATTGCACCCTGGACAGGAGGCCGAGCTCCTGCCTTCCACACGCAACAATGGAACCTCCCCTCTTGCCTGTGGGCTTGGCAAAATTGGGGGGAGAGTCTCTAGATAAGGGCTAGCTCCCTTTGATGCATCTGAGTTATTCCAATAAGTGCTAATATATATATATAAAATAGGGGGGTTGTAAAGGGAGAAGGATTACAGGAAAACAAAACCTAATCTAAGAGGGTGATGCACCAAATAATTAAGACCTACTCACACTCACACTCTGAACCATAAGAACACATACATACACTTTAATTAGTAAAAAGACCAGACTGCAGGAAGCTTAACAGGGAGGTTTTAATGGAACACACAGAAAAAATGACTTACCATAGACGCTATAGGAAAAGCACACTGTCTAGTAACCTCCTTCTGCCTCTGTGCTCCAAGTACAGCGCTTCTTGTCACCGGCAAGAAATGGCGCCTTATAGATATCGGGTGCGTTGGTGTCAACCCTGTAAAAGCATTAGGAAGCAATGATTGAACACAAGACTAACACTCAGACACACTCAAATAGATATCTAACCAGAATAGAGGTAAAAATGCGTTTTTATTGATTCCAGGTGAAAATTTCCAGGGCTTTGCCTTACAATGTGAAAGATGCCTTCTCCAAATGAGAAGTCTACAATATATAGAGGAAGAAAAGAGGCCTTTTGGCGCCCTTTTTACAAGTGACCCATGTGCATTCCGATCATTGGGAAGAGGGAGCCGCTTAAATATAATGTTGTGTCGGCTCCTATTTTGATCTTAGGCGTTTTAAGATATATTAAACATCATATGTGAAATTATGGGCCGCACTGTTTGTCTACAAACAAGACCACTCCTTCGAGGCAATCACGCAGCTTGTCTGCTCATCAATGCAAAGTGAAGAAAAACAGGCGCGCCGTTCGCCGTTCGCGCCTCTTTGATGATCAATTTGCAGACACTGTGTCAACTGCTGGAGTAACTCCTCGAGTCGACACCTTCCTTCGCCACTTGGACTGCTTTGTCTGTTTCTACACTTGGTTCTTTTGCCCCTTCCTAGCTTTGTCTTTCTTCTGGCCTCAAGCCTTTGAATTCTTTCGGGTTCGCACTTAAGTCTGCGAAAATCAACAGCTACTTCATTGCCGCAAATTTGACGTCCTCGGGTCCATCATCCTCCTTATCAATTCATTCGTGTCTTTTCCGCGTGCTTTGGCCGTGTTCTGCTAGTGACACGTGGCATGTTCCGCTGTGAAACAGGGGAGGACACGTGGCAGCATCCACTTAACTTATAGAAGCTTTAGGCACCTTTTGAGAGTCCTGCGGAAGATGACACGTGGTGGCTTCTGGAGGACTTTAGAAACAATTTAGGAACAACTGGGACTCATTCAAATTCCCGCGGACGATGACACTTGGCAGCTTCCACTCTCTTTAGCAATTCGTCTAGGGCCCACCACAGTCTTTACTGAACAAAAGGAAAAGACCGCGGATGTTGACACTCGTCGGCTTCTGCTGAGCTTTACAAGGGACACGTGGCACGTTTTGCTGCTCTTAGAGAAATATGTCAAATCCATCTGCAGTTGCCACTTGGCTCCCTCCGTGGAACTCTGAAGGAAGCCTATTGAAAGAAGCTTTGAAGCTCAGATGCAGACACTTGTCACGCTCTATCGGGTTTTGCAAGGGACACATGGCACATTTCGCTGCTTTTAGAGACAAATTATCATGTGTCCCGGCAGACGACACTTGGCAGCTTCTGCTCTCGGGCCTTTTCTGGTGTAAATTTGACGTTCGCGGGCCCATCACTGTTTGAAAACCAACGGCTAGTCCATTTTCCTGAAATTGACGACTTCAGAGACGTCACTGTCCTTGGCAATTCCTTCGGTTCTTCTCACCCGGCTATTTTTCCCACGGATTTTCTCTTGGCCATTTTTCCCGCGGACAAAAAGTCCGCAAGAATTATTTCGACCACTTTGCTTGACCTTCCGAATTTCTTCGGGTTTTCCTCCCGCAGCCTTTTCTCCGAGTTTCTTCGGACTTTTTGTCCGAAGGAATTCATTTGGACAAAAGTCCAAAAGAAATCAATTTATGCCTTTGCCTTGTCTTGTCTTATTTTTTGCGGGATTTCTTCCGAAGAAATTCTCTGTTCACTTCCTCGAAGGAAATTCCAACTTGCCTTGTTCATTTTGTAAGTGTTTACTGCCCTCCGCAAGGACACTTGGGTCCGGAAACTGCCCTCCACAAGGGCATTGGGATGGTCCCCTTGAACCAAGCGTTGAACCAATTCATTCGGACCGAGCCGTTGAAACAAGCCGTTGAAGCAAGCCATTGAACCAATTTATTTGAACCAAGCTGTTGAACCGATTGAGCGAAACAAGCCGTTGAACCGAGCACTTGAACCAAAGAACTGAACCAATTGAATTTGAGCCAATTGAATTGAATGGTTCAATGGTCCAAAGAAACTTTTGTAGAAGCTTACACTCTTTGAACTGGTTTTTCATCTACCAAAAGACACGCGTGCAGAGTCCGTAGAAACACCTAGACTTGTGCAAAATCAAAAAATGAAACTGGCTCAGAACAGCAGGGGAAGAAGGGGACCGATTTTGCCCTGTTGGACCAAAAATGGTCAACAAATTGGCGACTCCCAGGGGAAGCATGCCTGCTATGCTTAGAAACCAGTTGCCTTAAAATCCATTGGGCACAGAGTCAAGATGCAGCTTAAAAAAAGAAGTTAGCAACCACCTTGATACATCCCAGAATCAATCACGAAGGTTTACCCCAAAAGGAAATGAAAAAACTCACACAAAACTAAGGAAACTACTAACATGTGCAAAAGCTCTTAGGAAAAGTAGGAAAAAAGCAAGGAAAATATATACACGATGGGAGAAGGGCTCAGTGATAATGCTTAAGATGTATCCCATTAACTGGGATATACAGTTTTTCACCGTCCAACCTGGAGAGTTGGAATGCAGTATGCTACTTGCACTGAGTGATGACGTATGGACCACTCCATAGGGCGTCGAACTTCGCGTGCTTTCCAAGTTTAGCTCGGTCCTCATCCCATTTCAAAACGATGTCTCCTTCAGAGAAACCTTTTGATGAAGATTTATTGTCGAAGTCTCTTCGTCTGCTATTGGCGGCTGGTCACAGAAGCCATAGCCTGGTCTCTTGTCTCTTGGAGCTCCATCAGCTCACATAGCCTAACCTCCATGCTATTGCCTTCTTCTAATTGCAGCTGGCGAGGGAGGCCCAAGGCTGGCAACTCAAGTGAAATGGGAAGCCTAGCTTTCCTTCCATATACGAGCGTGTACGGCGAGTTACCAATTGTCCTCTTTGGTGTGACCCTATCTGCCCACAGGGTTGTTTTCAACTTGGCATGCCAAGTCCTCTGATTCTCCTCCATTGTTCGTTTGATGATTCTGATCGGATTCTTATTGGTAGATTCAGCCAGCCCATTCCCCTGTGGGTAGTAGTTGGACGAAGTGCTAAGATAGATACCATATCTCAGCGCCCATTCACTTGGTTTAGTTCCCAGAAAAGCTAACGCGTTATCTGAGATTACGGTAGCTGGAGCTCCGAATCTTGCCACTAGGTCTTCATAAAAATCCAGGACAACATTTTCGTTGGCTTCCTTCAAAGCGACAGCCTCTACCCATCTTGTGAAATAATCTGTGGCGGTCAGGTTCCACTTGTGTCCAGCACTGGAGAGAGGTTTAATCATCCCTATGAAATCAAGGCCCCATTGCATGAATGGCTGTTCTACCTAAATAGGCTGTAAAGGCATGGCAGCCAATTGTTGTTTTCCATCAAAAAGCGCGCACTTCTGGCACTTTCATACCCAGGCATGGGTGTCCCTTAATAGAGTAGGCCAGAAGTAACCAGCTCTCATTATTCTTGTTGTTGTAGCCCTAGGAGCAAAATGACCGCCCACTGGCCCATCATGGAACTCGAACAACACCCTGTCGGCCTGACTTGGGTCTAAGCACCTTAAAAGGACCCCTGAGAGATCCCTTCTGAACAGCACTCCATCAATCAAGGCATAATGAAGACACTGGAGTCTGAAATATCTCCTCTTGGTCCTATCAAGGCCCTGCGGGCACTCCCCAGTGAGAAGGAAATGCCTCATGTCTGATGTCCAATCCTTCATGACAGCTGGTTCTTCTGTTGTAGCTGCATCATGAATTAGCAGACTGTCCTCTTTTTGCTGTTTAAACTCTGTAGTAAGGTGTTCACACATGCCTTTCCCTCCTACCAGCTTGGTGATCTTGATATCCACGTCATATTCCATCACCTTAGTGATCCATCCTGCTCTCTTTTCATTCAGGTCTGTAGAAACCCCTGTTTCCCCTGATTTCTGAAACTGAATGTTTTTTGACTGTTTTTGTATATTTTTGATTTTTTTGTATTTTTGCATGAATAAAAGAATGCAAATTTGCAAGATAAATTTGTATAAATTCAATTAAATAAATATTGAAGCAGTAAACCCTTCTTCTGGCCAAACTATATTATTATTATTCTTCTCAGATGATTACAATATCATTTCTCTAACATGCATATAAAAATAATATCAAATATTGTTCAAACCCTGATTTTTTCTGCAAACCCTAGATTTGGTACAGCTGGTACGGCTGCAATAAATACCTTTTTCTCCCTCCGTCTGAAGATCTCGAATGATGCTAGGTGAATAGGCATCCAAAAGGGTATCAGCGGTTTTGTCAAAAAAGAAGCGATTTGCCCCCAATAAAAAAATGCCCCTTTGTTGGAACTGTACGGCCTGCTGCAGATCCGTATGGATTTCATACATCATCAGTAAAAATTGTACGGCCTGTATGCTAGACGCCTGATCTCAAAAAATATTACGCTAATACTGAAGATCTTTATCTGGACGATTTTCGGATCAAAACCCTGATGAAATAAATCTCTGTGAATCTCTGTGATAATCTCTGTGTGAAATTATCTCTCGCCTGGCAATAGATCAGCTGATATTTCATAACCTCTGAATTGCACCCACTGAAGATTACATGTTCTTCAATGCAAAACGAATATTGAAAACCCTTGGCTCAGTCTTCTCAAAAAATACTTAGCAAAAATTGTCTTCCACATGAATGAATGGCACGCCCTCCAATGAGAAACCCTTATATCCTATAAAAGGTGCGCTTTCCCTAAGTAGGGTTTCATAATTAAAAATTAGTGTTTCCTTCTCTTTTAATTTTTCCATAGTCTAAAGACAATTTTAATTATAAAATATAATTAAAACGACCCCCTTCATAATGAGCGCCCCCTTGATCAAAACGCCTAAGGCATTAAATTACGCCAAATAATTAATATTTAATTAAATCAATTAAATATTAATATCTCCCTCAATACATATCCGATCCTCGAACCATCTGAAGCTGGTGAACCAGGGAGTGATTCCGCACATGACCAGACCATAACAGGGTTGCTCCGCTGAGTGCCAAAAATCCCTAAAAAATAAGAGCTCAGGCAAACGTGTCCGAAAGAGTCCGAACGAAAGCCAACTGGAAAAATTCTACTAGTTGAAGCCAAGCCAAGCTCCATCATGACCCTCTATCCATCCTATCAGCCTACGAGGGTCGCATAATAGGCTAATCATCAACTCTGCGAGATGTCAACTGGAAGGGGACATGACAAGGTCTCGGTTGATCAAGAAATCTTTGATGCCGGAATGTGGAACCATGAGGTGAATTCTGCTATTAGACAGCATATGCCTGAATTTCTTCAAACTCCGTATGACCGCAAGGACTTGCTTCTCTACATATGTGTGTCTGACCTCAAAACCCTCTAGGCCTTGGCTAAAAAACGCAATTGGTTGATCTAAGTTATCAGCATTTGCTTGGGTAAGCATGGCGGAGATTACGTCTTCATTGCCGAAGGTGTAGAGGTTGAAAACTTTAGTGAAGTCAAGGCTGATCAAAACTGTCCTTTCTTTGTGCTGTCCATGTGAACTCCTCACCCTTCTTTAGCATAGAGGTCAACGGCTTGACTACCTCCACAAAATTCAGGATAAATCTCTGGATGAAATTTATCTTGTCGAATAAGCTTTGCAGGCCTTTTTTGTGCTTAGGCAAAGACAGCTCTAGGATGGAGCGAACTCTCTCTGGAGCAATAGTTAAGCCTTCCTTGGAAACAATGTGGCCAAGGAGTTTCCCCTTGTGTACAATGAACACGCATTTCCTAGGGTTGAGAGAGATAATGAACTCTCTACACCTCTCAAAGATTTGTCTGAGGTGTTTCATGTGTTGGCTCGCCTCCTTGGAGAAAACTGTCACATCATCAAGATATACCAGCACAGTGTTATTTATCAGGGCTCGAAAGGCCATGTCCATGGCTCGTTGGAAGGTGGCACCAGCATTAGACAGTCCGAATGGCATTTTTCTGTAAGCAAATGTCCCCCATTTAGTAGTGAAGGTTGTCTTGTGTTGGTCACAGTCATGCACCAAAATCTGGTTATACCCTGAATACCCATCCAGGTGAGAGAAATGTTCGCTGCCTGTCACCATTTGAAGGATCTGCTCCATGCTTGGGAGAGGATAATGGTCTTTCAAAGAGACTCTGTTGAGGTCTCTGAAATCAATGCATAGTTTGATCTCCCCATTCTTTTTTCGGACAGGAACAAGATTGGCCAGCCAAGAAGAGTGTTTGATTGGAAATATTATCTGGATTCAATCAACTTAGTGAGTTCCTTCCGCATGAGAGGCTCAATCATTGGGTTGACAGGCCTTTGCTTCTGTTTGATTGGCCTGGCACCTTCTTCCAGCTCAATGGTATGTTGGGCCAGACTTGGGTCAAAACCCTTCAAATCACTATATTCCCAAGCGAAGACATCAGCAAATTCTTGGCACAACAAGATGAAGGCCTGCCTTTCATGGTCCGTGCACACTTTTTCAAGTGCAAGCAGCTTATCTTTGAATATTTCAACCTTCTCATGGTGCTCCTCTTTCGTTGCAATGCATGCCTTGTCACTTTTCAACTAATCATCTCTATTGAAGATACTCTCTAGAGTGACCAAACCTTTGAGGAGCTTATTGTTTTTCAACTGAACAATTTGGCTGCCATATTGCTGTTGTAGCTTAACCTGGTTTTTTGTAGCAAACTCAGCGTCTTCTTACAAGAAGAGTGCTATTTGTTGGTCGCTGTCAAAGACCTGCCAGTTGGTGACGTTGTCAGGTACAGAGGGCCAGATTACTACCTTCAAGTGGCGTGAGCTGTGGTCTCGGCCTATTTCCCTAAGGATATCAAACTGGGTGCCAACTGCTGCCAACCTATCTGCTTGCTTGTTCTGCTCTCTAGGAATGGAGGTAATATTGAAAGCAAAGAAATTTTTCACTAAGTCCCATACCCTATGTTTGTAGGACTTCAATAAAGAATTCTTTGTCAAATTTTGGCCTCTTACCTGATTGACAATCAGCTTACTGTCACCAAAAACTTGCAGCTCTTTGATTCCTCTTTTCCTCACCCACTCCAAATCGTGGATGAAGGATTCATACTCCGCAACATTGCATGTGCAGAAAAATTGGAACCAAAAAGTATTTTTTCTTTGGGGGAGAAACTAGCACCGCTCCACCACCAGCTCCCAACTTACTTCTTGAACCATCAAAGAATAGCTGCCATAGACTTGAGCTTTCCTGGCTCACTTTCATTAGATTTGGTACAAAAGTACCCTCTTCATGCATGCAATAAATTCCAAGGCCTGCCTCCTCTATGAATTTGTAAGGATCATGCTCGAAGTTGTCACTTCTCCATTCATCTAAGAGCAGGTCTGCAACTCCTTCAAGGGCAGAGGATGGAGATTGGTCTACTTGGAACTCTTCTTGGTCAATAATGGCGTAGCTGACATTTGTCGCCTTGAGCGAGTATGGTTACAGATGATCTCTGTGGAGTGGCTCGGATTCAATCTTAACTTTAGTCCCATACTTGGTTCTAAAAACCAGATAAGACCAATTCGCTGCTAAGTAGCCGCCTATCTTGGATGTAAAATTCCTGGATAAGAAGATGGCAAAGTAAGGAGGGACATCCGCCACTACCACATCATGAGGAACTAAGAAGGTTGGGCAAGTGTGTAGCGTCAAGCTCAAACCTTTCACTACCCCAACTGTCTTTGTTGGTGTTCCATCCAGCGGCAGGACTCCCTTAGTCATTTCTTCGTATTTCAACCCCAGCGTGTCGGCTATGCATTTGGGCATTACCGAGGTGCTTGCTCCATTGTCAATGATGCAATTGTGCACTAAGAAATCTCCTATGACCAAGGACACATAAAAAGGGGGAACCTTTTCTTCTTTCCTGACCTGGCTTGAGGTGGAAGGCTGTCCATTCATCATCAAAACATTATCGGCTTTTGCTGGGACAGCTTGTTCATCCAGCTCATGCAATTCTTTTTGCAGCATGTCTTTTTGCCCCAGTATTGACAGTGAATCCCACAAGGAGATGTTCATGTGCAGCTTCTTCATCTGGTCAACCACATTGACTGGAGGGTTGCCTTCCTTCAAATTTTTTTTGGGATTATTTACAGTCTGAGAGGCAGGCCGAGGAACTGAAGGTACAACCAACGGTATGAAATTTGGGACCTTTTGGTTTATATGCGATGAAGAAGGTATTGCTGACGTTTGGGCAGTAGTCTGAGCTTCTTCCATTGCTCTCATTTTGAATCTTGTGTTGGCTGCGACACAATCGCCTTGATTGTCCGCAATACCCACGTAATTGACTACATAGAACTCACCTTCCAGGTGATTCATGAGAGTAGAATTAGGCTGGGTTTGACTGTTGCTCGTGCCGGGTTGCATTGAAGCCTCAAAACCTTGGAATTGGGCAGCTGCCTGATTGTCTTGTACATTTGGGTAGTGATCCGTCATTTCATTTGTATAAACAGTCTGCTCTTAACCATATCCCATGGTTGAACAACTTGGTTGTTCTTGCACCAGATTGTTTTGAACAGGCACCATGGCCTTGGATGATGAAGGAGCGCCTGGATTGTAGCCTTGAAAAAGTTTGGTCTGTGCAAACTGACCCTGTCTTTGATTGTAATTTTGGAAAGGGGGTCTATTTGTTTGACCATACTGCTGGTATCCTTGGTTTGGTCAGTTGTTTTGAGTTTGCTACCTTTTAATAGCCACTAGTTCATTTGTCACATTTTGCAATAGACTTTTGACTTCATGGAGTTCATTTGATGAAGTGGCAGCCGGCTTTTCTGTGCTAGGCAGAAGAGCTAAGGTGGGAGCAGCAGTCTGGATTGGGGGCAGCATTTCAGGAAAAAGTGGCATATGAGTCCTAGGAGCTATTTTCTCAACCTGTACTAGGCAATGCTCAGCCGCTATAGCTATGTCATAGGCGGCAGGCAGCACATGTCCTCCCATGGACTATATCATAACAGCGATATCGTTGTTCAATGCTCTTAAGTAATATAGAAAAACATAGCTAGGAGTCAGTCTTACCAAAATGGGGATTCTATCCCATGTCTTTTAAAATCGAGTTTTGAAATCCTGCATGTATTCAGGAGCTCTTTTCATTGTAGTCGGTTGCTCGGCAAGCGAGAGGTGGTCGCTCTTCTCCCCAAAATAGTTCGTCAAGAGAGTGCCCAATTCATTCCAGGAACCGACTGAATTCACGGGTAAAGTCCCATACCAGTCCAGAACTTTGCCCTTGAGAGACAATGCCAGCAATCTGGTTGCAATATTATCCTCAGTAACATTGTGAATATTGTAGAGGTTAGCAATATTTTTGATGTGTTCAATAACTGTAATGGGCCCCTCTCCATCAAAGAGAGACACACTTTTGAAGACTGCTCTTGGAATTGGGTCATAACGCGGGAGATTCAGGGGACTCTGACCACGAAAAGTCAAAAGGTAATGCCATAGCTATGACAGAATGTAACCGCGGCCTTCTTGTGTAGGTGTTCTTTACAGCGGGTTTAGGGAAGTGGTTTGCTGAATAAGGATGGGTCCTCTCAAACCTCAGTCGCTTTGCTGAGTTCAAAGGCAATTCAATGAATTCGAAGGGGACACCCTTAGCAGAAAACCGTGTGGTGATTTTAGGCATAGGAAGTCAGACTGGTCTTTGATTAAAAACTGAAGCTCTAACTAGTGGAGTCGCCAGATGTTGAAAATGGTTGGTTTTGCTGTAACAGGACCAGCATCAATCCTGAAACTTTACTAAGTGTAAAAATTGAGTCCCACCGGGCGTGCCAAAAACTGTTGACGCAGTGGATTGCACCCTGGACAGGAGGTCGAGCTCCTGCCTTTCACATGCAACAATGGAAACTCCCCTCTTGCCTATGGCCCTGGCAAAACTGGGGAGAGTCTCTAGATAAGGGCTAGCTCCCTTTGATGCATCTGAGTTATTCCAATGAATGCTAATACATATATATATATATATAATAGGGGGGTTGAAAAGGGAGAAGGATTACAAGAAAACAAAACCTAATCTAAGAGGGTGATGCACCATATAATTTCAACCTACTCACACTCTGAACCATAAGAACACATACACACACTTTAACTGGTAAAAGGACCAGATTGCAGAAAGCTTAACAGGAAGGCTTTAATGGAACACATAGAAAAAGGGACTTACCATAAGCGCTGTAGGAAAAGCACACTGTCTAGTAGCCTCCTGCCTCTTCGCTCCAGGTATAGCTCTTCTTGTCGCTGGCAAGAAATGGCACCTTATAGATACCAGGTGCGTTGGTGTCAACCCTGTGAAAGCATTAGGAAGCAATGACTGAACACAAGACTAACACTCAGACACACTCAAATATTTAACCAAAATAGAGGTAAAAATGCATTTTTATTGATTTCAGGTGAAAATTGCCAAGGCTTTGCCTTATAATGTGAAAGCTGCCTTCTCCAAATAAGAAGTCTACAATATATAGAGGAAGAAAAGAGGCCTTTTGGCGCCCTTTTTACAAGTGACCCATGTGCATTCCGATCATTGGGAAGAGGGAGCCGCTTAAAGATAATTCTGTGTCGGCTCCTGTTTTGATCTTAGGTGTTTTAAGATATATTAAACATCATATGTGAAATTATGGGTTGCACTGTTTGTCTGCAAACAAGACCGCTCCTTCAAGGCAATCACGTGGCTTGTCTGCTCATCAATGCAAAGTGAAGAAAAACGGGTCGCGTCGTTCGCCGTTCGCGCCTCTTTGATGATCAATTCGCAGACACTGTGTCAACCGCTGGAGTAACTCCTCGAGTCGACACCTTCATTCACCACTTGGACTGCTTTGTCTGTTTCTGCACTTGGTTCTTTTGCCCCTTCCTGGCTTTGTCTTTCTTCTAGCTTCAAGCCTTTGAATTCTTTCTAGTTCGCGCTTAAGTCTGTGAAAATCAACAGCTACTTCATTGCCGCAAATTTGACGTCCTCGGGTCCGTCATCCTCCTTATCAATTCGTTCGTGTCTTTTCCGCTTGCTTTGGCCGCTTTCTGCTAGTGACACGTGGCATGTTCAGCTATGAAACAGGCGAGGACACGTGGCAGCATCCGCTTAACTTATAGAATCTTTAGGCACTTTTTGAGAGTCCTGCAGAAGATGACACGTGGCGGCTTCCGCAGGACTTTAGAAACAATTTAGGAACAACTAGGACTCATTCAGATTCCCGCGGACGATGACACTTGGCAGCTTCCTCTCTCTTTAGCAATTCGTCCGGGGCCCACCATAGTCTTTACTGAACAAAAGGAAAAGACCGCGGATGTTGACACTCGTCGGCTTCCGCCGAGCTTTACAAGGGACACATGGCACGTTCCGCTGCTCTTAGAGAAATATGTCAAATCCATCTGCAGTTGCCACTTGGCGCCCTCTTCAGAACTCTGAAGGAAGCCTATTGAAAGAAGCGTTGAAGCTTGGATGCAGACACTTGTCGCGCTCCGCCGGGTTTTGCAAGGGACACGTGGCACGTTTCGTTGCTTTTAGAGACAAATTATCATGTGTCTCGACAGACGACACTTGGCAGCTTCCGCTCTCGGGCCTTTTCTGGTGTAAAGTTGACGTTCACGGGCCCATCACTGTTTGAAAACCAATGGCTAGTCCATTCTCCTGAAATTGACGGCTTCGGAGACGTCACTGTCCTTGGCAATTCCTTCGGTTCTTCTGACCCGGCTATTTTTCCCACGGATTTTCTCTCGGCCACTTTTCCCGCGAACAAAAAGTTCGCAAGAATTATTTCGACGGCTTTGCTTGACCTTCGGAATTTCTTCGGGTTTTCCTCCCGCGGCCTTTTCTCCAAATTTCTTCAGACTTTTTGTTTGAAGGAATTCCTTCGGACAAAAGTCTGAAAAAAATCAATTTATGTCTTTGCCTTGTCTTATTTTTTGCAGGATTTCTTCCGAAGAATTTCTTCTAACAAAATGTTGGAAGAAATTCTCTGTTCACTTCTCCGAAGGAAATTCCAACTTGCCTTTTACATTTTGTAAGTGTTTATTGCCCTCCGCAAGGACACTTGGGTCCGAAAACTGCCCTCCGCAAGGGCATTGGGATGGTCCCCTTGAACCAAACGTTGAACCAATTCATTCGGACCGAGCCGTTGAAACAAGCCGTTGAAGCAAGCCGTTGAACCAATTCATTTGAACCAAGCCATTGAACCGATTGAGCGAAACAAGCCGTTGAACCGAGCACTTGAACCAAAGAACTGAACCAATTGAATTTGAGCCAATTGAACTGAATGGTTCAATGGTCCGAAGAAACTTTTGTAGAAGCTTACACTCTTTGAACTAGTTCATCTGCCAAAAGACACGCGTGCAGAGTCCGTAGAAACACCTAGACTTGTGCAAAATCAAAAAATGAAACTGGCTCAGAACAGCAGGGGAAGAAGGGGACCGATTTTGCCCTGTTGGACCAAAAATGGTCAACAAATTGGCGACTCCCAGGGGAAGCATGCCTGCTATGCTTAGAAACCAGTTGCCTTAAAATCCATTGGGCACAGAGTCAAGATGCAGCTTAAAAAAAGAAGTTAGCAACCACCTTGATACATCTCAGAATCAATCACGAAGGTTTACCCCAAAAGGAAATGAAAAAACTCACACAAAACTAAGGAAACTACTAACATGTGCAAAAGCTCTTAGGAAAAGTAGGAAAAAAGCAAGGAAAATATATACACGATGGGAGAAGGGCTCAGTGATAATGCTTAAGATGTATCCCATTAACTGGGATATACAGTTTTTCACCGTCCAACCTGGAGAGTTGGAATGCAGTATGCTACTTGCACTGAGTGATGACGTATGGACCACTCCATAGGGCGTCGAACTTCGCGTGCTTTCCAAGTTTAGCTCGGTCCTCATCCCATTTCAAAACGATGTCTCCTTCAGAGAAACCTTTTGATGAAGATTTATTGTCGAAGTCTCTTCGTCTGCTATTGGCGGCTGGTCACAGAAGCCATAGCCTGGTCTCTTGTCTCTTGGAGCTCCATCAGCTCACATAGCCTAACCTCCATGCTATTGCCTTCTTCTAATTGCAGCTGGCGAGGGAGGCCCAAAGCTGGCAACTCAAGTGAAATGGGAAGCCTAGCTTTCCTTCCATATACGAGCGTGTACGGCGAGTTACCAATTGTCCTCTTTGGTGTGACCCTATCTGCCCACAGGGTTGTTTTCAACTTGGCATGCCAAGTCCTCTGATTCTCCTCCATTGTTCGTTTGATGATTCTGATCAGATTCTTATTGGTAGATTCAGCCAGCCCATTCCCCTGTGGGTAGTAGTTGGACGAAGTGCTAAGATAGATACCATATCTCAGCGCCCATTCACTTGGTTTAGTTCCCAGAAAAGCTAACGCGTTATCTGAGATTACGGTAGCTGGAGCTCCGAATCTTGCCACTAGGTCTTCATAAAAATCCAGGACAACATTTTCGTTGGCTTCCTTCAAAGCGACAGCCTCTACCCATCTTGTGAAATAATCTGTGGCGGTCAGGTTCCACTTGTGTCCAGCACTGGAGAGAGGTTTAATCATCCCTATGAAATCAAGGCCCCATTGCATGAATGGCTGTTCTACCTAAATAGGCTGTAAAGGCATGGCAGCCAATTGTTGTTTTCCATCAAAAAGCGCGCACTTCTGGCACTTTCATACCCAGGGATGGGTGTCCCTTAATAGAGTAGGCCAGAAGTAACCAGCTCTCATTATTCTTGTTGTTGTAGCCCTAGGAGCAAAATGACCGCCCACTGGCCCATCATGGAACTCGAACAACACCCTGTCGGCCTGACTTGGGTCTAAGCACCTTAAAAGGACCCCTGAGAGATCCCTTCTGAACAGCACTCCATCAATCAAGGCATAATGAAGACACTGGAGTCTGAAATATCTCCTCTTGGTCCTATCAAGGCCCTGCGGGCACTCCCCAGTGAGAAGGAAATGCCTCACGTCTGATGTCCAATCCTTCATGACAGCTGGTTCTTCTGTTGTAGCTGCATCATGAATTAGCAGACTGTCCTCTTTTTGCTGTTTAAACTCTGTAGTAAGGTGTTCACACATGCCTTTCCCTCCTACCAGCTTGGTGATCTTGATATCCACGTCATATTCCATCACCTTAGTGATCCATCCTGCTCTCTTTTCATTCAGGTCTGTAGAAACCCCTGTTTCCCCTGATTTCTGAAACTGAATGTTTTTTGACTGTTTTTGTATATTTTTGATTTTTTTGTATTTTTGCATGAATAAAAGAAGAATGCAAATTTGCAAGATAAATTTGTATAAATTCAATTAAATAAATATTGAAGCAGTAAACCCTTCTTCTGGCCAAACTATATTATTATTATTCTTCTCAGATGATTACAATATCATTTCTCTAACATGCATATAAAAATAATATCAAATATTGTTCAAACCCTGATTGTTTCTGCAAACCCTAGATTTGGTACAGCTGGTACGGCTGCAATAAATACCTTTTTCTCCCTCCGTCTGAAGATCTCGAATGATGCTAGGTGAATAGGCATCCAAAAGGGTATCAGCGGTTTTGTCAAAAAAGAAGCGATTTGCCCCCAATAAAAAAATGCCCCTTTGTTGGAACTGTACGGCCTGCTGCAGATCCGTATGGATTTCATACATCATCAGTAAAAATTGTACGGCCTGTATGCTAGACGCCTGATCTCAAAAAATATTACGCTAATACTGAAGATCTTTATCTGGACGATTTTCGGATCAAAACCCTGATGAAATAAATCTCTGTGAATCTCTGTGATAATCTCTGTGTGAAATTATCTCTCTCCTGGCAATAGATCAGCTGATATTTCATAACCTCTGAATTGCACCCACTGAAGATTACATGTTCTTCAATGCAAAACGAATATTGAAAACCCTTGGCTCAGTCTTCTCAAAAAATACTTAGCAAAAATTTTGTCTTCCACATGAATGAATGGCACGCCCTCCAATGAGAAACCCTTATATCCTATAAAAGGTGCGCTTTCCCTAAGTAGGGTTTCATAATTAAAAATTAGTGTTTCCTTCTCTTTTAATTTTTCCATAGTCTAAAGACAATTTTAATTATAAAATATAATTAAAACGACCCCCTTCATAATGAGCGCCCCCTTGATCAAAACGCCTAAGGCATTAAATTACGCCAAATAATTAATATTTAATTAAATCAATTAAATATTAATATCTCCCTCAATACATATCCGATCCTCGAACCATCTGAAGCTGGTGAACCAGGGAGTGATTCCGCACATGACCAGACCATAACAGGGTTGCTCCGCTGAGTGCCAAAAATCCCTAAAAAATAAGAGCTCAGGCAAACGTGTCCGAAAGAGTCCGAACGAAAGCCAACTGGAAAAATTCTACTAGTTGAAGCCAAGCCAAGCTCCATCATGACCCTCTATCCATCCTATCAGCCTACGAGGGTCGCATAATAGGCTAATCATCAACTCTGCGAGATGTCAACTGGAAGGGGACATGACAAGGTCTCGGTTGATCAAGAAATCTTTGATGCCGGAATGTGGAACCATGAGGTGAATTCTGCTATTAGACAGCATATGCCTGAATTTCTTCAAACTCCGTATGACCGCAAGGACTTGCTTCTCTACATATGTGTATCTGACCTCAAAACCCTCTAGGCCTTGGCTAAAAAACGCAATTGGTTGATCTAAGTTATCAGCATTTGCTTGGGTAAGCATGGCGGAGATTACGTCTTCATTGCCGAAGGTGTAGAGGTTGAAAACTTTAGTGAAGTCAAGGCTGATCAAAACTGTCCTTTCTTTGTGCTGTCCATGTGAACTCCTCACCCTTCTTTAGCATAGAGGTCAACGGCTTGACTACCTCCACAAAATTCAGGATAAATCTCTGGATGAAATTTATCTTGTCGAATAAGCTTTGCAGGCCTTTTTTGTGCTTAGGCAAAGACAGCTCTAGGATGGAGCGAACTCTCTCTGGAGCAATAGTTAAGCCTTCCTTGGAAACAATGTGGCCAAGGAGTTTCCCCTTGTGTACAGTGAACACGCATTTCCTAGGGTTGAGAGAGATAATGAACTCTCTACACCTCTCAAAGATTTGTCTGAGGTGTTTCATGTGTTGGCTCGCCTCCTTGGAGAAAACTGTCACATCATCAAGATATACCAGCACAGTGTTATTTATCAGGGCTCGAAAGGCCATGTCCATGGCTCGTTGGAAGGTGGCACCAGCATTAGACAGTCCGAATGGCATTTTTCTGTAAGCAAATGTCCCCCATTTAGTAGTGAAGGTTGTCTTGTGTTGGTCACAGTCATGCACCAAAATCTGGTTATACCCTGAATACCCATCCAGGTGAGAGAAATGTTCGCTGCCTGTCACCATTTGAAGGATCTGCTCCATGCTTGGGAGAGGATAATGGTCTTTCAAAGAGACTCTGTTGAGGTCTCTGAAATCAATGCATAGTTTGATCTCCCCATTCTTTTTCCGGACAGGAACAAGATTGGCCAGCCAAGAAGAGTGTTTGATTGGAAATATTATCTGGATTCAATCAACTTGGTGAGTTCCTTCCGCATGAGAGGCTCAATCATTGGGTTGACAGGCCTTTGCTTCTGTTTGATTGGCCTGGCACCTTCTTCCAGCTCAATGGTATGTTGGGCCAGACTTGGGTCAAAACCCTTCAAATCACTATATTCCCAAGCGAAGACATCAGCAAATTCTTGGCACAACAAGATGAAGGCCTGCCTTTCATGGTCCGTGCACACTTTTTCAAGTGCAAGCAGCTTATCTTTGAATATTTCAACCTTCTCATGGTGCTCCTCTTTCGTTGCAATGCATGCCTTGTCACTTTTCAACTAATCATCTCTATTGAAGATACTCTCTAGAGTGACCAAACCTTTGAGGAGCTTATTGTTTTTCAACTGAACAATTTGGCTGCCATATTGCTGTTGTAGCTTAACCTGGTTTTTTGTAGCAAACTCAGCGTCTTCTTACAAGAAGAGTGCTATTTGTTGGTCGCTGTCAAAGACCTGCCAGTTGGTGACGTTGTCAGGTACAGAGGGCCAGATTACTACCTTCAAGTGGCGTGAGCTGTGGTCTCGGCCTATTTCCCTAAGGATATCAAACTGGGTGCCAACTGCTGCCAACCTATCTGCTTGCTTGTTCTGCTCTCTAGGAATGGAGGTAATATTGAAAGCAAAGAAATTTTTCACTAAGTCCCATACCCTATGTTTGTAGGACTTCAATAAAGAATTCTTTGTCAAATTTTGGCCTCTTACCTGATTGACAATCAGCTTACTGTCACCAAAAACTTGCAGCGCTTTGATTCCTCTTTTCCTCACCCACTCCAAATCGTGGATGAAGGATTCATACTCCGCAACATTGCATGTGCAGGAAAATTGGAACCAAAAAGTATTTTTTCTTTGGGGGAGAAACTAGCACCGCTCCACCACCAGCTCCCAACTTACTTCTTGAACCATCAAAGAATAGCTGCCATAGACTTGAGCTTTCCTGGCTCACTTTCATTAGATTTGGTACAAAAGTACCCTCTTCATGCATGCAATAAATTCCAAGGCCTGCCTCCTCTATGAATTTGTAAGGATCATGCTCGAAGTTGTCACTTCTCCATTCATCTAAGAGCAGGTCTGCAACTCCTTCAAGGGCAGAGGATGGAGATTGGTCTACTTGGAACTCTTCTTGGTCAATAATGGCGTAGCTGACATTTGTCGCCTTGAGCGAGTATGGTTACAGATGATCTCTGTGGAGTGGCTCGGATTCAATCTTAACTTTAGTCCCATACTTGGTTCTAAAAACCAGATAAGACCAATTCGCTGCTAAGTAGCCGCCTATCTTGGATGTAAAATTCCTGGATAAGAAGATGGCAAAGTAAGGAGGGACATCCGCCACTACCACATCATGAGGAACTAAGAAGGTTGGGCAAGTGTGTAGCGTCAAGCTCAAACCTTTCACTACCCCAACTGTCTTTGTTGGTGTTCCATCCAGCGGCAGGACTCCCTTAGTCATTTCTTCGTATTTCAACCCCAGCGTGTCGGCTATGCATTTGGGCATTACCGAGGTGCTTGCTCCATTGTCAATGATGCAATTGTGCACTAAGAAATCTCCTATGACCAAGGACACATAAAAAGGGGGAACCTTTTCTTCTTTCCTGACCTGGCTTGAGGTGGAAGGCTGTCCATTCATCATCAAAACATTATCGGCTTTTGCTGGGACAGCTTGTTCATCCAGCTCATGCAATTCTTTTTGCAGCATGTCTTTTTGCCCCAGTATTGACAGTGAATCCCACAAGGAGATGTTCATGTGCAGCTTCTTCATCTGGTCAACCACATTGACTGGAGGGTTGCCTTCCTTCAAATTTTTTTTGGGATTATTTACAGTCTGAGAGGCAGGCCGAGGAACTGAAGGTACAACCAACGGTATGAAGTTTGGGACCTTTTGGTTTATATGCGATGAAGAAGGTATTGCTGACGTTTGGGCAGTAGTCTGAGCTTCTTCCATTGCTCTCATTTTGAATCTTGTGTTGGCTGCGACACAATCGCCTTGATTGTCCGCAATACCCATGTAATTGACTACATAGAACTCACCTTCCAGGTGATTCATGAGAGTAGAATTAGGCTGGGTTTGACTGCTGCTCGTGCCGGGTTGCATTGAAGCCTCAAAACCTTGGAATTGGGCAGCTGCCTGATTGTCTTGTACATTTGGGTAGTGATCCGTCATTTCATTTGTATAAACAGTCTGCTCTTAACCATATCCCATGGTTGAACAACTTGGTTGTTCTTGCACCAGATTGTTTTGAACAGGCACCATGGCCTTGGATGATGAAGGAGCGCCTGGATTGTAGCCTTGAAAAAGTTTGGTCTGTGCAAACTGACCCTGTCTTTGATTGTAATTTTGGAAAGGGGGTCTATTTGTTTGACCATACTGCTGGTATCCTTGGTTTGGTCAATTGTTTTGAGTTTGCTACCTTTTAATAGCCACTAGTTCATTTGTCACATTTTGCAATAGACTTTTGACTTCATGGAGTTCATTTGATGAAGTGGCAGCCGGCTTTTCTGTGCTAGGCAGAAGAGCTAAGGTGGGAGCAGCAGTCTGGATTGGGGGCAGCATTTCAGGGAAAAGTGGCATATGAGTCCTAGGAGCTATTTTCTCAACCTGTACTAGGCAATGCTCAGCCGCTATAGCTATGTCATAGGCGGCAGGCAGCACATGTCCTCCCATGGACTATATCATAACAGCGATATCGTTGTTCAATGCTCTTAAGTAATATAGAAAAACATAGCTAGGAGTCAGTCTTACCAAAATGGGGATTCTATCCCATGTCTTTTAAAACCGAGTTTTGAAATCCTGCATGTATTCAGGAGCTCTTTTCATCGTAGTCGGTTGCTCGGCAAGCGAGAGGTGGTCGCTCTTCTCCCCAAAATAGTTCGTCAAGAGAGTGCCCAATTCATTCCAGGAACCGACTGAATTCACGGGTAAAGTCCCATACCAGTCCAGAACTTTGCCCTTGAGAGACAATGCCAGCAATCTGGTTGCAATATTATCCTCAGTAACATTGTGAATATTGTAGAGGTTAGCAATATTTTTGATGTGTTCAATAACTGTAATGGGCCCCTCTCCATCAAAGAGAGACACACTTTTGAAGACTGCTCTTGGAATTGGGTCATAACGCGGGAGATTCAGGGGACTCTGACCACGAAAAGTCAAAAGGTAATGCCATAGCTATGACAGAATGTAACCGCGGCCTTCTTGTGTAGGTGTTCTTTACAGCGGGTTTAGGGAAGTGGTTTGCTGAATAAGGATGGGTCCTCTCAAACCTCAGTCGCTTTGCTGAGTTCAAAGGCAATTCAATGAATTCGAAGGGGACACCCTTAGCAGCAAACCGTGTGGTGATTTTAGGCATAGGAAGTCAGACTGGTCTTTGATTAAAAACTGAAGCTCTAACTAGTGGAGTCGCCAGATGTTGAAAATGGTTGGTTTTGCTGTAACAGGACCAGCATCAATCCTGAAACTTTACTAAGTGTAAAAATTGAGTCCCACCGGGCGTGCCAAAAACTGTTGACGCAGTGGATTGCACCCTGGACAGGAGGTCGAGCTCCTGCCTTTCACATGCAACAATGGAAACTCCCCTCTTGCCTATGGCCCTGGCAAAACTGGGGAGAGTCTCTAGATAAGGGCTAGCTCCCTTTGATGGATCTGAGTTATTTCAATGAATGCTAATACATATATATATATATATATAATAGGGGGTTGAAAAGGGAGAAGGATTACAAGAAAACAAAACCTAATCTAAGAGGGTGATGCACCATATAATTTCAACCTACTCACACTCTGAACCATAAGAACACATACACACACTTTAACTGGTAAAAGGACCAGATTGCAGAAAGCTTAACAGGAAGGCTTTAATGGAACACATAGAAAAAGGGACTTACCATAAGCGCTGTAGGAAAAGCACACTGTCTAGTAGCCTCCTGCCTCTTCGCTCCAGGTATAGCTCTTCTTGTCGCTGGCAAGAAATGGCACCTTATAGATACCAGGTGCGTTGGTGTCAACCCTGTGAAAGCATTAGGAAGCAATGACTGAACACAAGACTAACACTCAGACACACTCAAATATCTAACCAAAATAGAGGTAAAAATGCATTTTTATTGATTTCAGGTGAAAATTGCCAAGGCTTTGCCTTATAATGTGAAAGCTGCCTTCTCCAAATAAGAAGTCTACAATATATAGAGGAAGAAAAGAGGCCTTTTGGCGCCCTTTTTACAAGTGACCCATGTGCATTCCGATCATTGGGAAGAGGGAGCCGCTTAAAGATAATTCTGTGTCGGCTCCTGTTTTGATCTTAGGTGTTTTAAGATATATTAAACATCATATGTGAAATTATGGGTTGCACTGTTTGTCTGCAAACAAGACCGCTCCTTCAAGGCAATCACGCGGCTTGTCTGCTCATCAATGCAAAGTGAAGAAAACGGGTCGCGTCGTTCGCCGTTCGCGCCTCTTTGATGATCAATTCGCAGACACTGTGTCAACCGCTGGAGTAACTCCTCGAGTCGACACCTTCATTCACCACTTGGACTGCTTTGTCTGTTTCTGCACTTGGTTCTTTTGCCCCTTCCTGGCTTTGTCTATCTTCTAGCTTCAAGCCTTTGAATTCTTTCTAGTTCGCGCTTAAGTCTGTGAAAATCAACAGCTACTTCATTGCCGCAAATTTGACGTCCTCAGGTCCATCATCCTCCTTATCAATTCGTTCGTGTCTTTTCCGCTTGCTTTGGCCGCTTTCTGCTAGTGACACGTGGCATGTTCAGCTATGAAACAGGCGAGGACACGTGGCAGCATCTGCTTAACTTATAGAATCTTTAGGCACTTTTTGAGAGTCCTGCAGAAGATGACACGTGGCGGCTTCCGCAGGACTTTAGAAACAATTTAGGAACAACTAGGACTCATTCAGATTCCCGCGGACGATGACACTTGGCAGCTTCCTCTCTCTTTAGCAATTCGTCCAGGGCCCACCATAGTCTTTACTGAACAAAAGGAAAAGACCGCGGATGTTGACACTCGTCGGCTTCCGCCGAGCTTTACAAGGGACACATGGCACGTTCCGCTGCTCTTAGAGAAATATGTCAAATCCATCTGCAGTTGCCACTTGGCGCCCTCTTCAGAACTCTGAAGGAAGCCTATTGAAAGAAGCTTTGAAGCTTGGATGCAGACACTTGTCGCGCTCCGCCGGGTTTTGCAAGGGACATGTGGCACGTTTCGTTGCTTTTAGAGACAAATTATCATGTGTCTCGACAGACGACACTTGGCAGCTTCCGCTCTCGGGCCTTTTCTGGTGTAAAGTTGACGTTCACGGGCCCATCACTGTTTGAAAACCAATGGCTAGTCCATTCTCCTGAAATTGACGGCTTCGGAGACGTCACTGTCCTTGGCAATTCCTTCGGTTCTTCTCACCCGGCTATTTTTCCCACAGATTTTCTCTCGGCCACTTTTCCCGCGGACAAAAAGTTCGCAAGAATTATTTCGACGGCTTTGCTTGACCTTCGGAATTTCTTCGGGTTTTCCTCCCGCGGCCTTTTCTCCAAATTTCTTCAGACTTTTTGTTTGAAGGAATTCCTTTGGACAAAAGTCTGAAAAAAATCAATTTATGTCTTTGCCTTGTCTTATTTTTTGCAGGATTTCTTCCGAAGAATTTCTTCTAACAAAATGTTGGAAGAAATTCTCTGTTCACTTCTCCGAAGGAAATTCCAACTTGCCTTTTACATTTTGTAAGTGTTTATTGCCCTCCGCAAGGACACTTGGGTCCGAAAACTGCCCTCCGCAAGGGCATTGGGATGGTCCCCTTGAACCAAACGTTGAACCAATTCATTCGGACCGAGCCGTTGAAACAAGCCGTTGAAGCAAGCCGTTGAACCAATTCATTTGAACCAAGCCATTGAACCGATTGAGCGAAACAAGCCGTTGAACCGAGCACTTGAACCAAAGAACTGAACCAATTGAATTTGAGCCAATTGAACTGAATGGTTTAATGGTCCGAAGAAACTTTTGTAGAAGCTTACACTCTTTGAACTAGTTCATCTGCCAAAAGACACGCCTGCAGAGTCCGTAGAAACACCTAGACTTGTGCAAAATCAAAAAATGAAACTGGCTCAGAACAGCAGGGGAAGAAGGGGACCGATTTTGCCCTGTTGGACCAAAAATGGTCAACAGGGCATGTGGACACGTGCAGAAAAGCTGAAGGGTAGATTTCAAAAAGACCGAAGTAATGCCTTGCGGACAAAAAGCCCGAAGTAATGGCTTGCGGACAAAAAGTCTGAAGAAATGGCTTGCAGGCAAAAAGTCTAAAGAAATGCCTTGCGGACAAAAAGTCCGAAGAAATGACACGGACAAAAAATCCGAAGAAAAGATTTTCAAAGGACATCTCCAATTAGAAGCCAATGACGATTTCTTTCAGGAAAATTGGAGGACATTTCAGGATGAAATAAACCCGGACAAAAAGTCCGCGGAAATTGTCTCGAAATGCCCTTGACAAAAAACCCGCAACAAATTGTCCGAAGAGAAAGATCACTTGCAACTTTGCCGAAGATAAAGTGTGGAAGTCTTATAGGGCATTCTCAAAGGGACAAGGCATGTTAAAGATCAAGCAAGTCTGCAAGGATCAATGGTGCAAAAGCATTACAAGAATGTCGATGAAAATGAGATCACGCCAACATGTCGAAGAAAGGACAAATTGTCGAGAGAGGACATATGCAGACAGCATGAAAGGGGCAAAGAAAATAAGGTGTGTCAAAGTAGAAGATATCTAGACACAGAGATAAAGGCAAATAAGCCGAGAAGACACAGCTAAGGCACAATTACAGGCTAGACTTGTAAAATAAAAGTGTACAAGATTCATTCTGAATCTCTTCTGTATTTTGAAGTTGCAGCTTCATTTTCCTGATAGGTCGGTGCCATCAGAAAAACTGAGTTGGTGCTCAGTTAGGAAGTTGATGCTTTCTTATAGTGGGTGCTCTTGAATGTAACCAATGAGGTTTGTCTGTGAGACTTCTTTTTTATGACGCTGAATTAGAACAGTAGCTTCTAGCAGCTTTTCTCACCGTGGTTTTTCTCTTTGAGTTTCCACGTTAAAATCTGATGTTGAGCATTCTTGTGTGTGTGATCTCTGTTATGTTTTTTACTTTGCATATACTTTGAGTATCTTGTTTAAAAGTTCGAAGAACCAAGTTTTAGCTCATCTACTAATTCACCCCCCCTCTCAGTAGATAGTGTGTTCAACAATTGGTATCAGAACATAGGGTCCTTAGGAGAAGCTTAATCGGCTCAGGGAGATTGTGGTTGGTGAACACAATAGCTTGCCAAGAAGGATCTTCATAAAACAAGGCTCCTCTGTTCGATGGGTCTAACTATGTTTTTTGGAGCATAAAAATGGAAGCATATTTGTCTTCTCTAGAGTTTGATGTATGGATGTCAGTGGTAAATGGTTACATAGCTCCTGCTTTAACTCTTGTTGATCAGGCGACCAAAAAGGCTTATGAAAACAACACCAAAGCCAAGAATGTTATTCTTTGTGGGTTGTCAAACTCTGAGTTTGTCAAAGTTATGCACTGTCAGAGTGCAAAAGACATCTAGAATAAGTTGGGAGGTATCTATGAAGGAGATGTTAAAGTGAAACAGGCCAAGCTACAAATGCACAAATGACAGTTTGAAAACCTGAAAATGAATGAAGAAGAGAAGATAGCGGACTACCTCCACAGGGTAGATGAGATAGTCAATGCTATAAGAGGACTTGGAGAAACAATAGAAGAATCGACTATTGTCAAAAAGGTTCTGAGATCCCTTCCATCAAGTATGACTCCAAAATTTCGGCCATTGAAGAAGCGAGAGATTTGGACAAGCTTACCATGGATGAACTACATGGAATGTTCACATCCTATGAAATGAGGATGGGAGAGACAGACACAGTCAAGAGAAAAGAAGCCTTCAAAGTAGTAAAATCTGCAAAAGAAGAAACCTCTATGCTCGATTCTGAGGAGATTGATGGTGAAGAAGCAAAATTTTGTCAGAGGACTGAAGAGAGGATCAAGTAAGTATAAAGGAAAACTTTCATTCAAATGTTTTAATTGTGGCAAGGTAGGACACTTCGCTGCAAAATATCCATTCAATAAGGACAACGTCGAGCAAATTGAAAATGTCAAAAAAGGTAAAACCGCATTATGCTAAAAAGAAAAACTTCTTCAAGAACAAAAAGGGGTTATATATAAAAGAAGAAAGTGACTCAGTGGGAGAAAGTGACAGCTCTGACGATGAGAATGACTGTGCCTTTCTAGCTGAGGGAAATGAGTTCCTATGTATGACAGAAGAAATCACTTCCTTGAATCAAGAACAAAATGAATATGAAGATTGTGATGAAGGAGAAGACGGTGAGATTGATCTTGAAGGTGAACTAGTGTGTGCTCTTGAAGAAATCGAAAATCTGAGGAAAAAAAACTCGACGCAGAAGAGGCATGAGAAGGAGCTTGAAAAGGCTAACCAAATGATTGTAATGCTAAAACTCAAATTGAGGAAGCCGACAAAATAGTAGAAGTCGTCAAAATGGATCTCCAGTCAAAATCCAACAAATGCATGAGACTTAAAGCAGTAGTAGTATCCTTAAGGAAAGAACTTGAGAAGGCAAGAGACCATATAAGCAAAAGCTTAAAGCTGACGAAAGGATCAGAAGCTCTTAGTGAACTGATTAGTGCGCAAAACCCTTCAAATGAAAAGTCAAGTCTTGGATACGATAAAGAAAAAGGATCTTCAGCATGTACATCAATGAACTTGTATGAACTTCAAGAAAAGAGAAGCAAAAGCTATGAACAGCAAAGAAGCGACGAAGGCAAAGACCAGAAAGGACATAAAGACTAATCCAAGGAAACATGCAAAAGGATTCTTCAAAGTGGTAGATCTGAAAAAGCAAAAAGTTAAATAGTTTCCGGTATACTACACCAGAGAATGATATGACCAAGTACGCTTATTCCTTTTATGGTTATTTATTTCGCTGTAATAAGTTTGGTCATAGGGCGGTTAATTGTAGTCTTGCCTACTAAAGATTTAATTTTGCTAGTAGAAATTCATTTGCTCCTTTGATAGATTCAAATTTAATATGTTACAATTGCAATAATTTTGGACATATAGCTAAGTATTGTAGAGCTAACATTGCAATGACAAAAAAATACAACTTAAGCAAAGACAAGTTTTTAAATGAGAATAGAGTTTCAAAGACCACTTTTAAAGAGAAGAGAAAGGCAAATGAGAGACCCAAAAGGATGTGGAAGGTGAAAGATCAACCCTTGATTGCTCAAACGGCACTTCGTGCCAAAGAGCAAAACTTGTGGGTCATAGACAGTGGTTGCTCAAAGCATATGACTGGGGATGAGCAAATTCACTAGTTTAAGTAGATGCAAGGAAGGGACTGTCAGTCTGGGTGATAACATTGTTGTCAGAATAAAAGGCAAAGGAATCTTGCACATAGATGGCAAGCTTCCTACACATGACGTCCTGTATGTTAAAGGACTTAAACATAATCTGTTAAGTGTAAGTCAAATGTGTGATAATGGTTATGAAGTCACATTTAACGTTGAAGGTTGTAAACTGAAAAGAGCTGAAAAAAACGTTGCACAAGGAAGAACTGAAAGCAACATATACAACCTGATTAAAGAAAATGATGCAAGTTTTCTCATGAGAAAAGTCGATGAGATCTGGGTATGGCATAAAAGAATGGGTCACGTCAACTTTGATAGGCTAGTCAAAGTAAGCTCTAACAAGTGTGTTAAACATATGCCCAAAATTGTCAAACCTGCAAACATCACATGTAGAGCGTGCCAACTAGGAAAGCAGACAAGGGTCAGATTTGAAACAAAAGAATACACGACCTCAAAACCCCTACAAGTAAATCATACAGATTTATGTGGTCCTACTAGGACAAAAAGATCCAAAGGTGTATACTACTTTATGCTATTTGTAGATGACTTCTCAAGGATGACATGGGTAGCTTTCTTGAAAGATAAATCACAAGCTTTTGAGAGATTCAAGATCTTCAGGGCCATGGTTGAGAATGAAATGGGAAGAAAAATCAAGTGTCTAAGATCAGACAAAGGTGGAGAATTCACCCCAAATGAGTTTGTAGAATATTGTGAGAAGCATGGAATTAAGAGACAATACTCTGCTACACATACTCCACAACAAAATGGAGTTGTAGAAAGAAAAAACAGTACTGTGAAAGAGATGGCCAGAACAATGCTGAAAGAGGCAAAAGTACTCTGCGGCATATACTCCACATCAAAATGGAGTTGTAGAAAGAAAAAACAAAACTGTGAAGGAGATGGCCAGAACAATGCTGAAAGAGGGAAAACTTCCTGATGGATATTGGAAAGAGGCAGTTCAAACAGCAGTATATATCCTAAACAGAGTTCAACTTAGGGTAAAGAGTGATAAAACCTCATATGAACTGTCGTGTGGAAAACCTGCATCCGTAAAATATTTCAGAGTGTTTGGAAGCAAGTGCTACATCAGAAGAAAAGAGGCCAAACTGGGAAGTTTCGAGTCAAGATGTGATGAAGGAATTTTTCGTGGATACTCCACTCACAACAAAGCCTATGTGTGTTACAACAAATGGCTGCATAAAATAGTTGAAAGCATCAACGTAAAGGTAGAATAAGGATTCAAACAAGTTGAACCAAATGAGATCAGAGTTGAAGAATCAGGAGCAAAAAATGAAGTAGAAGATAGTGAAGAGGAGGAAGAAAAGAGCAAAAAGGCATCTGTAAGGTTTGTTTAAAAAGAACATCCCAAAGAGCAAATAATTGGCAATAAAGATGAGGGTGTTCAGACTAGGAGAAGAGCTTTAATAAACAAGGAGCAAATAAACTTTGCTCTACTTTCAGAAATTGAGCCTAAGACCTTCAATGAAGCCAACAAAGATGAAAACTGGCTAACAGCGTTGGAAGAAAAACTCAATCAAAAAAATAAAAATAAAACTTGGGAACTAGTTCTTAGACCCTCGAATAAGAATGTAATAAGAACTAAGTGGGTTTACAGAAACAAACTCAATGAAGATGGAGCAGTCATAAGAAACAAAGCTATACTGGTGTGCAAAGGATATGCACAAGTAGAAGGCATAGATTTCGAAGAAATATTTGCAACTGTGGCAAGACTGGAAGCTATTAGAATGTTCTTGGCATTCTCTGTTCACAAAAAATTCAAAGTGTATCAAATGGATGTGAAGTCAACATTTCTAAATGGGAACTTAGAAGAAGAGGTGTACATTGAACAACCAAAAGGATTTCAATTAGCAGAGGAACAAAATTATGTATGCAAACTAAAGAAAGCTCTATATGGTTTGAAATAGGCACTAAGAGCATGGTATTCACGATTGGACTAATACCTGCAACAACAAGGTTTCAGAAAGGGGTGCGCAAACAACAATTTGTATTTTAAATCAAAAGGTGAGTGTATGTTGATTGTTGTGGTATATGTGGATGATATTATCTTTGGAGGTGGTGATAGTAACATGTGCAAAGAATTTGCAACGCAAATGCAAAATGAGTTTGAAATGTCAATGCTGGGAGAACTCTCATTCCTTGGTTTACAAATTACACAAACTAATGAAGGGATATTCATATCTCAAGCAAAGTACGCAAGGGAGATGCTCAAAAAAATTGGAATGGAGGACAGCAAACCAATTGGTACTCCCATGATGACTCGCTGCAAGCTAAACAAGGAAGACGGGTCTCCTGATGTAAATAATACACTGTATAAATCAATGATTGGTAGCTCGCTATATCTAGCAGCATCAAGACCAGACATCATGCAAGCATTGTGCATGGTTGCATGGTATCAAGCAATGCTCAAAGAATCACATGTTAATGCTGTAAAAAGAATTTTTAGGTACATCAATAGCACAATAGAGTTTGGGTTGTGGTACCCAACTAGCGAGGATCTTACTTTGGTTGCATATATTGATGCTGATTGGACAGAAAGTGTGGATGACAGAAAAAGCACAAGTGGTGGTGCACTTTTTCTAGGTAACAGACTTGTGTTATGATAAGCAAGAAGCAAGAATCGATTACACTCTCTATAGCTGAAGCAGAGTATGTTGCAACAGCTACTTGTTGCACTCAAGTCTTATTGATGAAGCAAACTCTCAAGGACATAAAGGTAGAATATCAAGCATCTATCTCTATTTATTGTGATAATTCAAGTGCCATAAATCTATCCAAGAATCCAATGATGCATTCCAAAACCAAGCATATCTCCATAAAATATCATTTTTTGAGAGAAAAAGTAGTAAGTCAAGAGGTCACAATGGAATATGTGCCAACCAAGGATCAGATTGCAAATATCTTTACCAAGCCTCTTCCTAAGGAACAATTCGAGTATTTGAGAGAGAAGTTGGGAGTTGTACCTCCCACCCCATATCACTAGCCTCTTGTAATAGGTTAGAAGTCCAGGGGGAGCATTGCAGGCATCTTATTAAGCTCCTGGATTAAGAGTAAAGGCAATCTGCTATGTACCTTACACATCGTTTGTCATATGATGTTAAGGAACAGACTAAGGTATGTTGGATCTAGATTTCTATGCTCATCTATTATTGATTGGTCTTTCAGACCAATGCTATTTTCAGTATTGGTTGAAGCATATGAAAGCCCGGAGAATCATAGGAATAGTCCAAGGATCCAAGGATCAGAACAACTCAGCAGCAGTGTGTTTTATTGGTTCAGCAAACACTCTTTGTCATTAATGTCAGAGGGGGAGAAATCAGAATAAGAGCAAGCAAGCAGAATGTGAAGGGACTTTTGAGGATGTCTTTGCTCATTGAGGATGTTTTGCCATCAATGACAAAAGGGAAGATTTTTGGAAATTTGAGCAAGGAGATAGTTGACAGCGTTGATAGCAAGATACAAAAAGCAATCTGAGGACTAAACAGTTATCATTTCCATCTAGGGCAGCATGGAATTGTCATTGATGTCAAAAGTTAATGCCCTTGATGTCATTGAGATTGAAACTGATCATGCATTAATGCCAAAGGTTGAGTTGAGTAGACCTATGGATTAAATCGCGTTTGTGAAGTGCTCTTACTCAGAAGAGGCAATCGGGATAAGTCAAGAAGACTTGAGTTGAGCAGATTTGATTGAGGGAATTCTTTTGGAAATATTGGTAAAGACAATTTTCTCGGACAAACTGCATGCAGCTAATAAGGGAATTCTTTTGGGAAAATGTTGAAGGCAATTCTTTCAGGAAAATTGACTAAGTCGTCAGACAAATTGTCCGCAAAAAAGTTTCCTAAGGAAATGAGTGCCATTTGGAATTCTTTCGGAGAAAGTGTCTTGGAGAATTCGTTCGAAAAAATTGTCCCAAACAAAAGTTCCGAAGGGATCTTTTCAGAAAGTCTGAAGGGTAAGTGGACCGTTCAAAGCTTTCGAAGGGATCTTTTCAAAAATATTGAAGGGTATGTGGACCGTTGCAAAAGTTCCAAAGGGCAAGTGGACCTTTTCAAAAAGTCTGAAGGGCAAGTGGACCATTGCAAAAAGTCCGAAGGGTATCTTTTGAACGTTGCAAAGGCCATGTGGACACATGCAGAAAAGCCGAAGGTTAGATTACAAAAAGTCTGAAGGGTATCTTTTGAATGTTGCAAAGGGCATGTGGACACTTCCAAAAAAGCCGAAGGATAGATTGCAAAAAGACCGAAGTAATGGCTTGCGGACAAAAAGCCCGAAGTAATGGCTTGCGGACAAAAAGTCCGAAGAAATGCCTTACGATCAATAAGTCCGAAGAAATGACGCAGACAAAAAGTCCAAAGAAAAGATTTTTGAAAGACATCTCTTCAGACAAAAAGTCCAAAGAAAAGATTTTTGAAAGACAATTGGAGGACATTTCAGGATGAAATAAACCTGAACAAAAAGTCCACGAAAATTGTCTCGAAATGCCCTTGACAAAAAGCCCGCAACAAATTGTCTGAAGAGATCACTTGCAACTTTGCCGAAGATAAAGTGTGGAAGTCTTATAGGGCATTCTCAAAGGGACAAGGCATGTTAAAGATCGAGCAATTCTACAAAGATCAACGGTGCAAAAGCATTACAAGAATGCCAAAGAAAATGAGATCATGCCAACATGCCGAAGTTTAACGCTAAATACAAAGGATAAAGATCGAGCATATCAAGGATAATCTAAAGGAGCGGAAGCGAATTCATGGTATAGAAAGCAACGAGATGCAAAAAGAGAAGAAAAGGAGCTCGATGGTTAATGGCAAAGCAAACTCAGATGATCCTCCGAGAGCACGTGCATTTGACAAGTGTCAAAAGGTCATAAGGAAAGATCCGACAAAGAAAAGAATGTGAACTTGGCACGACAAAAGAATTTGAAAGAGCTCGCAATCAATGTCTTTCAACTGTCTATATAGGAACAACTGGAACTGGTGATGAACTCGATATATCTTCACGGAGCTCAAGATATTTCAATCAAAGTGATCGAGGAAGCGGCGTAGTTAAGTAGAAGTGCAGATGCCAATGATAGTAAAGGCATTTGAACATTGTCGTTTGAAGCATGAATCAAGACATGAAGTCAGAGTCACATTGGATGCAGACTTGATCGAGGAAGCAGCACAGTCAAGTGCAAATGTCAAAGACAGTAAAGAAATTTGAACGTTGCCGTTTGAAGCATGAATTGAGACACGAAGTCAGGGTCACATTGAATGCAGACCAGAAGTGATCGAGGAAGTGGCGCAGTTAAGTGCAGTAGAAGTGTAGATGCGAAAGACAGTAAAGAAAATTTTGAATGTTGTCGAGTAAAGCATGAATCGAGACACAAAGTCAAAGTCGCATTGAATACAGATAAAAAGCTTGAACCGGTTAAGTTCAGTTGAAGTGTGAACACTTTACAGAGAGACTACCCTAAGATGCATCTGTCTATATATGCTACGAACAGATCATTTGAACGGTGTTGTCTTTCTACTACTGTTGCAATAATAATTAGAGTGTTAACTCAAAATTGCCGAGAGAGGACATATGCAGACAACATGAAAGGGGCAAAGAAAATAAGGTGTCAAAGTAGAAGATATCTAGACACAAAGAGATAAAGGCAGAGAAGTCGAGAAGACACACAGCTAAGGCACAGTTACAGACTAGACTTGTAACAGAAAGGTGTACAAGATTCATTCTGAATCTCTTCTGTATTTTGAAGTTGCAGCTTCATTTCCCTGATAGGTTGGTGCCATCAAAAAAACTGAGTTGGTGCTCAGTTAGGAAGTTGAGGCTTCCTTAGAGTGGGTGCTCTTGATTGTAACTAGTGAGGTTTGTCTGTGAGACTTCTTTTCTATGAGGCTGGATTAGAACAGTAGCTTCTAGTAGCTTTTCTCACCGTGGTTTTTCTCTTTGGGTTTCCACATTGAAATTTGGTGTTGAGTATTCTTGTGTGTGTGTGATCTCCGTTCTGTTCTTTACTTTGCATATACTTTGAGTTTCTTGTTTAAAAGTTCTAAGAACCAGGTTTTAGCTCATCTACTGATTCACCCCCCCCCCCTCTCAGTAGATATTGTGTTCAACACATACCTCCACTTCTTCGGGTCATACTTCTATTCGGAGCTTCTTCTCATCGGCCTTGAATGCTAGGAGAGTTGGATCGAATTCTTGATGGGTTCCCTCTTGGTTCTTCTTTCTTAGGGATCATTCTCGTGCTCTTGATGTTTAGAGATTTTTGGGGATTGCTCATTTCTTTTGCTCCCTTCTTTGGACCTAAGCATGGTTGGGTCCTTTGGTTCTTTGGCTCTGAGCATGGTTATTCTTTGCCATGTTTTATACTATTTCTTTCAGCATTGTTTTTCTTGTTTTTGGAGACCTTTTTGGTTTCCCACTTTTTCTTGACACATTTATGTAATCTGCAGTCCCTTTGGCCTACGTTTGTGGTCATTAGTTGGACATTAATATATATATCTTATCTTATCTTTACGTACATATGTATATTAGATGAGTAGTTGTAGATGTGTGGATGGATAGTATTAATACTTGGGGGTGTTAGCCCCACTAACTTTCTAACTTAACCTAAAAGCAAACACAAAATTAGATATTTTATTGAGTCAATCCAAAATGACTCTACAATATTTACATTGAGACTCATTGAAGGCTAACATCTGCCCTGCCATTTATATTTGAGCATACCACTTGAGAGCATCTAGAACAAGAGCTCCGAAGTCTCAAACTCTTAATGTTTGCATATTTGAGCCAATTAGACATATAACTAATATTGCTAAAGTTGACACATGAACCATAGGCACAAAGGTTCTGTGTGTAGAAGCCAATTGTAATATAAAAATTGTGATATCAACTACCTTAACAATAGCACCAAATTCATTATGCACAATAGAACCATTCTTATTCTGAAAATAGAACCATGGTAGAAAATCTAGTAGAAAAATTGGTATAAATTAGAATAGAATCACCATTGGAATAAGGATATAACAACTCACATCACATGGGATATAATCATGACATTTTTTCTCATTATCATCAATAATGTAATGTACCATTTTGCATATATAAATGCTATGACTTAGGAAGAATACGAGAGAGTTCCATCCTTAAGTATCAAAACTTGATCATATACTTGGGGCACATTGGGAATGTTGGTCATAGAACTACCCAATACCATAATGTACCTATCTTTAATGTGGATAAATAGATTTTAGTTAAATCGCAATATAGATACCCATAAAATTTATCTATGCCTAATTAATATATGCAAAGGATCAATCATATCTAATTAATTAATTCAAAACCTAGATAAAGCAGGTGGCATGCAAGGTTTGGAGGTGTATCTTGAATATCGCAAGATCTGGTGACAGTCATCAGGTTCTAACCATGAAAATGTGCATTTGCATGTGACATAGAGCTGACCTAGAAATTTTGTTCCGAATAAAGAACTTTGTCCGAAGCGTTTTTGTTGGGAAATGTCTCAGTTTTGCCTAAACTTGCGCAATGATAGTTTTGCGCAAGCTAAGTGGTGTGCAAGCACTAGCTACATTCAATGTAAAATTTGCATAACATAACTCTTCTTTGGGATGTGCCCGTAGCCTGTTGTGAAGCCATTATCATAAACCCATAACCTATGAAAAAGGAAACTTGCAATTATCTTGACCATCTCATCAATAACATATATGAAAAGCGATAAAGTATGGCCTTAGTCTTAGGCATAAGATATGAACATAATATAATTGCATTTTTTCAATGACTTTAATAAAACAAGGGCGAAGGAATTTCAGAAGACAGAAAAATCAATTGCAATCAATTAGATACAGTGGAAAGAAATCAATGAACACAAGCCACATGTACAAAAATAAACAAGAGATAAGGATCCCTACTCACCCACAACTTCTATTAGAGTTCATTAGATTACCAGTCAATTAGATGCAATAGAAAGAAATCAATGAACACCACCCACGTGTACAAAAATAAACAAGAGACAAGGATCCTTACTCACCCGCAACTTTGATTAGAGTCATGGGAATACCGGGATGTTGCCAAAATAAATGTGACATCATCATATAGAAGTTATTGTGGATTTTTGGGACAAAACAAGTGAAATAAGTCAATAAGTGGAAAATACAACTGAGTATGCGTAGAAGAACAAGTGCAAGGAGCATTCAAAACTAAGCAAAAATAATTGGAGGAGAAGATTTTGAAGGAAACCAAAAAACTGGGCAAGAAACAATAGTGCAAAACAATGTGAAAGAAACACAATGTAGCAAATACAAACGATGAAATTGGGGAAAATAGAGTGAATCTGAAACAATAATAGAATTTGAAGTGAAATCAAGGTCGAGAAGTATATGAATTATAGGGAAACATAGTAGAAGCTAGAAGTAGATATCATGAGAGAAAATAAAACCTCAAGTGGGCGAAATAAAATAGAAGAGTTTTGATTAAAGAAAGACATTCAAAGAAGCAAGTGCATGCTATAAAGCTAGTAAAATAGAGTGTGTTCATTTCCAAGCATAAGCATTAAGTAAAACTAACCAATAATACCATCACAACCAAGGGAATCATACTATTCATCTAAACATATATAAGTTGAAGCATTAGGACTATCGACAACAAAAACAAGGTGTTGAGGAACATGTGAATGAAGGAATGATAAAATGTTATCGTAATTTTCATTTTCTTCTTCCACAGTATCCACTTATTGATCCTTATTGATATTATCTAGAATAATTGTATCTTGGTTTATCTCTTCTTGATGTTTAGTGACAATAGATTGTGATTGGCACACTCTTGTTGGAATAGATTTATGTTCTTATAACTCGTGCTCACTTACCTTAAGTATAACTCTTGGCTCTTTAGTTGGTATTTCCTTATGTAAGACCTCTTCTTGAATTTGTTGTTTTCGAAAGTTGACATCTCTTATAATTGTGATAACAATCTTTGTGTACAAATTTCACACATTGATGCAAAGTAGAAGGGGTTGCTTTCATTTGATGTATCCAAGATCTACCAAGCAAGACATCATAAGATCCATTCTTAGGCACCACATGAAATAAGCTTATAAATCTCTGGAGACCCACTCTAATAGGCAACATAATAATTTGAGTAGCAATCTACCTACACCATCATATTCCATAATGATTGTTTGAATATATACTAAATCTCTACCATAGATTCCAAGGTTACGAATAAATTTCTCATGGCATATATTAAGGCTTGAACCATTATCAACCATAAATACATATTTTTCTTGTTGTTGGTCACCTGTGAAAGGTATAATGAATAAAGGTCCATTGTATGAGCTACCATTTGAATTCTCACTATCATCAAACACAATAAAGGGAGTTGCTTTCCTCCTTTTAATTGAACCAACTGCACCAATAAATCAATCAAGTGGATGTGCACTAGAACCCTTTGGTATTTCTCTTTGATTTTGTCCATCTATCATGTGGGCATTTCTCTTATCATTTGATTGATTGTTTTGATTTGTAAGAGGGTTGGTAAAAAATTGCAAGTGTTGATTTGGTAGTGTCATGTCCCCCTTCAGGACATAAATCGAATGAAGACCCTCAACCTTGTTTCGATTTTCCAAAAGCTAAGGAAAAAGAAAGAAGGGAAACACTTTGGGTTTCTTAAAAACATTTGTAAAAGTGCTTTATTATTATAAAATTCACTTAAGTTGTGATCTTTTAAGGGTCGTGGGTACCCAAGCCACTTAAGTTGATTATAAGGAGTGTTCTTTCAATATTTGAAAAAAGATCTTCCCCCCAAAATGGAACACACCCCTTGGAGGAATTGATATAAAAGAGAGTGGAGGATCATTTGGAGGGCATGCTATTATGATATTTGAATTTTGTGGTCTAAGCATGAAAAGCTTAACAAAAGACTTGGAGACAAAAACCTTCAAGGCTAAAGAGGAATTAGGGACGAAACCCTCTAATTTTTTTTATTAGGACATCATTTTTGAGGTTGCAATTGAGCTTGAATATTTAGAAAATTCAAAAATACACGTGAAGTGTGGCGAACACCTTGGGAGTGTGGCGACTTGCTTTGGGAGTTCACACCAAGGTTTTTAGGGCTGTTTATGGGCAGCGAACTAGTTTAATTAGGGTTGTGTTGAAAATTGCTTGTTGAAGACCCCTTGTCCTAGGGTTGCATGGATAAGGATATATGTATTTTTTGTTTTGCAGTTGGGCGACCCTCCTTGGGAATTGTTTGCATCATTTTCTAGGGCTTGATTGGCCTAAATTGCAGATTTGAACATTGCATAATATTGTTATTATTTTATTCGAATTTTAACAATAATTTTTGTTTCAAAACATGCAGAAAAAGGTATTTATATTGGCTGAATTATTGATAATTTTCGAGTATTTATCTGATCATAAAATAAGGTGATTTTAGGGTGGAAAAACATCCATTTAATTCTACAATTTTCCAGCCCTTGCAACATCTAGGGTTTGAGGATTGGAAAGCTCTTTTATGCCCTATTCATCATTGAAATAATTGTTGAATTATTGTTAGGTTTGACATAATTATTTGCAACAATGTGTGAGGGTTTGATCATTAGGGTTTGCAGAAAAATATTTGCTTGGCTAAGGTTTCGCAGAAATTACAGATTTCAGTATTTTATCTTTTTTTGGGATATTTCAACTATATCAGAACCAATATCTTGGCTAATTGTGGGATTTGAAGGGTTTCATGTCGAACAGTGACATGGGAGATATGGATAGGACGTGGTTTGAAAAATTCCTCAAGCTTATGAAAGGAAGGGGCAGCCTTCCATTCAGATTGATTTGATAAAAATTTATGAGTATATGACTTACCCACCCCCTTTCAGGAAAGAGATGAACCTCGATGATTTTGTGTCATGGAAAAGAGGTAGGAGCTGTTCTCGGGTTGAACAGGGGTTACATGATGTTTTGAGGAATATTGCTCTTCCCACATTCGATGGTTATACAAACATTTCAGCTAGGGCATGGATTGATAAGTTAGGTACATACCTTACACTTTGTCGCACGAAGGTAGAGGAGGCCCTAAGATTCATCACAACGCATTTAGAAGGCGTTGTCCATGATTAGTGGCACCATGGGTTGATAACCCAAGGGCATCACCTCATAGACAACTATGAGGAATTCAACAGGAGGCTCATTGGGAGGTTTGATAGGGCTGATCCGGAGCTTTACTTCGGGGAGTTAGCACACTTGCAACAAAGGGAGATGCAAATAGGAGACATCAATGAGGAAAAATCAAACACTTTGGGGCAGCCAAGTGTTGAAAATTTTGAGTTACTGAATTCAGAAATTTTGGGGCAGTAAGAAGTTGTCCAACAAGTTCATGAATAGCAAAGAGAGCAAAATGGGGAAGACAAGACTGGAGGAGAATTAGATAAAGCATAATGCTTTCAAGCTTTACATGAGGGATGTCAAACATCAAAGGATGAAGTTGTTCCATCCCTAGAATTAATGAACCCTCATACAAACATTGCAAAGTTTGAACCAACATATGTTGAGAGTAGTATTATGAGTCCTTCCATGGTAGTGAAGGAAGAAGGGGAAATCATGGGGTTGCCAAGGGTGGATCAAATTGAATAAAAATTAGATTTGCCCAAGCTTGATGAAGAGGAATCCCAGGAAGGTCTTGTTGGGAAGTATGCAGATGAGGGAGAGGCCTCACAAGCTTCATATGATGATCTTCCACTTGCTGTAATTTTTAGACCAGCATATAAAGGTAAGCAAATTAATTATTTTCATGGCAAGATTTTGATGTATCACCCCCTACTATGCTCCTACAGTATTTTGATCATCATGAGGGCCATGCTAACGATAAAGGTAAGATCAAAGGGACCAAATGGAGAGAGCGTCTTGGTAAGCATCATGATTTACTTGCTAAATTTCAAATGCTACATAGGGTGGTTTTGACTAAGGGAAGCATGTAAGGCAAGGATGTACAACCCTTGGCCAAGGTTGAGATATGTACAGCTGATATTGACTCATTTTCAGCCCTTGTAAATCAATTGTTAAACACAACTATCTACTGAGAGGGGGGGTGAATCAGTAGATCAACTAAAACTAGTTCTTTAAACCCTTTAGAGAAGATATAGATGCAGAGATTACACCAGATTTATACGTTGAAAACCCAGAGGGAAAAACCACGGTGACAATAGCTGCTAGAATCTACTATTCTAATCCAACTTCACAGTTAAACGCCTCACTGGCTAACCTTACTAGTTACATTCAAAAGCACCCACTCTAAGAAAGCACCCACTCCCTAACTGAGCACCAACTCAGTCTGTCTGATGGCACCCATCGACCAGAATTATGAAGCTACAACTTCAGAATACAAAAAGAATCAAACTCTATTTCTTTGTTACAAGTCTTGTCTCTAACTGCTCAATCTCTACACATTCTCTGTGTGTGAAAGATCCCACTGAAAGATCCCAGGGTCCCAAGCCATCCGGGAAGGTTTGTAGTACCATCTTCTAGAAACACTGTCCTGCACTGCACCCAAACAAGTAACCTCCTGAAAACCCCCTGAAGAAAGAGCAATCAAATACTGTACCAACTCTGTCAACTCCTCAATGAACCGCTCTCCGAAAGAACCAAACTGGAACACTAAAGGCGAAAACTCTAGTAAGCCAATATTGGCTTCCACATCCTCAACTATTGAACTGCAAATCCAAATGATTCTAGGATTCCAAATCAGCCTCAAAAGGGAACCACCATGCAGATACTGTATCCCTCTAAATAGACACGCAAACCCATACTGCCAATGCCTCTCAGCAAGATCCATAATTGCAATCCTAGAACTTGTTGCCATCTAGTGTGACTGAACAAATATCGTGCTCAACCATTGCATGTATGCCTCAACATCTCCCCACCAAACAACTAACTATTCCATTCTGACAAATATGCCCAAACACTCCAAACCATGAAGCAACTCACTAGGATCCTGAAGCACCAATGTATCAATGAGACCAAGGCCCGGATCCCAAGCCAAAATACCAGATGTGCTGAACGAGATGAAGTATCTCAACCGCACTCCATGAAACATACATACAATGAAGCAGACCAGCAAGAAGGTGTGAAAGTGAACTCCCATAAACCAGTATTCCAACCCACATGACCACCTAGCAATGCTGCTATAATTCTGACCAGCAACTCGAATGATATCATAAATGTCATCATACCAATGCCGAACAAAAATTGTCCAAAAGAAACACTCCTCAATGCCCTCATACTGAATCATGGATGTAGTCAATGCCAAGTCAAGCAGTAAATGGTTCCAGCTTGGACAGCCACTAGTCCATAAGGAATCAAAGACTATGGAGTCACCAATCAACAAGGATACCACTGCCATATCAATGGATGTAGATGACAAACTCGAAGATGAAGTATGTATGCCATCATGAGAAAAACCAAAGCATGTGTCATTTGTACCCAAAATTGTAGGATTATCAATTCCTGAATCCCATATCGATCTGAGAAATGTTGCTCCACCCAACCACTGCGCTACTCTGATATAAACATATGTATACCAAAAGTGAAGCAACCCAACATGAATCCACTGAAGAAATGCCCAACACATGTTGATACCGAGATCCCAAATCTTTGCACTGACACATCCTTCCAACATGTTGATACTCATTATGTTGATGTTGTGAACCTGTACCTCATCTAACCAACTAAGAACTTAACTCCAAATGAAGCCACACTTACTACCAACAACCAATGCTGTGAGGAATTCACAAATGAGCCAATCATCGGCAAGGAAAGTTTGTTGAATACTTTTCCAAATCCTCCAAACAGCTGCTGCAACTTTACCTATATTTCCACAAATTAGTGTGCCTTCATTAAAGGTTGTTAAGTAAATGTTTTGTTTAACCATGCAACCAACGAAGTCCCTTATATTCTGATCTTGAAAGCCCAATGTAATATCTAAAAAGTCTGAATCTTCAATCAAAAGGTACATCGCTGCCCTATCATATGGAAGAGGTGATAAATCCATTGATGAATCTCTCAACAAAGACAGGCTCTTTGTGGCTGGTCCACTAGATATGCAACTTAATATATCATCAACTCTTGGAAGGAAAGGATCAACTTCACACTGGAACACCCCAACTTGAATGTAACCAACCCAAGGTTCAAAGTTTGACTCATGAGATGAAAGAGAATTGTTGTTCAAAGCCAGAAAATCAGAAGTATGTTCATACCTTTCCACAATGTTTTTGCGGTCTTCTCTTGCCTCTCCTTCCAAGGTAGGTGACTCCTCTAAAGGTGCTGGTCCATGGGGTGTGTTCAAACGAATATAACATGTACCATTAACTGCCTTAGCTGCCAAAAATCTGATCCATACCTCTATCTCCATAACTGATATGTTTTCCATTACTAACAAACTCCACGGTGTAGTATGCCAAACAAACCAAACATTATCAAAATGCAATATCTTCTTAGTAAGCAGCCTCTTAGTCTCCCTAATCAGCTCTTTAAGACAAGATGCTTCATATGATCTTAACAATTGTCCTTCCATTGTAGATGATGCATGACTAACTAAATCAGAATCAATAATGTTCCATTCCACACAAATGAAAATAACACTTGTGGCTGGTCCATCAAGTGTGAAACTAATATCATCATTGTTTGGAGCCTTTAAAGGGCTCTTTAAAAGAGGAACGTCATAAACTTCATGATGCAAACTAGACCAAACTGAATTTTCTAAATCATAACTCTTTTCCTCTTCACACATCTCAACATGCTCTTCTTGTGGACTTTCCTCAAGAAGCTCTTCCCTTGTTTGCTCAACATCCTCACTTTTTTCCCTTGGAAGAAATAAGGATCTAATGTATGACTCTCTTTGTCTTCTTGCATTATCAAGCTGATTGCATCTTTCCTTGACCTCTTGTAAGTGTTGTCTTGCTTGGGCAGCAAGCATCTTGGCCTTCTTAGCTCTATGTGACTATCCATTGCACGTCTCTTGAGCCTTTTTCACATCTTCCAAGGTGGGGTAAACAAAATCAGAACCTTTGTGGTTTGAATCTACAATATAAATCTCATGTGCAACACACTTAACCTGAGTACCATCATAGGAAGACTCAACAACCTCATTATCTTCATGTGAAATGGATGATACCACATGACTAGAGCTACTGTTGCAGAAATTAGAATAGATATCAGACCTTGGAGACATGCTTTCAACATCCCTAATGGACTGGTCCATGATTGTAATCTCTTCCATTTTGTGATCAACTTGATGAATCAATGGTGTGCTATGTGTCTCCTCCTGATCTAGAGTTATTTCTTCTTTAGGATTCCCACGTGATGACTGATTTTTGTTTTTCATAGGCTGCAACTCAAATGATAACACATCTTCATGCCTTTCCTCTGCATACCCTGCAAGTGACTGAGTAACGGCCAAATCTGTAAATTGTCCACGCCTAGGGGACTGAAGGGGGCTCCGGTCTGATGCGTGTGACTGGTGACTACGCTAACTTCCCACCACAGATACTGATCTGCTCCGTCTGCCTCTACCTAATTCCAACCGGTCCAAAGCACCCTGTACCCTGTCTAAGGTCTGAGCAATCCTAGGCTGAGTGTTGATGAGGGTTATCATCATTTCTCTCTCTTCATTAGGCTTGGGCCACTTTGATTTCTCTTTTGGAGGAATGTTGGGTGGTGTAAGCCCAAACATTTTGTAGAATCTTCCCATTTTGAAACAATATGCTAACAAAATAATTTCACGAAGAATCCCACAACACAAGACCACACAAGCTGGTAGGATGCACGGCTCTGATACCACTGAAAGATCCCACTGAAAGATCCCAGGGTCCCAAGCCATCCGGGAAGGTTTGTAGTACCATCTTCTAGAAACACTGTCCTGCACTGCACCCAAACAAGTAACCTCCTGAAAACCCCCTGAAGAAAGAGCAATCAAATACTGTACCAACTCTGTCAACTCCTCAATGAACCGCTCTCCGAAAGAACCAAACTGGAACACTAAAGGCGAAAACTCTAGTAAGCCAACATTGGCTTCCACATCCTCGACTATTGAACTGCAAATCCAAGTGATTCTAGGATTCCAAATCAGCCTCAAAAGGGAACCACCATGCAGATACTGTATCCCTCTAAATAGACACGCAAACCCATACTGCCAATGCCTCTCAGCAAGATCCATAATTGCAATCCTAGAACTTGTTGCCATCTGGTGTGACTGAACAAATATCGTGCTCAACCATCGCATGTATGCCTCAACATCTCCCCACCAAACAACTAACTGTTCCATTCTGACAAATATGCCCAAACACTCCAAACCATGAAGCAACTCACTAGGATCCTGAAGCACCAATGTATCAATGAGACCAAGGCCCGGATCCCAAGCCAAAATACCAGAGGTGCTGAACGAGATGAAGTATCTCAACCGCACTCCATGAAACATACATACAATGAAGCAGACCAGCAAGAAGGTGTGAAAGTGAACTCCCATAAACCAGTATTCCAACCCACATGACCACCTAGCAATGCTGCTATAATTCTGACCAGCAACTCGAATGATATCATAAATGTCATCATACCAATGCCGAACAAAAATTGTCCAAAAGAAACACTCCTCAATGCCCTCATACTGAATCATGGATGTAGTCAATGCCAAGTCAAGCAGTAAATGGTTCCAGCTTGGACAGCCACTAGTCCATAAGGAATCAAAGACTATGGAGTCACCAATCAACAAGGATACCACTGCCATATCAATGGATGTAGATGACAAACTCGAAGATGAAGTATGTATGCCATCATGAGAAAAACCAAAGCATGTGTCATTTGTCCCCAAACTTGTAGGATTATCAATTCCTGAATCCCATATCGATCTGAGAAATGTTGCTCCACCCAACCACTGCGCTACTCTGATATAAACATATGTATACCAAAAGTGAAGCAACCCAACATGAATCCACTGAAGAAATGCCCAACACATGTTGATACCGAGATCCCAAATCTTTGCACTGACACATCCCTCCAACATGTTGATACTCATTATGTTGCTGTTGTGAACCTGTACCTCATCTAACCAACTAAGAACTTAACTCCAAATGAAGCCACACTTACTACCAACAACCAATGCTGTGAGGAATTCACAAATGAGCCAATCATCGGCAAGGAAAGTTTGTTGAATACTTTTCCAAATCCTCCAAACAGCTGCTGCAACTTTACCTATATTTCCACAAATTAGTGTGCCTTCATTAAAGGTTGTTAAGTAAATGTTTTGTTTAACCATGCAACCAACGAAGTCCCTTATATTCTGATCTTGAAAGCCCAATGTAATATCTAAAAAGTCTGAATCTTCAATCAAAAGGTACATCGCTGCCCTATCATATGGAAGAGGTGATAAATCCATTGATGAATGTCTCAACAAAGACAGGCTCTTTGTGGCTGGTCCACTAGATATGCAACTTAATATATCATCAACTCTTGGAAGGGAAGGATCAACTTCACACTGGAACACCCCAACTTGAATGTAACCAACCCAAGGTTCAAAGTTTGACTCATGAGGTGAAAGAGAATTGCTGTTCAAAGCCAGAAAATCAGAAGTATGTTCATACCTTTCCACAATGTTTTTGCGGTCTTCTCTTCTGATACCACTGAAAGATCCCTGACGGATCCCTTCTATAGATCTGCTGTAATTTTTGTATTCTGAAATTGTGTTTTCTTTTTTTCTGAATGTTTTCTTTTGTTTTTGAGTTTTGATGGATTTTTGCAACAAGTAAATAATTGTAATGCAATAACATAAATAACTTATGGAATTAAAACCTAAGCACAACCAAATCCAATTTTCGTATGGGCAGAATTGCTAGATATTTATTCAAATAAAGTACCAATTATGGATTCTCAATAATTCAGGGAAATTACAGTGACAAACAACCAACCTGAATCGCTGAAGATAATTTAAACCAGAAAAAGAATGGCGGCCAGTTGAAGGAATCCCTTGATGCACTGTTGTGATAAGAAATGGATGTCAAGTACAGCTATACGATTTACAGAGGGAGCCAGGTACAGCCGTACTATTAGAAACCCTCACAACCTGAAGTCGCCCCTTTATATTTGTTGAATTCTGTCCAAACGTCCAGCGCCTACCAAAGGAATATAGAAGAAAATCTCCCAACAAACCTGAATACTCCACAAACCACTGTATGGGGGCTACATCTCAACAGGCCAGCAATTGGGGTTTGGCGTCCCAATGCTAAAACGCCTCCAAAGCGCACTTCTCCAAAAGAAATATAATATGCCAAAAAATGATCAAACAATGAAGCTTCCATCTCCTTATAACCCCTTTCAATTGCAAAGCGAACCCTAAGTGTCTCCAAGTGGCATTATGAAGTGAAGGTGTTATAATTTCTTATTTTAAAGTGGTCATGTTACTAGAAAATGACCTTTTTCTTCATAGACAGAAATCCGTTCACTGAATTGCCCTGAGACCAAAGAGGAAGATTTAGAGAATTTCGAGACCTTTCCAACGAGCTATCATACCATAGGGTCCGCATCCAAATGAGGCCAAAAACCCCTTATTACTCCAAAATGGCTAACAACTTAGCCTTATTTAAATATAAAGACGGAAACTTAGGAAATATTAAAAATATAACCCAAGTAGCCACAAAATGTCCAACTGGCACCACGAACCAACAAATCATCCTGTCACCTGTCTGTGACTGAAGTCGGAAATCAAGGATCCACTGGCAGTCTCATCTCTAAAATCTACGGATGCTCCTAAAATCTAGGAAACAAGCCCTATCCCTCTGAAACTGAACCCAAAGAGTAATCTCATGGAGTCCCAACCCTGGGCATGATCATACCTCCTAAAAAATAGGAATAACCCCCATAAATCTAGGAACTGCCTCCTAAAAACAAGGAATGTCTCCCAACTAATCAATAACTGCCAGAACACCAAGTCCCCAACACTGCATAACCAAAATTGAGTCCCAATGACTCTCCCCTACTGTGTGCACCTCTGAGAGAACTATCACCGAACTGGTAGTTCCTCCTAAAAAATAGGAATGCCTCCTAAAAAATAGGAGATGCACTCTAAGTCTCCAAAACGTTCGCCGAGGTCTCCAAATGCCTCCTAGACCACTCCTAGTCAATCCCTACAATTTAGGAATCCCTCCTAAATTGTAGGAAACTGTTGTCTACTGCTCCAAACTACCTGGGAGGCTCATGCATGACTCTCAAAGCCCCTGGGTTGGTTCCCTCTACGCTCTGCTGGCCTATGGGAACCAAATAATAGACCAACCTTGCTAGAAATGTTGTCACTAAGGAAGGGCAGAAATTGGGGACATGACAGTGTGCTCTTTCTTCCCTTTTACCTCACTCTCTTTGTGTCTAGATATATCTCTCTATCCCTCTAATTTTTTATGTGTTTGCATGCATCTCCAATCGACACACTTTGAGTCGCTCTAGTAGCTCCTTTTGCAATTGCAACAACACACACTTAACAATGTTCTAGATGTCGTATATATATAGACAATGAATCTAGGGTTCCATGTCTTCAAAATGTGTTTACACTCTGACTACACCTTACTGGTTCCAGTTCTGGATCTCATTTAATGTGGCTTGGCATTTACACCTCTCGCATCTCGATTCATGCTTTACGCCATAATGTTTTGGTCTCTTTACTATATTTGGCAACTGATGGATTCAAGTCATAATTGCACAGCCTCCTTAATTGTAGATTGATCGGTTGGATCAATTCAATCTCGAGCTCAGTGTAGATGTCAAGTTCATCACCAGTTTTGTCTGTTCCTCCACTTGACCATTAGAGTCATGTTAAATGCGAGCCTTTGATTTGTTTTTTCGCTCCATTTTTAAGCTCTTTCATTAACTGTCAAGCTTTTTTATGTATCTCGCTATCTCCTATATAATTGGGTTGCTTTTGCTCCTTTTGATTGTCTTCGATATGCTCGATCTTTAATCTTTCTATAGGTCACATTGCTTCACTAACTCCACTTTGCTTCGTTGGATCTTTGTTATCGAGCTTTCCGCGTGTTGTTCGATCTCTAAAGATACACAATCTTTATATAGGCTTGGTCGTTAAACTCTGGCATGTTGACATCATCTCGTTTTTCTCGGTGTCTTTGAGATGCTTCCCCTTCGTCGATCTCTTCAGACTTGCTTGATCTTTAATCTCACCTTGATCCTTCGGCACTTGTGAAAATGCCCTCCAAGACTCCACTTATCCTTCGATAACGTTGCGAGTGACCTATACCTCTTCCGAAATATCCTTTGAAAACTTTGTAAGCGACCACTTCATCCGAAAGTATCCTTTGGGACCTTAGTTGCATGTCCTTCTGCCTTAGACAAATTCTCTGAAAAAGTTCATCAATGGCATTCTTCCGAAAGTGTCCTTCGGGGTTTTCGGCATGTACCCTTCAGGGCTTTTCAAAAATCCTTTTGGAAACTTTGCAAGTGTCCTCTACTCCATTTGAACTATCTTTCAGTCAGAAATTTTGCAACAGACCTTTCAGAACTTGTGCAAAAGTCCACATACCCATCGGAACTTTTGTTCGGGACTCATTTCTTTTGGAACTTATGTAACTTTACCATATGGAGTCTTTGTTTAGGTCACATGCCCTTTGGAGCTTTTACAAAGTACCCTTCGGAACTTCAAGGTGATCTTCAGGACTTTTGATTGGGACACATACCCTTCGGCTTTTCTATTCGGGACTCATTTCTTTCAGACATTTTGTTCGACAAAGACTTAACCATTTTTCCCGAAAGAATTCGGCGAGGCACTTTCTCCAAAAGAAAACTCTTTCTTCGGATCTTTTGTTCGGGACAATTTTTCCGAAAGAATTCCCAAGCTTCAGGGCTTTTGTTCGGAACAATTTTTCCAAAAGAATTCCCAAGCTTTTGTAAAATTGACTAAATGTGGAAACCAAACATTTTTTCGAAAGAATTCCAAAACTTCGGAACATTTGTTGCGGGTTTTTTGTCCAAAGAGTCTTCAACATTTCTCTGAAAGAATTGCCCGAGCCACTTCTTCCGAAATAATTCTCAGACAAATGCGAAGGTGCAAAAACGACTAAGTATAAAAACTTAGTAGGCTTTTGGCTGAGGGATAACATTATGCATTTGTAACATTTGCTCTACTCATCCTTATGACTTAGAATTTAGACCACAAAGAATAGGCATAAACCTAATTATAGTGTGATCATTTCCTTTAGATGTTGCCATATATGCAAATGCAGTCACCATCAAACTGTGTACTCAGCCATATTCAGCAAACTAGCAAAGGCATTCATGTGACTGTTCTTGGAATTCAAGGTGCACATTCAACTCCATGAGAACTCTACAACTGGTTCGTGACTGTCTTCTCAGCGTCTGCCAATCATTGGTGATAACTAATAAGCGTTTGGCTTTTTGCCTTTTTGCCTTTTTGCCAACCAAAGCCAAAAATGCAAACGCTTATCAGTTATCACCAACGAATGGCAGACGTTGAGAAGACAGTGATGAACACGTTCCCGATTAACACTAACAGGTAGTGTTTGCCTATTTGGCAGTTTGCTCGTTAGGATTCACACAACAGCATCAGTCATCACCATCGCGGCATCGCCATTCGTAGTCAGTGTTTCCCTGTTTGGCAGTTTGTTATTTTGCAGTTTGCTCGCGGGATTCACAGTCGCCGCGATTCAACATCGCCATTTGCCGTTCGCCATTCCGATTCTGGATTCCCCAGGTAGGGTTTGGAATCCAGATTTCCCATTATTTGCAATTTTGTTGAGTCTTTCCGATTCTTTACTATTAGTATTTACTAATTTAGTATAGTTTCAATTTCAAAACTTTAGTTTAATTTTTAAGTTTTTATTATTTAATCTCATTTAATTTGTTGTTTTAAATTTTTAATATTTTATTAGTTAATAATTTATTATTAGTATTTACTATTTAGTAACTATTTACTAGATTTATTATTTAATAATTTTGTTAATAATAAATATTAAATATACATGTGTGTAAGTTCAATTAGTTTATTATTATTTTTTTTAATTCATTATTGTTAGTTTATTATTAATATTATTCTTTTAAATTTTAAAGTTTAAAATAATAAAATATTATTAAGTATAAATTATATTATATTGTATTGTATAGAATGTTACATTTACGGGGTAATATGTTTTTTTAAATTTCAAGGCAGAAATCAAAGGTTCATAATGGTGTATGCAAGGGGGATTCATTGGGCAGTGCGGGACCAAGTTACATTGAGAAAATTCAGAATAGTGAATGCAAGGTTGAGCAGTGGGCATTGGGCAGTGAGAAATCAAGATTCAGGATACAAGTGGCAGCATGTCTCGCCGTCCATTAGAAATGAAATATATCGTCCAGAGAGATGATAAAAAAATAAATATGAGATGCACCTTATGCAATGTGAATATCACAGGCAGTGTCACTAGAGTTCGATACCATTACCTTGGAGGATCTGCAGATGTGAAACGTTGTACCATAGCAAATGAAAATTCAAAGGAAGTGGAGTATGTAGATTTCATAAAACGGGTGAAAGCTAAATATGATGTGAGTCGTGCTGGATCATTTGCTTCAGAAGCAAAGAAGGCTAAAATCCAACACTCTATCTCACAAATTGGCTCATTAAATAGTTCAAGTGGTGCTCGATCACCATTTACCAGTGGAAGTGCAAGTGACGCTAAAAAGTCACAGGTTTCATTAAAGTCCATGTGGAGACCACAACAAAAGCATGACGTAGATAAGTTGGCAGCGAGATTGTTTTATGCTGAGGCCATTCCTTTCAATGTCATTCGTTCTCTACATTTCAAAACCTTTGTAGATGCAGCGATTGAATTTGGGAAGGGTTACACATTGTCTTGCTATGAAAGACTAAGAACTAGTCTTCTTGAAGAGGAAGTGGCAGCCATATCCACTGAACTAGCTGAAATAAAAAAAAATTGGAAAAGAACAGGTTGCACAATAGTAAGTGATGGTTGGTCTGATTCAAGAAGAAGGCCCCTCCTAAATATTTTGGCAATATCCCCTGAGGGTGCTATGTTTATAAATTCAATCAATACAAGTAATGAACAAAAAACTTCTATTTTCATTTCTCAATGCATCGAATCAGCGATTTTAGAGATAGGAGAAGAGAATGTTGTTCAAATCATTACAGATAATGCAACGAATTGTAAAGGAGCAGGGGATATACTCATGGATAGATTTCTTCATCTCTTTTCGACACCATGTGCTGCACATGTGTTGGATCTTTTGTTTGAAGACTTATCAAAACTGTAGTGGGTAAGTAATATTGTGATTGAAGGCAAACAAATATCTAAATTTATCCTCAATCACCGCTTGACATTGAACTTGTATCATTCATTTTTAAAGTGTGAGCTTCTATCCCTTGTCGAAACAAGATTTGCCACCAATTTCATTACTTTGCAAAGGGAGGTAGAAGAAATGACAGCATTTAGAAAAGTAATGGTTACTGATGAATGGACAGAGTCAAAGCTTTCTAAGGAAGCCCATTCAAAAGATATTGAAAGAATAATATTAGAGGACACATTTTGGGAGGGGGCCAAGAAAATCATAATGGTGTTTGAGCCTCTTGTTAAAATTTTGAGAATGGTTGATGGCAATCAACCTTGCATGGGCTTTGTGTATGAGGGAATGGACAGAGCAAAGTAAGAAATTCAAAAGTTACTTGCAGGTAATGTTGAAGAAATCAAGAGCATTTGGGAAATTGTGGACAAGCGATGGTTCATGCTACATCGTCCTCTACATGCGATAGTTTGCTATCTAGATCCTAAATTAGTAGAGGTAAATCATGATGCAAATGAAGAGATAATGAGAGGTGTATTTGCAACAATAGATAGGTTGCTTATTGATGAAGAAGAGAAGGCAGCAGCGTACTATTTTCAAGAACCAACTACTCCAACTATCTAAATGGTGGCAGACTTATGGGGCTTCTACTCCACAATTACAGAGGCTTGCCGTGCGAATCTTCAGCCAGTGTTCCAGTGCTTCTGCATGTGAAAGAAACTGGAGTACACATGACTTAATCCACACCAACAAGAGGAATCGACTAGGGGCTCAAAAACTCTGATCTTGTGTTTGTTCATAGCAATCTACGATTGCTTACTCACTCTCTTGCAAATGAAGATGACAACTTTCGCCTTGGCGAACCATGCTTTGAAGATGAAAATATTGATGTTGTTAATGAGCCTACTAGTGTAGGATTAGATGATGATGCCACTGCTAGTAGTGATTTTGGTGTAGATGCAGGGTTTGATGTTGCAGATGTTTAGATTTCATTCTTATTTTTAGTTAATGCTGAAAACTTTTATGTTAAACTTTAAGTATTTGTATGATGTTGAACAATGAACATTGATGATTGAACATTGAAGTTTAAGTTTAACACTTTATTGGATTTTGATATCTGTTATATGTTGACCATTTTGGTCCAGCAGGCCAAAATCAGTCCCCTTCTTCCCTTGTTCTGAGTCAGTGCATTTTTTTATTTTGCACAAGTCTTGTTTCTACGGACTCCGCAAGCTGATTTCTACAGACTCTGTAGTCTTGTTTCTACGGACTCTGCAGGCTGATTTCTACGACTCTGCAGGCTTGTTTTTATAGACTCTGCAGGCTGATTTCTACGGACTCTGCACGCTTGTTTCTACGGACTCTGCAGGCTGATTTCTACAGACTCTGCAGGCTTGCTCTACTACATACTTTTCATATCCCAGCAGTGCTTGTTTGAAGGTGGAAATGGGTTGATTGGCAAAGAGATTAGGTTGAGTAGGAGAAGTGACACATTGAGAAGACTGGTCATAAGACTGATATAGCTCATGACAGCGCTGAGACTGGTCATATTGGACCTGATAAGGATCAACACAAGGCTGGTAAGGATCATAGCTAGGCTGGCCAAGGACTTGCTCAAACTGAGGAGGAAGAGGCAAAGCTCGAAATGTTTCGCCAACTTGTAAAGAGCAAAACTCATAACCGTACGCATCCTTGTTGCTTGAGGTGATTTCATGAACAATCTGAGCTTGATCAAAACTATATGAAGGAATCCCAGACCCATGATTCTGAACAATGGAATTATACATACCAAAATACGATTTCTTGATGGCACCAAGACTGCTTAACCAGCTTATTCAACTCGGAGTCGCCATTGGTGTTGATGAAAAGCCTCCAAACACTGGTTGGTTGAAGAACACACCAAAATTCTTCAACTTTGGATAAAAAATTGTCACACAATCGCCTGATTAAAGGTTAGATGCTGGATTAATGGTTCGTTCTGCTGTAACAGGACTAGCACCAATCCTGGAACTTTTCTGAGTGTTAAAACATGGTCCCACTAGGCGTGCCAAAAACTATTGACGCAATGGATTGCACCCTTGACAGGAGGATGAACTCCTGTTTTTCGCGCATCACAATGGAAACTCCTCTCTTGCCTGTGGGTCTAGCAACACTGAGGGGAGAGTCTTTAGATAAGGTCTAGCTCCCTTTGATGCATCTAAGTTATTCCAATAATGTGGCTAATATATATATAATGGGGGGAGTTGAAAAAAGAGAAAGATTACTAAAAAACAGAACCTAACCTAAGCTGATGATGCACCAAACAAGTTTGATCTACTCATACTCACACTTTGAACTATAGGAACACATACATACACTTTAACTGGTAAAAGGACCAGACTACAGAGAACTTAACAGGGAGGCTTTAATGAAAACACACAGTGTCATGTCCCCTTCCAGTTGACATCTTTCAAAGTTGATGATTAGCCTATTATGCGACCCTCGTAGGCTGATAGGATGGATAGAGGGTCTTGATGGAGCTTGGCTTGGCTTCGACTAGTAGAATTTTTCCAGTTGGCGTTCGTTTGGGCTCTTTTCGACACGTTTGCTTGAGCTCCTATTTTTTAGGGATTTTTGGCACTCAGCGGAGCACCCCTGTTATGGTATGGTCATGTGCAGAATCACTCCCTTGTTCACCAGCTTCAGACGGTTCGAGAATCGGATATGTATTGATGGAGATATTAATATTTAATTGATTTGATTAAATATTAATTATTTCGCGTAATTTAATGACTTAGGCGTTTTGACCCAAGGGGGTGCTCATTATGAAGGGGGCCTTTTAATTATATTTTATAATTAAAATTGTCTTTAGACTATGGAAAAATTAAAAGAGAAGAAAACCCTAATTTTTAATTATGAAACCCTAATTAGGGCAAGTGCACTTTTTTGGAGATTATAAGGGTTTTTCATTGGAGAGTGCACCATTATTCATTCATGTTGAAGACAATTTTTGCTAAGTATTTTTTGAGAAGACAACCAAAGGTTTTCAGTATTCGATTTGCATTGGAGAACGTGCAATCTTCAGTGTGTGCAATTCAAAGGTTGTGAGATATCAACTGATCTATTGCCAGGCAGAGAGATAACTTCACACGGAGGTTATCACAGAGATTCACAGGGATTTATTTCTTCAGGGTTTGATCCGAAAATTATCCAGAAGGAGATTATCAATATTGGTGCTATTTTTATCAAGTTTCGGCACTCAAAATTCAAGCCGTACTGTTTTAAATCGCAGCTGTACAGAATCCGTATGGTTCTATACCAGGCCATACAGTTTCAGAAAAAGGGGCCCACTTCTGGCCATTTATTCTTGCTGCCGTACTTTCTAGGGTTGATATTTGATGCTGCCGTATTGTTCATGGTATTATTTGTTGCTGCCGTACTATTCAGACCTGGTGTCACCCGTTTAGGGCAATTTCTACTTCCATACTAGCATTTCAGTGGTTGCTGTCACCTTTCAAAACCTGGTTATGGACCTTCAGAGCAGGGGTTTGACTTCTGCAGGCTGGCTGTTGACTTTTCTGAGCTGACTGTTGATTGTTGTGGGCTGTCGTACCCCCCCTCAAAGGCCTGCCATTTTCAGCTAGGCTTTCAAGGAAAAATTCAGTGTTTACACTTTATCATGTTGTTTCAGGTTAGGGTTTGGGGAATTTAGGAAATATTCAATCTTTTGATATTGTATACGATAGTAAGGGTTTCCATTTGACAAAATTTATTGTTCAGCATCTAGGGTTTGGATGTGAAGTGTTTATTATGCAATTGATAATTATATTAGAATTATATATGTATTGCAATAAGTATTTCAATTTAATCAAGGTCATTGAATAAAAACAAAAAAAAAATATTCAGTACCAGAATTCAGGAGAAATAGGAGTTTCTACAGTGGTATCAGAGCTTTTGTCTTGCCATCCTGTTGGGTAGATTGGACATTGAATCGGCTAGTTAATCATGGTTACTTCAAGTACTCAGAAACAGTGGGACAATAATATGGAGAAGCTTAAACAAAGTTTGAATAAGTTGGTTGAAAACCAGAGGAGGATGAATGAATTGCTTTCACACCCTACAACCGAAGACAAATTAGCATGGTGTATGACATCCTTTTTTAAAGGGTCCACATCACAAAACAAAAAGGAGAAACAAGAGGTCTCTACAGGGAAAGTATCTAGAAATCTTTACAATGAATTTTCATCAGCTAGTGACCAGCTTATAGCTGATCCTATGGAAAGCAAAAATCAGACTTTTAGGAAAGATATTGGGCACAAGACACTTCATGATGGCTTCAAGATCGGAGAAGAGCAAGTGATCTTTGAAGATAAAAATAAGGTTTCTTGTGATGCTTCATTAGGTGAGCCTAGCATTGCTTCATCCTATCATGGTAAAGAATCAAATGGTGGTTCTATGAATGATATTCATACATCTGAAAGTCTATTGGAGGCTCAAGATAGAAAGGTGGATATGAAAGTTAATCATTTACTTAGTGGAGCAGCCACTAGTGTTTTGACTACACATGATGGAGACATTTTACAACGGCATGATGTCATTACTGATTTGTTTGAGGACAGCAGCATTATGTCCCATGATTCTCATGAGATAGGAGCTTGTGATATGATATCAACCATTGATGGCAGCCCTACACCAATTTTTAGACATGTTGATTTGACTCAAGAGGATATGAGGGCAGCCATGGGGAATGAGTTGTCTATATCATCTTTGCAAGAAGCTTCACTTGAGACTTCTACATTGGAGGCCAGCATAGAGCATGCTATTGATATGGATAGTAATGGTATGGATTCTTTGGATGATAATATTGCTACTTCACCTACACATCATGAAAAATCAGAGTATGGCAGCCAAGGATAGTTGGAACAAAAGCCTTTGGTTTGGGAAAATTTGCAAGTACAAATGGTGAAGAAGAAGGAAGAGGAGGTTGACCGGCTTTCTCATGAGCCGGAGAATACTCGGAATTCCTTGGTGTGTACTCAGTTGGCTCTCCAGGATTCTAAGAGACATGTGGATGAGCTTTGTCTTGAGGTGAGTTCAGTTCAGGAGTTAGCGCATGTGGCAGGGACTCAGCTTTCTTTTACAGTCAGGTCACATGTTGATGATGATATGAGTATGTCTAGCATTCACACTCCGGATTCAGAGATTGTAGTGGGTACAGGAGACAGGGGCATGAAGTCAGTTGGTATTGTTCACATTACTCAGGTGAGGAGTTTACTTGAGTTGCCAATTGATTTCCATTCATGGATTGGATGTTGGGATCCTTATCTTGGTACTTGGGACGATTTGACGCCATGGGATGAGAGTTGTGATAGACATGGCATGGTGATAGGTGCTGGGGTTGACAATTTGTCAGTGCATGACTTAGAGCAAGAGTTGATGGCAAGCAGATTTGGTTTGTGTTATTGCTATCTAGCATGTGATGTCTCTTCATTACCAACGATGCATAGGAGTTTGGGTGATGAGACCGTCGCTGGTGATCTGCAGAGATATGTTGATTACAGTAGAGGTACAGTGTGTGGATTCTCCGCATTTGGCATAGTTCCATTTGGAAGTTGTTGCAGAGTTGGAGTGTGCCTTCCGCATAGCATGGTGGAATGTGTATATGGTATTTGCGGTGTTGGCAGTTTGAGTTGTCCACGCTACTTGGGTTCTGATATCTTGAGAGTTGTCACATGGGTTCCTGACTGTGGCAGTTTTGGAAATGGGGTCCAGCGGAGCAATGATTCACGATTCATACATGGATTCCTCTTGGTTATTTTTCACAGGATATTGCAGGAACTTGCGTTGATTGACAGCAGTATAGATCATAATTACATTTGGGATCCAGGTGGATTGATTGGTTTATTGTTCAGCCATTGCTTGGGGACAAGCAATTTCAGGAGGGGCGCACTGTCATGTCCCCTTCCAATTGACATCTTTCAGAGTTGATGATTAGCCTATTATGCGACCCTCGTAGGCTGATAGGATGGATAGAGGGTCTTGATGGAGCTTGGCTTGGCTTCGACTAGCAGAATTCTTCCAGTTGGCATTCGTTCGGGCTCTTTCGAGCACGTTTGCCTGAGCTCTTATTTTTTAGGGATTTTTGGCACTCAGCGGAGCACCCCTGTTATGGTATGGTCATGGCAGAATCACTCCCTTGTTCACTAGCTTCAGACGGTTCGAGAATCGGATATGTATTGAGGGAGATATTAATATTTAATTGATTTGATTAAATATTAATTGTTTCGCGTAATTTAATGACTTAGGCGTTTTGACCCAAGGGGGCGCTCATTATGAAGGGGGCCATTTTAATTATATTTTATAATTAAAATTGTCTTTAGACTATGGAAAAATTAAAAGAGAAGAAAACCCTAATTTTTAATTATGAAACCCTAATTAGGGCAAGCGCACTTTTTTGGAGATTATAAGGGTTTCTCATTGGAGAGTGCACCATTATTCATTCATGTTGAAGACAAAATTTTTGCTAAGTATTTTCTGAGAAGACTGAGCCAAGGGTTTTCAGCATTCGATTTGTATTGGAGAACGTGCAATCTTCAGTGTGTGCAATTCAGAGGTTGTGAGATATCAGTTGATCTATTGTCAGGCAGAGAGATAACTTCACACGGAGGTTACCACAGAGATTCACAGGCATTTATTTCTTCAGGGTTTGATCCAGAAATTATCTAGAAGGAGATTATCAATATTGGCGCTATTTTTATCAAGATCCGGCACTCAAAATTCAGGCCGTATTGTTTTAAATCGTGGTTGTACGGAATCCGTACAGCTCTGTACCAGGCCATACATTTTCAGAAAAAGGGGCGCACTTCTAGCCATTTATTCCTACTGCCGTACTGTCTAGGGATGATATTTGTTGCTGTCGTACTGTTCATGGTATTATTTGTTGTTGCCGTACTGTTCAGACCTAGTGTCACCCGTTTAGGGCAATTTTTGCTTCCATACCAGCATTTCAGTGGTTGCTGTCACCTTCCAGACCCTGGCCGTGGACCTTCAGAGCAGGGTTTTGACTTCTGCAGGCTGGCTGTTGACTTTTCTGAGCTGACTGTTGATTGTTGTGGGCTGTTGTACCCCCCTCAAAGCCCTGCCATTTTCAGCTAGGCTTTCAAGGAAAAATTCAGTGTTTACACTTTCTCATGTTTCAGGTTAGGGTTTGGGGAATTTAGGAAATATTCAGTCTTTTGATATTGTATACGACAGTAAGGGTTTCCATTTGACAAAATTTATTGTTCAGCATCTAGGGTTTGGATGTGAAGTGTTTATTATGCAATTGATAATTATATTAGAATTATATATGTATTGCAATAAGTATTTCAATTTAATCAAGGTCATTGAATAAAAACAAAAAAAAATATTCAGTACCAGAATTCAGGGGAAATAGGGGTTTCTACACACAGGAAATGAACTTTCCACAGGGGCTGTAGGAAAAGCACATTGTCTGAGAACCTTCTCTGCCTCTGCGCTCCAGATACAGCTCTTTTTGTTACCTGCAGGAATGGCGCTTTGTCTATACCAGGTGTGTTGGTATCAAGCCTGTGAAAGCATTAGGAAAGCAATGACTAAACACATGGCTAACACTTACACTCAAAGATATATCCAACCAAAATAGAGGTAAAAAATATGTATTCTATTGATTCTAGGTGAAAATTGGCAGGGCTCTGCCTTACAATATGAGAGATATCTTCTCAAATGAGAGCTTTACAATATATATAGAAAGAAAGAGGCTTTTTGGCGCCTTCTGGAAAAACTTTTGGCGCCCTTTTACAAGTGGCCCATGTGCGTTGAGAGCATTGGGAAGAGGAAGCCACTTGAAAGAACATGCTATGTTAGCTGCCAGTCTTGACTTTAGGTGTTTAAAATACATTAAACGCCATATGTGAAGTCATGGGCCGCGCCGTTTGTCTGCAAACAAGACCGCTCCTTCAAGACATTCACGCGGTTTGTCTGCTCATTAATGCAAAGTGAAGAAAAACAGGTCGCGTCTTTCACTGTTTGTGCTCTTTGATGACCACTTGGCAGATACTGTGTCAACCGCTGGAGTAACTCTTTGAGTCGACACCTTCCTTTGCCACTTGAATTGTTTTGTCCGTTTCTGCACATGGCTCTTTTGTCTCTTCCTGGCTTTGTCTTTTTTGGCTCCTTCGGCCCTCGGGGGCAATCTTCTGCTAATTCTTTGGCTCTTTGGGCTCCCTTCTCGGCGGTCTCTTCCTTTTGGCCTTAAACCTTTGAATTCCTTCGGGTTCGCATCTTTCATTAAAAAACCAACAGTTATTTCATTTTTGCAAAGTTGACGTCTGCGCGCCCGTCGCCATTTGAAAGCCAACGGCTAGTCTATTGTCTTGAACTTGACATCTGCGGGGACGTCATTAGACGTCTGGATTCCAACGGCTAGTCCATGATGCTCAACTTTGACGTCCGCGGGCCCGTCACCCCCTTGAATTCCTTCGGCTTTTCTGCTCCTTCAGCCTTCTGTCTTTGGAACCTTCCCAAAGGGAAGGTGTCCCTTCGAGGATTGGGGAAAGTCCTCCTTTCGGCAGCCAAGAGTCCCCTGCAAGGGCACCTGCCCTTCGGGGTCCTTCGGGCGGCCTTGGTCTTCAAATCCTTCGGACAAAATGTTCGAAGAAATTCCTTCGGGCAGCCTTGGTCTTCAAATCGTTCGGACATTTTGTCTGAAGGAAATCTTTCCTTTATCTTTCCCGCTTATTCCCTCGGGCTTTTTCTTTCAGGCGAATTTCTTTGGACAAAAAGTCCGAAGGAATTCCTTCGGACTTTTTGTCCAAAAGAATTCTTGTTCACTTTACCATTTTTCGCGGGATTTTCTTCCGAAGGAAATTCTTTGTTCAGCGACTTGCCTTGTCTCTTTCTTCGGACATTTTGCCCAAAGAAATTCAACCTTGTCTTTATCTTTTGCCTTAGCATTTCCGAAGGAAAACTCACCCTTTTTGTTCCTCTGCAAGGGCAAATCAAGTCCAAAGCTATCCTTCGGACTTTTGCAATGGTCCATTTTGTCGCCTGAGTACCCTCGGCAAGGGCTGTTTTTGGTCTCCAAACTTGTTTTTCGAAAAAGTTACAAAGGTCCTTTTGTCGCCTGAGTGCCCTCCGCAGCCTGCTGGAATGGTCTAGTTTGTGCTTGACTGCCCTCCGCAAGGGCACTTGTCCTTCAGGGTTTGGAAGACTCCTTTGAAATTTCCGATTGAACAATTGAACCTGAACCCTTTTTCGGAGTTCAATGGTTCAATCGGTTCAATGGTTCAACACTGTATTCTGCCAGGACTCACGCTCATTCGATTGACCGTTTGAACCAAACCGCTTGAACCAATCACTTGAACTGAAAGAATGAACCAACTGCTTGAACCTGCCGATTGAACCAATCGATTGAACTGACCGATTGAACGGTTCAATGGTTCAATGGTTCAAAGTTCAAATTTCAAAGCTCTTGGAAAGATCATGTCGTTGAACCCCAACATTGAACCACTTTTTCCAACCTTAAGAAAAGTGTCTTGAATCATTTTCGCTCTCTTTGCTTGTGAATTTCTTCGGACAAAATGTCCGAAGAAGCTTTGTAAAAGCCCTTGCATTCTTTAAACTGGTTCATCTTCTGCTGAAAGACTTGTGCAAACCAAATTTGAATTGGCTCAGAACAGCAGGGGAAGGAGACCGATTTTGGCCTGCAGGACCAAAATGTCAATAGTATTAACCTTGTGTTCAATCATTTTCTATGATGCTTTCACAAGTTTGATACCAACACACCTGGTATAAACAAGCGTCATTCCTGAAGGTAACAAAAAGCGTTGTATTTGGAGCGCAGAGATAGGAGAAGGTTGTCAGACAGTGTGTTTTCCTACAGCGCCTATGGTAAGTTCATCTTCTGTGTGTCTTCATTTAGCCTTTCTGTTAAGTTCCCTACAGTCTGGTCTTCCCAGCAGATGAAGTGTATGTATGTGCTCTTATGTTTTGAAGTGTGAGTAATGAGTAGATCAAACTTTTGGTGCATCACCTTCTTAGTTTAGGTTCTGTTTCAGCAATCCTTCTCTCTTTTCAACCCCCCCCATTATATATATGTATTAACAATATTATTGGAATAACTTAGAGATGCATCAAAGGAAGCTAGCCCTTATCTAGAGACTCTCCCCTCAATTTTGCCAGACCCACAAGCAAGAGAGGAGTTTCCATTGTGCCGCATGGAAGAGAGAAGCTCAGCCTTCTCTCAAGGGTGCAATCCACTACGTCAACAATTTTTGGCACGCTCAGTGGGACCATTTTTTAACACCATTTTTAACACTCAGCAAAATTCCAAGATTGATGCTAGCCCTATTACAGCAAAATCAACCATTTTCCAGCATCTGGGGACTCCACTATTAAGAATATCAGTCTCTGGTCAAAGGTCAGTCTGACATCCTATGCCTAAAGTCACCACACGATCTGCTGCTAAGGGTGTCCTTTTTGAATTTGTTGAACTACCTCTAAACTCAGCAAGACGACTGAGGTTTGCAAGAACTCATCTTTATTCAGCAAATTGTTTTCCCAGACCTGCTATAAGATTCACCTACGCAAGAAGGCCTCGGTTGAATTCTGTCATAGTTATGGCTTTACCTTTTGTGGCTTTTCATGGTCAGAGTCCTTTGAATCTCCTGCATTATGACCCGATCCCAGGGGCAGTCCTTAAAAGTGTGCCTCCCTTTAATGGAGAAGGGCCCATTACTGCCATTGAACACATCAGAAATATTGCTAACCTCTGCAACATTCACAGTGTCACTGAGGAAAACATTGCTATCAGATTTTTGGCATTGTCTTTCAAGGGCAAGGTTCTGGACTGGTATGGGACTTTGCCCATGAATTTAATCGATTCCTGGAATGAATTGGGCACCCTCTTAACAAACAAATTTGGGGAAAAGAGCGACCACCATTCACTTGTCGAGCAGCTGACCACTATGAAAAGAGCTCCACACGAATTCATGCAAGATTTCAATACTCAATTTCAGAAGACATGGGATAGAATCTCTATTTTGGTAAGGCCGACTCCAAGCTATGATTTCTTCTATTATTTGAAAGCGTTGAATAGCGACATTGTTGTTATGATACAGTCCATGGGAGGACATGTGTTGCCCGCTGCCTACGATATAGCCATAGTAGCTGAAAATTACCTGGTGCAAGCGGAAAAGATAGCCCCTAGGCCTCATATGCCGCTCTTTCCTGAATTGTTGCCTCCAATTCAGACTGCTGCACCCACCTTGGCTCTTCTGCCTGGCATAGAAAAGCCAGCTGCTACTTCGTCCAATGACCTCCATGAAATCAAAACCCTATTACAAAGCGTGACAAATGAACTAGTGGCTCTCAAAAGGCAGCAAGCTCAAGACTATCGGCCAAATCAAGGATATCAGCAGTTTGGGCAAACAAATAGGCCCCCTTTTCAGAATTACAATCAAGGACAAGGTCAGGGTGCCCAAACCAGACCTTATCAAGGCTATAATCAAGGGGCTCTTTCATCATCCAAGGCTCTAGCACCCGCTCAAAACAATCTGGTACAAGAACAGCCTAGTTGCTCACCCATGGGATATAGTCAAGATCAGGGTGTTTATACAAATGAAATGCTGAGTCACTACACAAATGCACAAGACAATTAGGTAGCCGCCCAATTCCCAAGCTTTGAGGCTTCAGTGCAACCCGGCATGGGCAGCAGTCAGACTTAGCCCGATTCCACTCTCATGAATCACATAGAAGGTGAATTCTATGCAGTCAATTACGTGGGTAGTGCGGACAATCAAGGAGACTATGTCGCAGCCAACACAAAGTCCAAAAGGAGAGCAATGGAAGAAGCTCAAGCAGCTGCCCAAACGTCAGCACCACCTTCTTCATCACACGTAAACCAAAAAAATTCAAATTTCAGACTGCCGGTTACACCCTCAGCTCCTCGACCTGCGCCTTAGGCTGTAAGTAACCCCAAAAAAATTTGAAAGAAGGCAACCCTCGGGTCAATGTGGTAGACCAGATGAAGAAGCTGCACATGAATATCTCCTTGTGGGATTCATTATCAATATCGGGACAAAAAGACATGCTACAAAAAGAATTGCACAGGTTAAATGAACAAGTTGTCCCAGCGAAAGCTGATAATGTTCTGATGATGAATGGGCAGCCTTCCACATCAGGGCAAGTTAAGAAACAAGAAAAGGTTCCCCCTTTTTATTTGTCCTTGGTCATAAAAGATTTCTTGGTGCACAATTGTATCATTGACAGTGAAGCAAGCACCTCGGTAATGCCTAAATGCATAGCAGATAAACTGGGGCTCAAATATGAAGAAATGACTAAGGGAGTCCTGCAGCTGGATGGATCACCAGCAAAGACAGTTGGAGTGGTGAAAGGTTTGAACTTGACGCTACACACCTACCCGACCTTCTCAGTTTTCCACTATGTGGTAGTGGCGGATGTTCCTCCTTACTTTACTATTTGTTTGTTCAGAGATTTCACATCTAAAATAGGTGGGTACCTAGCAACAAACTGGTCCTACCTGGTTTTTAAAACCAAATATGGGACTAAGGTTAAGATGAGTCGGAGCCATTTCACCGAGATCATCTGGAACCATACTCACTCAAGGAGGCAAATGTCAGCTACGTCATTATTGATCAAAAAGAATTCCAAGTAGATCAATCTCCATCTTCTGCCCTTGAAGGAGCTGCTGACCTGCGCTTAGACGAATGGGGAAGTGACAACTTTGAGCATGACCCTTACAAGTTCATAGAAGAGGCAGGCCTTGGGATTTATTGCATGCACGAAGAGGGTACTTTTGTATCAAATTTGATGAAAGCAAGCCAAGAAAGCTCAAGTTTATGACAGTTGTTCTTTGATGGCTCAAAAAGTAAGTTGGGCGCTGGTGGGGGAGTGGTGCTAGTTTCTCCTTCACAAGAGAAATACTTTTCGACTTTCAGGTTTCAATTTTATTGCACGTGCAATGTTGCGGAGTACGAATCCCTCATCCATGGTTTGGAGTGGGTGAGGAAAAGAGGAATTAAGGAACTGCAGGTTTTTGGGGACAGTGAGTTGATCGTAAATCAAGTAAGGGTCAAAATCTGACAAAGAATTTTTTGCTTAAGTCCTATAAACACAGGGTATGGGACTTAGTGGAGAGTTTTCTTGCTTTCAATGTTACTTTCATTCCTAGAGAGCAGAATAAGCAAGCTGACAGACTAGCAGTAGTAGGTGCTCAATTTGACGTCCCCAAGGAGATAAGCTGAGACCACAGTCCACATCATTTGAAAGTGGTAATCAGACCCTCTGTGCCTGACAACATCACTCACTGACAGGTGTTTGACAGCGATCAGTAGATAGCACTCTTCTTGCAAGAGAAAGCTAAGTTTGCTGCTAGAAACCAGGGTAAGCTACAGTAGCAGTATGGCAGCCAAATTGTTCAACTGAAGAACAATAAACTTCCCAAAGGCTTGGTCACTCTCGAAAGTATCTTCAATGAGGAATGACCAATTGAAAAGCGATAAAGCAAGCATCACCACGAAGAAGAAAAACTATGAGAAGGTTGAAATATTCAAGGATAAGTTGCTTGCACTTGGGAAAGTGTGCACGGATCATGAAAGGCAGGTCTTCACCTTGTTGTGCCAGGAGTTTGTTGATGTCTTCGCCTGGGAGTATAGCGATTTGAAGGGTTTGGACCCAAGTTTGGCCCAACATACCATTGAGCTAGAGGAAGGTGCCAAGCCGATCAAGCAGAAGCAAAGCCCTGTCAACCCAAAGATGGAGTCTCTCATGCAGAAGGAACTCACCAAGCTGATTGAGTCCAGGATCATATTTCTGATCAAACACTCTTCTTGGCCGGCCAATCTTGTTCCTATCCAAAAAAAGAATGGGGAGATCAGATTATGTGTAGATTTCAGAGACCTCAATAGAGTATCTTTGAAGGACCATTATCCTCTCCCAAGTATGGAATAGATCCTCCAAATGGTGACAGGCAGCAAGTGTTTCTCCCTCCTGGATGGGTATTCAGGATACAATCAGATTTTGGTGCAAGACTATGACTAGTACAAAACCTTCACTACCAAATGGGGGATGTTTGCTTATAGAAAAATGCCATTTGGACTGTCCAATGCTGGTGCCACTTTTCAGCGAGCCATGGACATGGCCTTTCAAGGCACGATAAATAACATTGTGCTAGTGTATCTTGATGACGTAACAGTATTCTCTAAGGAGGCAGGGCAACACATGAAATATGTCAGACAAATCTTTGAGAGGTGTAGAGAGTTCGGTATCTCTCTCAACCCGAAGAAATGCGTGTTCGTTGTCCATGAGGGTAAACTCCTTGGCCATGTTGTCTCCAAAGAGGGCTTGACCATTGATCCAGAAAGAGTTCTCTCCATCCTAGAGCTGTCCTTGCCTAAACATAAGAAGGGTCTGCAGAGCTTCTTCGGCAAAATAAATTTCATCTGGAGATTTCTTCCAAATTTTGCGGAGGCAGTCAAGCCATTGACCTCTATGCTGAAGAAAGATGAGAAGTTCACATGGACAGCGCAAATGAAGGATAACTTTGAAGAGATCAAGCAGGCTATTGCCCAGGCTCCTACCTTGATCAGCCCTGACTTCACCAATGATTTCAACCTCTACACCTTCAAAAATGAAGAGGGAATCTCCGCTATGCTTACCCAAGCGAATGGTGATAACCTTGAACAACCGCTTGCATTTTTTAGCCAAGGTCTAGAAGGTTTTGAGGTCAGGTATACATATGTGGAGAAGCAAGTCCTTGCAGTCATACAGAACCTGAAGAAATTTAGACATATGCTGTCCAACAGGAGGATTCACCTCATGGTTCCACATCCTAGCATCAAATATTTTTCGACCAACCGTGATCTAAATGAAAAGAGAGCGAGATGGATCACTAAAGTAATGGAATATGACGTGGATATCAAAATCACCAAGCTGGTAAGAGGAAAAGGCCTGTGTGAACACCTTGTTGCAGATTTTAAACAGCAGAGAGAAAATGGTTTGCTCATTCGTGATAAAGCCACAGCAAAAGAACCAACAATCATGAAGGATTGGACATAGACATGAGGCGTTTCCTTCTCACTGGTGAGTGCCCGCAGGGCTTTGATAGGACCAAGAGGAGATATTTCAGACTCCAATCTCTCCTTTATGTCATGATCAATGGAGTGTTGTTCCGAAAGGATTTTTCAGGAGTGCTTTTAAGGTGCATAGACCCAGGTCAGGCCGATAGGGTGCTGTTCGAGTTTCATGATGGGTCAGCTGGTGGTCACTTTGTTCCTAGGCCTACAGCTGCAAGAATAATGAGAGCTAGTTACTTTTGGCCCACTTTATTTAGAGATACTCATGCCTGGGTACGAAAGTGTTAAAAGTGTGCACTTTTTGATGGGAAACAACGGCTGGCTGCCATGCCTTTACAGCCTATTCAGGTGGAGCAACCATTCATGCAATGGGGCCTAAACTTCATAGGGATGATCAATCCTCCCTCCAGTGTTGGCCACAAATGGGTTTTGACCGCCACAGACTACTTCACAAGATGGGTAGAGGCTATCGCTTTGAAGGAAGCCAACGAAAGTGCAGTTCTGGACTTTTATGAAGACCTGGTGACAAGGTTTGGAGTTCCAGCTACCATCATCTCAAATAACGCTTTAGCTTTTCTGAGAACCAAAACGAGTGAATGGGCATTGAGATATAGCATCTATCTCAATACTTCTTCCAACTACTACCCACAGGGGAATGGGCTAGCTAAATCCACCAATAAGAATCTGATCAGGATTATCAAAACAACAATGGAGGAAAATCAGAGGACTTGGCATGCCAAGTTGAAAATAGCCCTGTGGGCAGACAGGGTCACTCCAAAGAGGGCAATTGGCAATTCGCCATACACGCTCGTGTATGGAAGGGAAGCTAGACTTCCTATTTCATTTGAATTGCCAGCCTTGGACCTTGCTCACCAGCTACAATTAGAAGAAGGCAACAGCATGGAGGTTAGGCTATGTGAACTGATGGAGCTTCAAGAAACAAGGGACCAAGCTATGGCTTTTATGACTAGCCGTCAACAGCAGACGAAGAAGCACTTTGACAAATAATCATCGTCAAAAAGTTTCTCTGAAGGAGACATCGTCTTGAAATGGGATGAGGACCGAGCTAAGCCTGGAAAGCACACGAAATTCGACGCCCTATGGCGCGGTCCATATGTCATCACTCAGTGCAAGCAGCACAATGCGTTCCAACTCTCCAGGTTGGATGGTGAAGAACTGTGTATCTTAGTTAATGGGATACATCTTAAGCATTATCACTGAGCCCTTCTCCCATCATGTACATATTTTTCTTGTTTTTTCCCTATTTTCCCTAAGTGCTTTGCACATGTTAGTAGTTTTCTTAATCTTGTGTGTGTTTTCGTTTCCTTTTGAGGTAAGACCTTCGTGATTGATTCTTGGATATCTCAAGGCTGTTGCTAACTCTTTCAAAGCTACATCTTGACTCCGTGCCCAATGGATTCTGAGGCTACTGGCTTCTAAGCATAGCAGGCATGCTTCCCCTGGGAATCGCCAATTTGTTGACCATTTTTGGCCTTCCACATCAAGCCAAAATTGGTCTCCTTTCCCTACTATTTTGAACCATCAATCCAATCATGTACCCACCTTCTACAAAATCCCTTTTTTTTCCTCTGAGATAGGTCTTGTTCTTAGAGAACATTGAAAGATCTAAAGACCTGCAGTTTTCAGTTCAGTATGGAGCTTTTCGCTTTGTGCGGATGCCTTAGACAAACTTTCGGCAAGGGGATGGGTCAGCAGGAATACAAGTCTCTTACAAAGCTCTGAAGGGGAAGTGCCCTTACGGAGGGCACTCAGGTGACAAAAGGACCTTTGTAACTTTTCCAAAAGGCAATTTTGGAAACCAAACAGCGCTTGCAGAGGGCAGGTGACAAGCAAAGTGGACCATTGCAAAAGTCCGAAGGGTAGCTTTGGACTTGATTTGCCCTTGCAGAGGGCAGGGAACATTTGCGAAGGGATCAAAGAGAAGGCCGAAAGGGTAAGGTTTTCTTCGAAAAAGTGAACAAGGCAGAAAAGGTGGAATTCCTTTGGATTTATTCAAGGCAAGAGATGAATTTTTTCAGACATTTTGTCCGAAAGAAATTCGTAAGGAAAAAAGCAAAGGCTGAATTTCTTCGAACAAAATGTCCGAAGGAATTCCTTTGGACATTTTGTCCGAAGAAATCCTTTCGAAAGAAAATCCCGCGGCAAAAGACAACAAACATCAGACTTAAGTCCGAAGGAATTCAACCAAAAGGGAAGCTCGACCAAAGGGAAAGCCGACAGAAAACAAGCGAAAAAAACATGGAGATTTCCTTTGGACAAAATGTCCGAAGGATTTGAAAGCCAAGGCCGTCTGAAGGACCCTAAAGAGCAAGTGCCCTTGCAGGGGACTCGACGACCGCGAAAGGGACCTTTCTCAAGGCCCGAAGGGCACCTTCCCTTCGGGAGGTTCCAAAGGAAAAAGCCGAAGGAACAGAAAGCCAAAGGAAAGGGAAAGCCGGAGGAATTCAAAGGGGTGACGGGCCCGCAGACGTCAAATTGGGCATCATGAACTAGTCGTTGGAATCCGGACGTCAGATGACGTTCCCGAAGACGTCAAATTCAGGACAATAGAATAGTCGTTGGCTTTCAAATGGCGACGGACGTGCGAACGTCAACTTTACAGCAATGAAATAGCCGTTGACCTTTAAATGCTTGAGTGCGAAGCCGAAGGAATTCAAAGGCCTTGAGGCCAAAAGGAAGAGACTGCCGAGAAGGGAGCCCAAAGAGCCAAAGATTGATAGAAGATAGCCTCGAGGGCTCAGTTTGCCAGAAAGAGCCAAGAGATGACAAAAGACAAAACCAGGAAAAGACAAAGCTGGGAAAGGACAAAAGTCAAGAGTGAACTCAGTGACTGCCAAGAAAGGAGCCCAAAAGAGCCAAGTGCAGAAACGGACAAAACAGTCCAAGTGGCAAAAGAAGGTGTCGACACAAGGAGTTATTCCAGCGGTTGACACAGTCTCTGCCAAGTGGTCATCAAGGAGCACAAACAGTGAACGGCGCGACCTGTTTTTCTTCACTTCGCATTGATGAGCAGACAAACCACGTGAATGTCTTGAAGGAGCGGTCTTGTTTGCAGACAAATGGCGTGGCCCGTGATTTCACATATGGCATTTAATATATTTTAAATGCCTAAAGTCAAAACTGGAGCCGACACAGCACTCTCTTTCAAGCGGCTTCCTCTTCCCAATGCTCTTAACACAGCATGGGTCATTTATTTTCCAGAAAGCGCCAAAGTCTTTTCCAAAAGGCTATATATTTGTAACTTCTCATTTGAAAAAGATATCTCTCATTTTTGTATGGCGCACCTCTGTCAATTTTCACCTTGAATCAATAAAAAGCATTTTTACCTCTATTTGGTTGGATATATCTCTGAGTGTGCCTGAGTATTAACCTTGTGTTCAGTCATTTTCCATGATGCTTTCACAAGCTTGATACCAACACACCTGGTATAGACAAGCGCCATTCCTGAAGGTAGCAAAAAGAGTTGTATCTGGAGCGCAGAGATAGGAGAAGGTTGCCAGACAGTGTGTTCTCCTACAGTGCTTGTGGTAAGTTCATCTTTTGTGTGTCTTCATTTAGCCTTTTTGTTAAGTTCCCTACAGTCTAGTCTTCCTAGCAGATAAAGTGTATGTATGTGCTCTTATGTTTTGAAGTGTGAGTAATGAGTAGATCAAACTTTTGGTGCATCACCTTCTTAGTTTAGGTTATGTTTCCGCAATCCTTCTCTCTTTTCAACCCCCCCATTATATATATGTATTAGCAATATTACTGGAATAACTCAGAGATGCATCAAAGGGAGCTAGCCCTTATCTAGAGACTCTCCCCTCAATTTTGCCAGACCCACAGGAAAGAGAGGAGTTTCCATTGTGCCGCGTGGAAGAGAGAAGCTCAGCCTTCTCTTAAGGGTGCAATCCACTGCATCAACAAGAAGCTCACACACTTTCTTGTCAATGTGGGATAAAAGATATACTTTATTTGCACTTTATTATAATATAACATTAAAATATATAAAGTGCAAAACATAATATCAAAACATAACATGAGGTTTTCCAAATTAGAAACATTTGTAATAACATAGTAGAACCTCTATATAGTCACCAAATCCATGAAAGAAAGCCAACCGTTGATCGGGTAGCTACCAAGAAGACCTAATCAAACCATATTAGCCTATGAGAGCCAGGAATAGGCTAAACCCTCTGCGAACTAATGCTCATGAAAATTGGGACATTACAGTCCGCCCTCCCTGAAATTGCTTGTCCCCAAGCAATTTCAGCTGCCAAGAAAACTCTACTCCACCTAGATCCCAAATGACTCTATAGAGTGCCCGAAAAGATACTGAATCATGCTCAACACTTTTGTGAACCACTATCATGACGAAAAGCAATCTACCAAACAAAATGATCCCTGAATCCCAATACAATCTATACTCACATTCATCTGTCAAATCCTCCTGGATGTGATAACTAATCAAGCCATCATACCTACTAACACCATAACCATCATGTAACCATGTATCCGTATGAAATCCCTATGATATAAGGAAGCAATCCCTAGCAAATTCATATCAGCATGATGGATAGCTAACTTGCAAGCTCTAGTTCCAACTTCTGTAGATGGCAACTCTTCATCCCACAATGGATGGTATAAGCCCCTTGTCAATCCACATCGATGCATCAACCAATCCTCTGTATGTGAACTAAAAGAAAGGTGATGATCTCTCCTCACTATGTAGTCATGGTAAAAAGCACCAACCTCCATTAATAGTTGACCATCATAGTCCTGCTTTGTATCCCCTGACATGGAACTAACATTAAGGGAATCAAGTGTATTTTCAGATTCATCCCTCATTTGGATGAGGAATCTCCTAATGTGATCTATCCTCTTTCGCCTTTCCATGTTGGAGAGATTGACCCTTCCTTTTATGTTTTGAAGATGTTGTCTCGCATTGGCAGCCACTAATCTAGCCTCCTTGGCCCTTTGTGACCCCATATCGCATAAATTTTGTGTCATTTCCACATCCTTCCACCTCTGATATAAAAAATCAGAATGCTCATGACTTGTATTCATCCCATAAAATCCATTTTTTGCCCCCAATTCTTGGGTACCATTTATAGATGATTCCAAGGTATCGTCATTCTCATGTTGTGGAAGTGTTTTCTCATGCTGAGGTGAAGAAATGTGGCTGCTGTCATCAGCAGACCTGTCATATTCTTCAAGCCTTACAAGTGCATTTTTATTGGAGTCTTCATGCCCAACACTTACACTTTGTGAACCAACACTTGTAGACTCAGCTTCACAAATTCTCCCATGTGTAAGAGTAGTAATCTCATAAGAATGAGGAAGAACATCGCTGTCCCAATTCAAGTCTTTGGAATCTTCTTCGTTGTAGTCATCAAACACCATCAAGTCTTGATGTGTCTCATCTTGTCTCCTAGCTGCCATAAAGAACTGATTTTCTGAGTTATGAGAGGAGTGATTATGCCCACTCAAAAGTAGACAAAGGTCAGCAATCTCTCTATCTTGATCTTTCACCAATTGGACAGCCCTGTCCCTATCTCTAACCAATTGTAGGTAGTCTTCTTTTATCAATTCCAAAGCATCTTTGAAGGGATGCAAATGTGTATGAGAAATGCCATGTCCCAATCCCTTTTGTCTTTCCTCTCTTTGGGCTGTCCAAATGAGGTCTTCTAGGTGTTTGTGAGTGCTGTCCATTCTTGACAAAGCATGAGTTTTTCCATCTTCCTTCACCACCATTTGCACTTGCAAATCTTCTCAAACCAAAGGCATTTGTTCCAACTGTCCTTGGCTGCCATAATCTGATTTTTCATGATGTGAATGTGAAGTAGCAATATGGTCATCCACAGAATCCATACCATTACTATCCATATCATTAGCATGCTCTGTGTTGGCCTCCAATGTAAAAGTCTCAAGTGAAGCTTTAAAAGTCTCAAGTGAAGCTTCTTGCAAAGATGATATAGACAACTCATTCCCCATGGCTGCCCTCATATCCTTTTGAGTCAAATCAGCATGTCTAACAATTGGTGTAGGGCTGCCATCAATGGCTGATATCGATAATATCACAAGGTCCTATCTCATGAGAATGATGGGACATAATGCTGTTGTCCTCAAACAAATCAGTAATGACATCATGCTGTTGTATAATATCTCCATCATGTGTAGTCAAAACACTAGTAGCTGCTCCACTAAGTAAAGGATTAACTTTCACATCCGCCTTTCTATCTTGAGCCTCCAATAGACTTTCAGATGTATGAATAACATTCATCGAACCACCATCTGATTCTTTATCATGATAGGATGAAGCAATGCTAGACTCACTTAACGAAGCATCACAAGAAACCTTATCTTTATTTTCAAAGATCACTTGCTCTTCTCCGATCTTGAAGTCATCATGAAGTGTCTTGTGCCCAACATCTTAAAAGTCTGATTTTTGCTCTCCATAGGATCAGCGATAAGCTGGTCACTCGCTGATGAAAATTCATTGTAAAGATTTCTAGATACTTCCCCTGTAGAGACCTCTTGTTTCTCCTTTTTGTTTTGTGATGTAGACCCTTTAAAAATGGATGTCATATACCGTTCTAATTTGTCTATGGTTGCAGGGTGTGAAATTCACCCATCCTTTCCTAACTTTGTCTAAGCTTCTCCAATTCTTTCATCATGGCATTTGACTGCTTCATGGAAATAGTCATGTTGTTCAACAGAACTTCCAAACTGCAACTGAAACTTACCCAACAGATTGGCAGGTTATCGCTCTGATACCACTGTAATATCCCCAACTAAAACTGACGTTGAAATGTTGATTAGAGGCTCAAGGAATATTGTCGAACACCTTTCATACAATCTCTTTACTTGCTGTTTTTGTATTTCAGTCTAATTGGTTCTTGCTTGAATAAATTTTGAATGCTGCAATTAGTGTTTTGAATGCTTCTAACAATGCAAGATGGATTGACAATGTTATAGGAATGATATATTAACTGTTCTTGAACTTCCTCATACATATAGGTGACTGAAATTAACTTGTACAGCCAATTGACATTTTTGCAAAACACTTTCAATGCATCCCAAGATGGCTGATGTGCACCTACAGCAATAAGACATTAATGCAAACACTTGGCATGCATCTATTCACTCGTTTATTGATGAACTACTCCAATTACAATGCTGATAAAATGTTGGCCAAGACTCTTGGCATACAAAGCTATGCAAATCTGAAATTAAATTGCAGCAACTAACAATGACATATATGCCCATAAAAATGAATGCAAACTACTTGAGAACCTGGTCATGAAGTCGCTTATGCTGGAGAAGGTGCAGCCTCAATGAAATGGAACCAAACGTCCTCTCCACAAGCCAAATCGAATCCTTAATGGTGCTGCCCCTGTTTCAGAGCTGAAGTTGCAGATAATAAGAATATTCACACCTTATTCACCTCCAAATATTTATCAAATATCATTGTCCCATCCTTAGGAAGGGAGTGCCCAAGATCATAGGAGAAATTGATGAGTATTAAGCTCCCAACCTACAAATATGTGAGGTTTTATATGCCAATCGATGGCTGCCAATGTGCCTCGAAAACCCACGATTTTTCTCACAATAAATATGAATATTTTAATCCACCAAATGCCTTCAAAGTGACCCTCAATACTCTGTTTATTCCTTTCACATTGCTTCAATTACTGTAGTGATCACTGTTCATGTGCACTGTAGCAATCATTGTTCACGTGCACTGTAGCAATCACTTTTCACGTGCAATGTAGCGGTACTGTAGTGCGACACTATTCACGCCACTATTCATATCATCAACAATTTTCAGATCTGCAAATGATTAACCTTTGGAACCCTTGTTAAACTTAATGTATTCTCCAATTTAAGCATAGATTGGACTCCTAGATGAAGCCCACAATGAAACAATAATTCGGAAGATATTCCACAACCTCAAAATTGCATTACCAATTGAGAGTCTTCATTCCCAATGGCTGAAGTAATGGTAGAAACCCTAGCTGGTCTCATCACCAACATTCTCAAAATCAAATATCAAATCACCCCCCTCAAGAATGAGCCCATAAGATCATTTTATTCTTTTCTTGGGGAAGCTCACACACTTTCTTGTCAATGTGGGATAAAAGATATACTTTATATTTGCACTTTATTATAATATTATAATATAACATTAAAATATATAAAGTGCAAAACATAATATCAAAACATAACATGAGGTTTTCCAAATTAGAAACATTTGTAATAACATAGTAGAACCTCCATATAATCACCAAATCCATGAAAGAAAGCCAACCGCTGATCGGGTAACTACCAAGAAGACCCTCTAATCAAACCATATTAGCCTATGAGAGCCAGGAATAGGCTAAACCCTCTCTGAACTGATGCTCATGAAAATGGGGACATTACAGTTTGCAAAAAATCCTTAGGGTGTCTTTTCGGAGGGCACTTGGGAAAAAAAAGGGACTTCTTCACTTTTCCGAAGGACGTTTGCAAAAGGGCCGAAGGGTATGTGCCCTTGCTGAGGGCACCTTGGTTGGTGGCAGGACCAAATCAAAAGTTTCAAAGGGGCATTTCGAAGTACAAGTGCCCTTGCGGAGGGCACCTTGAGAAAGGGAAGAACAAAGACAAAAGGCCCGAAGGGCACGTGCCCTTCGGAAAAGAAGCAATCAAAAGAAAGAAAGAATTCAAACAAAATGTCCGAAGGAAAGCGCGACAAAAATCTCGAGGCAAAGAAAAGGCCAAGGCAAAGGAGAAGTTGAAGGAAGGAGACAAAACACGGGCAAAGACAAAGCGGAAAAGACAAAACAAGGAACAGTTCCAACTGTTGACAAAGACAAAGGACAGAATCAATGACCATTCAGACCAAGACAGGTGGCATAGACGACTCAGCAAGGAGAATTAATACATTTGGTGAAATATATCTACCGAAAACCAATAAAATAGATTGGTTTTGGAACTATAGAGGAGAGCAGCCTGTGTTTTCACGTTTCAACATTAATGCACAGCGAATTGCGCCCAGCATTGAAGAGAACATGGTCCAATGACAACTTGGAGATGGATTTTTCAGTTGCTAGGAGTATCCCATGCTTTTGCAGGCCCAAGACAACAAGGGCGACGACTTGGACATCTATAGCATGGCTCTCTTATACGTAATTGAAAGAATACGATAGCAGCATGGTCTTGTGGTCTCTGCAGAAGTGTTTAACTCAACATGGGTTTTCATTCCTTGATTTGTCAGCTATTTTGTTTCCAGTTCTCTATATATTTGTAACTTCTCATTTGAGAAGAGATATCTCTCAACTTGTATGGCAAAGCCTTGCAGGAATTTACTTTGAATCAGAAAGAGCATTTTACCTCCATTTGAGCTTGCACTTTTGTATATGTCTATGGTTTTATCTTGTGTTAAGTAATTTTATTTTCATGCTTTCATAAGTTTATTCCAGCATATCTAGTGCATAGTGATTTTCTTCTCTTGCAGGTCATAAGAAGTGTCTGAAGAAGTATAGGCAAGTGAATAGGCTACACAGCAGTGTATCTCAGAACACCTCTTGTGCTAGTTTCTTCCTCCCTGTATCTTCATAAGACCCCCTACTGAAATACTGATGCAAGGAAGTTTTTCGCCCCTGAATGAAGTGTATGCTTGATGTCCATGGTTCAAAGTGTATGCCAAAGCTGAGCAGACCAATTGTTTTGGTGCATCACCTCTTAGCTTAGGTCCCATTTTCAGTATTTTCTCTCCTTTTCATCCCCTCCATTGTTAGCAATAGGAAATACAGGGCCTCAAGGTGCATCAAGAGGAGCTAGCTCCTAATCTAGAGATTCATCCCTCACGTTTGCAACCCACAGCAAGAGGAATGTCTCCATTGTGCCGCGTGGAGGAAGAGCGCTGAGCCTCCCTTCAGATGTTGCAATCCACCACGTCAACAGTTTGGTCAAGGCTTTTGATCCTTCTACTCACCAAGGAGCCATTCAAAAAGCTCTTGATCTTGAGTCCTCAGTGCCACAAGGTAAAATTATGCCCTTTAATTTTCAGAAAACCAATTCTTTTAAGCCCTATGGACAGCCAAAAGACAACAAATTGGGGCAATCAAGGGGCAACTTTTTTGGGCCACCTAGATCAGCCCCCTTGGGGCAAGTGGATAAGCCTAATCAACATGGTATAGGGCAATTTGGAAGGTCAAACCATCAACATGGTATAGGGCAATTTGGAAGGTCAAACCAATAGGGTTTGGGGCAGCAAAGAGGGCTGCCAAGAGGGAGTTTCAAGACAAGAAATGAATTGAGACGGAAGAAGTTGTGTTTTGATTACAAAGACCCTTGGTCACAGGGTCACCATTGTAGTGGAAAAGGTCAAGTGCACTACATTGAAGTGTATTTGGATAGAGAAGATGAGGATGTAGAAGAAGGGGCAGCCACATATGATGAGGAACATTTGGAAATTTTTGGTGGAGAAGACTTGGAGGGCACTTTTGCTTCCCTATCAAGAACCCCTAAGTACTACCACTTTCGTGTGAAGGGTAGTTTGAAAAGTATGGATGTCACTATTCTTATTAATAGTGGAGCCACTCATAATTTCATTGATAAAAAAATAGTTGTTTTATATGGATTACAATCTATTGAATTTAGTGGTTTTCGTGTGATTGTAGCAGATGGCTTCATTGTCCCTTGTACCACTAAAATTTTGAAGCTAAACATAATGATGGGAACACACCTCATTGAAAATGATTTTTATGTGGTTGGTATTGGGGAAACTAACCTTGTGCCTGATATATAATTGTTTCACTCTCTTGGAGTACACCCAAAATAACCAAACAATGGAGCTCAAATTTGATGCCAATGAGAAGGAAGTGATATTACATGGTTTGCAAGATAGGGCTCCCAAGGGGGCAGTGTCCAAAATAATGGAGAGCATGATGCATGAAGGAATTCATGTAGGGGCAGCTAGATTTTTCTAAGTTGGAACAACCAACTCTCATGAAGGGAAAGAGTCACGTACATGGCATGTGGGGTGAAGAAGGAATGGGAAAAAGCTTCCCATACAAAAAACTCAATGTTGGGGGCATAGGGCAGCCTCTAAGGTATGAAAAGGACTTTCAAATTCTTCTTTGCATAAGTTGGTTTCTAAGGTATGCTAAAATGTGGTTTCTAAGGCATGCTAAAGTGAAAGGTTTGTTGAGAGGAGTCAATGCTTGTTGGTTCCCAAGGTATGGAAATAATTACTTAATTCCTTTTGCTCTTGCCAATTCTGAAAATTTGTGCTTAAAATTGTTATTGTTGGGAAGTAAAGTTCCATATTTGAAGAAAATTAAGAAATCATTCCATATTGGGAAAGAGTCACGTACATGGCATGTGGGGTGAAGAAAGAGTGGGAAAAGGCTTCCCATACAAAAAACTCAATGTTGGGGGCATAGGGCAGCCTCTAAGGTATGAAAAGGACTTTCAAATTTTTCTTTGCATAAGTTGGTTTCTAAGATATGCTAAAATGTGGTTTCAAGGCATGCTAAAGTGAAAGGTTTGTTGAGAGGAGTCAATGCTTGTTGGTTCCCAAGGTATGGAAAGAATTACTTAATTCCTTTTTCTCTTGCCAATTTTGAAAATTTGTTCTTAAAATTGTTATTGTGGGGAAGTAAAGTTCCATATTTGAAGAGAATTAAGAAATCGTTCCATATTAGGAAAGAGTCATGTACATGGCATGTGGAGTGAAGAGTGGGAAAAGGCTTCCCATACAAAAAACTCAATGTTGGGGGCATAGGGCAGCCTCTAAGGTATGAAAAGGACTTTCAAATTCTTCTTTGCATAAGCTGGTTTCTAAGGTATGCTAAAATGTGGTTTCTAAGGCATGCTAAAGTGAAAGGTTTGTTGAGAGGAGTCAATGCTAGTTGGTTCCCAAAGTATGGAAAGAATTACTTAATTCCTTTTTCTCTTGCCAATTCTGAAAATTTGTGCTTAAAATTGGTATTGTGGGGAAGTAAAGTTCCATATTTGAGGAGAATTAAGAAATTGGAAAATGGAATGGGAAGAAATTTGCAAATACACTCAGAAAATTCCGAGTCTTTTACGTCATTCCAGCCTAGCATACAATTTGGAAAAATGCCAAATAAGATGTCAATTTAGCTGGTTAAAAACACCCAAGGTTTGAAACCAAGAGGCCACTTGGTGATGGTGGTAATGAGGGGATAGATGAGCCACTTCAGCTGAATATGTGTGCTTGGAACAAGGTAAAAAAGGGCAATGCTATGAAATCTGATTTTGCAAGGAAATGTAAGTTTTCCTTTGAGAACAAGGTTCCAATTATTTCTTCACTCCAAGGTAAGCAACTCCCATGCTTGGGGAACCCAACATATACTTTCAAAACCCCCAAGGTACACATAGAGGGCAGCTCTTTGATATTTTCCAATTCTGATTTCTTTTTTATGCCCATGATGTCTCTTTTATGTGGCATAGACACTAAGGAGTTGTTGGACAACACTTTGGTGATGGACGGTTTGACTTCAATAAAGAATTGCAGAGTTATTGAAAATCAGAATAAATAGTTGGAAAAAGGAGTTGGTTTTGACCATTTTTTGGTCTTGCAGGCCAAAAAATGGGTCTCCCTTTCTTTCCTTGTTGTCCCAATCTTTAATGCCTTCGCCTTGCTGCAAACGTGGTTTTTCCCTTTGTCGTAGGCCTGTTCCACGAAAGAGTCTAGTGATTTGACTCCTGCAGGTTTTCGGGTTGACACGGAGGCTCATTTCACTTTAGCAAATTGCCTTGGACAAGCCTTTTGGCAAAAGGATGGACCGATTCAAAGAACGCAAGTCTTTTACAAGACTCCAAAGGTCAAGTGCCCTTGCAGAGGGCAGGTGGGGGACAAAATTGGACCATTCAACAGGGTCCGAAGGGCAACTGCGGACCTAAAATACCTTTGCGGAGGGTAGAGTTTTCCTTCGGAAAAAATTAAAGAAGGCCGAAAGGTAAGTCTTCCTTCGGAGGAAATCCAATTGAAAAGACAAGAAAATCCACGTGGAATCAATGGATGAATTCCTTCGGACAAAATTCCTTTGGGCATTTTGTCCGAAGAAATTCACAAGGAAATCCAAGGTTAAGGTCAAAGGTCAAGAGGAAATACAAGGAAAAATCCAAAGGCACATTTCCTTCGGGCATTTTGTCCGAAGGAATCCAAGAAGAGAAAGGGCCAAGACTCCAAAGAAAAAGACTAAGACATGAAAGATTTTTCCTTCGGACATTTTTTCCGAAGGAATTAAGAAGACCAAGGCAGCCTAAAGGAGCCCGAAGGGCAAGTGCCCTTGCAAGGGACTCTCGGCTGCCGAAAAGAGACCCTCTCCTCTCTTTCGAAGGGACACCTTCCCTTCGGGAAGGTTCAAATACAAAAGGCCAAAGAAATTGCCAAAGGGGTGACGGGCCCGAGAACGTCAATTTCAGGGCAGCAAACTAGCCGTTGGCTTTCAAATGGTGACAGGCCTGCGGACGTCAAATTTATGATGATGAAATAGCCGTTTGGTTTTTGAATAGTGACAGGGTCGCAAACGTCAATTTTGACGGGATGCGTCAGCCGTTGAGGACAAGCCGAAGGACTAATGCCTTCACGACAAGTGGCCCGAAAGAGCTCAAATGGCGCAGGCCCGACGGAATTCAAAGGGGCATAAGACTCGAGGAGTAAACTCAATGACTCGCTGAGAAAGGAGCCCGAGGAGCCAGCAAAAGACGAGAGGAATAGCCCAAGAGAGCTCAAATTGCCAGAAAGAGACAAGAAATAGCAAGGAAAGAGGGAACAAAAAAGAGAATCTAGAACACGGCCACGCACACATACGACAACATTTGGAATATTTCAAAAGACGCACCCAGCCAAGCATAGACACGAACCAGATCAGCCTAGGTGGCAAAAGGTGTCAGCACAAGGAGTTATCGCTGCGGATGAAACAGTCTCCACCAAGTGGTCATCAAAGAGCACGAACATTCAAGATGGCAGCCTATTTTTTCTTTGTTTGGCATTAATAGGCGAACAGCTGCGTGAACTTTCATGGAAGGATGGCTTTGTCGGTTATGGAGAGCAGCGACCCATACTTTTGCAGGAGTGTTTAATATGCCCAGGCAGCAAAGTCAAGACTTGCGACAGCGACAGCATGGTTCAAACAATAGACTTCCTCCTTCCTAGGCATTTAATGCAATATGGGTCGTCCTTTCTTGGAAAGCGCCAAACTCTTTCTCAAAATGCTATATATATATATTGTAACCTCTCAGTTGAGAAGGATATCTCTCAGCGTGTATGGCGAAGCCCTGCAGGATTTTACCTGGAATCAAGACAGCATTTTTTACCTCCATTTGAGTTTGGACTTTTGCATGTCTGTGGTTTTGTCTTGTGTGAAGTCATTTTCTTTCATGCTTTCATAGAATGATTCCAGCATGTCTAGTGTATTGTGAGTTCTTCTTTTGCAGGTCAGCAAGAAGTGTCCACAGCAGAGTACAGGCGCATGTGAACAGGCTGCCATAGTGTGTCTTAGAACACCTCTGGTAGTTTCTTCCTCCCTGTATCTCCAGAGGACCCCCTAGCTCACTGATGCAAAAGAATTTCTTGTGTCAAATGAAGTGTATACAAGCTTGTTCTTGGTGTAAAGTGTATGTCAAAGCTAAGTAGACCAACCATTTTGGTGCATCATTGCTTTAGTTTAGGTTCTATTTTCAGTATTTTCTCTCTCTTCCCCCCCCATTATTAGCAGTAGTAGTAAAAGACTTCAAAGATGCATCAAAGGGAGTTAGCCCTTATCTAGAGATTCTCCCTTCAATTTTGCCAGACCCACAGCAAGAGGGGAGTCTCCATTGTGCCGTGTGGAAGAGAGAAGCCCAGCCTTCTTTCAAGGGTGCAATCCACAGCGTCAACAATTGGTTCACTCCAATACAAGAATACAAATGAATTTATGGGTCAAAGGTGGAATTAACATTTTCACACGAGTTTCCAGCCCTTTGGAGATTTAATTGAAGGAATTTTAAAGATAAAATCAAGAGCATATGAAGCTTTTATGAGTTGCATAAAGTGGGATACACTTGGGGCAGCAAGGTAGTAAATAAAAAAATCATTGGATGGATGGATAAAGAGGATGTTAGGGGCTGCACCATACATAACAATCAGGGGTTTGCAGCGATACTCCCTAAGCAAATCATGGTCAAAAACACAAAAGAGAAAGAGAAGATGATTCTTTTGACTAATTTGTTTACTTCATGTGCAGGTGTTGACATAAGGGCGATCAAGGCTTTAACACTTGAAGACTACCTAGCTGGAATACCATTTTCCAGCCACCCTTGTGATGCCAATTTTTAAGATTTTCTTGTTTTCAACATCTTATGGGCAGTTTTTGAACACGTAGGCTCAAAAGTAAGAGGTAACAACATGAGGTGTTGCTGGTCATTCATTTTCAGCATGCTTAAGCAACAAAACTTCATCTACAGCTGTGGAAGGCATCACCAAGAGAAGTCTTTCCATTGGGAAGGGCCGAGGTCCGAGTTTGGCACAAAACTCACGGTGGAGATAGCACTTTGGCTAATTCTATTGTTTGAGGACAAGCAATTTTGGACATGCAGGATTGTCATGTCTCTCTTTTGATAGGAACATCTTGGAAGACCCTTGGCCATAACTTATTCTCAAGGGCTAAGGGACAAGTATAAAGGGAATAGGATATTGAATATTTTATTTGAATATCTATAAAAGTACCTTTTTGAAAAGTACTTTAAGTTTCTTATTTCACTTAAAGAGGGGACCTTTAAGGGTCATGAAAGCTTAAGTGATTTTAAGAAAAGCTCAGAAGGAAAAGTCTTTTAAAACATTTTAAGTTACCTTCCCTTCCTCTTTTTGGGCGCCACACTTGGAGGGCTACAAAAATGAAACAAGAATCATTTGGAGAGGGCACGTTATGATTGATATTCAAATTTGGTCATTAAACATGAAACGTTTGAGCCATTGCCTTGTAGACGAAAACCTTCAAGCAAGGAAGAAGTGGGGATGCCAACCCTCATTTTTCAACTAGGGCAACTTCACCTTGAGGTTGTACTTGTGCCTAATATTCAGAAAATACAAAAATATTGCATTGGAAGTGGGACGACTAGGTTTTGGAACCTTGGGAGCTATTTTAGAGTGACGAAGACCCCTCATTGGAGGGTTGCGTGGACTGAGGTGCTGGAATTGATTATTTCCAGCTAGGGTGAATTGACATGAGAGCTGGTTTGGGGATTTTGAGAGGGTTTTTCAGACCTATTTTGGGTCAAAACATATGATTTTTATTCCAATATTTCTGCAGTGTGGCGACTTGTTTTGTGATGTAGTTCAGTATATTTTGAGGGTCATCTTGCCCTAAAAATATTCGTTAAATATATCTATTTTCCAGCTTAGGCGATTTGTTTTGAGGGGATTGTGGCTCCAAAATACTTTCAAATTTTCATCATAAATTATGCTTATTAATTTTGTAATTTTTATGCAAATTTATGAGGGTTCATTGGAATAATTCAGCTGTAAATTGCTATTAAATTTCAGCTTGGAGGCATCTAGGGTTTGTGGATTATTTCAGGCTTTTGGAAGGATAAAATTTTCTTGTTTGGATCAACCAATTGTTGCTTAGGGTTTAGCATAATTTTATGCTAATTGTTTGGAGTTATTTGGTAGGTAGGGTTTGTTGAAGTTAAATAAAAAAAATCCATATTGAAGTAGGGTTTCCAAATATTTCTAATATTCAGTTAATCATCCCTCTTGGGGACATTACATCACTCAAAATATGATTTTCCCAAGATTAAATGGCAAGAAAATTATAATAAAAATACCAAATATTATTTGTAGTTGTTCAACATCAAATTTGTCCCTAATAGGCCTTGGAATCCACTCGCCCAACCCTAGGAAGGGTTCATTGGTCTTCAAGGGGGTTCGTTGCAACCCTAGGCAGCTCGCTACCCTCTTTCCTGTGCTTGCACCTACCTGCCAAACCCTCCAATGAGGTTGCCACTCTCTTGGAAGTGAATTGATTTGTTGCGGCACTCAAAATGGTGTCCAAAACACTCTAGGATAACAAATACGCTCAATTTCAGCCTCTGAACTGATGTTGCCCAAATAAAAATTAGAGGGTTTCGTCCCTAATTCCTCATTAGCCTTGAAAGTTTTTGTCTCCAAGTCTTCGTTTAAGCTATTGCATGCTCAAACTCGTAAATTTTCAATTATCAAAATCAGGCTACCCTCAAATGTTTCTCAAACCTCTTTTTATACCCTACTTTCCCACAAATATTTTCCTAAAAAGGGGCACTCCACTTGGAGGGAGAGTTAGAGTAATTTAAAAGAGATCATGTCTTTTTTCATTAAGGGCTAAGTTAACCCATGCTCCAAAAATCTTTTTTTAAGTTATAATTAGAAAAGATATATCAAAAATATTTATTTATAACTAATAAATAGAACCAAAGTTTTCCCTTTGATTTTACCTTCCCTTAGCTGATGGGAAATATCTAGGAATTCGGCTAAGGGTCTTTTCCTATTCTCTGTCCAGAATGGGGACATTTCAATTGACTATGCTACTAACCCTATTTGGCTAAGGGTCTTTTTCTATTCTCTGTCTAGAATCCATTGCTCGTGACTTCTTTAGAGGTGGGTGTGTCTATCAACAACACTTGCTAGACTGTATTTTTAAAATTGGATGGGAAATATTTGATAAAATATTATGTGACTTTGCAAATCTCACAAAATCGATTTCATGTAGTTTGGGTTCATATGACCTTTTGTACATGTCATGCTCCACTCTTCTTTCTTTCCTTTCTTAGTCTCGTCCTATAGATCGTTGAACTTGTACATGTTCGAGGGCAATGAGTAACCAAGACTCTACTCTTGTCATCTACATCATTGTCGGAGTGTATCTGAATGAAAATAAATATGTATTGAAGAAATGGTAAAATGACACTCAAAATAATATGCATTTAATTATATGCACCCCTTAAGAGATATATGAAGGGCTATGTGCAATAAGGCACACCCCTTTAATAATCAATAATTATTTACATAAGGGGTATATAACACCATGGCCTTCCAATGCAACCTTTTCCCTCTTCGATCTCCCAATCATTATACATTGGGCATTCTGGTCTCTCATTTTGTGGAGTTTTCCCAAAGGGACAAAAACAATCATTAACAGCCCTCTAAAGCTTTTGGATGCCCAATAGACCCCTCACAATTATCGTGAATTTTTTACTGCAACATTATCCTTGGTAATGGCATCCTTGCATCAAAAGTGCATTGACACAATCTATTTACAATTTCATGAACATGGCCACCAACAAGATCTGGATACCAATACCTTGGTATAATTTATGACACGCAAACATTGGGAAAATTGAGGACCCATTTAAATAAGAAATTATTGCATTATCTATCGTGCACAATACATTTGGATTTATGCCTTACATTCTCTTCTTTTCTCTATTGATACATCACAGTGTTGCATTGGATATCTATATACATAATATTCCAACAAATGCTAGTCAGCTTTGTATGACTCTGGCCATGTGTTAGCCTGCAGCCTCACCATGTTGTCATTAGTTTTCTAACAATGATCTTCACTTGTCCTCCTTAATAACATTATCAAGGAAAATTATAGAACTTAAAACTCGAGTCCCAACCCCTTTGTAGCTGCATGCTATGAGTGAATATTCAATTTTAAATGCCTTTTCTTCTTGAGGTCTCTCAACTATGGACAATCTCTTAAAACAATGATGGTTTTCAACACTACTTCACAAGAAATTTTATTGGGCTATCATTTCTAATGGCTGTAATATTTACCAATTTTCATTTTGAAAGTTTAACACTTTCCTAAGGCTTAGTACCCATCAACATGGCTTGCTCATGCCTATCTTCATAGGAACACAAGCAATTTAATTTTTATTTGATTAGTCAAGGGTAAGCATAGGCTTACAACTTGGATTAGCCTTCAGCTTCTACCTCAAAAGATGCTCATGAATCTCTACCATGCTCAAGTGACATTTGTTTCTCCAAGTTGAGAAAGACAATCTCTTCGATGCTATTATCAGAATTGTCCATAGAACCCTCTTTTTTTGTGATCAAAATGTCTTTATCCTTCTAATGTGTGCAAAAATTCCACACCTAGCAAACGTTTTAATGTATCATATCCTGTCACTTTAATCAGATCACCTTTGGCTTTTTCATTTACTATGTTATTATAATTCAATATTTGAGTTACAAGATTTTATTAGCCTCTAACTGCCAAAATCACAAGAAAGTGAAAAAAAAATTATATATATCTCGTTGAAAGTCTAGTCCACTCTTTTATTTAGTTATTGAACACCTCATTTTTGTTAGACATGGATATTATGGTAATAATTGGATCCCACCTTATTTGTCTAGCAGGCTACAATTGGTTGAACATTTGGTATCAGATTATGCATGCTCTTGGACAATGGATCCAACTTTCAATGATAGTATGTTATTTGCCTCAAATGTGTTTTCATTGTACTTGACGTTGCTTAAAAGATTTATTGTCAAGGAAAATTAATAACTCGTGAATATAAAATTGGGAATTCTTTCTCTTGTGAAATGGCAGCAGTCACTTTACTTTTAAAATTCAGTTAGATTGAATTCAACCACGTCTTTGATATTCTTAAATCTCTTAGCAGTTAAAGATTTGGAAGCATCATGAAATTCTAAAACAAAAGGGAGGCATGTAACAATAAAGGAGACAAGAGAGTACTTTAAATTACATTAGGGAATATAAAGAATTCTCTGCTTATTTCACCGTTTGAAGCACCTTATATGTATAATTTAAGGTTAAGTAATGTGTGGAGGTTGAGGTTTGTGTTGGATGATATTTTTATTCTAGACAATGGTTCATAAAACCATGATTATTAGGTTGCGTTTGTGTTGTGTATTTTTGTGTGGTCCATGCCAATATTAGGTGAAGAATCAATGTAATAATTTTAGAAACATAATTGTTGACCAAATTTTGGTCCTACAAGCCAAAAAATCGGTCTTCCTTTTTTTCCTTGCTGTCTTGATTAGTCAGTCTCTAATGTCTTTACCTTACTGCAATTGTCGTTTTTTCCCTTTATAATAGGCCTATTCTACGAAAGAATCAAGTGATTTGAGCCCTGTAGGTTTTCGAGTTGATCTGGAGGCTTATTTCGCTTCAGCGAATCACCTTGGACAAGCCTTTTTTGGCAAAGGAATGGGCCAGTTTCAAAGGAATGCAAGTCTTCTACAAAAAACTCTGAAGGTCAAGTGCCCTTGCGGAGGGCAGCAAGGTGATAAATGGAACCATTCAAGCAAGCTCCGAATGACAACTTTGGACCCAAGGTGCCCTTGCGGAGGGCTAAGAACACATTTGAAAGAGATCAAGGCCGAAAGCCAAAAGGGAAGTTCCTTCGGAAAAGTGACAAGGCAAAACCATGTCCGAAGAAAATCCATGTTAAAAAAACTAAAGTTAAATTCCTTCGGACAAAATGCTTGAAGGAACTCCTTCGGACTTTTGTCCAAAGAAATTCACAAAGAGTAGGCCGAGACATTGAAGACACATTTCCTTCGGGCAATTCCTTCAGACATTTTGTCCGAAGGAATTTGAAAGACAAAGGAGCCCAAAAGGGAAGTGCCCTTGCGAAGGGCTCTCGGCTATCAAAAGGACCTTCTCTTTTCCAAAGGGAAGGGAAGGTTCATTTTGCAAAAAGCCGAAGGAATTACTAAGGTGATGATGGGCCCGAGCACATCAACTTTAACATGGTGAACTAGCCATTGAGGGTTCAAACGTCCGATGACGTGTGCGCGAACGTCAAATTCAAGGCATCAAAAAAGCCGTTAGTTTTCAAATGGTGACGGGCCTGCGGACGTCAATTTTACAGTGATAAGATAGCTGTTGATTTTCAAATGTTTAAGGACGGCCCCGCGCATGAAATGGGTTAACAGTTGAAGAAAAGGCTAAAGGAGATTTCTTTCGGACAAGATGTCTAAAGGAATTTCAGAACGCCTAAGTATCACCGAAAGCAGATGGTAAAGCTCAAAGGAAGACAAAATTCCTTCTGACAAGTGTCTGAAGGATTTCCTTCGGATGTTTTGTCCGAGAAAATTCGAAGGCTCGGAGGCCCAATGATAGACTCAACGACCCGCTAGGAAAGGAGCTAGAAGAGACGAAAGATAGCCCCAAGAGCCAAGTTGCCAGGGAAAGACAAGAAGTAGTGCAGGAACGAATAGAGCAATCCAGGTGGCACAAGAAGCGTCGGTAGGAGAAGTTATTGCTGCAGATGAAATAGTCTCCACCAAACAGTCATCAAAGGGAGCGCAAGCATTCAATAGAGCGGCTCATTTTTCTTCGTTTAGCATTAATGAGCAGATAGTTGCGTAAGCTTCACAAAGAGGCGGCCTTGTCATTCAGAAAACAAAGAGACCCAAGCTTTAGCAAGAACATTCAATACGGTTTGAGCAGCAAAGTCAATACCTGCGACATCTACAGCATGGTTCTTTCAGGGTATTTATGGAAGGATGACACCAGCATGAGCGAATTCCTCTCCTAGGTGTTTAATACAGTATGGGCCGCCTGTTCTTGAAGGGACCAATAGTCTTTCTCTTAATGATATATATTGTAACCTCAACTTGAAAAGCAAGATCTCTCACTTGTGTTAGGCGAAGCCTTGCCAAATTTTACCTTTGAATCAAAAGAACGTGTTTAACCTCCCTCTGATGTGTTATACTTCTGAATATGCCTGTGTATCGACCTTGTGTTTAGTCATTTTATCTTGATGCTTTCATAGATCAACACCAACGTATTTAGTATATCCGAGACCATTTTCTGTAGGTTAACAGGAAGTGCCCAAGCTAGAGCATAGAGACAGAAGAGGAATTATTTGACAGTGTGTTTCTGGAGCACCTATGGTAGGTTCTTTTTCTTTGTATCTCCATTAAGCCCCTTGTTAAAGCGCCCATGCAGTTTGGGCTTTTGTTCAGATGAAGTGTCTGTTCGCTCTGTTAGTGTAAAGTGTTGATATAAGCTAAGTAGATCAAAATCATTTTGGTGCATCACCATTTTAGATAGGTTCTGCTTTTGTTATATCCTTCTCTCTTTTCACCCCCCCCCCCATTATTAACAGTAGTAGTTAAGGACCTCAAAGATGCATCATGGGGAGCTAGCCCATATGTAGAGATTTATTCTTCAAATTTGCCAAGCCCAGAGCAGGAGGAATGTCTCCATTGTGCCGTGTGGAAGAGAGAAGTTGAACTTTTTTTCTAAGGGTGCAATCCACAGCGTCAACAGTTTTTGGCACGCTCGGTGGGACCTTTTTTTTTTTGATACTCGGAGAAGTTCCAGGATTGGTGTTGGTCCTGTTACTGCAAGAGTGAGCAAACTAACCCAGCATCTGGCGACTCCATTTTTAAGAACTCAGTCTCTGGTCAGAGATCATCCTGGCATCCCATGCCTAAGATCACCACAAGATCTTTTGCCAAGGGTGTCCCTTTCGAATTCATTGAGCTGCCCTTAAACTCAGCAAAACAGCTAAGGTTTGCAAGGACTCATCCCTATACAGCAAATCATTTTCCTAGACCTGCCATAAAATATACCTACACGAAAAGGCCCCGGTTGAACCCTGTCATCGCCATGGCTTTACCTTTTGTAGACTTCCATGGTCAAAGCCCTTTAAACTTCTTGCAGTACGACCCAATCCCAGGGACAGCCCTTAAGAGTGTTCCTCCTTTTAATGGAGAGGGGCCTATTACCGCTATTGAGCATATCATAAATATAGCCAACCTCTGTAACATTCATAATGTCACTGAAGAGAACGTAGCCATCAGATTACAGGTGTTGTCTTTTAAGGGTAAAGTTTTGGACTGGTATGGGACCTTGCCTATGAATTCAGTCGGCTCATGGAACGAATTAGGCACCCTCTTGACAAATAGATTCAAGGAGAAAAGTGACCATCTCTCTTTTGCTGAGCAATTGACCACCATGAAAAGAGCTCTACATGAATTTATGTAGGATTTTAATACTAAGTTCCAAAAGACTTGGGACAGAATCCCCATTTTAGTGAGGCCGACCCCAAGCTATGCTTTCTTTTATTACTTAAAAGCTTTGAATAGTGACATTGCTGTCATGATACAGTCCATAGGAGGACAAGTGTTAACCGTTGCCTATGAAATAGCCATAGCCGTCGAAAATTGTCTGGTGCAAGTAGGAAAGATAGCCCCTAGACCTCATATGCCGCTCTTTCCCGAATTATCACCCCCGGTTCAGACTACTGCACCCACCTTAGCTCTTCTGCCTGGTGTAGAAAAGTCAACTGCTACCTTGCCAAATGATCTCCATGAAGTTAAGAGTTTGTTACAAAGTGTAACCAATGAATTAGTGGCTCTCAAGAGGCAACAAGCTCAAAGCTATAGGCCGAATCAAAGATACCAGCAGTTCGAACAAACAAATAAACCACCTTTCCAAAATTATAACCAGGGACAGGGTCAGATTACCCAAGCCAAACCATATCAAGGTTATAATCCAAGTTCCCCTTTGTCATCCAAAGCTCTTGTTTCCACTCAAAAAACTTTGTACAGGAACAACCTAATTGCCCACCCCTACGGTATGGTCAAGCACAGGTTGCGTATACTAATGAGTTACCAAACCAATATATGAACACGCAAGACAATCAAACAACCCAATTCTCAAGTTTTGAGATGTCAATACAACTTGGGATGGACAACAGGCAGTCTCAGTTCGATTCCACTCTTATGAACCACCTGGAAGAAGAATTCTATGTAGTCAATTATGTGGGCAGTATGAATAACCAGGGTGATTGTTTTGCAGCCAATACTAGGTCAAAAAAGAGAGCTATGGAGGAATCACAGGCAGCTACTCAAGCGTCCGTAGCATCTTCTTCATCACAAGTGAAGTAGAAGTTTCCAAATTACAAGCCGTCAGTTGCATCCTCAACTCCTCGACTTGCACCTCAGGTTGCAAATACTCCCAAAGAAAGTTCAAAAGGGAGAAACCCTCAGATCAATGTGGTGGACCAGACGAAGAAACTGCACATGAATATCTTGTTGTAGGATTCCTTAGCAATGTCGGGACAAAAGGATAAGAAACTGCACATGAATATCTCGTTGTAGGATTCCTTAGCAATGTCGGGACAAAAGGATATACTCCAGAAGGAATTGCACAGGGTGAATGAACAAGTTGTCCCAATAAAGGCTGATAATGTTTGATTATGAATGGGCACCCTTCCATGGCAGGTCAAGCAAAGAAGGATGAAAAGGTTCCTCTTTTCTATCTATCATTAGTCATTGGAGATTTCTTGGTTCACAATAGCATTATTGAAAGTGGGGCAAGCACCTCAGTAATGCCCAAATGCATAACAGATACGCTGAGACTCAAATATGAAGAAATGATTAAGGGAGTCTTGCAGTTAGATGGATCACCAGCTAAAACATTAGGAGTGGTAAGAGGCTTGAATCTAACGCTGCACGCCTATCCAACCTTCTCAGTTCCCCACGACATGGTAGTGGCGGATGTTCCTCCCTACTTTGCTCTTTGCTTATCTAGGGATTTCACGTCTAAAATAGGCAGATATTTAGCAGCAAACTGGTCTTACATGGTTTTTAGAACCAAATATGGAACTAAAGTGAAAATTGAGTCGGAGCCCATCCACAGAGATCATCTAGAGCCATACTCACTCAAGGCAACAAATGTCAACAACGTCATCATTGATGTTGAAGAATTTCAAATAGACCAATCTCCACCCTCTTCCCTTGAAGGAGTTGCTGACCTACTCTTAGACGAATGGGAAAGTGACAATTTTGAACATGACCGTACAAGTTCATCAAAGAGGCAAGTCTTGGAATTTATTGCATGCATGAAGAAGGTACTTTCGTGCCAAATTTGATAAAGGCAAATCAAGAGAGCTCGGGTTTATGGCAACTCTTCTTCGATGGCTCAAGAAGCAAATTCGGCGCTGGTGGAGTAATGTTAATTTCACCCTCAAAGGAGAAATGCTTCTCAACTTTCAAGTTCCAATTTTCTTGCACTTGCAATGTTGCAGAATATGAGTCTCATTCATGGTTTAGAGTGGGCAAGGAAAAAGGGAATAAAAGAATTGCATATTTTTGGAGACAGCAAGCTAATTGTAAACTAGGTGAGAGGGCAAAACTTGATCAAAAATTATTTGCTTAAGTCTTACAAGCACAGGGTGTGGGACCTAATGGAAAGTTTTTTGGCTTTCAACATTATTTTCATTTCAAGAGAACAGAATAAGCAAGCAAACAGACTAGCAGCAGTTGGTGCTCAGTTTAACATTCCCAAGGAAATAGGTCAGGACAGCAGTTTGTGCCATTTAAAATTGATAATAAGACTCTTCATCCCTGATAATGTCACCAATTGGCAGGTGTTTGACAGTGATCAGCAAATAGCACTCTTCTTACAAGAGGACGCTGAGTTTGCTTCTAGGAATCAATCCACGCTGCAACAGCAGTACAACGGCTAGATTGTTCAGCTGAAGAACAACAAACTTCCCAAAAGATTGGTCACTCTCGAAAGCATCTTCAATGAGGATGACCAACTGCTTACACTTGGAAAGGTATGTACAGATGATGAAATGCATTCTTTCATTTTGTTATGCCAAGAATTTGCCGATGTTTTTGCTTGGGAATATGGCGACCTGAAGGGTTTTGACCCAAGCTTGGCCCAACACACCATTGAACTGGAGGAAGGCGCCAAACCCATCAAACAAAAACAAAAGCCTATCAATCCAAAGATTGAGCCTCTCCGGAAGGAACTCACCAAGCTGATTGAGTCCAAAATTATTTTTCCTATCAAACACTCTTTTTGGCTGCCTAATATAGTCCCTGTTAGGAAAAAGAATGGGGAGATCAGACTATGTGTGGATTTTAGAGACCTCAATAGAGTCTCGTTAAAAGATCACTATCCCCTCCCAAGTATGGAGCAGATCTTTCAAATGGTGACAGGCAGTGAACATTTCTTCTTCCTAAATGGGTATTCAAAGTACAATCAGAGTCTAGTGCAAAACTGTGATCAGTACAAGACAGCCTTCACTACCAAGTGGGGAACTTTTGCCTACAAGAAGATGCCATTCAGAGTGTCAAATGCTGGAGTCACCTCTCAGCAAGCCATGGACATGGCTTTCCAGGGTCTGATAAATAATACTGTACTGGTCTATCTTGACGACGTGACAGTTTTTTCTAAGGATGCAGGTCAACATCTGAAACACCTGAGGCAAATCTTTGAGAGGTGTAGAGAGTTTGGTATCTCTCTCAACCCAAAGAAATGTGTGTTCGTTGCCCATGAAAGCAATCTCCATGGTCATGTTGTTTCGAAAGGGGGCTTGACCATTAATCCAGAAAGAGTACGCGCCATCCTAGTGCTGTCCTTACCTAAGCACAAGAAGGGTCTGCAAAGCTTCTTTGGCAGAATAAATTTTACTAGGAGATTTATCCCTAATTTTGCCGAGATAGTCAAGCCACTAACTTCCATGCTGAAGAATGATGAGAAGTTTGCATGGACAGCACAAAAGAAAGATAGTTTTGAAGGGATTAAGCAAGCTATTTCCCACGCTCCCACCTTGATCAGTCCTAACTTCTCCAAGGATTTCAACCTTTACACCTTCGGAAATGAAGATGTAATCTTTGCCATGCTTACTCAAGCAAATGATGAAAACCTTGAACAGTCTCACATTCTTTAGCCAAGGTCTAGAAGGTTTCGAAATTAGTTACACATATGTCAAAAAGTAAGTGCTTGCGGTCATATGAAGCCTGAAGAAATTCAGACATATGTTGTCAAACAACAAGGTTCATGTCATGGTGACACATCTCAGTGTCAAAGATTTCTTGATTAGCCGTGATCTAAATGAAAAGAGAGCAGGATGGATCACCAAGGTAATGGAATATGACGTGGATATCAAAACCACCAAGCTGGTAAAGGGAAGAGGGTTGTGTAAACACCTCGCTACTGACTTTAAACAACAGAAAGAGAGCATTTTGCTACTCCATGATGAAGCTGCAGCAGAGGAACCTGCAATTATAGAAGACTGGGCACAAGACATGACTCATTTCCTTCTCACTGGTGAGTGTCCACAAGGCCTTGATAGGACTAAGAGGAGGTATTTCAAGCTCCAGTCGCTTCTTTATGTCCTGACAGATGGGGTGTTGTTTAGAAAGAATTTTTCAGGAGTACTCTTGAGATACATAGACTCAAGTCAGGTCAACAGGGTACTATCCAAATTTCATGACGGGCTAGCTGGTGGTCACTTTGCTCCTAAGCCTACAGCTGTAAGAATTATGAGGGCTGGTTATTTTTGGCCCACTTTATTCAGAAATACCCATGCCTGGTTACGAAAATGCTAGAGATGTGCTCTCTTTGATGGAAAGCAACGGTTGGCTGCAATGCCTCTGCAACCTATTCAAGTAGAACAACCGTTCATGCAATGGGGCTTGGACTTCATAGGAATGATCAACCCTCCTTCTGGTGCTGGCCACAGGTGGGTCTTGATTGCTACAAATTATTTCACGAGATGGGTAGAAGCTGTTGCTTTGAAGGAAGCCTACGAAAGTGCAGTCCTAGACTTTTATGAAGGCCTAGTGACAAGATTTGGAGTTCCAGCTACCATCATCTCAGATAACGCATTGGCATTCTTGGGAACCAAAACAAGCGAGTGGGCGTTAGGATACGACATCTATCTTAGCACTTCTTCCAATTACTATCCACAAGGAAATGAGCTGGTTGAATCCACCAATAAGAATCTGATCAGGATCATTAGAAGGACAATGGAGGAAAATCAGAGAAATTGGCACATCAAGCTAAAAACAACCCTGTGGGCAGACAAGGTCATTTCAAAAAGAGCAGCTGGTAATTCACTATACACACTTGTGTATGGAAGGGAAGCTAAACTTCCTATTTCGCTTGAATTGTCAACCTTGGATTTGGCCCACCAGCTACAATTGGAAGAGAGTGACAGCATGGAGGCTTTGTGAATTAATGGAGCTTCAGGAGACAAGAGATCAAGCCATGGTTTCTATGACTAGTCGTCAGCATCAAATGAAGAAGCATTTTGATAAGAAATCCTCATCAAAAGGCTTCTCAGAGGGCGACATTGTCTTAAAATGGGATGAGGACTGAACTAAACCTGAAAAACACATGAAGTTCGATGCCTTATGGAGTGGTCCATATGTCATCACTCAATGCAAGCAGCATAACGCATTCCAAATCTCCAAGTTGGATGGTGGAGAACTGCATATCCCAGTTAATGGGATATAGTTTAAGCATTGTCACTAGGCCTTCTCTTGTTATGTATATATTTTTCCTGTTTTTTCCCTTTGTTTTCCCTAAGTGCTTTTGTACATGTTTGTAGTTTTTTTTAGCTTTGTGTGTGTCTTTCTCGTTTGGGGTAAAAGCTTCATGATGATTCTTAAGTTCCTCAAGGTTATTGTTAGCTTTTCAGATTGTATTCTGACTCTGTGCCCAACGGACTTGTAAGCCACCGATTCTCTTAAGCATAGCAGGCATGCTTCCCCTATGAATCGCCAAATATGTTGACCAAATTTTGGTCCTGCAGGCCAAAAAATCGGTCTACTTTTTCTTTCCTTGCTGCCCTGATTAGTCAGTGTCTAATGTCTTCACCTTACTGTAATTGTCATTTTTTCCCTTTATAATAGGCCTGTTCTAGAAAAGAGTCAAGTGATCTGAGTCCTATAGATTTTCAGGTTGATCTGGAGGCTTATTTTGCTTTAGCAAATCACCTTGGACAAGCCTTTTTTGGCAAAAGAATGGGCCAGTTTCAAAGGAATGCAAGTCTTCTACAAAAAACTCCGAAGGTCAAGTGCCCTTGCGGAGGGCAGCAAGGTGACAAATGGGACCATTCAAGCAAGCTCCGAAGGACAACTTTGGACCCAAGGTGCCCTTGCAGAGGGCAGAGAACACATTTGAAAGAGATCAAGGCCGAAAGCCAAAAGGGAAGTTCCTTCGGAAAAGTGACAAGGCAAAACCAAGGATTTCTTCAAACATTTTGTATGAAAAAAATCCATGTAAAAAAAACTAAAGGTAAATTCCTTCGAACAAAATGCCTGAAAGAATTCCTTCGGACTTTTGTCCGAAGAAATTCACAAAGAGAAGGCCGAGACATTAAAGACACATTTCCTTCGGGCATTCCTTCGGACTTTTGTCCGAAGAAATTCACAAAGAGAAGAATTCCTTCGGGAATTTTGTCCGAAGGAATTCACAAAGAGAAGACCAAGACATTGAAGACACATTTCCTTCGGGCATTCCTTCTTACTTTTGTTCGAAGAAATTCACAAAGAGAAGGCCGAGACATTGAAGACACATTTCCTTCGGGCAAAATGCCCGAAGGAATATGAAAGACAAAGGAGCCCAAAAGGCAAGTGCCCTTGCAGAGGGCTCTCGGCTATCAAAGGGACCTTCTCGTTTCCAAAGGGTCACCTTCCCTTCGGGTTCCTTCGGGAAGGTTCATTTTGCAAAAAGCCGAAAGAATTACTAAGGTGATGACTGGCCTGAGCACGTCAACTTTAACATGGTGAACTAGGGTTCAAACGTCTGGTGATGTGCGCGCGAACGTCAAATTCAAGGCAGCAAAAGAGCCGTTAGTTTTCAAATGTTGACAGGCCTGCGGACGTCAATTTTACGCTGATAAGATAGCCGTTGATTTTCAAATGTTTAAGGATGGGCCCGCGCATGAAATGGGTTAACAATTGAAGAAAAGGCTAAAGGAGATTTCTTTCGGACAAGATGTCCGAAAGAATTCCAGAACGCCTAAGCATCACCGAAAGCAGATGGTAAAGCTCGAAGGAAGATAGAATTCCTTCGAACAAGTGTCTGAAGGATTTCCTTCGAATGTTTTGTCCGAGAAAATTCGAAGGCTCGGAGGCCCGAAGATAGACTCAGCGACCCGCTAGGAAAGGAGCCAGGAGGAGACGAAAGATAGCCCCGAGAGCCAAGTTGCCAGGAAAAGACAAGAAGTAGCGCAGGAACGAATAGAGCAGTCCAGGTGGCACAAGAAGCATCGGAAGGGGAAGTTATTGCTGTGGATGAAATAGTCTCCACCAAGCAGTCATCAAAGGGAACGCAAGCATTCAATAGAGCGGCCCATTTTTGTTCGTTTAGCATTAATGAGCAGACAGTTGCGTAAGCTTCACAGAGAGGCGGCCTTGTCATTCAGAAAACAAAGAGACCCATGCTATAGCAGGAACATTCAATACGGTTTGAGCAGCAAAGTCAATACCTGCGACATCTACAGCATGGTTCTTTCAGGCCATTTATGGAAGGATGACACCAGCATGAGCGAATTCCTCTCTCCTAGGTGTTTAATACAGTATGGGCTGCCTGTTCTTGAAGGGACCAATAGTCTTTCTCTTAATGCTATATATTGTAACCTCTCAACTTGAAAAGAGGGATCTCTCACTTGTGTAAGGCGAAGCCGTGCCAAATTTTACCTTTGAATCAAAAGAACGTGTTTTACCTCATTCTGATGTGTTATACTTCTGAATATGCATGTGTATCAACCTTGTGTTTAGTCATTTTATCTTGATGCTTTCATAGATGGACACCAGCATATTAGTATATCCTAGACCATTTTCTGCAGGTTAACAGGTAGTGCCCAAGCTGGAGCATAGAGACAGAAGAGCAATTATCTGACAGTGTGCTTCTGGAGCACCTATGGTAGGTTTTTTTTCTTTGTATCTCCATTAAGCCCCATGTTAAAGCGCCCACGCAGTCTGGTCTTTTGTTCAGATGAAGTGTTTGTTTGCTCTATTGGTGTAATGTGTTGATATAAGCCGAGTAGATTAAAATCATTTTGGTGCATCACCATTTTAGATAGGTTTTGCTTTTGTTATATCCTTCTCTCTTTTCACCCGCCCCCCCTCGCCCCATTATTAACAGTAGTAGTTAAGGACCTCAAAGATGCATCATGGGGAGCTAGCCTATATCTAGAGATTCATTCCTCAAATTTGCCAAGCCCACAGTAGGAGGAATGTCTCCATTGTGCCATGTGGAAGAGAGAAGCTGATCCTTCTTTCTAAGGGTGCAATCCACAGCGTCAACAATAATTACAAGATTTTGTAAATTATAGAACTTACTATGGATGTGTTTGGTGCCTAACAATCTAGATTTTAATTGACATAAACTATGGCTTTTTATCTAAATATAAAATTTGAATTGAAAAATAATGAAGTGCATAGACTTCAAGCTCTCAAGGGAAGTAGTGAGCAACTTGGAGTAACCCAAAGATGGCAATGCAGGCTTTGGAAAAAATAATGTTCTTGCTAAATCGGTGATTAACTATGTTGTGTAGTACCATGAGGATATTGAATTGATCATTGGAGTATGGATGAAGTAACCTTCAACCAAGGAGTGAACTATTTAATCAAAACTAACGTAACATAAGAATAAATAATTCTAACTCTGATTCATATTTCCAACGTATGAGGTTCACCATGCCATTTGATATCAATCACTACGGATCATGTGAGTGCTGCACAGAAGAAAGCAATGGTTATTAAATGGTTAGTTTCTAAATCCAATTTTGAAACAAAGTGTTACAGATTCTGATTTAACTTTCTCGAGTCTTGTGGAAAAGTGGCGGGGAAGAGAGAGCACCAGCAATTGGAAAACATGCATTTTTTTTTGAGTAAAAATCAACAATATATTAAGAGTAACAAAAGATACAACATTGCCGGTCCTATTCAAAAGACAGAAACAGCAGGACTGGGGAGTGTCCCAGCCTTGAGGAATTCATAATTGAAAGTTCAATTGATGATTGTATTAAAAAATGTATGAGATTTAAACTGCCCCACAGTATTTTACAACTTCAAACAAAATTAAAAAAAATAGGTAAAGGAGATATTATTCCAAGTAACCCAAGCTAAATACATTATAGAACCTCTAATATGAACAGCTGAAGTATGACCATTAACATAGCATATGACTATATATCATATCTCCAAAATTGAGAGCAGGTCATAATATAGCTTGTCTCTGAAGCACATGACCAGCCCCACTGCATATCATCCTTCTGCTGGCCCACATTAGGATCACTGCTGGGACGAGCTTTGACTTCGCCTTGCATTGGTACCTTTCATACCAGTTTGGTGAAGCCTGCCTAGCCTGGGGGCAGTAAAGGGACCCTTTCCACTCAGCATATTGAGTATTTTTGGCATTTGGGATTTCTCCTCCAATGGCTTGTCGCCTTTCAACCTGAAGTTGTTCAGCTTCCTTTTGCTTGACATCTGCATCCCTCTTGTGCATGGGGTCAGCAATCATAATTTTCTCCAAGGTTTCAATTCTTTTCACTTGAAGCTGGTTTCTCTTGGTCAATTGCTACACATTTATCCTGTTTTTTATATAATGGACTGAGATATGAAATACAATTTTCAAGCATAGGGTTTTTAATTTCCTTATCCCCTAGTTTAGTATTAAGGTTATTAATGCTGGTTTTCACCACGTTAATATCATTTATCAGAGAGGTAATTCCTCTGGTCATGCCATAGGGGTTTCTGGGACCTTCACATGTATAAAATCACACGACATGAATGGCACAATCACATAAGATGAATGGAATAACCTGATTAAATTTTATAAATATAAGCTCTATGAATACACAGAAGAGGTGGTCACCAAAGCAAGGTTCAATGCCCACACTATGATATATGATATGTATTTTTGGCAGTCTTCGAGTGACCATTGATGATGTGTAGAAATGACCATGAAATAAAAAATCAATTGGATGCCCTCATTTAAACTTAAAGGTACTATACAACCAACATTAGAGACTGGTTTTGACCAATACGTACTGACCACCGAACTCATTGTAAATATATTGTTTTCCACATCAAATTGCTCATTACATAATGACTACAGTAAGGTTTCACTTTTTTATATTGATAATAATTTTAAACAATATTTAATCCCTAGAAAGGACATTAAAGAGTCAAACTGTTTCTATTTATGTAAAACAAAAATATTGCCAGGCTATAAACTTATTACAACCTGTCTCATCAAAATACAACCAGCTAGAGACATTTTTAGTAACTAAATCAATTCCAATAGTGTACAACTCAGAGAAGATCCTTATCATTATCTGTGGGAGAAATAACATTATGGTCTTGAGGAGGGGCTTGGACCAGCTTCACATCATCATCATAATTGTCATCTTCAGTACAATGAAAGAGAAAGGAGGCAATAAAGACCGGCACAAGGCACAAGGAAAACCTGCTCTGATACCATCTGATTTGTAATCGGCCTGAATATTCTAATGCACAATGCACCAACACGGATTTACTTTACTTTATGTGTTGTTCCCAAGTTCTATGTTTTTGAAACAACAATATAAGGTTGTAAATTGATGCTTCCTACAGCTCTATGGCTGCCATCTACATGATACATTCATTATGTAATTGTGCACATGCTCACATACATGCCTACATTCATTGCATATCGTGTTTCATACCCCCTCTATGCTACTACCAACATGTGACTCTTATCTGTTTCACAAGGACAGTGGTGCAACAAAGATTATACTGTTTCTTTAACTAATTTGAGAATTGATTTCAGCTTCTAATTTATTTTATGAACAAGTGCTATTGTTGTAATCAGCTGAACATATCATTCCTATGCCTTCTTAAATTCTTGAGATGGTGAATTAGTTGCATGAAATGGAAGTAAGAAATCAAAAGAACCAATACACACACTCAAGAGAGATAGACAGAAGGATCCACCTTGGAGAAACCAAATTTGGGAAAACTCTAGAAGAATGAAGCTACGCTCGCTCATCTCCACCTATCATCTTGCAAGTTTTACAAGCCAACTGCTCTATTTGATCCTTCAAACATGTTGTGTCTTTTACTAGCATCTCTACAATGCTTTATAGCCTACATTGTTGTGGGTTGTTTGCTTATTCAACATGCCTGACCGCTGCTCTCTGCTATTGTAGTTATCTTCCACCACAAGAACTCCCTTAGATTACTCTTGGCTATACTTCAATGCACTTCCGCTACCTTTGAATTCTCGAGTGTCTTTCCATGACTCTTAGAGGGTGTATTCAAACTAAGGGATGAGCAGCAAAGTTGAACACGAGATCCCAAATGTCAAGGAACTTGAAGAGAGACTGTTTTCTACTGTTACTCTTATTTTCAATTTGAAATGGGAGAAATTGCTATGGACGCTAGGAAAAAAACATCATGGCACATGCAAAACCAACATAGCACTATCAAAACTGCCATTATGCATGCACAACTGCCACAACACATGAATGATTTATGCTGACACAAACGAAACTGCCATGATGGTAACACAACGACCACCCTATTGTATCTGACAATTTTTTCATTGTACAAAACATTCCTTGATTCTTGGCAGTAACAAAATATTACGTTTTTACTCAAAAACTTGGTTAAAAGGATATCTGCCTTGCCCAATTCTAACTTAGGTTAAAATCTTGTCTTAAGTTCTTCTTTAGTCACATGAATTAAGAAGTACATCTGATCAACTCTATCAACTGAATTAAGATAATTTTTCATGATCCATTTCAAATCAACTACTTACAGATTATTTTTTAACTAACACAGATTAATTTGAATCCTGGATTTTCTTATAATTTCAATCCATATCCTTCTTAATGGCAGGCTAGTCACATCCGTTCAATTTCATCACACAGATTACATCTTGGTGTACTTGCATGGATTGATCAGAGAAACTAATAAAATGGATTTATGATGTCAAATCAACACACTTTATGGTCCATTCAAATGTACACAGACAAACCCCAAGATCTAAGTCCATTTCAAATTTCAAATTCCTTCCTTTAACGAGGATCAAATTCCAAATTCCTTAAGTCAAGATGCCAATAGGAGGTCCTAGGCTCAAGTCATAGTGGGTCCATGCTTTTCAACAATCAATAGCCATTTGTATTGTTTTAACTAAACCTTTGCCTCTCCTACATTATAACTTTTTACTAGTAATGCATAACTCAATAGGATAGAAAACCACACGATTACCTTCTGTCTCTATTAGTGCCACCCCCTCTAGCTGGGCATGGGATTCCCTTAGTTACACCATTAAAATTCAATTTATATAATCCCTCCTAAATGGGATCCCAATTTCCTAAAACTCTAGGATCCTAATGTCCACTTACTCGTTTCTGAGATGCTGTTTGCTTAGTTTTTTATTTGAAATTTGAGGATACCATGGATTCGTTGTGTTCTACGTAAGGTTCTTCCTAGAGCTGTTCTTATTTGGACTTTGAAGGATCCTAACATATACTCAAAGTGCAACTGAAATACAAGAGCCTAGTTCAAGTTCCTTGTTGGTTTGGTATAGAAGAATGCTACAAAACATAAACCTGGAAATATGAAAAAGAAAACCTTTTGGAGATGGTTACATTAATAATTCAGGGATATCTAATTCCAAATTTCATTGAAGAAGAAAATGATGGATGTCATGAGAAATGGGAGCAAAGCCTCAAATCGGTTTCTTCACATGAGCATCCTTTTAGAATTATATGTGGAATCCTGCTTACCTGTATTGTAACTTGAAACCATCAAGTCAAACAATATTTTCATAATGATTCAGTAATTAGTTTTTCTGCATTTGTAGTTATATTCAACTCATTTCTCATTATTTTATTGGTTCTCGTTGTCACAATTGTTCATCTTTTAGGGGCACCATTGAGATCTTATAATCCAAAGTCTAAATAATTAGGAGGATTGGTTTGTGAACTGTCATTTTGCATTACTTTTTAGCTTTCTTACTATATTTGAGCTTTAGTCAAACTAACAATATACTGATATCTGACTTCTGTACATGTGATGTACAAAAGAAAGATTTTATAAGAAATTACCAGTTTTAATTAAAATATGGCATCTAGATTGACCACATTTATAGCTAATATGTCCACTTGGAAGCTTTTTGATTATGGGTATATGGTGCAATCAGACCTATCCTAATGATATGTGATATAAGTGGCATCAACCATTTACTAGTAAACAAAAGTATTTCTTAAGCTTCTCTTTTAACATTTTTACCCTTTCATGTTACCATGAATAGGAAAGCGTCCATTAGTGTTATTCTGTGCTTGTATTGAAGGTATGTGTTTTGCTAATGAATTTTATTTTTTATATTTTTATTAAACCTTATTACTAGTTAGTTTCATAGCATATTTCTTGTTATGAATCATAATAGATTTCCTTTGTCCGATTGTAGAAAATGGCACAATACTTGATGGGTGGCAAATCTTAGATAATTTGGAGGGTTGTTGATAGAAATTTAAGTAGAATTTGCATTTTGTCATAATGAGTTAATTCTTTTTTACGCATTCGAATGCAGTTGTATGTCCACCAATCTTTCTCATATCAAAGATTTCTTAGGTACACTTCTCACATCATGAACATCATAATTTGGCAAATACAGGATTACTTGAAGAGTGGATAAAATGCTATTTTCAAATGACCAAAGTTGGAGATATGCTACAACCAAGAAACTCCCTTTATGCTACCTACATTGATCGGATAATGGGGGAACTAGCAAAACAACTTAACAAGATTTCTTCTTTAAAAGAGCACAACAATGAGCACAATAAGTTTCTCGACATTTGGAGCTCATTATTCATTTAAAACGCTACCCACAATTAAATTGTTGGTGGAATATGTTATAAAATAAATTGTTATATAAATTTTGTATCAAATTTTTTTTGGATGGCACAAAAATCTCTCGATACTTTATTATAAAGGCTTCATTCTCTTCATACAAGAAACAACAATGCAAATCTTCAAAGATGTAGCCCACTTACATGACTAATGAGGGCTGGAATTGCAGAAAATAAGAGAGGTTGTATATGTTCATGATATGACATCCATATTTCCAAAATATGTCATCGAACAGAGCAAATTTTTGAGCAGGTAGATTGTATTTCATTAAACTTTTATATGGCCATGGGCATAGATCTAAGGTATGACCTTTTGGAGTCTTCAATTTATGTGATAGTATTCCAAATGTGTTATTTATTTTCATGAGTGTCGTCATAAAATAAATTTGATAATAAAAATCATAAAAATAAAAAATGCTTCCTTTTCCTCCTTTATCATCCAAACATCTGTCTTTTGGTTTCCATTTTTGTAATGCTAATTGTTAGCAGTTGATATAATGGAATTCTCTTCCTTTGGGCAATAGTCTTTCTTTGCAGTATTCTCAAAGACAGATATGACTGCATAGACCAATTTAATTTGGATCTCTTTCCATTGTTCCATGATATTCCCCTACCCATTTGCACAAACCTTTTTTTATATTGAGACAATTAAACAAAACATATGCATAGCCCAAGCTTGGGCTGCATCAAAAAATATATCCTATTTGATCAGTTCAGAAAGCCCCTAATACTGATGCTAATCAAAGTCACATATTAAATGTCTTCTAAAGAACTTCTGAATATGCCTATGAAAGTCTAAAACAAAACAGCTATGAAAATTATAAATCATGATTTGGATTTTTTGTTAAGATTCTTCTTCATGGGAGACTGATGTTCTTCATCTTCATGATTAGGAGTTACTCTGCCTTCTTCCTTGTTCTCTGCTGCATACTCTGGATCAGTTGTTGATGCCTTGTGTGCCTGATTGTTATCATTGTTGTCTTTACCACTTGTTGATGCTAAAACCATTTTTTTGTTACTAGCAGATCCTCCTATGTTCATATCATTACTGTGTGGTTCAGCAAGAAATAGATACTCATAATTCTTAACCTATGCTGTTATCAACTTATCATATTGAATCTCTGTTAACATGTATTTGTTTGTGGGTTTCAAATGTGCAGTAACATCTGCAAGTATTCTCTCTGAGATGCCACTTTTTTCAACAAGATCTTCACTTATAACAATTTTCTTCTCTTTCCTTCTCTAGCAGTTTCCATTTTACCTAAAGCAAGCTAATACTGTCCATAGCTTGGCAGAGGAAAACTGAAATTCCTTATCACAGGGGTTGAGTTTAAACATGTAGCCTCTGAATTAACATTATGCCCCCCATTTCTGCTATTGTTGTTTGCATTACCCCTGGTCAGGCTAAGGGGGAAGGAGTTTTCTTACTGGGGCTGAGAGACTTCTTGAATTTCATTATGAATAACCCACTGGAGTTCTCTGGCATACTGCAAGATATTTTTCTTCTTATTCTTTTCATGGCTTCAGATGTTGAAATTGAGTTGTTTCCTTCATCACATACCTTGCTCTTGTTGGCAGTACATGTTCCCAAAATTGAAGCGATTTCTCATCAGATGAAGCATCACGTACCACTTACAGTTCTCTGAAGTTCTTTTTCCCAATTTTGTCTATCAATCTCTTCATAATCCTCTGTTGTCAATGACAGTTAATTCATTGTATAATTTATCCCAATGTTTTTTTGTTTTTAATATTTTTTTCTTCTCTTTGAATGCCTTGTTTCTAATTTAGAACCATAATCTTATTTATTTTTCCAACAATACAAAATGCATCAGTTCTGACAATTCTTAGAAACCTGTGTTGAGAAACATATTTAGATCATTTTGTTGAAGCTTCAGGTACAAGGATACTTGTAGGACAATACAATGAGGCATAGATTTAAAAATCGCCAAAAATCACGAGTTGATAGAGAAACGATAAATCTTGATGAAAATCGCGAGTTTTTGCTAGCTAATATTTGCAATTACTTAGCAAAAATCATCGTCTAAATTACTAGGACTAGGCTAGTGAAAAAGTAAAAAACCAAAAATGAAAAAAAATGTTTCATTCCTATTTTTGCATTTTTCCACATTTTTTCTAAGCAAATCTATTTAGTGATTTTGGGCAAATTTTAAAATCCATGCAAACTCGGGAGTTATAATTGACAGTGTTACAAGGCTAGGGTTTTCATTGTTCAAGCTTCTAAGAATGCATACAATGATTAAGTAGGGTTTTCTACATTTTCAAACCTCAAGGAATACATATTGATTCAACTTCCAGCAACCACCTAGAGGGATTTCAATTTATTTTTATATCTTTGAAGTTTGAACTTAAAGTATTGCTCAATAAGAGTCAAGACTATACCTTTTTAGTATGAAGCACGATATCTACATCATCTTCTACTTTTTCCTCTTACTTTTTTTGTTTTATAGGGTTTAAGTTTGTTGTTTAAGAATGGCATCTGCATTCAATTCAGTTGTTCTTCGTAAGCTTATGTCCTTTGACATTTTTTGGAAACATTGTGAACCAGCAACAAAGAGAAATTGTGTTAAATGCAATTATTGTGAGATGAAGATGAGTGGAGGTGTTTATTTTTTTAAATATTACATTACACAAATATTAGAGAATGGTGTGGTATTGTGCAGACAAGTACCATTTGAAACTCAAAGAAAGATGGTTGCTTACCTCGTGGATTATGTAGAGAAAAAAGAACGTTGATACACCTATACAAGCCTAGTGAGTAGGAGGTTAGTGAGGGATCATTATTACATTGAGGCCTCTTCTATTGCACTAACGTTTGGAGGTCGAAGATAGGGATGAGGCTCGTTTACTGAATATAGTTTGGCTACTTTTTTTTTTCATCAAAATAGTCTTGGGTTACAACTTTCACTCAAAAGTACCACTTGGAACCAAGAAATATACAATGAAGCAAAGATAGTTGCAATAAACTTTCGGTACTACATCATTCCTTTCAATTTGGCAAAAAGCCCATATTGAAAGAATTTGGTCATTGTATCGACCATTGTCGGGAAGGTGTTTTAGACTCCCCTTATGATTTGAATGTGATCCGTAAACCAATTAGTTAAAGCACTCTAGTCTTCCTTAAAATGGATCCTTTACTCTCAGCTCAACAAGTGGTTGAATAAACTATTGTTCTAGACTAGTTTATTTGAAGAAAACAGAGCTATGAAGTGTTGTAAATGAAAGTACATAATATTGAACTATAAATGAGAAGCAAAGATGGCACAAACACATAAGAACACAAGGATTTATCTTATAAAACCCAAAATGAGAATAACTCCAGCTGGGTGAGGCAATTGCACTCCCCTTTCCACTATGTGATTCAAAAAATGTCCAATATATTGCCAAGTTTTGACCTTCGTGAACAAAGCTTCACTACTCTCTATTCAAAACTTGCACACAAGATTGATTTTCACCTTTTAGGCATTTCTAGAAAATATACCGACATTGAAACAACCACTAAACAACTAAAAACAACTGAAGATAAACTGAACCAAGACCCAATCTTGCTAACTTGCAATGTGAGTCCAATTCCAAGATTCTTTTGCCTTGCACACAACCTATATTTATACTTTGACATCTTTCGAGTCCGCTAAGAAGCTCAAACAAACTGACAAGGAGAAGAAGAAACGTTTGCAACCATTTAGCTATGGGTTTTTAATATGGTGGCAAAGTTGTCGGTGTATGCAAACTAGTGGTTACACAATTGTCAGGGCAGTTACTTTGGAGCTTAAACACCTTACCTTCAACACTATAGACATGTCTGGATCACCCCCACTCTGACTTTGCCACTGTAACATTTATAAATTGATGTTTTGGACATGAAATGTCTTATATAAGTTTCTTACAAGAATGACTAAACTACACAATTAGGTATATGGGAAACATTTAGTATACGACTAGTACAATGGATCCATATTTAGATCATACCTCCCTAATTTGAAGCTTTTATGTTTCTAAAGCTTCAAGAACTTAGTAGATGATGAACTCTCTTCCCCACATGATCTTTAGAATACCATTTGACCTTTCTAAATCGTTGTCCCTAAAACCCAACTAGTTAATGCTCTTGCACTCCACTTTGTGTGTTGTCATTTCCTTCCTTTGTAGCACATCCTCCTCCATTCATTCCTTTGTAGCACAACATTCTTTTCTAATTCCAACTGACTATGAAGAGCAAGGTCTTCAATTAAATGTAATAATAATTGTTCATAATCATTGTCTAACAGAGGATGCTCAAAAAGACATAAGTTCTTAACATTAGCAATTGAATAAATCTTCATATAAGGAGGCAAATCAAATTTAAAAGCATTATTTCCCTCTTGTTACAAAATTTCAAATGGACTATAGATTAGAGGCTTAAGTTTCTTAGTCCTTCATTGAATCTTTTCTCTACTCAAGTACAACAATACCTTGTCTCCAACACGGAAGCTATGCTCAATCCTACATTGGTGAATTCGCAAAATATTCTCAATGAATTTTTCAGTTTTGTGGACTTTTTAGTCCACTTTCTCATTTATTTTATATGGTTGTCTCAAAACAATATCAAATGCACATGGAGGTAAGTAGCAAAAACAAGTTTCAAAAGGAGTTTGCTAATAAAATGATTTACACTTTATTGTAGGAATGTTGAATATATATCAAATTTTCATCTCAAGTCTTGGGATGCTTCATAATGTACCTTCTCAAGAGTTGTTCCAATGTTTGGTTCACAACCTCAATCTACCCATTTGTTTGTGGGTGAAAAGTGGTAGACTATTTCAACTTGTATCCATTTTCTCTCACAATGTGACCCAAAACTTTCCAAGAAATCTTGAGGCTCGATCATAAACAATATGACTAGGCAAACCAAAATGAACTCACATATTATCAAAAAAATAACTCAGTTGCATTACTACCATTGAGAGTTTTCTTACAAGGGATAATAATGCACATCTTACTATATCGGTCCACAACCACAAATAAATAGTCATGCCCCTTGGCATAGGCAACTTGCCTACAATATTCATAGAAATACTTTATCATGAAAAAAACTAGTAATGGCATATACAAACCCAACTTCTTGTTGTTATGGTTGTTTGTACTACACAAAACACATCCTCTTATAAACTTGGCAACATCAAGTTGCATATTAGGTGAATAAACATGTTTCTGCAGATGTACAACAGTCTTTGTAACACCAAAATGACTTGGAAATTTTGAAGTATGTGTTTCCCTCTTTCACTGAACTATTTCCTCAAGCACACAGAGCTTACCCAACTTGTAGAGCAACCTGTCTTGAAGGTAATAATCTTCCTTGGGCTCAAAACCTGCACGCTGGAACCTCTTTAGTTGAAGAAATGGCTCCCTAAAATCTGCATGATGCTCATATCTCTTTGCATAAGTCTCATACATGAAGGGCTCAAGAAGAGTTATGGCACCTATAGCTGAAAGTAAAGAAAGTCTAGATAACATATTAGCTAATTTGTTAGTCACACATTTCTTATATTTGATTACCAAATAAAAATGTTATGAAAACCATATCCACTTATAGTGTCGAGTTTGTTGAAGTTTAGTTTGAGGTTGAAAATATTAGAGAGGTTGATGATCCATATGAATAATAGTTTCTTTACCTATAAGATAATGTTTCTATTTCTTAACTTGAACAAAAAAATACAATTCTTTATCGTATATAGAATAGTTCATAATTGAACCATGGAATAACTCTAAATGATAACATATTGTGTTACCTCCTTGTAGTAGGATAGTCCTTGTAGCATAATCACTAGCTAAATTAATTTTTTGCAAAAACCCCATCCACTTATAATGTCTAGTTTGTTGAACTTTAGTTTGAGCTTTGCAAATATTGAAGAGGTTGGTGATTCATATAAACAATTTATTTACCCATAAGAAAATGTTTTCATTTCTTAACCGTTTGAACGAGCATACAATTATTTATCATATATAGACTAATTCAGAATCGAACCATGCAATTACTCTAAATGATAACATATAGACTTACCTCCTTGTAGTAGGACAATCCCCTTAGCATTATCACTAGCATTTGTTTCCACTTCAAAGGTCAGTTGCAAGTTAGGCAAAGCTAATATTGGAGCATGGTTAATCTCGTATGTAAACATATCAAATGTTTTTTGTTACTTCTTACTCTAAACAAAGATCTTACTACATGTTGTCACTATATGCAAATGTGTGACTATGGATAAATTCTTGATGTACTTCCTCAAATGTTGCACTGCTCTAATAAATCTCTTTATTTTGGTCACATTTATAGGCTTTGGCCACTTCAAGATGGCCTCTACCTTCTTCGGATCAATCCTTAACTCTCCATCTCCAACCGCATGCCCTAAGTAAATAAGTGATTATTGAGCAAACTCGTTTTTCTTCTCATTCAACACTAACTTGTTCTCCTTTAAAACTTGCAAAACTTGCTTTAAATAGACAATATGCTCATCAAAAGTTTTGTTAAGAACAAGAATGTTATCTAAGTATACAATGACAAATGAACCAATAAATTATCTCATTACCACATTCATCAACATATAAAGGTAGTTAATGCATTGCATAATCCAAAATTTAGAACCAATCACTCATATAATCATTGTCTTGTTTTGAATGTTATTTTGCAAATGTTTTCTTTCTTAATCCACACGTACTGATACTCAGATTTTAAATCAAGCTTAGTGAAATACTTGGCATGTTGAAGTTGATCAAAAAGATCATCAATTCATGGAAGAAGGTACTTCTTATTGATGGTTGTCTTGTTAAATGTTTTATAATCAATATACATTCTTTATGAATCATATTTCTTAGGTACTAAAACAATGGAACCACATGGAGAAATACTAAGACATACTACACTTTGATGCAAGAGCATCCAAGATTTTAAGTAATATTGCATCAACCAAAAATATAGCATTATTTATTTTCTATAGTGTTACTTTATTTTTGTTTTTTTAGGTTTGGCGGCATTGTCTTTGCTAGGTGGCATTGTCTTTGTTTGGTGCATTGTATTTGGTTGACAACATTATCTTAGTGCTATGTGGCTTTGGGAAGCCCCTTTTAGTCTGGGGGTCATTTCTAGATGTTTTGAAACATTTGTAAATATTTTCCAAGGCTTAGTTTGGGCAAACTCATAAAGCATGTTTAATATGAAATTGAATGTTACAAAAAGACTTGTTCAAGGTTGTTGTAGTTGTGTAGCACCATATTATGACTCTTGGAATTCATCCTGAGCCATTTTGATTTACAATGCCAAGGAAGGTGAAGAGTCACTTGGGGAAGATGCAGGGTCAGACCATCCCTACCTTAAATGGCAAAATGGCACTTGTTTGGGGAGCTTCCGTTGAAGATTCGATAAAGATATGGTTTGTAAATGTTCATCTTTCTTGATATTTAGAGGAGGTATTATGTTGCCAAATTGAAGGCAGAAGTCTGGAAAAACCAGATGAGATATTGTTTATAGTTCCTTCATGTATTTGCATTTAATAAGCTTGATTGTGGCATGAATGTGTGTTTATTATGTGCATTGAAACAAGTTAAATACAATAAGATATTGCATATTTTGAGTCGGGTTTGAATTTGTGCAAATGTGTGTCCATAGAATTGTAAACCCTTGTAACATAGGTGTTAATGGTTGTTCTTAATTGGATACCCTGCCTTGGTGCTTGCATCAAGTGGTATTAGAGCAAGGTATTTTCTTTGTGGATTGTGTGTTTAAAACTCCTATATAAGTTTGTTATAGGTTGTAAAAGAAAAGTTTGTTTGAGCTTATTACAAGTTGTGAAAGATAAGCTTGCATAAAAAAAATTGTCGGTGTGAAAGAAGACCTGCAAGTTGATAGGGAGTTTGAAAGGCTCTATTTTGAGTATGTTGTAGGTAATGAAAGAGAAGTATATTGATTGTGGTGAGATATGACACACAAGAGAAGAACATGAGAGGTAGACAACTTGACAGATGTTGAAAGGATTCCATGCAAGACAGGATATGATGGGAATCATTGCACAAACTGCAGATGTTGTAGTTGTAAGTGAAGAGGATGAAGAAGAGATAATGGTGGGGTTGGTGTCCCTACAAGTGAGATTAGACGCTTTGGAAAAAGGCCAAGCAAGTAAAGGAAAAGATGCTAGCATATGGAAGAGACTAGCAAAGTTCGTGGTGAAGGAAAAAGGTAAATCTCTTAGTGATATTTTTTTATTTTATAGAAATGAGAAGCCTAATAAGCTCATGAAATAGATAATTGAGCTAGATGAAGATGAAGATGAGAGTATTGAATACCCCATGAGGGTAAAGAATGCATGCAAGAGATTTTGTGGTAGTGCAACTACGTATTGGAAGGATCTCCAAGTGAAGAGACAAAGGAAAAATAAGAATTAGGTCAGCGGTTGGCAACATATGGTTTCCATGTTGTTGGGTTGTTTTTTACACCTAAAATTGCAGCTCGAATGGTTGAAGAAGCTTCATGTGATGAGAGATGAGAAGAATATTCCCATGAAAGTTAATATAAGAGGGAAGTTGCCATGTGAGCAGCTAGATAATACTTTGAGAAGTAGCAAAGAGATTGATATGTATGTGGATAAGAAGGTTGTTTTGGAAGACAACAAGAAAGCAAAGGTTTTCATGTGAGAAGCCCAAATCTAATTTTCAGAACAATAAGGTAAATGAGCATTGTGAACAACGCATAGAGAAATAAATCATCATGCAAGAGGATATGGAAGTGATATTCATTGAACCGAAAGAAGGATACCCGTTGTGTGATGATGGGAGAGTTTGTAGTGTCCCATGTGTGAGAAATACCATAACTATCCTTTGTTAATGAAGGCAATGAGTTTTTCTTTTCTCTTTTGGTGGGAAGAAGAGTTGAGGACAACCAAGGAATGCTACAAGTTTTTGTAAAAAAAACACCTATGGGGATTGTAAAGTCTCGTGTTTATAAACTGATTTGTGACTATAGCCAGTGTGCAGGTGTAGAAATGGAGAGAAATGAGGCATTCAAAGAATTTTTCTAAGGTGAAGATAGTGAATCGCTTGAGTTCACAAGATGTGAAAAGGAGTAGTTGATCTGCATATCAACCAAAGCATTTGAAGAAGTGAAGAAAGAAGGGTATTTTAAGACTCTTATGAATGAAAAAGCCACAAGAAATATGATGGTGGCAAGAGAGGAGCTCTTAGCCATGAGATAAGAGTTGCAAATAGTGAACGGTGATAGAAGGAAGAATCCAACAACAAGTTAGATAGTGAATAACCAAAGCCAAGAAGGCTTTAGGAGGAGGCGGTCGGTCAATGTTGGGTTTAAGCCCACAAAGGAGAGTAAGATGCAAAAACAAACATCTTGGTGGAGATGGACAAATGAAGGTGGGTTTCGGCTCACAAGCAGATGGAGAGAAAGATGGATGAGTCTTTAGCAGAGGAGGACAGACTATGGTGGTCGTAATCCCACAAAGGATAGAAACTATGGTGGGTCTCATCCCACAAAGAGGGAAGAAAAGAACAAACAAAAAATAAAGAGGTTGGATTTGAAACCAGCAAGAGCAAGCTAGAAATGGCGAAGAAAGAAAGACAATCAGTGAAAGTACTTGGTGTGTTGGAAGGGAACACCATGCCCATTATGTTTCGTGGTCAAAAGAGTGGCTTTGCCACTTATTCTTTTCATGTGAGCGGGAGCTCACATTTTCAAACCTTGGGTGTCTAATGTAGGAGCGTCCAAGGTTTTAGGTAATCTTGTGTCAACCAAAAATAGAGTTGTTTATTTTCCATTGTGTTGCTTTATTTTTGTTTTTCTATTTTGTCAGCATTATCTTTGGTTGGTGGCATCATTGTCTTTGGTATATGACATTGTCTTTAGTCAACGACATTGTCTTAGTGATATGCGGCTTTTGTTGAGCATTATTCATGTTGTTTGAGTTTGGCATTGATGTTGTCATTGATGTCAAAGGTTCTTAAGAAAGGTGTGAATGAGGTCATTGAAGAATGTTCTTATTTGATAGCATCATTGAGAGGTATGACATTGTCTAACGAGCATGTAAGACATGTGAGCAAGGTATAAGTGCATCAAAGAGTGTTTCAAGGTCAGTTGTCAAGTTTCAAGTGCTTGAGAAGCCTAGTCATAACATTAGTCACAACATGAAGAGACCTAGTGAGAAGGATTGAACATGATGGTCTGGTGAGATGGATGCACAAAGGTATAAAATGATATATAAGGTTGGTTGAGCTTGCATATGAGGCTTTGGGGCAGTTAGAAGCGTATTCAAAGTGAGCCTATAGGGATAGGGCCTACAAACCTAACATGCAACTAGACTAGTTCTAGACCATCCCTGACCTAATGAAGTGTCATGAGGTATTGTCAAGGCATATGAAGAATGTATGGCAGTGGTTGAACATGGTAAGAGGTTGTATGACATGTATATGAGGTGTTGAAATCTTGGATAGTGGCTAGAAGGTCAATTTCAATGCCTAATGTGACTTGCAGGTCAAGGCTTAGAGATCAAAGAGAGAGATGGTGGCCAGATGAGGTATCATGATCAATTTTCAAGGCAAGTGTGAGTACATGAGCATTGATAGAAGTGTGATATGTTGTTTTAAGCATGTCCACAAAGTTTGGAGTCAAGGTTTGCAAGAAAAGGCATGAAAAAGTGTTTTTAGGTCTCTCGTGTGCACAGAATAAAGGGTTCTCAACTTGAGAAGAAATTTCAAGTGTTCATTGGCATGTGTAACCTCTGCATGAGAACCTAGGCTATTCATGGTAGATGGGGAAAATCCCTAGCTCAAAGTTTCAAGCATTGGTTTCTGAAATGAGGGGCTAAGCTTTATGAATGATCATTAAGGCTGGAAGATGGTTTAAACCCTCAAAGAACCCTAATAGTGAGACCCAATATGAAAAAAGTTATTCTAAAGTGTTTAGAATGAATTGGAATGGCTAGTTAAGTGATTTGAGGTTGTAGTCAACTCTCTCAGGCACCTCCAAGTGTGATTGGTTTGTTAGGTGAGTGAGTGGACCCTATAGAAAAGGCCTTGTTTCTTGAAGATTTGTTGTAACAGTGAAAGTTGACCAAGTCAAAGTTGCTAAATGGATAGAAGACAAAGCTTGGAACTTATATTTGATGTCCATCGTGGTTTTTGAACAGGTTCTATCCCTCGAGTGTGTTAAATCGATCATACATGTTAACTAGTCGTTAGCAAGCCTAATGATGCAAATAGTGAGAAAATCAAGCAGAAGTGAGAAGTTGATTAGGGATGTGTTATCATGGATTAGGGATGAATCCAAGTGCATGGAGATGTTGTTCAAAACCTATAATACATGTTCATGTTGTATATTTTTTTTAGAGATCAGTGAATATGATGAAAATGTTGCTCATAAGTTGATCTGTCTAGTTCAGATGAGACAGTGAGGTACAAGACTATGAGATTGGTTTCCAATACTAATATTTCCATTTGATCATATTATCTAACTATCTGAGAATGGTCTGATGATCTCATAGGATCATCTACATGTATTGGAAGTCTCTGAAAGTGGTTCTACAAGTGTTTTAGGTCATTATTTTCATGATTGTGTTTTAAGGCTAGTTGGTAGCTTTGATTGGGCTACTTGTAGAGAAGGGTTTGAGTACTTTTGCCCTGAGATGTGAAGTATAAAGCATATAATGATGTCCCTAAGGTCATATAGCTTTTGTATGTGTGATTTGTTGCCATGGTTGTTTGGCAAGATTTTGTTTTTGTCGAGGTCTATTTGAATGGCATATAATATGTTCCTGCCATGTGAGAAGTTTGAAAGTGTTCCAAGGAGTTAAAAGGGTAACGTATGCTAATGAAGGTCTAATTGAATTAGATCTTCTTAAGGCCTAAAAGGGGGGTTTGGTCATATATGTTATAACCGACCTATTGTAATGTTTGATTCATGTTTGTGGCATGACCTAAGGCCTATCATATTGAAAATCCAAGTGGGCAAGTATGTATGGATGACCAAGAGGTGTATGAGCAAGAGCCTAGTATAAGAACAAGGCCTAATTGGCCTAATTTGCTAGAAAAAGAGTATGAGTGTTGAAGCGAAAGATATAGTATTTTGAAGAGCTAAAGGAAATCTTATAGACCATCATTAGGGTGCATATAAACTATCATGAAGATCTAACAGGGGTACTGTAGATGACTATCAAGGTCAAATGACCTAATCTATCTTGAAGAGACCTAATTGAATGATAAAGGCTATAGACCAGTTTGAAAAGGATATAAGTGTATGAAGAGTTGAAGGAGATCATCATCTATTGTATGAGCAACAAAGGGTTATTAAGGTGATCAATGCATTCAGGTGGTTGAGTTGGTGTTGAGTCATTTAGGGGATTGGTGCCTCCTTGCAAGTAAGTGCTTGGCTAGTTGGGGTTGATGCTCCAAGTGAAGTTGTCGTTTCACTAAATCTTGATGTTTGTCTTATAGGATTGTAGTCTATTTGCATCATCAGTGGGTTTTCTTCCCCTTGAGGTTTTTCCACTCGAATAAGTGCAATATGTGTTATGTTCTTGTCTCATGCTCATAGCTCTTAATGTGTTGCTAGTGTTAAGGTGTGGAGCTAAAAGCTTCACCAAATGAGCAAGTTTGCAAGTTGCAAGAACTGCACAGTCACCAGCGTCAGTCAGGAGCGACCGACGTCGGTCAGGATTCAACTACGAGATGCCGGCGTCGGTCATGGGTCGGTCGACGTCGATCACAGGCAGATAGGCAGGAATTGATGTCGATCACCTGTGCGTCCAGAATGCTATTTCCATGGACAGAACTGATTGTTTGCATGGTAGGATTAAGTGATAGTCTTAAGTCCGCATCTCTATCTTTAGTAAGACTGTTTTGAGCCCTTGATTAGGAGGTGCATCTGATGGTTGTAATTACATTGCTCATGATCCCCAATTCTATATAATAGGAATAATTTTTCATAGCTTATTGTATTGTAGAGAAAAACAGTACAAAATTGTATATGTGTATCATTCCAGGTTGTTGGAATTGATTGTAATTGAGAGAGAGAACTCTTGAGGAAAATAGAGTTGTACATCTGAGAGAGGTGTGGAAGAAAAAAGTTTCTTCAATTGTATTCTTTCTGTAAAGAGTTTAATACAAGTTTTCAAGGTGGTTTCTTGTATCTCTTGTTCTTTGCTATTTCTGATTCTAATTACTTATCTTTTTGATTTATTTTCGCATTTAGTTGCTTGCATAATTGTAATCAAGATTGTTGGTTGATCCCCAACAAGTGGTATCAGAGCATTTATGTTCTAGGTGCCTGACTAGTGGTATCAGAGCTCAGGTTCACTAACAGGTGGTTCAAATCTGTTAAGTGTGTGTTGATTACAGGTTACTCACAGGGGTTTCTGTTTGAGTGGGAGAAGCAATGGCAGAAGAAAGTAAACTGAAAATAGAGAAATTTAATGGCAAAAATTACCAGTTATGGAGAATGTAAATAGAGGATTATCTGTATCAGAAAGATCTATACTTACCATTAGGTGGGGTTGCTAAGAAGCCCACAGACATGGAAGATGAAAAATAGGAAGTTCTTGATAAAAAGGCTCTTGGATCTATAAGATTGAGTCTAGCATCTACTGTGATATCTAATTTATCACAGGAAAAGTCAACGATAGAGTTAATGACTACTTTAACAAATTTGTATGAAAAACCCTCAGCTTCTAATAAGGTATATCTTATGAAGCAGTTATTTAATTTGCAAATGCAGGAAGGTGGATCTGTATCTAATCATCTTAATGATTTCCATGGAATTGTAAATCAATTAAATTCAGTCAAAATAGTGTTTGATGATGAAATTAAGGCTCTATTAATCTTATGGTCATTACCTGAAAGTTGGCATAGCTTGGTAATGGCAGTTAGTAATACTGCATCTGCTTCAAATATTTTAAAAGTAGATGATGTTGTTAGTGTAATCTTGAATGAAAAAATTCGTAGAAAAAGCACAGAGAAAACATCTAGGAACGCTTTAAGTTTTGAGAGCGGGAGAAGGCAAAAAGAGAAGAGCAAAAAAGGGAGATCAAGGTCTAAGTCAAAGATGAGAGGAAGATCCAAATCTAGAAATGGTAGGAGGATAGCCTACTAGAATTGTGAAAAGATAGGGCACATAAGCAAAGATTGTTGGTCAAAGCCTAAAAAGGACAATCAGCACGAAGGTAAAGAAGAAGCAAAAGTTGCAGGTATTGCACAAGATGCTCTTATATTCTTTTTGCATAATAATATAGAATCTTGGGTGTTATATTCTTGTGCATCTTTTCATGCAACCCCAAATAGAGAATATTTTAATGACTATGTCCATGGAGATTTTGGAATAGTTTATTTAGGGGATGATGAGCCTTGTAAAATTATTGGCAAAGAAAAAATGCAGCTGAAGATGTAGAATGGCAACACATGGGTGTTGAGAGATGTCATGCATGTTCCCACCCTGAAGAAGAATTTGATTTCTGCAGAAAAGTTAGGGGATGAGAGTTGTATAGTAACTCTCACAACTGAATCTTGGAAGGTTACCAAGGGTGCACTTGTATTGGCCAGAGGTAAGAGAGTAGGTACTCTCTATTTATGTAATTGTATTACTGATATTTATCTTTCTGTATTATCTATTTCAGATGTAGATGCAAAGTTGTGGCACCACAGTTTCGGCCACATGAGTGAGAAGGGAATGTCCATTCTTAAGTCAAAAGGTAAGCTTTCATATTTGAAAAGCATAGATCTGAATTTTTGTGAGCACTGTATTTTTGGGAAACAGAAGAGAGTGAGTTTTCTCAAGACTGGGTCAACAAAAAAGAAGCATAAATTGGAGCTTGTTCACGCAGACGTGTGGGGACCAGCTCAGGTTGCTTCTATTGGAAGGTCACAGTACTTTGTCTCTTTCATTGATGATGCTACAAGAAAGGTATGGGTCTATTGCATAAGAAAGAAATCTGATGTTTTTGACACCTTTAATATTTGGAAAGCTTTAGTTGAGAATGAAACAGGTAGGAGAGTGAAGTGCCTGAGATCTGACAAAGGTGGTGAGTTCTGCAGCCACAAGTTCAACTAGTATTGTTATATGCATGGAATCTACAGGCAAAGGACGGTTCCAAAGACACCTCAGCAAAATGGAGTTGCTGAAATGATGAACAGAACAATATTGGAGCGTGCACGGTGTATGAGATTGCATGTTGGTTTGCTCTTAGAGTTTTGGGCAGAAGCTGTGGATACCGTAATGTACTTGATTAACAGAGGACCCTCTACAGCTCTAGATGGTGGAATTCCAGAAGAGGCATGGACAAGTAAAAAGGTAGATCTCTCATTTTTCAAAGTTTTTGGTTGTGAAGCTTTTTTGCACGTTGATAAGGAAAATAGAAAGAAGTTGGATGCTAAGTCTATGAGGTGCACTTTTATTGGCTATGGCTCTAATGATTTTGAATTCAGGTTTTGGAATCTAGGAACTAACAAGATAATTAGGAGCCGTGATGTTTTCAATGAGAAAGTGATGTATAGTGATCAACTCAAGAAGCTGAATCAATCTGAGCAGAGCAATGGTGAATTGGACGAGGTGACAGTCCAAAATGAGCTCGCGGGCAAAAATAATCACAGACAAAAAAACACAGAGACTGACGTCGGTCAGGTAAGAACCAACGTCGACAATACAGGAACCGATGTCGGTCAGACAGTGACCGACGTCGGCCAGGCAGGAATCGAGGTCAGTCATGGGGAACCGACGTCGGTCAGTTACAGGCCTGGAGGTGATCGAGGTCGGTCATTGTCAGAGAATTTAGGCGGACAGCGTGTTGTGGATGAGTCTCAGACGCCCATCAGGAGGTCAGAAAGGGTAAGTAAACTTTCAATTCGATATTTCCCTTCATTATACTATTTATTGCTTACTAATGGTGGAGAACCAGAGAGTTTTGATGAAGCAATACAGGTGAATTTCAGGAAACAGTGGGAGCTAGGCATGAATAAAGAGATTGATTCTTTGAAGGAGAATCAAACGTGGGATTTGGTTGAGTTGTCAGCTGGTAAGAGGACACTGAAGAACAGATGGATCTACAGATTGAAGGAATGTGAGAATGGACAGATGAGATATAAGGCCAGGTTGGTAGTGAAAGGATTTGCACAGAAACCAGGTATTGACTTTGGTGAGATTTTTTTTTCTGTAGTTAAAATGACTTCTATACGGACTGTATTGTCTTTAGTTGCTATTGAGGATTTGCATCTTGAGCAGCTTGATGTTAAGATAGCGTTTCTTCATGGAGATTTGGATGAAGAAATATATGTGGATCAGCCGGAAGGATATGAGGTCAAAGGTAAAGAGAAACTTGTGTGCAGATTGAAGAAAAGCTTGTATGGCCTCAAGCAAGCTCCTAGACAGTGGTATTTGAGATTTGACAAGTTTATGACTAAGCATGGCTACTATAGATGTCAATCTGAATATTATGTTTATTTTAAGAGATTGGATAATGGTAGATATATTATGTTGTTGTTGTATGTAGATGATATGCTGGTTGTAGGATCACACATGCAGGATATCTCTGAGCTTAAGGTGAAATTAGCTCACACGTTTGCCATGAAAGATTTGGGAGCAGCAAAGAAAATCATTGGCATGAGTATTAAGAAAGACAGGAAAAATCACAGGTTGATTTTGTCTCAAGAGGATTATGTGAACAAGGTGTTGAAACGGTTTAATATGTAGGATGCAAAATCGGTAAGCACACATATGGCTGGACACTTCAAACTGAGTAAAGATCAGTGTCTTAATTCACATGATGAGGTAGAGTACATGAGGAGAGTTCCATATGCTTCCGCAGTTGGGAACTTAATGTATGCAATGGTATATACTAGACCAGATATTGTCCAAGCAGTGGCAGTTGTCAGCAAGTATATGGTCAATTCAAAGAAGGAACACTGGAAAGCAGTTCAGTGGATACTCAACTATTTGAGAGGGACCAGCAGTAGGCATTTGTGCTATGGTGGGTCAAATACTTCTCTACATGGTTACGTAGATTCAGATATGGCAGGTGACTTGGATGGCAAGAGAAGCACCACAGGATATGTTTTCACTGTTGGTGGAACGGCGGTTAGCTGGATTTCAAAGTTGCAGAAGGTTGTTTCCTTGTCAACTACAGAAGCAGAATATATTGCAGCCACAGAGGCTAGCAAAGAGATGATATGGATGACACGGTTCATGGAAGAGCTAGAAAAGGAGCAAGAGAGTTGCAGATTATATAGTGATAGTCAGAGTGCAATTTATTTGGCTAAGAATTCAGCCTTTTATTCAAGAACCAAGCATATACAGCTTAGGTACCACTTCATTAGACAGGTACTGGAGGATGGTGAGTTGAAGCTGGAGAAGATCCATACAGATAAGAACCCTACTGATATGTTAACCAAGCCGGTAACAGAGGAGAAGTTGAATCTTCATTCAACTTTTGTTGGTCTTCATGATTGAGTTTGAAGATGGAGAAGCTAGAAGATGTTGTACAGGTACTGGTGCAGCTGTTTATCTCCAAGTGGGAGATTGTTAAGGTGTGGAGCTAAAAGCTTCACCAAATGAGCAAGTATGCAAGTTGCAGGAACTACACAGTCACCGACGTCGGTCAGGAGCGATCGACGTCGGTCAGGATTCGACTAGGAGATGCCAGCGTCGATCATGGGTCGACTGACGCCGGTCACAAGCAGACATGCAGGAACCGATGTCGGTCACCTGTGCGTTCAGAATGCTATTTCCGTGGACAGAACCGATTGTTTGCATGGTAGGATTAAGTGATAGTCTTAAGTCCGCATCTCTATCTTTAGTAAGACTGTTTTGAGCCCTTGATTAGGAAGTGCATCTGATGGTTGTAATTGCATTGCTCATGATCCCTAATTCTATATAATATGGATAATTCTTCATAGCTTATTGTATTGTAGAGAAAAATAGTACAGAATGGTATATGTGTATCATTCCAGGTTGTTGGAATTGATTGTAATTGAGAGAGAGAACTCTTGAGGGAAAGAGAGCTGTACATCTGAGAGAGGTGTGAAAGAAAGAAGTTTCTTCAATTGTATTTCTTCTGTAAAGAGTTTAATACAAGTTTTCAGGGTGGTTTCTTGTATCTCTTGTTCTTTGCTATTTCTGATTCTAGTTACTTATCTTTCTGATTTATTTCCGCATTTAGTTGCTTGCATAATTGTAATCAAGATTGTTGGTTGATCTCCAACAAGTGATATCAGAGCATTTATGTTCTAGGTGCCTGACAGCTAGTTCTCTATTTTGTTTTGATAGTTCATGAATGATAAGGTAAAGTTGTAAAAGTTTTGAAGAATGATTCACCCCCCCTTCTCAGTCATTGTACTTTCAACAGCTTTGGGAAGCCCTTTTTAGCCTAGGGTCATTTCTAGATATTTTGAAACATTTGCAAATCTTTTCAAAGGCTTAGTTTGGGCGAACTCATAAAGCACATTAAATATGGCATTGAATGTTCCAAAAAGACTCGTTCAGGGTTGTTGTTGTGTAATGCCATATCGTGACTCTTGTCATTCATCTTGAATCATTTGATCTGCAATGCAAGAGAAGGTGAAGAGTCCCCTGGGGAAGGTGCAAGGTCAGACCATTCCCACCTTAAATGGAAAAATGGCTTTTATTTCAAAAGCCTTCGCAAAAGACTGAATAGAGATCTGGTATTGTAAAGTTTCATCTTTCTTGATATTTGGAGGAAGCATTACGTTGCCAAATTGAAGGCAAAAATCTATGGAAAAACCAAATAGAGTATTGTTTGTATTTCCTTCATGTATTTGCATTTAATAAGCCTGATTGTGGCATGAATGTGTGTGTGTATTCCACTCATTGAAACAAGTTATTGAATACAATAAGATTATGTGTATTTTGAGTTAGGTTTGAATTTGTGTGAATGTGTGTCCATATAATTGTAAAACCATGCAACACAAGTGTTAATGGTTGTCTTTAATTAGATACCATGCCTTGGTGCTTGCACCACACTTTGACTAATTAAAGACTATAATTGTTGTTTTCTCTTATTGGCATCCTTCAAGAACTACCTATATAACCCAAGATTTATAAGCAAATTGTTGGGTGGTAAACGAATTTCGTGTTCAATAGGCGTAGCCACTAGCAACCTTGTAGGCTTGTGGAAAATCTCCTTGAATTTTTGCACCAACTTTCCCATGTGTTTGAGCTCTTTGTTAGTAAACATGCTATAATAAGTCTTATGTGTAACCACTTCTTCATCTTGAATAACTCTTAAAAGAAGCAAAGCAAACATCTCAGTAGACTAATAAGTTTCTTAACTTCAGAGGAACTTACCAAAGAGATTTTAGAATCACTTTTGAAGGCTAAAATGATGTAGCCTATGCCATCATTCACAAAATCTTATTGGTTGGCTCTCCCCATAAAGATAAGATCTTGAATATACAAGTAAGGGTTGTCAAACACTACACTACACATATCAATAGGTACAACATTCAATGTAACTTTATCAATTCAATATGAATTATTACTAAACTTAGCTTTGATTTGCTTAGTCACCTTTATGTTTACACCTTTCTTCACCCAACCCATAGCATACAGGCTTGGATGATTATAAGTCATTATGTTAAATTTCTCTACTAACTCTTTACTTATGAAATTTGTTTATGAACAAGTATCAAAAACTGCATCCACTTTTTTTTTCATTTTAATTTTGATATGGAAAAGCTTGGAAAATTTATTTTATTGAGCACGACTACTACTCAAACATACCTCTCCATTGATGGATGGACAACACAAAGTGTCATCCACATTGGCGTTGCAACCAATATTCTCACCTTAGAGAGAGGGCATAACCTCCTTTTTCTTGTTCTTGAACAGATGCAATTTTGAGTGGAGCTTCCAATATTGATCCATAGAATGGCTATCAACATCACAATGCCCACAATGCCTTTAAGTTTTCTTTCTAGAAACTGGAGTAGCATTATGCTAACCTTTTTCTATCCTTTCACATTTTTGTTTAGACCCTTCTATTGGCATGGACTTGCTTTGAGAGGAAGATGGAGCCTTCTTCTTGTCCATATCTAAGTACTTCTCTTTGGAACAAGCCTCATCTACATCCATAGGCTTGGCCAAGAGGGCAGGTCTCCTTAAATGGATATGGAATCCACCAATATACTTCATCAGAATCTCATGGCCCGCTATGTCTTTACCCATTTGGAAAACCTTCTTGTGGAACTCACTTGTGTACTGCATACTTTGGCCTTGTTTTCCTAAGATATTGCCAATACATGGACCTCTCTTCCTCATAAAAAATATGATAGAATTGGTTCTTGATTAGTGTCTTAAAATCATCCCACTTGGTAAGAGGGGGAAGTTTTTTAACAACCAAAGAATGTACATGGCTCTTAAACCAAGTTAAAGCATGATTGGTTAATTTTAACCTTGTAAAATAATTTTTTGGCTCTCATTAATCTGATGCAAATTTAAATATACCTCAAGTTGGACTAGCCAAAGGTCTAGCCTCTCTGCATTCACATATTTGTCATAAAGATGAATCTCCATCTATTCCTCAGCCTTGAATGGAGGTGGAATTTGGGTGGAATGGGGTTGTTCTTCCACTTTTTTAGGATCGAGTTTGTCCTCCTTACTTGCTTTTAGTGCCTCCATAGAAACCACAAACTTCCATGAAAATCCTCATGATGGACTCCAATCAGTCAAATTCGTCATAAAAAGAGATGTTAACCACTCCTCCTTCAAGCTTATGGAATCTCTCTTCGGCTATACAGACATCTTGTTCATAAGTATGGGTCATAATTGTGATCTCTTACTTCCACTTCATTTTGGGAATGTCTTATTCGAAGGGAACTAGGATACATTGACCTTTTACACTACTTGCTCTTGTGACAAGCATATACTTGCAATGTAAACACAATGCAAAACCCACACAAAAAATTGATTATAACTTGCTCTGATACCAATATGATCCATAAATTAGGGAGTTAAACCACTCTAGTCTTCCCTAAAATGGATCCTTTACTCTTAGTGCAACAAGTAGTTGAATAAGCTATTGTTTTAAACTAGTTTGCTTGAAGAAAATAGAGCTATGAAGTGCTTGAAATGAAAGTATAGAATAATAAACTATAAATGAGAAGTAAAGATAGCACAAACACATAAGAACACAAGGATTTTTTTTTTTTAAAACCAAAGTGGGAAAAACTCCAATTGGGTGAGGCAATTGCACTCTCCTTTCCACTTTGCGATTCAGAAAACGTATATACTACCAAAACTTGGCCTTCATGAATAGAGTTTCACTACTCCCTATCCAAACCTTTCACACAAGATTGTTTTGCGCATTTCATACTATTCTAAAAAATGTACCAACATTGAAACAACCACTAAACAACTAAGAACAACTAAAGATAACCTAAACAAAGACCCAATTTTGCTAACTTGCAATGTAAGTTCAATTCCAAGACTTTTATGATGTATTCTATCCTACACAACCTATATTTATGCTTTCTTATCTTTGGAGTTGGCTAAGAAGCTCAGATGAAATGACAACAGTAAGAAGAAATGTTTGCAACCATTCAACTTTTGATTTTTTGTATGGTGGTGAAACCAACGGTGTATGTAGACTAATGGTTTTGAAACCATCGGAGTAGTTACACAATCATCATCTACAATCACTGGTGGTTATGATGGTTGTGAAAACTACCACCCTGCAAATAGCGATGATTTTTCTATCTTAAGCAAACCCCTTATTTTTTAGCTTTGAAACACCTTGCCTTCATCACCATGGAAATGTTTGGATCACCCCCACTCTGACTCAGCCACATTACCATATTTGAAATAATGCCTTGCACTTGAAATGTCTTATATAAGTGTCTTACAAGCATAAATGAATTACACAATTGGTTATAGTGAAAACATCTAGTATATATGACTAGTACAGTGGATCCATATTTGGATTAAAGTGGCATGTTATTGAAGGATTCCATCAAACATATGCATGCTATTATATAAGAGAGAAAAAAGTATGGAAAAATACGTGTTGTAACATTTTGTCTGATGGGTGGATAGATGGAAAAATTGCACATTAAATTTCTAGTGGCTCCAAGTGGGAATTTTGTCTTCTTGAAATCAATTGATGTCTCTCACTAATTAAAAAATGCAAACACTTTGTGTGATATAATAGATGAAGTGATGATGGAAGTGGGTGTGGAGAACATCGTCAAAGTTGTGATAGACAATGCAGCAACATATATAGCAACGAGTAAACTTTTGGAGGAGAGGCACCCTACACTTTTTTGAACCCCTTGTAAATCCCATCGCATTACTCTCCTACTTGGAGACAGGTAATATTTCATGGGTGAAAAATTAGGTTGAAGAGGCAAGAAACAATTTCCAAGGTCATGTGCAATCACACTTGGGTGATAAATTTGATGAGAGAGCACACCAATAGAAAGAATCTTGTGCGATTGGAAGTCACATATTTTATGACAAATTTCATCACATTGTAGAGCATTGTAGCCTCACTAACATGCTTTAAGCAGATGTTTATGAGTCATTGATTGTTGGAGTCTTCATATTCCTCAAACGTCAAATGGGAAAGGGCCATGAAGACCATTTTTTATTATGTGTTTGCAAATCACATGGATTAAACCCTCAAGGTAACCTTAAGCATAACTATTTTTTTAATTTATTGTAAAAAAAAACTTTATTTAATTTAAAGTTGTGTATTATTTTGTTTTAGGTGTCAAAGCCTTTGGTTCAAGTTCTATGGTTGGTGGATGGGGAGAGAAACCCAATGGACGTGGCTAAGGAGACCATAGCCAAATATTATGGGCAAAATCAAATAAAGTTGAACCCATTTGGCGCATAATTGATCAAAGATAGAACAAGATGCTTTATTTCTTAAACCTTGAGTTTTTTAATTCCTATTCGTTTAAGGTCAATTAGGAGGTTACGAATGGCCTCAATACGTGCATAAAAAGGATAATCCCTAATGATGACACTAAAATTGTAATTATTGATGAGCTACATATTTACAATAATGCAATGAGAAGACACTTTTCTTCGACTCTATGCATTAAAAGTAGAAACACCTCTCACCTAAGTAAAAACAAATTGAGTTATTTGTTTTTAATTTTTAGTCTCGTTACTCATGAATAATATTAGACTTATTTCATTTAGTTAAGCCTAGTTAACTTAAAAAATTATAAATGTCATATTTGCATATGTGTGGTGAGAAGATTATGGTCCGAAAACACCAAATCTTCAAATCTTATCCATTTTCATTTTATATCAGCAATGTAGCTCTTTTGGGTGTGAACATAATTGGAACATGTTTGAAGTTTTTTACACAAAGAAGTGTAACAAATTGACAACAAAACACCTCAATATCCTTGTCTTATGCGATACAATCTTCATCTTCACGTGAGACAAGTGGAAGGGGTAGAGAGTTATGAGGAAGTTAACTTGGATGAAATTCATCCATATATGACTTTTAGGTGTGAACATAATTGGAACATGTTGAAGTTTTTTACACAAAGAAGTGCAACAAATTGACAACAAAACACCTCAATATCCTTGTTTTTATGTGATACAATCCTCATCTTCATGTGAGACAAGTGGAAGGGGTAGAGAGTTATGAGGAAGTTGACTTCAATGAAATAGATCCATATATGACTAGATTGTTGATGATGCAGATCCCATGTTTACCATAAAGGAGATCACATATTTGGAGAGGGAGGTAGAAAAATGAATAGCATCAAGGTTAGGAGAGGCATCATAAGGGGTTGTGAGGATGTAGATGATATATTTGTGGATGATATTGTAGAAGAGGAATCTTTACCTTCTTCCTCCACGAGACAAATCCAACAAACATATATTAGATGCTAGACATGATATATTATATGTAAATTTTATATTTCATATTAGTCACTAAAGTATGTGACTTTATGAGCATTGAAATTTGTACTTTTTACTATTTTTCGATTGAAAATTAATAGAAAATATACTTATGCAATTCTCTACATTCATTTCTCATGTCATTTAAAAATGTTTTACTTCTTGTTTAAGTTTATCCCATGAATTTATATGTTTTTTAAAGTACCAATATAGTTGCCAAGTAACATCAAGTAATTGTCAAGAAACTCTCGACTTCCAAGTATGAGTCAAGATTTTGAGCTGTTAAGTGATCTCCAAGTACAAATTTTTGAATTATATTATAAGGTGTGACTTCACTAGCAAAGCCAGTAGCTATCCTACTCTCCCTTTGAGAAACATGTTTTCTTCTTTTGGTTTATAGCATCTAGCTTGTTATTTTTTCATTTAAGCTAGTTGTTATAATTCTCTCTCCATTCTCAATACAACATACTTAATTTTATCCCCAAAAAACACCATAATGTTTAAATTGATACAAGCCACACAATATTAAAGAATTGATGGTGCTTTATATTTGTCAATGATCCAGATAAAATGTCCTTCAATTTTATATTTCTCCCAAAAATCCCCAACCATTTCATACATATTTCCACATATATTATTTGAACTTAGTGGAACATTAACTAATTAATAGTTGTAAATAAACTATTAAAACTAGCCAAATCATGTCAGTTTCAACTAATTAATTATATCTATAATCAATTAATTAGTTTGGAGCCTCCTAATTAATTGATTGATTATAGCTTTAAATAATTAATTAGTTGGAAATAATTTTTTGACGGCTAGTTGTTAACTATTAATTAATGTTCCCCTAAGGTTTGAAACCTTTTGACATTGTGTGTACTTAATAAAGGTATCCATATAAGGAACTCTAATATGTAATCCGAGTATATTTTTATCTTTGTGATGGATCACATGGTATGGTCTGAAAATTTGATCTAAACCATTTTCTATAACAATAGGTAATTTCCGTAAGCATTTATCTAAGGTCTATCACATTTTTTTCTTCAAGCTCTGAAAACATAGCATTATCATCTACAAAAATGAACCTTGATTAATTGTTCAAATTTATGAAGTGAAATCCCCTCAAGAATATCATCAAACTCTTTCTCAATAAAAAGTGAATATCTTTTCATATAATAACAAAGAAAGAGGGATAAATTGAACAACCTTGCCTAATAAATCTTATCAAGGAGAAAGAATCTCGTAAGACCCCATCCATGTTAATCTATACATTAGCATATTTGAACAAAACCCTCATCATATGCACAAAGTTATCTCCAAGCCCTATTATTTTCAAAATAAACTCAATGAAACCTTATTCTTGTTGACGCAGTGGATTGCACCCTCCATAGGAGGCTGAGCTCCTGCCTTCCACACGCAACAATGGAAACTCCCCTCTTGCCTGTGGGCCTGGCAAAACTGGGGGGAGAGTCTCTAGATAAGGGCTACTCCCTTTGATGTATCTTTTAGGTCATGGATTTCCTACTGCTAACAATGGGGGGGTTGAAAAGGGAGAAGGATTACTGAAAAATAGAACCTAAGCCTAAAGTAAAAGGTGATACACCAAAACAGTTGATCTACTTAGCTCAAACATACGCTTTTCACCAAGAAGAAGCTGGCATACACTTCATCTGATATGGGAAACTCTTCTGCATCAGTGAGCTAGGGGTCCTCTGGAGATACAGGGAGGAAGAACTATCAAAGGTGTTCTGAGACACACTATGGCAGCCTATTCACATGCACCTATATTCCTACTATAGACACTTTTGGCAGACCTGCAGAAGAAGAAACTTCACAATGCACTAGACATGTTGGAATCATTATGTGAAAGCATAAAATAAAATGACTTAACACAAAAAGAAAACATAGACATATGCGTGAGTGCAAGTTAAAATGGAAGTAAAAATTGCTAAGTCTTGATTCAAGGTAAAATCTGGCAAAGCTCCGCCTTACAAGCCCGAGAGATTTTTTGGGCAGACTTTTGCCTTACAGGCTAAGAGATCTCCTTTCTCGAAATGAGAAGTTTACAATATATAGGGAGAGAAGAAGACTTTGGCGCCTTTTTACAAGTTGGCCCATGTGCATTGAGAGCATCAGAAAGAAGAAGCCGCTTGATAGATAATGTTGTGTCGGCTCCTATTTTGACTTCAGGCGTTTAAAACATAGGCCACATCATTTGTCTGCAAACAAGACTGCTCCTTCAAGGCATTCACACGGCTTGTCTGCTCATCAATGCAAAGTGAAGAAAAATGGGTCGCGCCATTCACTGTTCGCGCCTCTTGATGACCAATTCGCAGACAATGTGTCAACCGTTGGAGTAACTCCTTGAGTCGACACCTTCCTTCGCCACTTGGACTGTTTTGTCCGTTCCTGGCTTGGCTCTTTTGCCCCTTCCTGGCTTTGTCTTCCTTCTGGTCTTAAGCCTTTGAATTTTTTTGAGTTCGCGCTTAAGTCTGTGAATATCAACAGCTATTTCATTGCTGCAAATTTGACATCTTTGGGTTCATCATCTTCCTTAGCAATTCTTTCGTGTCTTTCCTGCTTGCTTTGGCCACTTTTCCCTGATCTCAACAAGTGACACGTGGCATGTTCCGTTGTGAAATAGGCGAGGACACGTGGCAGCATCCGCTTGACTTATAGAAGCTTTAGATATCTTTTGAGAGTCCTGCGGAAGATGACACATGGCAGCTTCCGCTGAGCTTCAAAAACAATATAGAAACATTCGGGACTCATTCGGATTCACACGAACTATGACACTTGGCGCGCTCTACTTACTTTATCAATTCGTCTGAGGCCCACCATAGTACTTACTCAATAACGGAATGAAAAGAAGAAATTGCAGACGTTGACACTTGTCGGCCTCCGCTGAGCTTTATAAGGGACACGTGGCACGTTCTTCTATTTTTAGAAAAACATATCAAAACCTTTCGCAGTTGCCACTTGGCACCCTCCGCGGAATTCTAAGGGAAGCTTATTGAAAGAAGCTTTGAAACTCAAATGCAGACACTTGTCGCGCTCCATCGAGTTTTACAAGGGACACGTGGCACGTTTCGCTACTTTTAGAGACAAATTATAATGTCCTGGCAAACGACACTTGGCAGCTTCCACTCTCAGGTTTTTTCCTTGTCATTTTTTCCACGGACAAAATGTCCGCAAGAATTGTCTTGCTCGCTTCCTTTCCTTCGAAGCCCTTTCTTGGGTTTTTTTCCACGGCTTCTCTCGAATTTCTTCTGACTTTTTGTCCGAAGGAATTCCTTCGAACAAAAGTCCAAAAGAAATCTTTTTTTGTCTCTATCTTTGCCTTAAGTCCTTTTTCGTGGGATTTTCTCGTTTGTAGCATTTTTGAATTTATTCAAACTTTTTCTCTGAAGGAATTATGTCCTTGTCTTTTCCTTCAATTGCCTTCAAAAGTGCCCTTTGGGAGACTCTCTTGAAACTTCCCATTGAACCGTTCCTTTGAACCAAACGTTGAACCAAGTCATTGAACCAAGGCATTGAACCGACTGTTGAACCAAGCCATTGAACCAAGGCATTGAACCAGACACTTCGACCAAGGCATTGAACCAAAGCGATGAACCAAAGCATTGAACCAACACGTTGAACCAATCGATTGAACTAGTTCAATGGCTCAACAGTTCAAAGATGTTAACTCTTAGAAAGATCATGTCGTTGAACCCCTATGTTGAACCACTTTTCCAATATTAAGGAAAAGTGTCTTGAACCATTTTAGCTCTCTTTCCTTGCGAATTTCTTCGGACAAGAGTCTGAAGAAGCTTTGTAAAACCTTGCACTCTTTGAATTGGTTCTTCATATACCGAAAGACTTGCCTGTAGAGTCCATAGAAATTTCCAGCAGAGTCCGTAGAAATTTCTTACAGAGTCCGTAGAAATTTCAAGACTTGTACAAAATCAAAAAATGAACTGGCTCAAAACAACAGGGAAAGAAGGAGACCGATTTTGGCCTGTTGGACCAAAAATGGTCAACAAATTGGTGACTCTCAGAGGAAGCATCCCTGCTATGCTTAGAAACTAGTTGCCTTAAGTCCATTGGGCACGGAGTCAAAATGCAGCTTTGAAAAATGTTAACAATAGCCTTGAGAGATCCAATAATCAATCATAGAGCCTTTTACCCCAAACACAAAGAAAAACACACACAGGGCTAAAAAACACTACTTGTGCAAACAGCACTTAGGGAAAACAGGAAAAGAAACTGAAAGCAAACTACTATATACAGCTAACTAGGTATATTTGCCTCCCTCCTAGATCAAAGGGAAATTTTCTTAAGTCCCCTTCTTGGCAAGAAAACTTATGGTGCCAGACAATTGGCTGAATGAAATGGAGATTTGGTGACCTGCTCCTCTTGCCTACCACCTTGATTGGCTTGCATCTGAGTGGATCAGAATCAAACATGCTCCCAACATATATGTACTCTTCTTGTTCTTGGAAGCCTGTTGAATGTTGGCTCTTCATGCTGGCGTGTTTTATCAAGAAATCAAATGTTGTTGGCTCATCACCATAAGCCCTTTGATATGCATATCCCTTTTGCAGTGCACCATGGTTCGACACGTTTCCTTCCATTTCATTGAAGATCCTATCAAACTCATCATCTGCTCTTTCATGGCTTTCTTTAAGAAGGTGATTGTTGTGATGTCTGAAATGGAATCACAAACTGATTTTTCATCCCACAGAACATCACCCTTTTGTTCAAAGCTCTCTTCTTCAAGGCTTTTCTCAAGATGGACAAGCCTCTCCTTTTTCTGCTCAAGGATCAGAGTCTCTAGTTGTTCAAAGACATCCATCTGATCCTCCTCCAACTCAGGCTCCATGGCATAGTCATCCTCCTCATCGAAGCAACAAGAAAGTTCATCAAACAAAGAAGGAGAGAGCTCACCATGCTTACGTTCCTCTTCGTATTGCTGGAACATCTGCATATATGCATGCCCTGTGCCTTCTCCATTGTCGATGATGTCTTCAAAAAGAGCATCGATGATGATTTCTTCTTCTTTAACATCCATGATAGCCTCTTTGGAAACTGCAAATTGGATCTTTTCTTTCTCACTCGCCTTTGGCAAAACAGGTTCCTCCTTGAGAAGGGATGAATTCGAAGGTTGATGATTAAAACCATGTGGAAGAGGAGGTAGTCCTTGAGCTATAATCGAATGATTCTCCTCTTTCCATTTGGCTAGCACTTCATCAATATCAGGTGTGGCCTGATAGATTTCTTGGAGGTGTGTAGATGGGGTGCATTCAGACATGGAAACTACTGCGTCCATCACACGTTGGCTGAGGAATCTCGCTCTGGACTCCAAATCTACAATTCTCCTGGCTAGATCTTCTTGAAAGAGCCTTTCTTGGAGGTTATAATCATCATCACGATGAGTAGGAGCATCTTCATCTTTTTCGAGGTTTTGAGCAAGACCTTTCTCTTTCTCCTTTCTGCCCCAAGATTACACTGTTTGCTTCCAATTCATGACCTTAAGATTGGAATTTTCCCTTTGTGAATAGGGAACAACTTTGTTTTCTTCAAGGTCCTGAACTGGTTTATAATTTTCCCTCTTCCAACTTGGAATTTGGAGATCATACTAAGAAACCTGAGGAAGTTGGGGAAGGTTAGAAAGGGTCTGCTGATGTACAGTAAGAGTTGCTTCAAGAGAGATGAGTTGGTTCATGGTATTCCCTTCAAAAGCGGATTTGCAATCTAAGGTATTGAGAAGGTTCATTTCCATGAGAGGTTGCTCTAATGCCCTTTGATGTTTGAAGGTTAGGTGCATGGGGTTAAGATCAGGAGTGATTAACGGATCAGATGAGCTAGAGTGAGCAAGTGTTATCTGATAGAAAGGATTTGGTGCATAAGAGGGGGATTTCTTTAGAATAGGAGGGGATGCACAACACTGACTACCTTGAATGAATGGACTCTTCCATTTTGCTACCTCATCTTTCATGGATTGCAAGGCCTGAGCTTGCCTAAACAAACACTCCTCTTTATACATAAGCTCTTGCTGATATTTATACCGCTCATCTAATCTGTCTATTTCCACCACCTGCTTCTCAAACTCCAGTGCTACTTCCCTTATTGTTGAAGGGCCACTAAGAGAGCTATTTGGGGTGATGCCATGAACATTTTGAGCTTGATCAAAGTTATACAAAGGAAAACAAAGTCCATGATTATGTGTAAATGGGTTATACATATAAAAATGTGATTTATTGATGGCACCTGGACTACTTAACCAGCTAATTCAACTCAGAGTCACCATTGGTGTTGATGAAAAAACCTCCAAAGGCTGGTTGGTTGAAGAACACACCAAAATTCTTCAACTCTTTGGATAAAACTTGTCCTAGTTGGTCCCATCGGGCGTGCCAAAAATTGTTGACGCAGTGGATTGCACCCTCGATAGGAGGCTAAGCTCCTGCCTTTCACACGCAACAATGGAAACTCCCCTCTTGCCTGTGGGCCTGGCAAAATTGGGGGGAGAGTCTCTAGATAAGGGCTAGGTCCCTTTGATGTATCTTTTAGGTCCTGGATTTCCTACTACTAACAATGGGGGGGTTGAAAAGGGAGAAGGATTACTAAAAAATAGAGCCTAAGCCTAAAATAAAAGGTGATACACCAAAACAGTTGATCTACTTAGCTCAAACATATGCTTTTCACCAATAAGAAGATGGCATACACTTCATCTGATATGGGAAACTCTTTTGCATCAGTGAGCTAGGGGTCCTCTAGAGATACAGGGAGGAAGAACTATCAAAGGTGTTCTGAGACACACTATGGCAGCGTATTCACACGCGCCTATATTCCTTCTATAGACACTTCTGGTAGACCTGCAGAAGAAGAAACTTCACAATGCACTAGACATGCTGGAATCGTTCTGTGAAAGCATAAAAGAAAATGACTTAACACAAAAAGAAAACATAGACATATGTGTGAGTGCAAGTTCAAATGGAAGTAAAAATTGCTAAGTCTTGATTCAAGGTAAAATTCGGTAGAGCTTTGCCTTACAAGCCCGAGAGATTTTTCGGGCAGAGTTTTGCCTTACAGGCTAAGAGATCTCCTTTCTCGAAATGAGAAGTTTACAATATATAGGGAGAGAAGAAGACTTTGGCACTTTCTGGAAAAGACTTTGGCGCCTTTTTATAAATTGGTCCATGTGTGTTGAGAGCATCGAGAAGAGGAAGCCACTTGATAGATAATGTTGTGTTGGCTCCTGTTTTGACTTCAGGCATTTAAAACATAGGCTGCATTGTTTGTCTGCAAACAAGACCGCTCCTTCAAGGCATTCACACGGCTTGTCTGCTCATCAATGCAAAGTGAAAAAAAATGGGTCACATCGTTCACTGTTTGTGCCTCTTGATGACCAATTCACAGACAATGTGTCAACCGTTGGAGTAACTCCTTGAGTCGACACCTTCCTTCGCCACTTGGACTATTTTTTTTGTTCCTGGCTTGGCTTTTTTGCCCCTTCTCGACTTTGTCTTCCTTCTTGTCTTAAGCCTTTTAATTTCTTCGAGTTTGCGCTTAAGTCTGCAAAGATCAACAGCGATATTGCCGCAAATTTGACGTCTTCAGGTCCGTCATCTTCCTTAGCAATTCTTTTATGTCTTTCCTACTTGCTTTGGCCGCTTTCCATTGATCTCAACAAGTGACACGTGGCATGTTCCACTGTGAAACAGGTGAAGACACGTGGCATGTTCTGTTGTGAAACAGGTGAGGACACGTGGCATGTTCTGTTGTGAAACAGGTGAAGACACGTGGCATGTTCCGTTGTGAAACAGGTGAGGACACATGGCAGCATCCGCTTGACTTATAAAAGCTTTAGATATCTTTTGAGAGTCCTGCAGAAGATGACACATGGCAATGTCCGCTGAGCTTCAGAAACAATATAAAAACATTCGGGACTCATTCAAATTCACACAGACTATGACACTTGGTGCACTCTGCTTACTTTAGCAATTCATCTGGGGCCCACCACAGTCCTTATTCAATAACGAAACGAAAGGAAGAAACCACGGATGTTGACACTTGTCAGCTTCCACCGAGCTTTACAAGGGACACGTGGCACGTTTCGTTGTTTTTAGAAAAACATATCAAAACCTTCCGCATTTGCCACTTGGCACCCTCCACGAAACTCTGAGGGAAGCTTATTGCAAGAAGCTTTGAAACTCGGATGCAGACACTTGTCACACTCCGTCAAGTTTTACAAGGGACACGTGGCACGTTCCGCTGCTTTTAGAGTCAAATTATAATGTGTCCCAACAGACAACACTTGGTAGTTTCCGCTCTCAGGGTTTTTCCTTGTCATTTTTCTCGCGAACAAAATGTCCGCAAGAATTGTCTTGCTCGCTTCCTTTCCTTCGAAGCTTTTTCTTGGGTTTTTTCCCGTGGCTTCTCCCAAATTTCTTCAGACTTTTTGTCTGAAGGAAGTCCTTTTTCGCGGGATTTTCTCATTTTTAGCCTTTCCGAATTTCTTCAGACTTTTTGTCTGAAGGAATTCCTTCGGACAAAAGTCCGAAGGAATTATGTCCTTGTCTTTTCCTTCGACTGCCTTCAAAAGTGCCCTTCAGGAGACTCTCTTGAAACTTCCCATTGAACCGTTCTTTTGAACCAAACATTGCACCAAGTCATTGAACCGACTATTGAACCAAGCCATTGAACTAAGCTGTCGAACCAAGCCGTTGAACTAAGCTGTTGAACCAAGGCATTGAATTGGACATTTGGACCAAGGCATTGAACCAAAGCGATGACAAAGCGTTGAACCAATCGATTGAACCGATTCAATGTTTCAACGATTCAAAGATGCTAACTCTTGGAAAGATCATGTCGTTGAACCCCGACGTTGAACCACTTTTCCAGCCTTAAGGAAAAGTGTCTTGAACCATTTTAGCTCTCTTTCCTCGCGAATTTCTTCAGACAAGAGTCCAAAGAAGCTTTGTAAAACCTTGAACTCTTTGAACTGGTTCTTCATCTGCCAAAAGACTTGCCTGTAGAATTCGTAGAAATTCCCTGCAGAGTCCGTAGAAATTACAAGACTTGTGCAAAATCAAAAAATGAACTGGCTCAGAACAACAGGGAAAGAAGGGGACCGATTTTGGCCTATTGGACCAAAAAAGGTCAACAATTCTATCATGTCATGTTTTTTTTAAGTCGATTAGTGCATGAGCAAATATTTTGTTTTGTTGTTTTTTCCAAAGTCAATTAGTGCATACAAACATTTTGTTTTATTGTTTTTGCCCAAGAATATCACAAGTCCCCATTCATGTTAACCTATGCAGTAGCATATTTTAACAAAACCCTCATCATATGCACAAAGTTGTCTCTAAGCCCTATTGTTTTCAACATACTTGATGACACCTTATTTTATCATGTCGTATATTTTTTCAAAGTTAATTAGTGTATGAGCAAACATTTTTTTTTGTTTCTTTTTCCAAATTCAATTAGTGCATGCAAACATTTTATTTTGTTTCTTTTTACTAATTCATTTATTTCTAATTGGTTATCATATATGTCCAAAATATTCTACCTTCAACAAATCATGTTTGGGTTATTGTCACAATTTTAGTAAGTAGAGCATTCAATATACAAGCTTGAAACATCAAGGAGAGTAATTGTCATTTAATTTCTAGCAATATTTCTCACTCTATGTTTTAGAATTAACTTGAACACTTTGATTTTATTAATTTTACGCCCCATTGTACCAACTTGAAAAGCTTCTTTGTACAAAAGCAATATTTCATCCACTATCAAATCTTCATTGTCTCTATAGAATTCCACAAGGAATCCATCAAAATCAAAAGCCTTATCATCCTATAACCTATAGCCAAATTTTATCACAATTTATTTTCACAACTAGAATTGTTTCTTTTTAGAGCTTTTACTCATAATGGCTTCATTAATAATTGTAGCCTTTACAACCATAATCATTTGGTATCTTTTTCTTAAATTAAGGCTATAATTTATGTGAGGGAACTGATATATATAAGGCATATTTGTGTAAATTCCCCTCGATATACTCTAAGGATTTTTACTCAACAAAAAAAGGCACAATCTTTGAGTGAGTAATAACATGTTGAGCAAAGGGAGAGAAACAATTCAAGGGGGAAGTGGAGTGTGGATGTAAAATCTAGAGGGTGCTTTCCAATTCAAGGGAGAAGAAACCAATAAGTTATTTTGTTAGTAAACAAAAAAAGGCCCAAAGTAAGCAAGCAAAATGGTTGGGCAAGAAACCATGGGCCTAAAATGGTAATGATCAAAATGTAAACAATATTTAAAAGAAGAATCATTGTGAAACAATTTGGAATAGTTAATTTTTTAGACCTAGGATAAACCTAAGAATGAATCATTTCAAGGTCATTGCTATGATAATCCTAAAAGAGAAAGAGGAAATGATAATGCATAGAAAGTAATTTTTAAACTATATAAATATTTATAATCTATGGAAATATAAATATTATTTTTCGAGGAAGAGTCTTTGATGATAATTTAATTCTTTCTCAATTTAGGAGGAAATGGTCAAAAGTTTGGAACCATGTTTGAAAAAACCTTTTACTATATCCCAAACTTTAATGCCTTTTGAATCCCCTTTTGAGAGGATTATATCATCTCTTATGGAAATTTTTGTACAAAAGCACGTTTCCATGTTGTATGCGGAAAGAATTTATCTATGCAAACTCCATTCCAATCAAATCAATAGCTATTTAAAATGAAATATAGGATGGTTCTAGCACTAAACCCCTAAGTGAGAACTATGCTAATTGGTTATCTCCATACATAGAATTTGCTTGTTAAATTTTTGTTCTCAGTGCATTATCATTAATGAATTTCAGAAAATGAAGGGCCTTACTAATATTATTAGTGCTTCACCTCAACAATGTTTGAAGCATCAAAATTTGACATTTCTCCTCATTATTAATATTAACCATAAAAAGCAAGTTCCCTTCTTCTATGAGATTTGGGATATCAATTTTTAGGTTTTTCTTGATACCTACAACCATTTATTTCCCTTAAATTATGCTAATCAAATTAACTCCACTACCCGTGGTTGTAAATGTTGAGTATTGTCATAGATGTCAAAGGTGCATCTTGCATAAGGTTGATGTCTTTGAGAGAGAGTGCTTAGTTGGTAGTATGTTGATGTGAAAAAGGGAATTGATGGATTTTTCTCATTTAAGAATGTTGTCATGAAAGATAATTTGAAATCAACTAATGCCTTATGGTTTCATGAAGGTACAAGTCTTTGAGTAGCCTAAGCCTAGTTATGGCATGAAGAGACCTTGTGAGAAGGTATGAGCATGGTGGCTTGGTGATATGAGTGCACACAAGAATGAGTGGTTGTATGAGGTTGCTTAAGCATGTATGTGAGGCATTAGATCATTCATGAGAATCTCAGAGTGAGCCTATGGGGGTAGGACCTTCAGACCAAGTCTGCATCTAAACCTTGTCTGGCCTAATGAGGTATCATGATTTGTTTTCAAGGCATGTGAAAGATGTATGGAAATTATTAAGAATGAGAGAGGTTGATTGAGTATGTGAGTGAGGTGGAGAGTGTATGGAAAGAGGCATGAAGGTCAATTTTAAGGCCTAATGTGGTTTGCAAGTCAAGGTCTAGAAGAGCAAAGAGAGAGAGAGTGTGGCCTAATAAGGGGTCATGATCATATTTCAAGGTGTTTGAGCTCATGTAAGCATTTTTATAGGTGAGGTATTTTTTTCAACTTTTTTCATGTAGTTTGAGGTCATAGTTTGAAGGACAAGGCATGAAAAGTTGTCTGGAGGTCTCTTGAGTGCTCAAAATGAAGGGTTCTCAACCCAAGAAGGATTTTTTTATGTTCATCAAATCATCAAACCATTGCATTAGAACCTAAGTTATTCATGGTATATGGGGAAGGTTCCTATCTCAAAATTTCAAGAATTCGTTTTTGGATTGAGTGGTTATACTTTATGAACGATCATTAATAGTGGAAACAAGCTTAAACCCTCTTAGAACCTTAATAAAGACCTAATGTTGAAGATGTTGACAAAAAATGCCTAGAATGGATTGGTATGCTCAGATAAGCTATTGTATCTTGTATTTGACTCTCCTAGGAACCTCTAGATGGTATTGGTTAGAGAGGAGAGAAAATATTGAGTTACAAGCTTCTTTCTGAAGAAGTTATTATAGAATTCAAAAGTTGCATTGGACATAGTACGTAAATGGCTAGAGGAAGAAGGCAAAGACTCATGTCTCATGTCCATGAAGGTTTAAAGATATTTTATATCCCTCAAGTGTGATAAAGTAGTCATCCAAGTTAGCTAATCACTAACATGCCTAATAGTGTAAATAGTAAAAAACTCAGGCGATAGTGAGAAGATGAATAGGAATGTGTTTTCATAATATAATGTTGAAACCATGTGCATGGATATATTTTTTGAGATTGGTATGTCTTATTCATGCTTGGTAGAGAGTTTGGAATTCAGGTATAGTGATGAAAATGATGAAGCCAAAATGGCTTGTCTGAATCAGTGAGGTTTGTGTGTAGTGAGGTCATGAGATTGGTTTGAAAGACCAATATTTTTCATTTGACCATATGATATTAATATCTGAGAATGGTATAATGATCTCATAGGATCATCTACATGCATCAGAATTCATTGAAAGTGTCTATATAGGTGTTGGAGGTCTAAGTCACCATGATTATGTTTTGAGGTAATCTAGTAGTTCTAAGCGAGTAAGTTGCAGAGGTGTTCTTGAAGCCTTATCTCCTGAGTGGAAGTGTCTAATGAATATGGTGATATTTTTAAGGTCATGTATGTTCTGTATAATTTATTTATTTTCATGGTTGTGTGACTAAATTATGTTTTATCTTCAGTTGTTCGACACAGATTTTTCTATGTGTTCAAAGGCCTAATGTGAACAGTGCTAATGAAGTGTTTCAAGTAGTGGTTGGACCTTAAAGGTGTCATGGTGCTTGGAGGATGTTGGCTAAGGCCTATTTTATTATTTTATGAAAAGGTTGTGCCATGTATATATGTGTAGAGTGTTCCAAGGGGTCATAAGGTAACATGTCCTAAAGTAGGCCTAATGGAATTAGGTCTCCATGAGACCTAAAGAAGGATTTTTTCTATTTGAGTAATGGCCAACCTAATATAATGATTGATTATTATTTTTAGCGTGTCCTAAGGCCTATTGTGTGGTCAATCTAAGTGGGCAAGTGTGTATGGCCAACCAAGAGGTGTATGAGCAAGAGGCTTGTATAAGAACAAGACCTTTTTGGCCTAATTGACGAGTGAGTGGATTGGACAGAAGAGCAAATGAGATAGAAGATTATTGAGTGTAAGGTCTTATATACCATTATAGGAGTGTAGAGGATCTATCATGAATATCTAACAAGAGGTCTGAGTATGAATATCAGGGTCGTATGACATAATCAATTTTGAAGAGACCTAGTTGAATGAAGAGACCTAGAAGGTAGTTTTGAGAGGGATAACAGTATGAAGAGCTAAAAATATGGTCATCATCTATTGGTTGATAAACATAGTGTTTTTAAGGTGATCAAATCAATCAGGTAGCTGAGTTGGTACTGAGTCATCTAGGGGGTTGGTGCCTCTTTGCAAGTGGGTGCTTGCTAAAGCCTAGTCAAGAGGGTGATTGACTAGTTGGGGTTGGTGCTCCATGTAGATTTGGTACTTCACTAACTTTGGTTTTTGTCTTATAGGATTGTATTCCATTTTTAGAGATCAGTGGGTTTTTTTCCCCTTGAAGTTTTTTCACATACATGTGTTCTTATTCATAGGTATGGTTGCTTGTATTTTGATTGATGTACATGGATGTATGAATGGCTCATGAATGATAAGTGGAATTGAATGAATATTTTTAAGACTAATTCACCCCCCTCCTCTTAGTCATTGTGATTTCAATAATTGGTATCAGATCTTGGTCTTTTGAAGTATGCCTAATAGCTTTAAGGTGATCATAAGAAGCGCAAGATGTCTACTAATCAAGAAGACAAGTATGATGAAGAAGTCTACTATGACAATGAAGAAGGAGAATTTGAAGTAGACCTTAAAGCAGAGCTCATAAGTGCCCTAGATGATTTGAAGCATCAAAATAAGAAGCATGAGTTGATATATATGGTCAAGAATCTTAAGGAACAGATTTTTACCTTGAAGAGTGATTGGGTCAAAGAAGCCAAATGGGATGATAAGATCATCAAGTATCTCAAAAATTAGTTAGACGATGTCAATACCAAGTTCAGATTAAAAGAATTTGAGTATGATCAGTCGAAGACAGAGCTAGATTCTTTGAAGGTTGAGCATGAGCATCTCATTTGAGAAAGAGCACGAGAATCTAGAGCAAGTTAAGAGCACCAACATGAAAGTCAACATGAAGAGACAAATTAGGCATTCCAATGCAATGAAGTATTCCAATTCTTTCAACAGCTATTGTTTTTCTTGTCACATCTTTGGTCATAGATCAAGTGATTGTAGAATAGTCTCAAGGCATGAGTTATCATGGTACCATGGGAGAAGGAGTAATCAGTCAAGAGGACTTAACAAGGTATATTGAGATTTTAGAGTACATGAAAAGGGTCAAACATTGGTGTGAAAGCCAAAGAAAGTCAATTTTGATCATATTGAGCCCAAGAGTCAAGATAGATTATTTGTTAAGAAGGAATAAAAGACTAAAGAGGAATTTATGCTAGCTCAGATTGCCTTTCACATTCAATATGAAGGCATGAAATGGTATGTAGATATTGGTTACTCAATCCACATGATAGGAGACAAAAATAAGTTCATCTCATTGAAGAATAACGTTGTAGGAACAGTAAGATTTGGAGACAACACAACTGTCAATATAGTTGGCAAGGGTATCTTGAGTTTGGACAATGGAAGATCAAGACATAAAATATGTTGTATGTGGAAGGTTTGAAACATAACTTGCTTAGTGTAAATCAAATGTGAAATCAAGGACACACACTAACTTTTCATGATAGAGGGTGTGAAATAAGAAGAGCCAAATCAGGAAGGCTAATTGTTAATGCTAAGAGGATTGAGAACAATTTATGTCTTGAATGACATCAAGGAGGAGATATGTTTTATGATCAAGATGGATGAAATTTGGATATGGCATATAAGGTTAAGTCACCTAAACTTTGATAATCTAGTCAAGATAAGCACTAAGAATTCTGTGACGAACATGCCTAAGATCACCAAACCTACAAACATACTTTGCAAGACATTTCGACATGGTAATCAGACTAGAAGAAGGTTCAAGTCTAAGAAGTACTCTACTACAAGACCGTTGGAGTTAATACACACTAATCTTTGTGGGCCTACAATAATCCAAAGCATTCAACGAGATAGCGACTTCATGTTACTCATAGATGAGTACATAAGAATGACTTGGGTAGCATTCTTGAAAGAAAAGTCAAAAGCTCTTGACAAGATCAAGTCATTTAAGGCTTTTGTTGAGAATGAGAGGAATGGGAAGATCAAGTGCCTAATATCTGATAGAGGAGGAGATTTTGGTCTAATGATTTTGATGGCTTCTGTGAGGTTCATGGAATAAGGAGACAGTTCTCAACAGCTAGGACACCTCAGCAGAATGAGGTAGTGGAAAGAAAGAATAGGACAATTCAAGAGATGGCAAGAACTATCATAAATGAGTCTATATTATCTTATGGATACTTGAGAGAGGTAGTGAGCACTACAGTCTACTTTTTTAATAGAGGATAGATAAGGATTAATGGCAACAATACTCCTTATGAACTGTGGAAAGGCAGATCTGCTAATGTGGAACATTTTAAAGTGTTTGGGAGCAAATGTTTCATCAAAAGAGATGATGAAGACTTATGAAAGTTTGATTCCAGATCTAATGAAGGTATATTCTTAGGATACCCTTCAATGAGCTCATCCTATAGATGTGATAACAAGAGATTATAAAAGACAGTGGAAAGCACCAATGTGAATGTTGATGAGACAAGGAAATCACACTCATAGTCAAATGATACTTTAGATAATCTAAACTTAAAGAATGAAGAGGAAATTATATAGGTTGATGAGGAAGAATAAGAAGTTGAGGATAGACAAGATTCAAAAGGCTCCTCAAGATAGATTCAAAGATATCATCATGAATCTCAAATCATTGGTAACAAGAATGCAAGTATGCAAACAAGGAGAAGACTGGTAAGTAATTTAAATCAAGCGAATGTTACTCTATTGTCTAATATTGAATCTAATAACCTTATAGAATTAAGCAAAGACAAATTTTGGATAGGTTCTATGAATGAGGAATTAGACCAAATAGAGAAGAATGAGATTTGGAAGCTAGTTCTTAAGCCTAAAGACAAGAATGTCATTGACACAAAATGGGTGTTTAGAAAAAACTTGAATGAAGATGGAGAAGTCACTAGGATCGAGGCTATATTGATATGAAAGGGATATGCACAAGTTGAAGGGGTAGACTTTGAGGAGACCTTTTCACTAGTAGTAATATTGGAGGCCATCAAATTATTTCTAGCATATGCATGATTCAAAGGGTTCAATGTATACCAGATGGATGTCAAATCTACCTTTTTGAATGGGAATTTGGAATAACAGGTGTACATAGAGAAACCTGAGGGGTTATCACTATTAGGTGAAAAGTATTGTGTTTGTAGATTGAAAAATCCTCTTTATGGTATAAATCAAGCTCCTAGAGCTTAGTATGCTAGGTTGGACAGGTATCTATTGGATCAAGGATTCAAAAGAAGAGTTATAGATAGTAATCTATACATAAAGATGGAAGATGACCATCAGCTGATAGTAGTTATCTATGTGGATGACATCATATTTGGTGTAAACAATGAGAACATGACCAAGGACTTTACAAAGGTGATGAAGAAAGAGTTTGAGATGTCCATGTTAAGAGAACTATCATTCTTTCTTGGGTTGAAAATCACTCAATCTGAAAAAGGTAAATTCATTTCACAAGCCAAGTATATAAGAGAGATGTTGAAGAAGTTTGAGATGGAATATTGCAAGACAGTTAGTACACCTATGATTCATAGGGTGTAAGTTGAGCAAGGAAGATGAGTCTTCAAAGGTCAATTAGACACCATATAGGTCAATGATTGGAAGTTTTCTATACACCACTGCCTATACACCTAACATCATGTAAGTAGTAGGTCTTGTACAAAGGTTTACAGCAGATCCAAAGGAAAAGCATCTACAAATAGTCAAAAGGATACTCAAGTATCTCAATGGGACTATGGAGTTTGGGTTGTGGCATTCCAAGAGCAAGGATTTCAATTTGACAACTTATATAGATGCAGACTAGGCAGGAATCCTAGATGATAAGAAATTACTAGTGGAAGAGCTTTGTTCTTAGGTGGGTGCCTAGTTTCATGGTAAACAAGAAGTAACCATCAGTAATATTATCCACTTTTGAGGCTAAGCACATTGTAACAGCTTCATGTTGCACTCAAGTCCTATGAATGAGATAGGACTTAAAGGACTACAAGGTGGAGTATGATGGTTTTAGTCCTATCTATTGTGACAACACAAGTGGTATAAGCATCTCAAAGAACCCTGTCATGCACTCAAGGAATAAGAATATTCTAATTAGGTATCATTTTCTAAGATAGAAGGTAAGTGAGCAAAGATTTAGATTTGAATATGTCTCTACGCAAGATCAAATTGCATACATTTTGACCAAAACACTTCTAAAAGCAACATTTGAACACCTAAGACAGGAATTGGGTGTAATGTTTGCCCCTAGTAGTCATTGAGGAATCCAAGTACTTAGGGGGAGATAATCAGGTGGTTCATTATCTCCAAGAATAGGTGATTAATTACAAGAAGGTATGCATGGAGATAGGGGGAGCATGTTTGTATTATGACTCATAAACTTAGTCATATGTGTTGAGTGTTTTGGTTGCAAGGAGTGTGATCTAAGAAGTTGTAGACATTACTTTGCCATTTATGTCAAAGGGGGAGAAAGTTCAAAATGAGGGAGAATTTTTTTGTTGAGAAAAGTTTCTAAGAGTGGTTTACATCAATGATAAAGGGGGAGATCATTTAGTATTGTCATTGATGTCAAAGGTGCATCTTGCATAAGGTTGATGTCTTTGAGAGAGAGTGCCTAGTTGGCAATATGTTGATGTGACAAGGGGCATTGATGGAGTGTTTTCATTGAAGTATGTTGTCATGAAAGATAATTTGAAGGTAACTAATGCCTTATGGGTGCATGAAGGTACAGGTATTTGAGTAACCTAAGCCTAGTCATGGTATGAAAAGACCTTGTGAGAAGGTATGAGCATGGTGGCTTGGTGAGATGAGTGCACACAGGAATGAGTAGTTATATTAGATTTTTTTATCATGTCTGTGAGGCATTGTATCACTCATGAGAGTCTCAGGGTGAGCCTCTAGGGGTAGGACCTTCAGACCACGTCTACACCTAGACTAATCCTATACCATACCTGGCCTAATGAGGCATCATGTTATGTTGTCAAGGCATGTGAAGGATGTATGGTAGTTCTTAAGCATGAGAGAGGTTTCTTGAGTATGTGATTGAGGTGGAGAGTGCATGTAAAGATGCATGAATTTAGTTTTAAGGCCTAATATGGTTTGTAGGTCAAGGTCTAGAAGAGCAAAGAGAAATAGTGTGGCCTAATAAGGGGTCACAATCAGATTTCAAGGTGTTTAAGATCATGTAATAATTTTCATAGGTAAGGTATATTTTTTCAAGTTTTTTCATGCAATTTGAGGTCATAGTTTGAAGAAAAAGGCATGAAAAGTTATTTGGAGGTCTCTCGAGTGCTCAGAATGAAGGGTTCTCAACCCAAGAAGGATTTTCTTATGCTTATTAGCTCATCTAACCTTTACATGGGAACATAATATATTCATGGTAGATGGGGAAGGGTCCCAAATCAAAATTCTAGGCATTATTTTTTGGATTGAGGGGCTATGTTTTATGAACGATTGTTAAGAGTGGAAATAGGTTTAAACCCTCTTAAAACCCTAATAAAGACCCAATGTTGAAGATGTTGATCAAAAGTGCCTATAATGGATTGGTATTCTCAATTAAGCTATTGGATCTTGTATTTTACTCTCCCAGGTACCTCCAAGTGGTATTGGTTAGAGAGAATAAATAGAAAATGTTGAGTTACAAGGTTGTTTCTGAAGAAGTTATTGTAGAATTCAAAAGATGCATTGGACATAGTAAGAAAATGGATGGAGGAATAAGTTAGAGACTCATGTCTCATGTCCATGAAGGTTTATGGACAGGTTATATCCCTCAAGTGTGCTAAACCGATGATCCAAGTTATCTAGTCACTAACATGCCTAATGGTGCAAACAGTAAAAAACCTAGGTAATAGTGAGAAGATGAATAGGATTGTGTTTTCATAATAGAATGTTGAAACCAAGTGCATGTATATGTTTTTTGATTTTTTTATTTCTTATTCATGCTTGTTATAAAGCTTAGAAGCTAGGTATAGTGATGAAAATGATGAAGCCAAAATGGCTTGTCTGACTCAGTGAGGTTTGTGTGTAGTGAGATCATGAGATTGGTCTGAAAGACCAATATTTACCATTTGACCATATGATCTTTCTATCTAAAATGGTCTAATGATTTCATAGGAAAATCTACATGCATCATAAGTCATTTAAAGTTTCTACATAGGGGTTGGAGGTATGAGTCACCATGACTGTGTTTTGAGGTAATTTGGCAGTTTTGAGTGAATAAGTTACAAAGGTGTTCTTGAAGCCTTATCTCCTAAGTGGAAGTGTTTAATGCATATGGTGATATTTTTGATGTCATTTAGGTTCTATATAAGTTATTTATTGTCATGGTTGTGTGACTAAATGATGTTTTATCTTCAGTTGTTTAAGATAGACTTTTTTGTGTGTCTAAAGGTCTAATGTGAACAGTGCTAGTGAAGTGTTTCAAGTGGTGATTGGACCTAAAAGGTGTCATGGTGGTTGGAAGATGTTGGATAAGGCATATTTGACTTTTGTATGAAAAAAAATTCCATGTATAGAGGTGTAGAGTGTTCCAATGGATCATAAGGTAATGTGTCCTAAAGTAGGCCTAATGGAATTAGGTCTCCATGAGACCTAAATAAGAATTTTGTCTATTTGAGTAATGGATAACCTAATGTAATGATTGATTATTATTTTTAACATGTCCTAAATCATATTATGTAAGAAGTTGTCAACTCAAAGAACATAACATAAAGCCATACATAAACAACAAAATGAAATAATAACAATTTTGGCAGTGTTGTCATGTTTAAGCACAAGTGGTAGTGTGTGCATCTAGTGGAGGGTCGTTTTCACCATCTCCCCATATGTTTTCAGACTCATTTACTAGTGGCATCACATCACAAACTCTATTATGTTCTTTGTTCCTTAAATCAATAGTAGCTTCTTGCTAAACTCGTGTGAGATTTAAGTACAATATTCAATAATCAAAAAAAGAGAAATATCTACTAACATGCAATAGATCATATACAAACATTGGGGTGGAATCACCTAAAGGATTCCCATAACACAATAAAAAATTTATTAAATATTGTAATGTGATGTTTTTTTAATGTGGGAAAATAACAATTATTTATAGGTTTACAATTAATAACATGAAGGGTTAATTGACCATCTAAGATCCTACACATTGACGTACATCCTAATATATTCCTTGAACTAAGGAAATACAAAAAGCTTGACAAGAGAGATATACTTTGGATCTAATATCTGCCCTAAACCATTTATTATAGGGACTACAAGATAGTGGCATTTACTCGCTGACTCACCTCCCAAAGAAGGCATTTATTCAGCGTGTTGGGTGAATATTTTGTCGGCCAGCTAACTGGTGACCAAAATAGTTCCTATCACCACAACATAGGGAGATGAGTCATCCTGGTGTGCAAGTTTAATACATCAACATGGGATAAATCTCTCCTCTCATCAAGGGGAGGTTCCCTATAGATACGTAGGAGCTATTTACAATATAAATAAGCAGAAAATAACACATGGGGGGCAGAATAAACCATCCATCTCTCTTCTTTCAGAGATGATGCACACAGACAAAGGAGAAAATTTTGGTGGAAACACTGAAGGCACTTCTTTCAGAAGTGTTCTTGCAGGAAACAATAGGATTTTCTTTCAGGTAGTAAAAGTAACTGATGACAAAAGAGCGCAGTAACCAGTAGGATGAAATAGAATACAAAGTTTCCACCTCAAGTTCCCAAAGAGTATAACACAAAGGATAATGGGGGCACAAAGTCATCCCAGAATCTTTAACACAAAAATAAAGGAAAAACACAGACTGAAAACAATTATGAAAGCACAAAGTCTTCTCACAGTTGTTTTCAGGACACCTCCCCTTTTACTTTCACTAATTCTGCTTGTCAAATTAAATAAATAAGAATGCTTTTAGGAAACAGACATAAGCACAATTTCTTAAAGCGGCACAAGCCAAAACAACACAAAGTTTGCAAACGACTTGCTTTCTCATTCAGATAAAATGAAATGAAATTACAATCTGAGCTCAAAGTCTCAGTCTTCTTCTTTCAAAATGGGCAGAGTTTCGCTCTTGTAAAAAATGAAAAGTCTCCCTTTACAAATGAGAGAAATTACAAACTTATAGCAAATATGCAAGGATTGACACTTTTTTCCATGGGACGGCCCATGCTGCAGTCAACATCTTCAATGCGCCTTCAGTCCTGTCTGGAGAGACCATGTTGAGAACAGTGCACTACCATAACTATGGCGTGTCCCTCAATCTAATATGTCTCTTCCTTGGTATGGACCATCTGGTCCTTTTCTTGATATCTGTGCAGCTATCCAATTTTGCCATTACTTTATGGAAGAAAAACAAGCTTGTGTCCTTGATTTGGTGTGCCCAAAAGTCCAAGTCTACTTGATCCACTGTTTCACCTACTGGAAATAATTCTTTTGAAAATATTTTTGATCATTTGCGTTGATCTTCTCTTCCCTGTAGCAATTTAAATCTTCGGGCTCTCTTTTCATTTAATCGCTTAGTTCTTCCTTTAAGTTCTGCACTCTATTTGAATTCCCAAGGATTTTTTCTCACTTTAAGTTTGACATCTGAGGGGCCATCAATGGTCACCAGCTGCTTGAACCATGTTGAACCTTGAACTCGTGAACCTATGAAAGTTCATTGGTTCATTGGTTCATTATGTATCTTTTGTTTCATCACTTCTTGGTTCAATCGCTTCCCCACTCCTTGGTTGAACTGTTTGTTGAACCACTTGTTAGCTATTTTTTTCTTGACTGAGGCCGCCTTTGAACCTATGAACCATTGAACTTTGAACTCTTTCGGTTCAAAGTTCAATCGGTTCATTGGTTCATTCTATGTCTTGCTCAATCATTGCTTCCTTTATCTTTCTAAGCTCTATTTGAACCTTTTGGTTCAATGGTTCAATGGTTCAATCGGTTCACTCTTTTTATTTGGCTAAGTCCTTTTGATCTTTTTGAACCAAACGCGTTGAAACAAATGGTCGTTTGAACCTGTTGAACCATTGAACCCATTGAACCTTTGAAGTGGTTGAACTTGTTGAACCTTGAACCCATTGAACCCTTGAACCTTTTTGGTTCAAAGTTCAATGTTTAAATGGTGCTTAGAAGCTTGTTGATTGAATTCTTTTGATTGAACCAAGGCATGGAAATAGTCCTGAAAATGACTAAGTGTTGGAAACTTGTTCTTTTGATTGAACTCACCTGCAAAATCCTTTGAACCTGTTGAACCTGCTGATTTCAAGCATGTTGAGTTTGTAGAAACATATCTACAGAGTCTGTAGATTTCAGTCCCTTTAAAGAGTCCATAGAATCCTGCCTGCGGAGTCCGTAGATTCAAGCCTACAGAGTCCATAGATTCAAGCCAACAGAGTCCATAGATTCAATCCTACAGAGTCTGTAGATTTTTAAGAAAGCCTTGAAAAATGAGGAATTTGAAAGCTCAGAACAAATTTTGAGAAGGGAAGAGAGAAATTTTGTTCTGTACATAGCCAAAATAGTCTGTAGGTTGTCCCAAAAATGAGTGACATTTTTCGGAGACAACAGCTAGCTCTAGTTGGGGAACTACCTTCAGTTGAAAACTTGAAACACAACTGAGGGGAGTAGAACTACCAAAATCTCCAATGCCTTGAAGTGTTCCATTGGGCTATGGAGTCATGCTACTCAAAAAGAAAGGCTCCAAAAAATGAAAATGAAAAGCACAAAACAAAACTAAAGACTATACAAATGTACATATGTACAGGTGAACTTATTTGGTACTTCAAAAATTCAAGTACTTCAGATGTTTCCCCTTGAGAGGTAGTGAAAATGGCACTCTGTCCTGATACACTAGCAAGAAGCCATTTTCTCTCCAAAATCGATGATGGGTGAATGTAATTCTCTACCAGGAAACCAATTTTTTGTGTCCTCCCTTTGGTTTTCTCCTCTTGCCCCACAACAAGACTTGACTTTTAATCTGAAAACCATGAATCTTTGCTCTCTTGGCAAAGAGTTCCTTTTCCTGATTTTAATGCGCAATAGCATGGTCCATTACCATAATTGGTTGCTCTTTTGGTTCAGTCCATCACGTGATTTAATTGTTCCCATTCAACACTTGCCAATGATTGGCACTATCAGGCATACTTAGTGTTGTTCCGTATGAACCAATTCCTAGATCGTCACCTACAAGATTTTCATCTGCTGAAACATGAATGTCTTCAGTAGATAGAAAATAATTACCCCTGCCTGAAGACTCAAACAGAATTTGAGCTTTAGGCCTTGATGTCTGAGTGACAACGTATTTTGCCTCCTTCTCAGGAAGCAACCTCTGCTTTACACCTTTCACATGGATTCTTGCCTGAGACAAGTCCATGCTTAATTCCCCCCCAACATCCTTGCAGAAGTTCTGCCCAAGAAGGATGCCATATAATGTTGGGACGTCGGCCATTAGGACAGTCATCTTGATTAGCTTGTCTGGAAAGGCAGCAAATGCAAATTGGGCGTCTTTAATTTGCCCCAACAGTGGCACTTGTTTGTTCTCCATGGAGAAACATCTCCCAAATGTCTTGGTCAGTGTGAGACCCAGAGATTCTACCACTTTAACAGGCATGACATTGTCTGAAGCCCAAGAATCAATGATGCAATTGTTGAGCTAGTGACCATTTATCAACAGGGAAACATAAAAAGGCTCTATTTTCCCAGGGGCAACAGGAGGGGTAATGACAAGACTATTTGGGATGGTCATGTTCTTTGGGGGATCATGAGTTACTTTTTTAACCTCTTGTCTTGTAGGTATGGTTTGATTCTTGACACATTGAACCAACTTGTCTAATTGCTCAGGATGAGACTGTAGAAATTCAAATTTAGACATTTAAATTTTGGTTTTCTTTATATGGTCAATTATTTTAAATGCCTTAAATGAGCCAGGAGCAGAGGATGGGAATTCATCTTTTTGATTTTTGGAAGGGGGAGGACTAGACTGTGAATTTGAATTAGAAGGCGCAGGGGCATTTGAGGTACTTACCTTTCTTGCAATCACCGGGTCCTTTAGTTGGAAAGGAAGAGTGGATCCCTGCTTAGCAATTGAAACTATTGGTTGAGGTCACTCCTCTACTTTCTCTTTATCAGTCGGTTGAGCTAATTGGTTCTTGGACTGAGTGAATACAACATATGATCCCTCAGCTACATTACCTTTACTTTTGGGTTCATCTTGATAGTTCAAAAAATTGATGTGGGAGTCGCTAGCTGATTCTTCTTGATCCTCCATGAAGAGACCAGCGTCATTTTCTTGATCAAACTCAGGTTGGAAAGAAAAATCATGTTTTGTTTCCAAATATCCAACTGTTGAGTTGGTTGGAGGTGCTTCAAGGGCAAGGTTCCTCTACGAGGGAGAAAGACGATTTGGCTACCCTTGATTCTTGGCAGCATTGCCTTGGTATGCCTGATTTTGAAATGTCCTCCTTGGCATATCTCGATTAGGAGAAGTAGACATAACTTGGGCCATTTGTCTTCTGAGGACCAACAATTCATTTGCTATCTTCTACACCATTGGATCAGTGGTCGTTGAAGGGGAGTATTTAGAAGAAGGAGAAGATTTACCTCTATTTGGATCTCTTCTTATCTTTTCAGCCAATATAAGGTCATCTTCTATCTCAGTAGCCAAGTCCTGAGCAGCAGCAAGGTCTATGTGCCTGGCCCGTCTCAGCAAGAAACTCACTTCAGGTAGCTATGAGTTGATGAAAAAACACTTGAGATTTTGAGGTGTTGGCTGGGCGACCATGAGAATCTTATGCCTCAACTTGTCGAACCTGGCAATGAAATCCCTCATAGGCTCATGAGACTCTTTCTTCATCTGAGTGAGCTAGGCTAGCAAGGCATGTGCATCTTCTGCAGGCTTGAACTTGGCTTCAAATTTGTCTTTCAGAGTGTCTCAATCAGTCACTGATCCAACCTGTATGTGGTAGAACCAGTCTATAGCAGCGCCTTATAGTGTCTCCACGAATAGCTTGACTGTTATGTCTTCAAATTCCACCTCTATTAAACTGTAGGCTATGCTGAAAGTGGCAATGTGTTCATCAGGATGAACTTTTCCATCATCAAAGAATTTGGAAAAATTCTTTATTGAACTGTGTGGAAGCTCATGCAGGGGTGGAGTTAAATTCAGTGGACCAAAAGAGTTATCCCAGGGGCCTTGAGCCATGATTTAATTTTGTAGAAGTGGGATCACAAATTTGGGTAGAGAATGGGTAGGCAAAGCTCTGCTAACAGCAGAAAAAGAAGCTATGCCTTGTGTTGGTGACCTGGTAGGACTAGGAGGAAGACTCCTAGTTCGTTGAAGGTGAGGTTGTGTAGGAAACAACTCAAAATTACTCTGCTACAACTCAAAATCAGGGTCAACAACACCTTAAGATTTATGGCTTTTGATATAACGTGGAGTTGCCAGATTGTAGAACAAAAATGGAAAAGAGTAGGATCTGATTCAGTTTGAAGTTTGAGACTTCAAACTATGCGCTCTTCCCCAGCGGCTTTGGTTTTACAGACCAGATAAAATAACGAAGATAGAGGAAGATGGTAAGGATATAATGATAATGGGTAAGACATGGAACGGAGTCACCAAAATATGTAATGGATAAGGGTATAATGATAATGGGTAAGACACAGGTGATGTTTCAATCTGAAACTTGAGGTTCCAAATTGCACAAAATTACTGTGTCCCTAGCGGAGTCGCAAAAAATTGTTGGGTGAATATTTTGTCGACCAGCTAACTGGTGACCAAAATAGTTCCTATCATCACAGCATAGGGAGATGGGTCATCCTAGTGTGCAGGTTTACTACATCAACAGGGGACAAATCTCTCCTCTCATCAAGGGGAGGTTCCCTATAGATACGTAGGAGCTATTTACAATATAAATAAGCAGAAAATAACAAATGGGGGAAAGATTAAACCATCCATCTCTCTTCTTTCAGAGATGATGCACACAGACAAAGGATAAAATTTTGGTGGAAACACTGAAGGCACTTCTCTTCTTTCAGAAGTGTTCTTGCAGGAAACAGCAGAGTTTCTTTCAGGTAGTAAAAGTAACTGATGGCAAAAGAGCGCAGTAACCAGCAGGATGAAACAGAACACAAAGGTTCCACCTCAACTTTCCAAAGAGTATAACACAAAGGATGATGGGCGCACAAAGTCATCCCAGAATCCTCAACACAGAAAGAAAGGAAAAACATAGACTGAAAACAATTGTGAAAGCACAAAGTCTTCTCACAGTTGTTTGCAGGACACCTCCCTTTTTACCTTCACTAATTTTGCTTGTCAAATTAAATAAAAATGCTTCTAGAAAATAGACATAAGCACAATTTCTTAAAGTGGCACAAGCCAAAATAGCACAAAGTCTGCAAACGACTTGCTTTCTCATTCAGATAAAATGAAATGAAATTACAATCTGAGCTCAAAGTCTCAGTCTTCTTCTTTCAAAATAGGCAGAGTTTCGCTCTTGTAAAAAATGAAAAGTCTCCCTTTACAAATGAGATAAATTACAAACTTATAGCAACTATGCAAGGATTGACACTTTTTTCCATGGGACGGCCCATGCTGCAATCAACGTCTTCAATGCACATTCAGTCTTGTCTGTAGAGACCATGCTGAAAACAGTGCGCTGCCATAACTATGGCATGTCCCTTCATCTAATATGTCTCTTCCTTGGTATGGACCATCTGGTCCTTTTCTTGATATTTGTGCAGCTGTCCAATTCTGCCATTACTTTATGGAAAAAAATAGGCTTGCATCCTTGATTTGGTGCGCCCAGAAGTCCAAGTCTACTCAATCCACTATTTCACCTACTAGAAATAATTCTTTTGAAAATATTTTTGGTCCTTTGCGTTGATCTTCTCTTCCCTGTAGCAATTTAAATCTTCTTTTGAAAATATTTTTGGTCCTTTAAGTTATGCACTCTATTTGAATTTCCACAGATTTTCCCTCACTTTAAATTTGATGTCTGAGGGATTGTCAATGGTCGCCAGCTGCTTGAACCATGTTGAACCTTGAACCCGTGAACCTATGAAAGTTCATTGGTTCATTGGTTCATTATGTCTCTTTTGTTCCATCACTTCTTGGTTCAATCGCTTCCCCGCTCCTTGGTTGAACCGTCCGTTGAACCACCTGTTAGTTGCTTTTTCCTTGACTGAGGTCGCCTTTGAACCTATGAACCATTGAACTTTGAACTCTTTTAGTTCAAAGCTCAATCGGTTCATTGGTTCATTATGTGTCTCGCTCAATCATTGATTCCTTTATCTTTCTAAGCTCTGGTTGAACCTTTGAACCTTGAACCTTTTGGTTCAACGGTTCAATCGGTTCAGTCTTTTTATTTGGCTAGTCCTTTTGATCTTTTTGAACCAAACGTGTTGAACCAAATGGCCGTTTGAACCTGTTGAACCATTGAACCCGTTGAACCTTTGAAGCGGTTGAACTTGTTGAACCTTGAACCCATTGAACCCTTGAACCTTTTTGGTTCAAGGTTCAATGGTTCAATGGTGCTTAGAAGCTTGCTGATTGAATTCTTTTGATTGAACCAAGGCATTGAAACAGTCCTTAAAATGACTTAGTGTTGGAAACTTGTTCTTTTGATTGAACTCGCCTGCATAAGCCTTTGAACCTGTTGAACCTGCTAATTTCAAGCATGTTGAGTCTGTAAAAACATATCTGCAGAGTCCGTAGATTTCAGTCCCGTTAAAGAGTCCATAGAATCCTGCCTGCGGAGTCCGTAGAAATGAGCCTATGGAGTTCATAGATTCAAGCCTGCAGAGTCCGTAGATTTCTGACAAAGCCTTGAAAAATGAGGAATTTGAAAGCTCAGAACAAATTTTGAGAAGGGAAGAGAGAAATTTTGGTTTGTGCAGAGCCAAAATAGTTCGTAGGTTGTCCCAAAAATGAGTGACATTTTTTGGGGACAACACAGCCTCCCCTATAACAACTTCAGAAAGCCTAAAAAATTCCTTGAAGTGAATGAACATCACCTCAACAAGTGGCTTCATGAAGATGTCTACAATCTAATCATCAATCCTCACAAATCACAAATCCATCAATCCATCGTGAATTTAGTGTTGAAATAAGTGCATGTGGACCTCAATATGCTTCATTTGTTGCCTCTCGACATTTTGATAAATACCATTAACACCATGACTATCACTAGATAGATTGGATGGCAAACCTTGTGGAAGGATATTATGCATCAAAGAATTACTATCCCTTATAATAATAATAAGAACATCAAAATATCAAAAAAAAATGAGCATATGACCATGGAAACATGTTTGTCATTCACATTAAATCAAATTCATATTTGGTCAATCCACAATAAATAAATAACATGTCAATCTTCTCATACCATGCACGTGGTGATTGATTCAACTTAAAGAGTGATGTCCTAAACATGCAAAAAATATTAGAACCAACATGCTTCTCAAACCTTGGGGATTAATCCATATAGATTTATTGAATATCAACATCAAAGCACACTTTACATCCACATGATACGTCTCTCACCTAAATATGGCGGCAAGAGCAAGATCAATCTAGACTGATTCTATTTAATCAACAAGGACATATTTCTCACAATAATCAACTCCATCCATCTAAGAGAAAACTTTACCAACCAAACATGCATTAAATATCTTCAAATGACCATATGAAGTGAATTTATTATTTTAAACCCACTTGCACTTAACAATGTTTCTCAAGTATTTGCTTATCCAAAGAGTGGTACTCGTCCTTCAGATCCTCCTTCCTTTCTTATTTTCCATTGGCAACATTGTAGGATTACATATCATAAGTCTGCATAACCTTAAAACATGAGTATATAGTTGTAATTTTGTTTTTACATTGGGATCCTCTGAATAATGCTCTCATACACTTGTTTAATATGACTAATCTCCCACTAAAGACAAAGTCGTCTTGCGTTAGAAAAACCTCTATTAGATCCTCTTGTGCAACAAGGTTCTCATCCTCAACCTCTCCACCTAAATTTTCATCTTCTCTCATTAATACATCTTCCCTCAAAATGATCATTCTATGCTTAGCTAGAACTAATAGCCTATATGCCTTGGATTCCTCATAATATCCTACTATGATGCACTTGTGGCTCTTCAAATCTAGTTTCTTCTGCTTCTCATCTATAATGTGAGCCTATGCCACACTCTTCAACACTCCAAAATGTATAATCACAATATTCCTACCTCTCCCTTTCTCATGGCTTAACATCCCACACAACTCTAGTAAAAAATCAATTCAAAATATAGCTAACACATTTCATGGATTTATCCTAAAACATAGTTTGCATGTCTATAACATACAATGTGCCATCTCTACCAAAACCTTATTATTCTTCTTTGCTACATTATTATGTTGAGGATTATACATAATATTATAATGCCACATAATGCCCTAATGATATAAAAATTCCTTTAATGCACTGTGAAAATACTCCCATCCATAATCTAACCTCAAACATGTCATAAGATGTCTAGATTATTTATCAACCATTATTCTTCCACTTCAAATTTTTCAAAGTGAAGGAGTTATACAGAAAGTAGATCCAAGTTATCCTATATAAATTATTAATGAAATTTAAGATATACTCGCACCTCAAATAGAAAAATGATTCATGTGTAATATATTAGATTTATCCATCTCTGCAGGACCCTTTTCACACCATGCCTTTCCCTTCTGAAACTTTTCTTAGTGATGCTTCCCAAGAACACACCCTTAGTAGGAGCAATAAAATGAATACCACCATCTTCAAAAAACTTTTAAATCATGTTTCTCAAATTCATGCACCCTAATATCAAATGCCAAAGGTAACCATCTCATCAATTACATGGTTGAATGTCAGATTACAACTTGTCACTTCCTATTTTCCCACATCACAACCAACACACTAATGATTGAGGTAGAGATTCAATGCCTATAATGAGAAATATAGACAATTTATGCAACTGAAATAAGTTGATGCATATACCCCAAAGGGAGTTTCCCTCTTATACAATATTTAATGGGCCTTTGGGCCTTAATGTATAACATGAGTGTTATCCCTATAGGCACTGACGAGTGATTTTTAATGCAACCTACTTTGGCACACTTTGTAACCCTTAAATGAATATGCCATGTGGTGCTCTAATGTGACCTTATAGTACACTTTCCTATCCCCCTTCTATCATGGATGAACCTTCAAACTTGATTTTGAGGGTTCAAATAGAAAAAATTGGATAAGTAAAAAATATGGACCTTTGACATTTTTTCACAAGGATTTATAATATGTAGATATATTTGAGAAATTTTGCTTCTAACTACAGGGTTTTTTAGAATCCCTAATTCTCTCATACGGGTAAATTATTACAATAGAAGTATGTAGTTATGGGTTTTTTTTTTCAAATAATTTCTCTACAAATCTAAATATCACACTTGATTTATGGATCTACCATCAAAAATTTATTTGAACCACATATATACTGAATTATGATCTCTTCACAAATCTAACACCTATGAAATTCTAAGCATGACCAAATACCCCATGCATTTTGATCAATGCCTTCATGCACCATTCGGTTTCAAAATACCAAAATCCCAAGTCTTAAACATGAAACTCTAGTACCATGTGAGATTTAATTGCAATATTACATGATCAATATAAAATATGAAACTCTAATACCATGTGAGATTTAATTGCAATATTCCATAATCAAGATAAAATAAATATCCACAAACATGCAATATATATTACAAATTATTGATAAAATTCTCTTAAGGATTGTCAAAACATGGTATACTCAATAAAAGAATAAGAATCAATGTTACAATGTGATGTGTCGTAAATAAAAAATTTCCGCTTATTTATAGACCTATAATGTGAGTTGACTTATAAAAAACTTACATGTAGACATAGATACCAATGCAATTTTTAAATTAAGGAAATGAAAAATCCATAATAATAGATATTCACGTATATTGTAAAACCATACGTTTTGTAACTCCCTTGGATGATAAGGCACACGACCTTATCACATATCCCAAGAGGGCATCCGTATTTGCTATTTTGAGAAGGGAAATCAAGATTATGAGGGAGACACACTGAAGAATGGATATGGTTGGGAAAGTGAATCCAACATGGTGAAATGGCTGTGTGGAAGAATGGCATGAGTTGCTCTAGAAGTGCACGACTCAAATTGGATATTACATTAATATTTTCATTCTAATAAAATGTAGTTCCAATGTTATGATAACTAAAAATAACATAATTTTGTGATTTCCAAATTTAAAAAAGAATGTATACGTTGTAGAGATGTGTCGTCTACCCATGCACAAAATATTATTAGGTTTATGTTTGTATTTCTTAGACTCAATGTTATTATTTAAGTTGTGTTTTATGTTCCTATGATGGATGAAGGGTTGATCCATGGGTTATGTTATGTAGGGTGAGTATTTGTGTTTGTAGTCATATTTTTAAGTGCAATCCATCTCAAGTGTGTAGGTGCCCTTATTTTCAGCGTTTTTTTTCTATGAATAATTTAAGAATGCAACAATTAGATTCAAAAAAATTGTCAGTTTTCATTGTTACTACAAAAATAGAAAGAGATTTTTATCTAAGAAATGTTTTAAAATTGTGGCAAAGGAAAAGCTAATAAGATTATTTGGAAAATTCATAACAAATATCAAGGAGAAGCTTGTTGATTTTTTAAAAAAAATATAGTAGATTCATAGTTGAAAGAAGACTATGTCAACTCTTGGAGTTGTTGAATATGATGTCAATATGGGTATTTGATTATTAATGTTATATTTAGATTATTTGGTGTTTTATTAGTTTATGAATGTTATTTAATTTATTTATGTTTTATATTAATTTTAGACATTTTTTGAAAACTTTTTAAAAATAACTAGAAGTGTCAGTTAAAATATAGTTCACCGAATATATTCTTAATTGAATTCAAACACTTATGTATTCATCCTTAAGAGGTAGGATGCACTTTTAAAAGCTTATTTAACTAAAATCAAAGTCATTTTAATCAATTTTATATTTTTTAGTGATTTGGGTCACCTAGCTTCTCTAGTGTGTATGAGTTGCTTACTTGTTAAAAAAAGCTTCTTACATGACCTTATCTTAACAATGAGTCAACCTTATTTTATTAAGTCCACTTTAGTTATATTAAAATCTATTTTTAGGAGTCTATTTTTAGTTTACTCAGTGATTAAGTAAAGGTCTTAATTTGGTTTTCACTTTATGTTTTTTCTAAACATAACTTGTCATGCAAGTTGTCCTGTAATATGTTTGTTTTAACTTTAATTATTAATAAATAATTGTGCACAAAGAAATGTAACATAACAATTCTTATTGGAAAACTTTTTTTTGTATGTGTTTAGATATGATTTTATTGCAAGTATTCACAAAGTAAAATCAATAAGTTGAAGTATACTAGTTTGAAGTTATTCAATATTTTTTTTTGTCAACAATCACACAACACTACTAAATTAACTAATAATTTCAAGATATATTGGTTGGTATATAACTTCAATTTCAAAGTAAATAAAATTTGATTTTTACTTTCTCCATGCATCAAAACCTCCATTTTGTATCAGATCCTCATTCAAAAAAAGTTTGGAAGGGTTCTAATCCATTATCAGAAACATCATGGCTTATATAAATTTTGCTTTTATAAATATTTTCATCTTCAAAGGTGACAACTTTGAATATTAGACATATTAATTGAAGAGAATTATTATATGAAAATGAGTTTAGGAGAATGTTATCCATGGGTACACACCACCTTAATATTAGGATACTTTGACTCAAGATCAGAAAAGAACAAAAAAAGATGAAGAAAAGATGGATGCAAAAGCTTTTTTCTATCTTCAAAGTGTCATAGATCAAAACATGTATCCAAGAATTGCACGATGTAAAAATTCCTATGAGGCATGAAATACCTTGTAAAAATTATATCAAGGATCTACTAAGATAAGAGAAGCAAAACTATAAACTCTTAAAATAAATTTTGAAAAATTGAGAATCTCAAATAATCAGGGAGTTGGAGAATATTGCATAAGGATAAATGATTTAGTGCATAGAATGAGGATTTGTGAAGAAATCATAAAATATATGGTCATACTAAAGAAAATTTTGAGATCTTTTACTCAAAAATAGTTCTATATTGTGATCACTCTTAAAGAGATTAATATATGAACACTATAATATTGATGACTTAGTGGATTCTCTTTTATCCCATGAGTGTAAGATGAGACTACATGTAGAAGATATAGAACATGCATTTGAAACCAAGGCAAGAGTTTCAAAGATCAAAGAGAAAAAATCAAAATCAGAATCAAAGGAATTAAATGTTAGATTATAAATATGAAAGGAGGATCACAAGGATTAAACATCAGAAAGTTAAATTTTTTTTATGATGTTTATGATGAAAATACTATGTTTACATTGTTATTTGTGGTTAGTAAACATAAAAGTCATGAAGAATCTAGTCAAAATAAACAATGGGTTGATGCTATGAAAATTGAGATGAATTCAATCAAGAGAAATGATATATGGACTCTTATTCATCATTCATCTAATAAATATGTCATTGAAATCAAGTGAGTGTACAATACCAAAGTTAGGAGTGATGGTAAAATTGACAAGCTAAAAATTAGAGTAGTAATAAATAAGCTTGCACAAACATATGGGGTTGACTATAAAGAAACTTATGCGCTCGTGGCACATTAAGATACTATAATATTAATGATTATTTTATCTACTCATAAAATATGTAAAATCTATAAAATAGATGTTAAAAGTACATTCCTAAATGGAGTGATTAAAAAAAAATTATATATTAGGCAGTGACAAGATTTTAAGGTAAAGGGTAAAGAATTTTGGGTATATAAATTGAAGAAAACTCTTTATGAGTTAAAACAAGATCCAAAAGCTTGGTACTCAATAATTGATAGTTGGTTATTATATCAAAGTTTTGTAATAATTCAAAATGAACCAACTCTCTACATACAAGCATTGGGTTCTAATGGTATTATATGTTTATCTTTATGTAGATGACTTGATATTTACAGGAAGCTCTATGGAGATATTGAATAGCTTCAAAGAAATTATGAAATAAAAATTTGAGATGACTGATATTTGATTTGTGAAGTAATTTATTGGCATGGAATTCCATTAAAATAAAGAAACATTCATTTGTCAAGACAAATATGCCCAAGACATGTTAAATAATTACAATATTTAAGATTTGAAGCTTGTGGACACTCCAATTGCAAATGAAAAAAAAATAATGAGAGAGGATGGAAGTCCTTGGCATGATAATAATAAATTTAGAAGCATGGTGGGAGGTTTGATGTATTTCATTATGACAAGCCCTGATATCAGCTATAGAGTTTCACTAGTTTTTAGATTTATGAGCAAACCATCACTCAAACATTTGCAAGCAGTGAAGATAATTTTTAAATATATAAGAGTTACTTATAATCATGGTATTCATTTTAGACCATAAATTTCATTGTGTATGATTGGATAAATAAATTCATAGTAGGGAGGATCTCTTGATGAGAAGAAGTCAACTTCAAGTTATTGTTTCACATTAGGAAGTGGGTTGGTTTCATGTTCTTTAAAGAAACAAAGTACAGTTACTTTATTCTCTACTGAAGCTAAATATACAACTCTTACATTAACTTTCACATTAATAATATGGTTGAAAAAAATATTAGTTGACTTTAGAGACACTCAACTTAAGTCCACACGTATTTTTTATGATAGAAATAGGGTAATACAGTTGTCTAAGAACCAATTTTTCATGCTAGAACCAAGTATATTGAACTCAAACATCATTTTTTTCAAAAGTTTGGTCAATAATAAACATTTTTTTATTGATTATGTGAGATGTTTAGATCAATTTATTGATATATTCATTGATTATGTGAGAATTTTAAATCAATTTGTTGATATTCTCATCAAGGGATCACATAATCATATTCATGAAAGACTCAAAGAGATAATAGTTATCTCTCCTCTTTGCATCAAAGGGAAGAATGTTGAGTGTGATACCAATATGAAAACTTGATTATTAATATTAGATTTATTTTGTTTGCAATAATTTATATTGAAAAACCTTTTTATATGTGTTTAACTCTATTTTTGTTGCAAGTATTCACAAAGAAAAACCAACAAGCTTAAGTATTTTAATTTGAAGTTATTTAGTATAATTTTTGTCATCAATCACACTTACAACACTAATAAATTGATAAATAGTAATTTTGGGATAAATTGGTTGATATATAACTTCAGTTTTAGATTAAATTAAATTTGATTTGTATTCCCTCCATACATCAAAACTTTCATTGGTTTTTTCAAAAAAAACTAGTGGATTCAAATTTTAAAGAAAAATATGACAACCCTTGGGGTAACCTTGATCCTCCCTATGGAAAATCAGTTAAGGATGTGGTAAACCCTCTTTTGATTTGTAGATAAAGTTCCAAAAATATGATTTTGGGATGAAAGTAGAGGAACACACATGATTGAGTACGGTTCGACTAGATTTCAAGTTGCAACAAATTTATGACTATAAGGAGAATCTAAATGTAGATTTGTAGTATCTTGGTGAGGAAATATTAAAACATTTAATATCTAAGTGTTGCCATTATAGACCCTTAGTACATTTTAGATAACTGAATAATAATGATTTATTATTTACTAACACGGGTTGAAAAACCTCATGTAAAAAAATAATAGAACATACTTGTTTATTATTTACCATTTGTTTAAAATATTTATGAAAAAGGTTAGACTCGTTGGTTACAATGGTCACCTTCTGTCATTTCTATTATAGATAGGGTTTTTACCCCTATTGTTATTCATATGATACACTCAGTTAATCTTGGTGATTGAGACAATTACATTTACGTGTGGCAAATTCATTGTGAATAATTATTGAGAAGAAAGAGAGTTGAAGAAGATTGTATTAGGTAAATAAGTTTATCCTTTATGAATATATCAATTTGTGAGTTTTTACCTCTCAAGAGGTTTTCTCATGTTAAATCATTGTGTTCATTGATCTGATTATTTTTTGCTATTATTCACTCATCTAAATCCATGTCTTGCATATTATTTTATATAGTTCATATATTTTTTCATGGAATCAAACCATGTGGTGGGTTGAGTATTGGCAAGTGTGATTGTGTATTGGAGTACTTTTGGAGGCCTAGATCCATGAAAAGTAGTCTTTTGATTGAATTCAAGGAAAATTATTTTATTTTCAGTCATGAATAGCATTAATACGGTCTATGGTATGACCCTTTGTGGCATATGAAAGTTTAAAACTCTAAAAAAATTCTTTTAGTTGCTAGTTGAACATTTAGACCTTCGATATAACATCTTGGATCATTGTCAGAGCAACCAAAGGATAATTCAAACATCTACTTTAGTCTCTAAACTCCTTATGGTGCATCTGTATAATGCCCATGGTTGAATAAATTCATCAAAAATTATTAAATATGTTTTTGGTGTTGCTTTTTGATCCTTGGAAGTTATTTTGTAAATTATTTTACCTGAAAAAATCCCTGCCATACCTCTGAAGCATATGAGGCTTCATTTTATTTTTTACAACCTCCTTGAGGAATTAATGTATGGCTTGGTGGATTGAAAAAACTGAATTTTGAATCAAAATTTTGATTTTGGGGGTCTACTCTTCTTTGTGGTGATATTTCAGGAATATTGACAAATTTTTATGGTCTTTGGTGGCTTATAAAATTTGTTGCATATCTCCAAACTTGCACCCAAACACCATATTTCCTCCTGAATCATGCTACAAATATGTAATAATTTTATGTTAAGTATTTAATAAATAATCTATTTATTTATTCTCTAGTTTCCACTTAAATACAGTGGTTCCCACCTTCCTTGGCTAAGATTTTGGATCCAAAAAGTTAAAAAATAATATATATTTCACCTTTTATTTTTTATTTGATAGGGTAAAAATAGGTTTTATAGGTTCTTGGAACTATGAGAGTGAAATACAATAGTTTAAACAGGCCCTTCACGATTGAACGAGCAAAAAGAAAGACTAGTACCTAGAGTAAAACAAAATTGAAAATAAAAAATTAACCAGATTATGTGGAGGGACCCTCCTAGGTATCTTCAATAGTAGAATAGTCCTTTACCAAAATATTGGATTTATCTTTTGAGACCTTGACTCAAGTGTGATTCTTGAGGCCTTTAACCACTTCCCTGAGGAATATCATCTTAGGCCACTCCCTGCCTTTCACCTGTAAAGGGGTTTGCTTTGGGGGGACCCCCTCTACTAAAACATGGAAACAATCCTAGGTTGTGGATGGCCTAATCAGTGGATTTAATCTCTATATTTTAAAGGCTATCTCCCTTTGGCGTATCAATTAGGATCTCTAATCTATGCTACAAACTGCAGGGAAAAATGGAAGAGAGAAAAGGTAAGAAAGAAACTTGAAATAAAATCCTATCTAATGATGGTGATACACTTATATTTTGGTTAATCCACTCAATTTAAGCTTCTAAAACACTGATTAGACAAGAAAACACTGAATCCTCAACTCCATTTGACTCCTATACATCAATATTTCATGAAAATGTTTTATCTGATGATCAAAGCTTAAGGGAAATGATGGAATAGGCTTGACTCAAGGCACTAATAGCCACTTATACCCATTTTAACTTCAACTAAAGGACATTAAACATAGAACATGACCTGCATAAACTAATCAGCTAGTAACTAGGTAAGAATCAAGTATTGACAAGGAAGAAAATTCTATCACATATGCAAATCACTGACATAAATACACTATACCAACATCCTAGAATCTAAAAAATAGTCCTATTTATCTAGAAAAAATTTAAAAAACTCAATCTTTGGCAGAGTCTGATCTTACCAAAAGAGGGATGATTAAAATGGTTGAAAGAGCCAACTTATATAGAGAAGACATACATAAGTCAAGAGATTGGCATTGAAAATAGAGAGGAGATCAACTCCCACATTACACAAGTCCAACTTGAGCTATCCAAAAATAACCAAGCCTTCCAATAATATTTTTTTGTCTTATGTCCTGCATGAAAATCTCTTTGGCATTTGAAAAGGATAGAGAGCCCATGGAGTAATCATTATTAAAATCTTCAAAATTCATTAAACCTGCATGGATCATCAAGGTTGACATAGAAATCTGGATGGTGGGCCTATCTCAAACTAATTTTCTCCATGCATGAAGGCTATGTCAAATCTTTAGTTTGAACAAGTTGGAAGTGTTGAAAACCTTCAATTAACAAGATAAATCAGAATAGATGTGACACTTTGACAAAAGTCAACTCAAACTCAAGACCAATCAACTCCAAAAGGCCTCCACTTACATGAAAAATCTCTTTGAAAATTGAATCATGCATGAAATTTCATGTTAACTCCTTGAACAACCATCCAACGTTAAACTCCTCGAGCCCTTCATGTATTCGAACCTCTCCTTTGGAACTAGGAGAGCCATGCTTGAAGGCAATTGCATGTCTTTTCCAAGTGTGAATGATTTAATTATTGCATTTATTATTTGGCATGCTCTTTACTATAGTCTCAGACTATAAATATTCTTATAGATGGAAAAATATATATATCTTTATTGGTTTTTTGCATGTTCCTGCTCATCCTGAATGCGTCTAATCTTGCTTGGGCCACTTTTCATGCTCTGCATGTATTCCTTCAGCATTTGTTTGGGATCTTTGTTTCTATTTGTATTCTTTTCAAAGTTATTTCTATCTATTCCTATGGAAAATATTTATTTGTTCATTTCCCTCAAGATTTCCTCTCAAACTCTTGTCTTCGTTCACTTTCCCAAAATTATTTCTTTGGACAATTTGCTTGGTCCATTCCCACATAATTGTTTTGAGCTTTTATCTATTTATTACAGACACTTTGTTTGAGACCTTTTCCTTTGGACTTTTCTTTCTTTCAAAAAAATTGCCCGAAAGAACTTCTCCCTTTCACCTTGAATAATTCCTTCGAACAGAAAGTCTGAAGGAAATTATGTCTTTAGGTTTTTTCAATGGACAATTCCTTCAAACTTATTGTCCAAAGGAATTGATGCCCTCAAATTATTGAAAGTACCCTTCAGATTTTCTAAAATGGACCATTTGCCCTTGAACAATTCCTTCAAACAATTTGTAATTGCCCTTCGGATTTCTTGCAATGGTCCTTCAGAATTTTTGAAATAATCTTTCTCAAAGAAAAAGAGCCCTTCAAACTTTGTGAAAAGAATTGTCAAAAATTTTGAAATTGACTTTTCTAAAGGAAAATAACCCTTCAAAAAAGTTGAAATGGTCCTTCAAAAAAAATGTAAGTGTCCTTTGGGGAAATTTTAATGGTATCGCCCTTTTTGGCCAAAGAGAAGGTGACCCTTCAAAAATCTTGAAGTACCTTTCAAAATTGTTGAAATGACCTTTTGTAGAGAAAATGACCCTTCAAAAAAGTTAAGTGACCCTTTAGCTTTTTTGCAAGTGCACCCTCCCTAAAAGAAAGAACCTTCGGACTTTTTGCCAATATCCTTCGAAAAAGTTAAAAAGCACCATTTTTCTGTCAAGAAGAATACCTTCAAGATTTTTGGAAAGACCAATTCCTTCAGAAAAGTTTCAAGTATCCCTTCGGCAATTTTGAAATGGTCTTTCATCCAAAAAAAGACCCTTTAAAAAAATTGGAATGGTCCTCTTGCCCTTCAGAAGAATTGAAATGGACCATTTACCGAAAGAAATGACCCTTCAGCTTTTTGATAACTGTCCCTTTAGAAAAATTGACAAGTCCCTTTCAAAACTTTTAAATGGACCTTCAAAACTTTTTCTATGGACCTTAGGAAACTTTGAAGAGCCCTTCGAACTTTTGGAAAAGTCCCTTGGCTATTGAAAAAAACCTTTCAGAAAATTTGAACAAGTCCAATTCCTTTGGACTTATGAAAAGGCCATTTTATCGAGAAGTGCCCTTCAGAAAAACTTTTGAAATAAACATTTTTAAAGGAATGAGCCCTTCAAAAAAGTTGTAAAGACCAATTTCTGACACTTGGACAAAAAGGCATATTTATGCAAAGTTTCAAATGATAAGGGTTGCAATTTGACCTGCGGGTCAAAATTGTCAACATTTTGGCAACTCAACTGGGAAATATACCTGTTATACTTAAGAATCAGACCATTTACATGACTCCTAAACTCACAAACTAATGCCAAATTTGATCCATGACTGCAAATTCTTTTTTGACTCGACATGAGACAACCTTCATCTTCCAAAATAAGAAGGAAAACACACAAAGCAGGAAAAACTAACTAAACAAAGCAAATTTGCAAACAAGCACTTATTAGAACAAAACAAAAACAAACTATGTACAAGGAACTTTGCTCTTCAATAGCAATGTTTTATATGCATCTCATTGACTGGGATTGAAAGCTCTTCACCATCCATCTTTGCAAGTTGGAAGGCATTGTGGGATTTACAGCTAGAGATCATGTATGGGCCACTCTAAAGGGAATCAAACTTTGTGTGCCTTCATAGTTTAGCTCGATCTTCATCCCACTTGAGGACCATATTTCTCTCTTTGAAACTGCATGACGAAGCTCCTTTATCAAAATATCTCTTCACTTGTGCTTGATGAATTTCCATGGCTAGTATGGGCTGATTTCTTACCTCTTTCAACTCATAAAGATCAACATACCTGATCTCCATAGGCTCATTCTTCAACAATTCAAGTTGATGCATTAGTTCTAAAGTATGAAACTTAAGAGAAATGGGTAACCTTGCTTCTTTACCATATATTAGCTTGTATGGAGAGTTGGCTATTGATCTTTTGTAGGTGATCCTATCAGCCCATAGATCTGACTTCAACTTGAGATGCCATGACCTCTGATTATCTTCAATAGTCCTTATGACCTTCAATAGGTTCTTATTTATAGATTCAGCAAGGCCATTGCCTTGTGAATAATAGTTTGATGAAGTGCTAAGATAAATCTCATGTTGGACAGCCCATTGACTGATCATAGTTCTCGAAAAAGCTATTGCTTTATCATAAATAATAGTTGAAATAACTCTAAATCTAGTAAGCAAACCTTCATAAAAATCTAGAACATTGGTTTCGTTTGCTTCTTTCAATGCCACTACTTCTGTCTAAAGTGTGAAGTAATATGTAGCATTTAGAATCTATTTATGTCCTGAACTTGAAGGAGGATTTATGAGACCAATAAAATCCAATCCCCATTAGACAAAAGGATGATCCACCGTAATTGGTTGAAGAGGTAAGGCTGTAAGTTTCACTTTTCCTACAAACATAGCACATTGTTTGCACTTCCTTACCCATGCATGGAAATCACCACAAATACTAGGCCAATAATACCCACCTCTCGTGATATTAAGGGTTGTAGTTTTTGTGGAAAAATGTCCTCCACCATGTCCATCATGGAATTATTCAAGCAATCTCTGAGTCTGGCTTGGCTCTATACACCTTAGCAACATGCCATTGATATCTTTTTTGAACAAAACACCATCAATAAGCAAAAATGGAATTGATTGTAACCTGAAATATCTTTTTTTTAAAGAACTTAGATGAGAGGGATAAATACTATCTTGGAGATAGCTTAGCAAGTCATGAAACCAGATGGAAGGTGAGGTATGATCATTTGCAACATTTTCATCATTTAACACCAAAACAACCTCATTAGTCTCTTACAAGTCTTGAGCTAAATTCTCACAAAGTCATTTGCCTCTAATCAGCTTTATAACCTTAATTTCCACATCATACTCCATTACCTTGGTTATCCAACCAGCTCTCTTTTCATTTATATTTTTTGTTCAAAAAGAACTCCTTGATGTTTGGATGAAAAACCATTAGGTGTATCTTATTGTTAGACAACAAGTATCTAAACTTTTAAAGAGACTTTATAAATAAAAGAACATGTTTTTCAACAAAAGAATACCTTCTTTCATACTCTTCCAAGCCTTGACTAAAAAAATCTATTGGTTTCTCTAAAGCCTCATGATTTTGTTGCATAAGAATGCCTGAAATGGTGTTCATGTTGGCATATGTATATAAAATAAAATCTTTTGTGAAATATAGATTTATAAGTGTAGGAGCACTAGCTATGGCCTTCTTAATATCTTCAAAACTTTTAAATCCTTTGGACCAACTGAAGCTCTAATTCTTCTTTAGCATTGTTGTAAGTGGCTTAGTTAAAATGACAAAATCTAAAATGTATCTCCTTATGAAGTTGATTTTTCCAAAGAAGCTTTGCATAGCTTTTTTGTGCTTAAGCAAGGAGAGTGAAAGAATGGAGTCTACCCTTTCATAATCTATGCGTAAACCATACTTTAAAACCACATGTCTAAGAGATTACCTTCATGAACTGAGAAGACACATTTTTTGGGATTTAGAGATACCCCAAATTGCCTACACCTTTCAAACACTTGCTTGAGATGAACCATGTGATCCTCTGCACTCTTTGAAAATACTATTATATCATCCAAATAAACAAGTAAAAACTTGTTAAGAAGGCCTTGGAATGCCATATCCATGGCTCTTTGAAAGTTTACTCCAGCATTAGATAAATCGAATGGCATCTTTCTGTATGCAGAAGTCCCCCACTTGGTTGTGAAGGTTGTCTTAAATTGGTCCTCTTGACCAAAATTTGATTGTAGCCATTATATCCATCCAACAAAGAAAACCTCTCTAAACCTGTAACCATCTATAAAATTTATTCCATTGATGTCAATGGATAGTGATATTTAAGTGAAGCCTTGTTCAAATCATAGAAGTCAACACACAATTTAATCTCCTTGTTCTTCTTCCGTACTGGAACAAGATTTTCCACCTAAGTTGAGTGCTTAATTAGAAATATAATAGCTGACTCTATGATCTTGTGAAGCTCATCTCTCATCAAAGGCTCAAGCTTAGAATTAATGGGCATTTATCTTTGTCTCACTAGTTTAGTTTCAACCTCTAACTCAATGGTGTGTTGAGATAAACTTGGGTCAAATCCCTTGAGATCACTATATTTCCATGCAAATATATTAGCAAAACTTGTGCATAACTCAATAAAAGCTTCTTTTTGTGAAGGAGTGCATACCTTAACCAACTTCAAAATCTTACCAATTGTAATCTCTACATTGGCATAGTGCTCTTCTTTTGTTGACAAGGATGAATTCTCTTTCCTTAAATCATCATCACCACTAAAAATGTTCTCAAGTGTGACCAATCCCTTGGGCAACTTATTTACTTTTAATTGCACACCCTGATCACCATACTGCCATAAATACTTTGATTGGTTTCTTGAAAAAAACTTAGCCTCTTCTTGCAAGAATCTCATAATTTGATTGTCATCTTCAAACACCTGCCAATTTTCATGATTATAGAAGGCCTTAAAACCACCTTTATATGTGACTAAATTTTATCACTCTTTATATTAGCTAGAATGTTAAATTGTGACCCAATGGCAACCAACCTATATGCATTTTTATTCTTGTCTCTTTATATTACCTGAATGTTAAAAGCTTGAAAATATTCAAGTAAGTCCCATATTCTATGTTTGTAACATTTAAGCAATAAAATTTTACATACATTTAAACCTCTTACTTGGTGAACTATAAGTTCACTATCACCAAAAACTTGCAAGGAATTGACTTTCATCTTCCTAGCCCACTGCAAACCGTGAACTAGTGCTTCATACTCAACAACATTGTTTGAAAAATCAAACTAAAAATTAATAGAAGATAGATACCTTTGATTTGTTTGAGAAACTAACATCATTAAAGCTTTAGTACTATGTTTATTCCTCGATCCATCAAAGTACAATTGCCAAAAACTTTCACTGGATTCATCATCCTTAACCATGGCTAGAATTGGTACATCACTCTCATGAAGGCATTACACATAGAGTCATTATTCTTCAATTAGATTATAAGGATCATGCTCATGCAAAGTGAAAGCCCACTCATCAATAAATAATTTGGAACTCCATCCAAATGTGATCTAGTTTTTACTCCACTAGTTTCTAGTACATCATTTGAGATGATACAACTAGTGTTCACAACATTTGGCATATATGGATCCATATGGAAACATGTTATAGGTTCAAAATAAATCATTACGTTGGTATTATACCTGATTCTAAACAAAATATAAGTCCAATTAATTGACAAATATCCCCTAATCTTCGAGGTGAAGTCCCTTGAAAGGCACATAGCAAAGTAAAGAAGCAAGTCTATCACAACAACATCATGCTGAATAGCAACATAAGGACAAGCATGTAATGTTAATTTAAAATCTATGATGATGCATACCATCTTTTTTGGTGACTGATACAATTTAAATACCCCCTTAGTGTTTGGCTCATAAACAAGGCTGAGATTGTCCACAATCTGTTTAAGCATGACTATACTACTAGCTCCACTATCCACCATACAGTTATGAACCAAAGTATCACCTACTATCAAAGAAAGGTAGAAAGAAAGAGTTTTATTTGTTTCTACTTCAGTTTTGTCTACCTTTTCAATCTTATTTACTTGATGTACTTGTTTCTTAGTTGGTTGATCCGAATTAACTAAGACAACATCTTCTTTCTCAACCAGTTTTAGAGATAATTTGAGAGCTAAAAGCTCCTAGATGAGCATATATTTTTGTCCTAAGATGGAAAGAAAATCCCACATGCTAATGCTAATATTAGAATTCTTCATATGATTCACTATACTGAACTGAGATCCACCAACTTTTGGTTGTACTTTCTGAAGAATTGGCTACTCACAAACTAAAGGTATTCGATGAACTTTACTAACCTCTATATTCTAATTTTTCTGAGTTATAAGGGCAGTAAGTTATTTTTTTTACTCTTAAAAATAACATTAAGAGTACTTGAATCATTTGTCACCTCTTGAACCTCATCAATGGCTCTTATTTTATCTCTAGTTATAGTTACAACTTGACCACTTGTATTGTTAGTTTTGACACCTTAAGTAAAAGCAACATGATCATCCACTTGCCAATTTACATTAATGGCATCAAGCTACCCTTGAACTTGTTGAGTCTCTCCTTGTGATGCTAACCCTATATCTTGGTATTGACCTCCTTGAAAATAAAACTCTTATTGTGTCGTTTATGGCATAGTAATGTTTCGTGATACCAAGGCTTGGTTTTGAGCATCATTGAGATTTGAGGACTACTAAAATCCTAAATCAAGTTGTTTTGAGGTGGGGTGGGATCAATGGCCTTTGAAGTGGAAGGAGCATTAGAATCAAGGGTAGCATAAGGTTTAGCTAGATTTATGGCTCATTGGGTTTGATAAAGTTGTCTATTCTCTCTAAAACCTTGATAAGGAGGCCTTTGATTTTTGAAGGGCTGATAGGTGGTCTAATTTTGTTGTTGATAGGGCCTATTAGCTTGATATTATTATCTCTTGAGTTACACTATTTCATTCCCAAAGGATTGTAACAAGCTTTTTAACTCTCTTATCTCACTAGCTTGACTAGTAGGGGTTGTAATTTAAGTGTGAGGTGGTGGAATAGGACCTAAGGATGGGATCTGAGAAATTTGAGGGGCTGGTATGGGATTTATTTCTAGAAATATAGGCATTGGAGGTCTTTAAGAAAGCTTACCAACTTGTATCAAACTATTCTCTACCCTTATTGCAACCTTATAAGCATATAGCAAGGTAGTACCACCTATTGATTGTATCATCACACTAATGTCAGAGTTAAGGGTTTTCAAATAGTATAAAAATGCATATTCAGAGGATGGCCTAATCAACACAAGTATTCTAATCCATGTCTTTTGTAATTTGAGGTTAAAATCAAACATGAACTCATGAGGAGCTCTGTTTATAATGGTTAATTGCTCAACTAAATATAAGTGATCATATTTGTCCTCAAATTACTTGACTAAGGCTACACCTAATTCATCTCAAGTAGAAATGGAGTTTAGTGGAAGGTTTATATACCATTGGCAAGCAATCTAATAGCAACATTATCCTTAACAACATTATGGGCAGAACAGAGATTAGCTACATCTTAGATATACTCAATATAGGTTGTTTGATTTTATCTTGAGAAGAATGGGATACTTTTGAAAGCAGACACAAGAATGTCATCAAACTGGGCTAGATTCAATAGACTACCTATATTGAATGGAACAAACACTTGGTTTTTGATGGCCATTTGGATAGTGGGAATTGTAGTGCCTAGAACAATAGGATGACCAGGGGACAAATATTTCTTTTGAGGATATGGCTTTGCCCTCCTAAACCTTGATCTCTTATATGATATAAATTCAAAAGGAATACCTATTGACCATTTTGGTCTTGCAGGCCAAAATCAGTCCCCTTCTTTCCCTGCTGATTCTGAGCCAGTCCATTTTTTGATTTTGCACAAGTCTTGGAGTTTCTACAGACTCTGCAGGTGTTTCTACGGACTCTGCAGGAATTTCTACGGATTCTTCAAGGAAGATTTCTACAAACTCTGTAGGTGTTTCTACAGAATCTGGAAGGAAGTTTTCTACGAACTCTGCAGGTGTTTATACAGACTCTACAAGAAAAGACAAGTTCCCACTTAGGCACAAAATGGACCATTCCAAGTGCCCTTGCGAAGGGTAAGGAACATTTTCAAAGGGACCAAAGAGAAGGCCAAAAGGGTTGGAATTCCTTCATAAAAATGCACAAGGCAAGTTGGAATTCCTTCAAAAAAGTGAACAAGAGAATTTCTTCAGACAAAATGTCCAAAGGAATTCCTTCAGACATTTTGTCCGAAGAAATTCTTAAGAAGAAAATCCTACCAAAAGAAAAGACCAAGACAAAAGACATAAGATGATTTCCTTCAGACTTTCGTCCGAAAGAATTCCTTCAGACAAAAAGTCTGAATAAATTCGGGAGAGGCCACGGGAAAAAAGCCTGAGAAAAAAACTCTGAAGAAGCGAGCGAGATAATTCTTGCAAACATTTTCTTCATGGGAAAATTGGCTGAGACAAAAGCCTGACTCAAGAGAAAAGAACCAAAGGAATTTCCAAGGACATTGACATCTCTGAAGCCATAAATTTTTGGGAAATAGACTAGCCGTTGGTTTTCAAATGGTGACAGGCCTGCAAATGTCAATTTTAAAGCGGTGAAATAGTTGTTGATTTTAGAAAGGCTTAAGGACAAGCCACGAGTGAACTCAATGACCTGCCAAGAAGATGGCCCCGAGGGCTGAAAGAGATAGAGAATACAAAACTAAGAAGAGACAAAGTGCATAAATGGACAAATAGTCCAGGTGGCAAAGAGAGGTGTCAACTCAAGGATTTACTCCTGCAATTGAAACAGTGCTTATCAAGTGGTCATCAAATGGTGCAAATAGTAAGCAGTGTAGCCTATTTTTTCCACTTTGCATTTATGAGCAGACAAACCGCATAAATATCTAGAAGGAGCAGTCTTGTTTACAAAAAAAGAGGTGCGACCCGTGCTTTCACATTAATGTTTGAATGCCAAAGTCAAGACTGACGATTACACAGAATGGTTCTAGCAAGCCTCTTCTAGAAGGATGATATCAGCAACAACAACTTCCTTTTCTCGATGCTCTCAATGCATATGGGCCACTTGTAAAAAAAGGCACCAAAAGTCTTTTCCAAAAAGTGCCAAAGTCTTCTTCTCTCTATATATATTGTAAACTTCTCATTTTGAGAAAGGATCTCTTAGCCTGTAAGGCAAAGCTCTACCCAAAAATCTCTTGGTTTGTAAGGCAGAACTATACCAGATTTTACCTTGAATGAAGACTTAGTAATTTTTACCTCCATTTGAGCTTGCACTCACGCATATGTCTAGGTTTTCATTTTATGTTAAGTCATTTTCTTTTATGCTTTCACAAAATAATTTTAGCATGTCTAGTGCCTTGTGAAGTTTCTTCTTTTGCAGGTTAGCCAGAAGTGTCTACAGCAAGAATATACGTGCATGTGAACAGGCTACCATAGTGTGTCTCAGAACACCTCTGGTAGTTCTTCCTCCCTATATCTCTATGGACCCCTATCTCACTGACACAAAAGAGTTTCCCATATCAGATGAAGTGTATGTTAGCTTGTCCTTAGTAAAAAATGTAGGTTCGAGCTAAGTAGATCAACTTTTTTGGTGTATCACCTTTTAATTTAGGTTTAGATTCTATTTTTCAGCATCCTTCTCCCTTTTCACCCCCCACATTGTTAGTAGTAGGAAATCCAGGACCTAAAAGATACATCGAAGGGAGCTAGCCCTTATCTAGAGACTCTCCTCCCAGTTTTGCCAGGCCCACAAGCAAGAGGAGAGTTTCCATTATTGCATGTGGAAGGCAGGAGCTTGGCCTCCTGTCAAGGGTGAAATCCACTACGTCAATAGGTTTTTGGCATGCCTAGTGGGACCACACTCGAACACTCAAAAAAGTTCTAGGATTGGTGCTGGTCCTGTTACAGCAAAATGAACCATTAATGCAGCATCTGACCTTCAATTAGGTGATTGTGGAATAAGTTTTGTCTAAAGAGTTGAAGAATTTTTGGTGTGTCCTTCAACCAACCAGCGTTTGGAGGATTTTTTTTCATCAACACCAATGGCGACTCTGAGTTAAATCAACTGGTTAAGCAGTCTTAGTGCCATCAAGAAATAGTATTTTGGTATGTATAATTCCATCGTTCAGAACCATGGACCTTGTTTTCTTTAATTTAACTATGATCAAGATAAGTTTATTCATAAACTCACTTCAAGCAACAACGATACGTACGGTTATGAGTTTTGCTCTTTACAGGTTGGTGAAACATTCCGGGCTTTGCCTCTTCCTCCTCAGTTTGAGCAAGTCCTTGGCCAACCTAGCTATGATCCTTACCAACCTTGTGTTGATCCTTATCAGGTCTAATATGACCAGTCTCAACCCTATCATGAGCTATATCAGTCTTATGCCCAATCTTCTCAATGTGTCACTTCTCCTACTCAACCTAATCTCTTTGCCAATCAACCCATTTCCACCTTCAAAAAAGCACTGCTGGGATATGAAAAGTATGTAGTAGAGCTTGACACCAGAAGGTGATGTGGCCAAGAAATCCCTAATCATGTCATCCATCAAGTGATAAATGCACTGGATCTGGTTAAGAGTGAATGGACTTCCATTGAAAGAGCCAATTGGCAAAGGCTTACAAGTTAGATGTTGGATGTGAGTGGTTTGATTGCATCTTTGGAAGGGAGGCTGAGTATTCATGAGAGGCAGCCTTACCAAGTCTATCAACCTGCATACCCACTGCCCCAAGTATCATATTAGTCATACAAAGCCCCTGCTTATGATCCAAGTCAAGCCTGTCAAATTCCTTTCCCCAATCATGTTGAGGAGAGTTCTGAAACAGTAAATCTTATGTTTAAGGCTAATCTTGATAAACAGATTGAATTGGCAAATCTTCAAATGCAACAGTCTATTTTGGCAGCAAGGGAAGTGGAATCCAAACCCTCACTACCCTCTCACATTGTAGCCCCATCACCCTAAAAGGAGATGCCCAATCTTAATATCATGAGCTGGAATAAAGTGGTTGAGTCATGGAACAGCAAGGAGGAGAAAGACATTGTCTAAGAATGTGAGGTACAAAATGAGGTTAGTCCTTTTCAAATCCCTCCCACCCTTCCTCAGGAGGCTTCTTGTATTTCATGGCAGCCTTCATACACTCCCCATCTCTATGATGATTCCTATGAGCTCCAAGAAAGACTCTTTCAAGAAAATCTAGCTAAGCAAATTAAGGAATTAGAAGCAAAGGTGAGATTTCTTAGTGAAGGAGAGATGGAGTTTTCAGACCTTAGAGAGGAGCTTATGCCAAAAGACACCCCTTCTACCGATCCTCAGGTCTCTCAACATGATGTCAATATTCCAAGTTGAAAGAGGGAATATCATGAGCCAGCTCGGGACCTTGAAGAGGATAAAGTTACTCCCTGTTCACAAGGGGAAATTTCCAATCCCAAGGTCATGAGTTGGAAGCAAACAATGGAATCATGGGACAAGAAAGAGAAGTAAGGTTTTGCTCAAAACCTTGAAGAAGGCAAAGCTGCTCCTAATGATCATGATGATGATTGTGACCTCCAAGAAAGGTTTTTTTAAGAAGATATAGCCAAGAGAATTGCAGAGTTGGAGTCCAGAGCGAGATTCCTCAGCCAACGTGTGATGGACTGTTCAGACCAAATAGCAAATTCCATGTCTGAATACATCCCATCTACACACCTCCAAGAAAGATATCAGGCCACATTTGATATAGATGAAGTGCTGGCCAAATGGAAAGAAGATAATCATACGATTCTAGCTCAAGGACTGCCTCCTCTTCCACATGGTTTTAATCATCAGCTTTCCACTTCATCCCCTCTCAAGGAGGAACCTATTTTGCAAGAGGTGAGTGAAGAGCAGAAGATCCAATTTATAGCTATCCAGGAGGATATCATGAGTGACAATGAAGAGGAAATCATCATGGATGATCCCTCTGAAGACATCATCAGCGATGGAGAAGACGCGGGTCATGCACACATGCAAATGTTCCAACAATACGAAGAAGAAAGTAAGCATGGTGACCTCTCTCCTCCCTTATTTGATGAACTTCCTTATTTTTTTAATAAGGAGGATGACCATGCCATGGAGCCTGAGTTGAAGGAGGATCAAGAGGATGTCTTTGAACAACTAGAGACTCTGATCCTTGAGCAGGAAAAAGAGAGGCTTGTCCATCTTGAGGAAAGCTTTGAAGAAGAGAGCCTTGAGCAAGAAGGTGATGTTTTGTGGGATGAGCAATCAGTTCGTGACTCCATTACAAACACCACAATAGTCATCCTTCAATAAATCCATGAAGGAGCAGAAGATGAGTTTGACAAGGTCTTCAATGAAGCAGAAGGGAATGCGTCAAACCATGATGCACTGCAAAGGGACTATGCATATCAAAGGGCTTATGGTGATGAACCAACAACCATTGATTTCTTGGTGAAACACACCAACATGAAGAGCCAGCATTCGACAAGCTTCCAAGAACAAGAAGAGTACATATATGTTGGGAGCATGTTTGACTCTGATCCACTCAGATGCAAGACAATCAAGGTGGTAGCAAGAGGAGCAGATCACCAAATCTCCATTCCATTTAGCCACTTATCTGGCACCATAAGTTTTCTTGCCATGAAGGAGACTTAAGAAGTTTTCCCTTTGATCCAGGAGGGAGGCAAATATACCTGGTTAGATGTATATAGTAGTTTGTTTTCAGTTTTCTTTCTTGTTTTCCCTAAGTGCAGTTTGCACAAGTAGTGTTTTTAGCCTTGTGTGTGTTTTCCTTTGTGTTTGGGGTAAAATATTCATGATTGATTCTTAGATATCTCAAGGTGGTTGCTAACTATTTCAAGTTGTGCTCTGACTCCATGCCCAATGGATTTTTAAGGCAACTAGTTTTTAAGCATAGCAGGCATGCTTCCCCTGGGAGTCACCAATTTATTGACCATTTTGGTCCTGCAGTCCAAAATCGGTCCCCTTCTTTCCTTGTTGATTCCGATCCAGTTCATTTTTTGATTTTGCACAAGTCTTTGTGTTTCTATGGACTCTGTAGGTGTTTCTACATACTCTACAAGAATTTCTACAGACTCTGCAAGGAAGTTTTCTACAGACTCTGTAGGAATTTCTACAGACTCTGCAAGGAAGTTTTCTACGGACTCTATAAGGAAGTTTTCTACAGACTCTATAGGTGTTTCTATGGACTCTACAAGAAAAGACAAGTTCCCACTTAGGCGCAAAATGGAACATTCCAAGTGCCCTTGTGGAGGGCAGGGAACATTTTCAAAGGGACTAAAGAGAAGGCTGAAAAGGTTAGAATTCCTTTGGAAAAATGCACAAGGCAAGTTGGAATTCCTTCGAAAAAGTGAACGAGAGAATTTATTCGAACAAAATGTCTGAAGGAATTCATTCGGACATTTTGTTCTAAGAAATTCTTAGGAAGAAAATCCCACCAAAAGAAAAGGCCAAGGCAAAAGACATAAGATGATTTCTTTCAGACTTTCGTCCGAAGGAATTCCTTCGAACAAAAAGTCTGAAGAAATTCAAGAGAGGCTGCGGGAAAAAAAACTCTGAAGAAGTGAGCAAGATAATTCTTGCGGACATTTTGTTCGTGGGAAAATTGGCCAAGATAAAAGCCCGACTCAAGAGAAAAGAATCGAAGGAATTGTCAAGGATGGTGACGTCTCCAAAGCTTTCAATTTCAGAGAAATAGACTAACCGTTGGTTTTCAAATGGTGACAAGCCTGCGAACATCAATTTTAAAGCAGTGAAATAGCTATTGATTTTGGAAAGGCTTAAGGACAGGCTGCGAGTGAACTCAGCGACCTGCCAAAAAGATGGCCCTGAGCGCTGAAGGAGACAGAAATGACAAAATCAAGAAGAGACAAAGTGTAGAAATGGACAAACAATCCAGGTGGCAAAGAGAGGTGTCAACTCAAGTATTTACTCCTATAGTTGAAATAGTGCTTGCCAAGTGGTCATCAAATGGTGCAAACAATAAGTGACACAGCCTATTTTCTCCACTTTGCATTTATGAGCAGACAATCTGCGTGAATATCTAGAAGGAGTAGTCTTGTTTGCAGAAAAAGAGGCACAACCCATGCTTTCACATTAATGTTTAAATGCCAAAGTCAAGACCGGTGATTACATAGAATGGTTCTAGCAGGCCTCTTCTAGAAGGATGATATCAGCAACAACGACTTCTTCTTCTTGATGCTCTCAATGCACATGGACCACTTGAAAAAAAGGGCACCAAAAGTCTTTTTCAAAAAGTGCCAAAGTCTTTTTCTCTCTATATATATTGTAAACTTCTCATTTTTAGAAAGGATCTCTTAGCCTGTAAGGCAAAGCTCTACCCAAAAATCTCTTGGTTTGTAAGGCAGAACTCTGTCGGATTTTACCTTGAATCAAGACTTAGTAATTTTTACCTCCATTTGAACTTGCACTCATGCATATGTCTATGTTTTCATTTTGTGTTAAGTCATTTTCTTTTATGCTTTCACAGAATGATTCTAGCATGTCTAGTGCCTTGTGAAGTTTCTTCTTTTGCAGATTAGCCAGAAGTGTCTACAGAAGGAATATAGGTGCATGTGAACAGGCTGCCAGAGTGTGTCTCAAAACACCTCTAGTAGTTCTTCCTCCCTATATCTCTACAGACCCCTGTCTCATTGACACAAAAGAGTTTCTCATATCAGATGAAGTGTATGTTAGCTTGTCCTTGGTGAAAAGTGTAGGTTTGAGCTAAGTAGATCATCTTTTTTGGTGTATCACCTTTTAATTTAGGTTTAGGTTTTATTTTTTAGCATCTTTCTCCCTTTTCACCCCCCACATTGTTAGTAGTAGAAAATCTAGGACCTAAAAGATACATCGAAGGGAGCTAGCCCTTATCTAGAGACTCTCCCCCCAATTTTTCTAGGCCCACAGGTAAGAGGGGAGTTTCCATTATTGCGTGTGGAAGGCAAGAGCTCGGCCTCCTATTAAGGGTGCAATCCACTGCATCAACAATACCTTTACTAGCTAACCTTGTGGTAACCTTTGGCATGAAAGGATTACTTGAATGGTGATATGAACCTTGCAACTTGAAAAATATTTAGATTGTGATGAAGATGAATATTCTCATCTACTGCAACTACTTCTCCTCAGCTTCAAACTTCTTCAGATATGTAAATAATTTCTTCGATGTCCCATCAAGCATGCCAAAAACTATTTTCAATCAGACTCAAACCCTTGTGAAGGTAGTTTTAGGCATTCATAGTTTGTTGAAACATGGAAACAATCTTAGGTTGTGGGTGGCCTAATCAGTAAATTGAATCTCTAGAATATAAGGGCTATCTCCCTTTGGTGTATCAATTAGGATCTCTACTCTATGCTATAAACTGTAGGGGAAAAGGGCAGAGGGAAAAGGTAAGAAAGAAACTTGAAGGAAAATCCTATCTAATGGTGGTGATACACCTATATTTTGGTTCATCCACTCAATTTAAGCTTCTAAAACACTGATTAGACAAGAAAAGATTGAATCTTCAACTCCAATTGACTCCTATGCATCAATATTTTATGAAAAGGTTTTATCTAATGATCAAAGCTTGAGGGAAATGATGGAATAGGCTTGATTCAAGGTACTAACAGCCACTAATATTTTTTATAACTTTAGCTAAAAGACATTAAACATAGAACATGACCTGCATAATTTGATCAGCTAGTAACTAAATAACAATCAGGGCTTGACAAGGAAGAAAATTCTATCACATACGAATATCACTGACATAAATACACTATACCAACATCTGAGAATCTAAAAAATAGTCCTTCTATTTATCTGAAAAAGGGTTACAAAACTCAATCATTGGCAAAGTCTGATCTTGCCAAAAGAGGGATGATTAAAATGGTTGAAAAAGCCAACTTATATAGAAAAAGCATACATAAACCAAGAGATTGACACTGAAAATAGAGAGGAGATCAACTCCCACATTACATAAGTCCAACTTGAGCTATCCAAAAATAACCAAGCCTTCCAATAATATTATTTTGTCTTATGTGTTGCATGAAAATCTCTTTGGTGTTTGAAAAGGATGGAGAACCCATGCAATAGTTATTATTAATATATTAAAAATTCATCAAATATGCATGGATCTTCAAGGTTGGCATAGAAATTTGGATGGTGGGCTCATCTTGGACTTATCTACTCCATGCATGAAGGCTATGCCAAATCTTTAGTTTGAACAAGTTGAAAGTGTTGAAAACCTTCAATTAACAAGATAAATCAGAATAGATGTGACACTTTGACAAAATTCAACTCAAACTCAAGACCAATCAAATCCAACAGGCCTCCACTTACATGAAAAAGCTCTTTAAAAATTGAAGCATGCATGAAATTCCATGTTAATTGCTTGAATAACCATCCAATGTTAAACTCCTCGAGCCCTTCATGCATTCTAACCTCCCCTTTGGTACTGGGAGAGCCATGCTTGAAGGTAGTTGAATGTCTTTTCCAAGTGTGAATGATTTAATTATTACATTTATTATTTGGCATGCTCTTTACTGCAGTCTCAGACTATAGATCTTCTTATAGATGGATAAAACAATATCTTTATTGGTTTTTTGCATGTTCGTGCTCATCCTGGATGCGTCTAATCTTGCTTGGGCCACTTTTCATGCTCTGCATGTATTCCTTCAGCATTTGTTTGGGCTCTTTGTTTCTATTTTTATTATTTTCAAAGTTATTTCTATTTATTCCTATGGACAATATTTCTTTGTTTATTTCCATTGAGCTTTCCTCCTGAACCCTTGTCTTCGTTCACTTTCCCAAAATTATTTCTTTGGATAATTTGCTTGGTCCATTCCCATAGAATTGTTTCAGGATTTTATCTATTTATTACAGACAATTTGTTTGAGACTTTTTCCTTTGGACTTTTCTTTCTTTCAAAAAAATTGCCTGAAAGAACTTCTCCCTTTTTCCTTGAACAATTCCTTCAAACAAAAAGTCTGCAGGAAATTATGTCTTTAGGTTTCTGCAATGGACATTTCCTTCAAACTTATTGTCTAAAGGAATTGATGTCCTCAGACTTTTGAAATTGCCCTTTGGATTTTCTAAAATGAATCGTTTGCCCTTGAATAATTCCTTCAGACAATTTGCTAGTACCCTTCGAATTTCTCACAATGGTCCTTCAAAAAATTTGAAATGGCCTTTCCCAAAGAAAAAGAGCCCTTCAGACTTTGTGAAAAGAACCATCAAAAATTTTGAAATTGACTTTTCCAAAGGAAAAGAACCCTTCAAAAAATTTGAAATGGTCCTTCAGAAAAAATGCAAGTGTCCTTTGGGGAAATTGTAATGGTCTCTTCCTTTTTGGCCAAAGAGAAGGTGACCCTTCAAAAATATTGAAGTGCCTTTCAGAATTGTTGAAATGACCTTTTCCATAGATAAAGTGACCCTTTGGAAAAGTTAAGTGACCCTTCAAATTTTTTGCAAGTGCACCCTCTCGAAAAGAAAGAACCTTCAGACTTTTTGCCAATACCCTTCATAAAAGTTGAAAAGCGCCATTTTTCACTGAGAAGAATACCTTTGAGATTTTTGGAAAGACCAATGCCTTCAGGAAAGTTGATAGTATCCCTTCAACAATTTTAAAATGGTCTTTTATCCGAAAAAAGACCCTTCAAAAAAATTGGAATGATCCTCTTGCCCTTCAAAAGAATTGAAATGGACCATTTACCGAAAGAAATGACCCTTCAACTTTTTGATAAGTGTCCCTTCGAAAAATTGATAAGGTCTTCTCAGAACTTTGCAATGGACCTTCAAAAATTTTACTATGGACCTTCAAAAACATTGAAGAGCCCTTCAAACTTTTGGAAAAGTCCCCTTGGCTATTGAAAAGAATCCTTCGGATAATTTGAATAAGCCCAATTCCTTCAGACTTATGAAAAGCCCATTTTACTGAGAAGTGCCCTTAAGGAAAACTATTGAAATGGACCTTTTTGAAAGGAAGGATCCCTTAGAAAAAACTACAAAGACCAATTTATGACACTTGGATAAAAAAGAATGTTTATGCAAAGTTTCGAATGATAAGGGTTGCAATTTGACCTGTGGGGTCAAAATTGTCAACATTTTTCTCCAACAACTCCTCTTGAGACACACTTTGGTGCTTGGGGTTCTAAGCTTGGGACTGATACCACGTTATTTCCCATGGTCTAGCTAGAACTCAAACCTAGGACATCACTTGTGTATGTTTGGGTGCTCTACCACTTGTTAGGCCAAGAATGGAATGACAATAAAATATTGAGAATTGGTGCAAACCAAATTTATTACATTATTGAGGAATGAAATATTACAATAATATATAGCTAATAATGTGTCTATTCATTTCATATTCTAAGAAGACTATGTTAGGATGTGGAGCTAAAAGCTTCAACTGGTGCAAACATGGAGGAGGTTGTTGAGTTCCAGGGAGATCGGCGTTGGCGGAGTGCAGTGCAGAAGGCAACCGACATCGGCAAGTGTGAGCTGAAGATAACCGGCATCGGCAGGAGGTTGGCCAATGTTGGTCACCTCCAGGCAGACAGGGACCGACGTCGGTCTCCTGTGGCAGTTCCAAAACTGTTCGTTACACGGACAGTTAGTTCGTTGAACCGAGAGTTTGCATGTAAAGGCTAATTATAGTCTTGAGTTGCGTGTCTAATTATTGTAATTAGGATAGTCTAATTATTGTAAGCATGAGATCTATATATGGACTCATGGGTTGTATTGTAAAGTAGTGCTAGGGAGTAAGAGAGCTAAATAAGCTCCTTTTGAGAGAGGAGAGCAATGGTGTGTTCCTCCTAGTGCCACAGTACCAAGGTGGGTGCTGGTTTGGAGAATTAGAAGGGTTCTTCGTGTTTGTATGATCTTGGTCAGCAGGTGAGCATGGCTTCTTTTAGAGATCTGCAATGGTGAGTAAGGTCTAGTGATTTACAGGTAGCAGCAGAGAGCAGGAGATCTACTTGGAGTATGGTTGTGTACTTGGTGCACTGGCAGCGTGTTACTGACTGGTGGAGGTGAACATCAATTCTGTATTGGAGTTGATTGTTGGGACTGAGAGAGAGAGGGAAGAAGGTCTTGAGGTGTGGCGAGCCTTTGAGGTGGAAGAATAAGTGGCATCTTCTTTATTGTATATTTTTCTGAGTGATTATTAATACAATTGTGTATTGTCTCTCATATTCTTGTGTTGTTTCATATTTCTAGTTACTTATTGATTCTGGGTAAATTCCGTGTTTAGTTGCTAATACAAGAAGTAATCATATGTGCTCTAATTAGTGGAGCAAGATCCTAACAAGTGGTATCAGAGCCTGGTTGTAAGTTCAAGAGCTGATACCATCAAGTGGTATCAGAGCTTTTAGTTGGGTTGACTAATAGGTGGTTTCAGATTTGCTAGTGTTTTTTATTACAAGTCACTCTCAGGGGTTTTAGATTGAGTGGGAGTATAGCAATGGCAGAAGAAAGTAAGCTACGAATGGAGAAATTGAATAGCACAAATGGTCTGATTGATGGAAAGAAAGAGCAGGTAAAAGGAGATTGTTGGTCTGTAAAAGATCAGCGTGTAGAAGTAGATGTCGCAAGTGATGTTGCATAGGTTGCTCTGGATAAAGTAGAATCTTTGTTTACAAATTCTTTTGCCTCTTTCCATGCAGCCTGAAATAGAGCATCTTTCAATGGGTATGTCTTTGGAGACTCTAGAGAGATTTATTTAGGGGTTGGAGAGCCTTGTCAGATAATTGATGAAGGGGAAGTGAAGCTGAAATTACAGGCGGATAACACACAGGTGTTGAAGGAGGTCATGCAGGGCCTAGTCTTGGAGATGAGTCTAATTTCTTCAAAAAAGTTGGGTGATGGGAGATGCACTGTAACTCTCATAGCGGATGCACTTGAATTAAATGGTGGTAAGAAAGTAGGTATCTTTTATCTATCTACTTATATTACTGATTCACCTTCTGTTGCAGAGATGTGGCTTTGTAGGCTTGGTCACATATGTAGGAGGGGAATGCAAGTTCTTAAGCAGAAGATAGATGTTTTTGATAAACTTAAGAACTGAAAAGCCTTGGTGTTCATGGAGGAGATGACGGATAGAGATTAACAGAGTGGACTGAATTATTCTGAGCAGGGCTGTGTTGATTTGAACAGGGTTTTGATCCATGGAGAGCTCGCGGGTAAAAAGTTATCACTCACATGTGAACACAGGTACCGGCGTCAGTCAGATAGTAACCAACATCGGCAATTGGAAGACCGACGTCGGTCAGGAAGGAACCGACATCGGCAAAATGGATACCGGCGTCGGCTAGGGAAATGACGTCGATAGTCAAGGTCAGTGCAGGGAACCAACATCGGTCGATTGCAGACTGGAAGATGGCCGAGATCGATCACTGGAACGGATGGTGGGCGGACAACAAGCTGTCAAAAGGTCTCAAACACTCATATGGAGGTCAAAAAGGGTAAGTGAACCTCATATTCATTATTCACCTTTTTTATATTGCTTATTGATGGTCAAGAACTAGGAAGATGTGAAGAGGCAATGCAGGTAGAATCCAGATACAGTGGGAGCTTGGCATGGATGAGGAGTGTGAGTCCTTGAAGAAGAACCAAACAGGTATTTGTTGGTGGAGTTGTCAGCTGGAAGACGGATGGATTCCCAAGTTAAAGAAGAGAGTGGATGGATACGTGAGATGGAAGGCCAAGGCATATGGTCTTGAGGTAGCTGCAGGACAGTGGTACAGGGTTTGACAGGTGGATGACTAAGCATGGCTTCAGTCAATCTCAGTGTAACTATTGTGGGTTTGTCTTACCAGGTGGATAATGAGTCGCGACATTATTCAGTTACTATATGTGGGTGATTTGCTAGCAGGTTTATACATACAGGGATTTGCTGAGCTAAGGGTAAGGTTAGTTCAGAGGTATGTCAGGAAGAATTTGGAGCAGCGAAATTCTTTGGCATAAGAGACATGGAGATCTTGTCTCTAGTGGGAGTTGATGTGGAGATGGTGTTGGCAGGGTTCAAGATGTAGGATGCAGAATTGGAAAGCACACCAAGGGCTAGACAGTTCAAGCAGAGCTTAGAACAAGTGTTCGAAATCACATGAGGTCTAGTGTAGACCTGAGTTTTTCCAAGCAGTGGGAGTTGTCATAAAGTTTGGAGCCAATTCGGGAAATAAGTACTGGAGGCCAGTTTAGTGGATTCTTAGAGGGACCAGCAGCAAGTGCACATGCTATGCAAGGTCAAGTTCTTTTCTACAGGGGTTTGTAGATGCGGATGTGGCAAGAGATTTGGATGATAGGTAGAGCATCACAAGGTGTGTGGTGGTTGGTCTTCAGGATTAAGCTTGAAGAGGGATACAAGCCAAGAAATAAAATTAGACAGTGTACAAGTATAGGTACAGTTGCAGCTGTTTATCTCCAAGTGGGAGATTGTTAGGATGTGGAGCTAAAAGCTTCAACTAGTGCAAACACGGAGGAGGTTACTAAGTTCCAGGGAGACCGGCATCGGCAGAGTGCAGTGCAAAAGGCAACTGACATCGGCAGGTGTGAGCTAAAGGCAACCGACATCGGCAGGTGTGAGTTGAAGACAACCAGCATCGGCAGGAGGTCGGCTGACGTCGGTCACCTCTAGGCAGACAGGGACTGATGTCGGTCGCCTATGGTGGTTTCATAACTATTTGTTGCATGGACAGTTAGTTCGTTGAACCGAGAATTTGCATGTAAAGGCTAATTATAGTCTTGAGTTGCGTGTCTAATTATTGTAATTAGGATAGTCTAATTATTGTAAGCATGAGATCTATATATGGACTCATGGGTTGTATTGTAAAGTAGTGCTAGGGAGTAAGAGAGCTAAATAAGCTCCTTCTGCGAGAGGAGAGCAATGGTGTGTTCCTCCTAGTGCCACAGTACCAAGGTGGGTGCTGGTTTGGAGAATCAGAAGGGTTCTTCGTGTTTGTATGATCTTGGTCAGTAGGTGAGCATGGCTTCTTTTAGAGATCTGCAATGGTGAGTAAGGTCTAGTGATTTGCAGGTAGCAGCAGAGAGCAGGAGATCTACTTGGAGTACGGTTGTGTACTTGGTGCACTGGCAGTGTGTTACTGACTGGTGGAGGTGAACATCAATTCTGTATTGGAGTTGATTGTTGGGACCGAGAGAGAGAGGAAAGAAGGTCTTGAGGTGTGGCGAGCCTTTGAGGTGGAAGAAGAAGTGGCATCTTCTTTATTGTATATTCTTCTGAGTGATTATTAATACAATTGTGTATTGTCTCTCATATTCCTGTGTTGTTTCATATTTCTAGTTACTTATTGATTCTGGGTAAATTTCATGTTTAGTTGCTAATACAAGAAGTAATCACATGTGCTCTAATTGGTGGAGCAAGATCCTGACAGACTCTTGAGATTCTTTTGGAGTCTATTTATCTACCAGTACAAGACAAAATATCTCCTACAATTACTCCTAGGATTATTAACATTATATTATAATAATATTGCATCCCCATCCCTCACCCTCCTCCTCCACCCCCCTTAATCTATAAGGGTGATTGTGAAACCAAACATGTCTTTGAAATTTTCAAAAAATTCTTATCCCAATGCTTTTTTTAATATGTTTGTTGGTTGCTCTACAATAGAACAATGTAATAATTTTACATTGTCATCTTTCACATAATATCAAATCAGCTGACATTTGGTGTTGATGTGCTTCGTTCAGTCATGAAAGACTAGACTATTTTTCATTTAAATTACAAATGTGTTTTCAACCATGAGAGGTGTTGATGATACCTATTGTTCCTACAAATCTAAAAAAACCTTAATGAGTCATAAAATTTATCTGGTAGCCACTAAAGCTACCATGTGATTTTCTTCTGCTAGAGAAATTGTTGGCACTGATTGATTCTCTGACTTTGAGATAAAAAAATTTATTCCCATATTTATTAGAAATCCTGAGGTATATTTTCCATCTTCAAAATTAATATCATAGTCAAAATCTAAATATCTAACCAATTTGAATTCTCCTACCTTGAAGTATTTAAGTCCAAAATTATGTGGTCCTTTGAGATATCAAAGGAGTTTTTTTTTGCTACCCAATGACTTTGTCTAATTTATTGCATAAATTGATAAAGAAAACCAACAATGAAAAAAAATTCTAGTTTACTTGTGGTCACATAGATTAGACTTCCAATAAATTATCTATATTTAGTAACATCTACTAAATATGTGGTATCTTATGATATCAATTTCAGATTTTATTCCATGGGCATATTGAGAGGCTTTAAAACTATCATTCTGAACTTGCTCAAAATTTTACCAACATACTTATATTGAGTGGTGAAGATATGCTTTGGTTATTTAATTACTTTAATACCCAAATAGTAATGAATATAACCAGATCTATCATTTCAAATCTTTTCGTCAACTCTAATTTTGATTTTGTAGTGTATCTCTCATTGTTTTCTATAATGGCAGATCATCCATATACACCTTTATAAATACAACTTTTTTGTCAACTATTTTGATAAAAAGAGTTGCATATTTAAACTCAAAATATTTGAATTTCATGTTCAGGAGGTGTTGGGCTTGTTTCAAACCACATAGTGATTTTTTCAATTTATAAAATTTGTGCTCTTCGTTGTTTACTGCAAACCTTCAAGTTGAGTCATGTACAGTGACTCTTTAAGATCGTCATTCATAAATGTAGCTTTGACATCCATTTGGTGAACTTTCCATCCATTATGATATATCAAATCCAACATGGTTCGAATGGAAATCCATTTTGTCATTGGTTCAAATGTTTCATTGTTGTAAATTTCTTCTTTTTGAGCAAATCCCTTTACAACAAGCTTTGCTTTGTGCTTGTCAAGTCAGCCATATGCTTTGCACTTATTTTGAAAGACCCACTTGCAACCAATAGGTTTATAGTTAATTATAGGATCAACTAAATTCTACTTTCCATTTTTTACCAATGCCTCATGTTCACTTCTTACTTCTCATTACATTTTTCCATGCATCAAACTTTTTAGCTTGTTTGAAGGAAGTGGGTTCAGAGTCAAGAGAAACATTGAATTCTTATTCAAGAGGGTCTTCTATGGTAATATTTTATATCTTACCTTGAAGTTCATATTAAATTTTTATTATTATTCTATAATTATGTGTGCATTTCTAGTGCCTATTTTTCCAACCTCATCAGGGCTGGCATTTTTCAATGTTTGTTCGGCCTATTTTGATTTTTTTTGTGTAGCTTGTGGAATCACTTGTGCCTCATTTTATGGATTTGAATCTCCTTCATTTTTTGACATCAAACCATTAGTTGATGGATTTTTACCTTATTTTATAGGGGAGATATCATTTCAAATTATTATCTGATACCATTTGACATGCCAAAGAAGACTTGTTGGCATTCCTTCTTCTATGAGATGAGAAAAAATTATCGCTGATTGCTCACCCTTAATTTTTAATATTTTTTCTCCCTCATATCTAGTTATAATATTTGTGTTATCACATTTATTTATGACCATTACCTCTCTATCATCTAGTATAATGGAGTGGCCTTATTGTCTAATTATCACAAGAGACAATAAGATTATTTTCAATTGAAGAAGGTGTAATACATTTCAAAGAATGAACTCTAGAAGTCGCTTGAGTCGAATTAAACCTTTGACTTGAGGTCAAAAACTTGTTTTATATACCATAAATACTAGAGCACAACTTTATTCATGAAACTCTTCAAATGAATTCCTTCAAAGAGTCATATGTCATGTGGCACCAATGTCTGAAACCCAAGCATTATGCCACGTAGAACTCTTTGAGGCATTATTTGCTTCATCAAAGATGGAAATCACACAATCATAAGAAAATTGAGCTACATTTGGTTCTAAGTTTTTTTCTTCTCCTTTTTGAATTTATATTTTTTGTAGGCTTCATTTTTCTCTCATTGTTGTAATTAGATTAGGATATAAAGTGCAGTAGTCTGATTGTAATGATATGACTTGTAAACATGAACCAACGACAATTGGTTTGAATTTTCTCAATTTAATTTGGTTTCAAAAAAAATCCTGATTTTGAAAAATAAATTCATTTTTGAATTAATTTGTACAAATACAACTTAATTAAAAATTCAAAAATTATAATAGAATATAACCTAGTCTTTAAAAAAAACTCAAAAAAAATCCTCCAAATTGAGATATGCTTTTTAAAAATGCAAAGCATAAAAATTTTGAAAGTAAAAAAATTATTTGAAGCTATTTGAAGTCTCAATCCCATGTGACACTTATAAAAATGACACACCACCACTTTTAAAATTAAATTCCAACCAAGAGTGCTCCTTTGGAGATGGAACATTTCACAAGGTTGAGACATTGGAAAATATGCATTTCAATAGCCAACACACTGAAAGGAATGTGATTGGACTGCTATTCTCCAAAACAAATGCAGCTAAATGTCATTGAAGTATAACATGATAATAATAAAAAATTAAATGTCATCAACTTTGATTCATAAAAATCCATAGGGAAAGCTTGCATCCAACACAATGATATTTTGAAATTAACACCGCATTAGTGATTGAAATTTTCCATGCAAATATTTTTACTCAACAATGAAAAATTTGGAGTTTGAATGATGCCTTAGTCAAAATGCCACCTTTGTGAGTATTTGTGCCTAAATCAGGTCTGAACATTGATCTATGCATAGGTCTAATTTGAGTGTGGCATATTTTCTCTAAAGAAACAAATTATTTCCTAATCTTACAATAATTTAGGATTCATGGAGGAGATAAGGATAACTACTAGATGTGATGGTTATATATATATATATATATATATATATATATATATATATATATATATATATATAGATTTGTACTTGTAAAACACCACTTACCACTCCACCATAAATGTGGCCCCATTTAAGATGTCATATGGTTACAAGTGTATGTCACCTATGAATTGGGTACTTTGGGAAGGAAATATCCCTGCAAAGTTAGGAACATTGGAGGAGATGCAAGACAAAGTAAGACACTTAAAAGGAAAATTTAGACGTGTGTGAATCAAATGAATTAAAAATAAAATTAACATAATACAAAGTGGAGTTTTAAAGTGGAGGATACCATGATGGACAAAATGGAGCAAGATAGTAACACCCTATCAACTTTATCAAGGATTTGATCAATGATTTTAAGAACATAGGAGGATTCTAATGGAGTTACAAGATAGAGTGGAAAAACTAGAAATTGAACATAAAAAAAGAAAATCAAGAGTTCATCAACCTTCAACAAGATACCATTGAGTTGAAGAATGATATGACTAGATTGGGGGTCAAGATGGAGAGGTTAAGGAAGGAATTGAAAGGGATGAAAAGTAAGTTGTATGAGACTTCTAAGAAAAATATCAACAATATCATGAGCATCCCTTAGGTCTGTGTGGACTCAAGGAAGAGGAAAGAGGTAAGTACCCTAGATAGGCCTAGCAAGTGGATGAGGGGTGACAAGAATAAGAAATCAAACAATAAGAAGATTATTGCAAGAGATTCTATTTTCAGCAAGATTCATGTTCTTCAAGAAGAACTATAAGTTATTAAGTGCCTAGAGGATCTAACAGATCTGTGAAGTGGAGTTCTATTTTTTTGTGATGACTGTAAGCTAACCTTTTAATGGTTTGTTGATATATTCCTTATTTGCTTGTAGCCTATGTCAGTTTTAGGCTTGTTTCATTTTTGTTGTTTGTTTGGTTTGTAATATTTTATCCTTATGCTTTGTACTAGGCTTTGGGATCATCTTAAAACCAAGCTTTTATCTTAATATATATATGTGTGTGTGTGTGTAAATATGTATATATGTATGTATGTGTTTATATGTATATATGTGTGTATATGTATGTATATATGTATGTATGTATGTATATGTGTATGTATATATGTGTGTGTGTACATATACATATATGTGTTAAGATTATTTAATTCTCTTAAGTTATGATTTTCACTTGAATATTTGCACTTGTTTGGATGCCTTATCACAATTCCAATCTTTATACATGTGCTAATTGAAATATTTCTCAAATACATAAGACTACATGAAACTAGAGGTTGGTTCATATGTATATGTGTGTGTAATACACACACATATATTTATTTGTGTATGTGTGTGTGTGTGCATGTGTCTTTGTGTGTGAAGATTATTTAATTCTCTTAAGATATGCTTTTTATTTGAATATTTGCACTTGTTTGGATGCCTTAGCATAATTTCAATCTTTATACATGTGTTAATGGAAATATTTCTCAAATACATAAGATTGCATAAGAAATCGTATCGATGCATGAAGCTATAGGTTGGTTCTAGATGAAAATGTTAGCATATCCTTGGTATAATAGCTAAGGAATAGGCTATCAATTCTCCTTCCATCACTAGGCATTTTACTTACAGATTTGGAGCAATATTTGAGAGTAAATTTTTGATATTCTAGAACATAATGATCATCATCAAAATACACCCAAAAATATGGAACCACATAACAAAGGTAGCAAATCTAGTTTGTACCTCATTTGAAATGACTTATAAATTTTTATGGAACCTTTTTACATCCAAAGTTTGATTTCTTATATAGAAATTATGAGATAGGGTGTGTGTTAATTGCCATTAAGAAACTCAATATTATTATACTCCACAATTTTTACTTGAATATGATTGAATTGTAGATATGTAATAATATACTCTTCTACAAAATCATCTTCATCAGTATAATTATTCCATTACTATTATTTTTATTATTGTTGTTATTATTGTTGTTTTTGGTGTCATTGTCATTGTCATTTTCATTTTCATCATCGTCATCGTCATCATCATTGTCATCCTCCTCCTCCTCCTTATGTTATTTCTCCTTTTTTATCCATGATGCAATACCATCAAGGTCATTAACGTACATATTACTAGTCAAGTTTTTAAATATCCTAATTTTTAACTCTGAATTAGATTTATCCTTTTCTAGGGTAATTCAATTTGTTTCTTCTTTTTTACAGTATGAATAACTATGCATACTATAAATTAATTAAGTATATTTTATTTCTTAAACCATTTCATTCATATAATAAAATTGATACATCAACATGCATTCAAATTATGTATTTATTTTATGATTCATTTGATTTAGGGTTTGTGCACATTTGTATGTGTTTTACTATGGTTGTGTGACTTGTCAAAAATTCAACAAGATTTTGCATGTTGAATATTTCAAAACCAGCCCAAGGAACATAATTAAAACTCAAACCATTCCATTCATATAATAAATTGAATGCATCAACATGCATTCAAATTATGTAATTATTTGATGATTCATTTGATTCAAGGTTCATGCATGTTTGTACATGTTTTAGTGTGGTTGTGTGACTTTTCAAAAATTTCAACAGCATTATTCATGTTGAAGATTATCATAACTAGTCTAAGGAACATCATCAAACCCCCATCACCTGAGGAGAACCAAGGGAAACAAGTTTCAATCATATCTAAAACCTCAAATTAAACCCTTTTGGGAGGATGAATAAACCACTTCTTAATGCAAGTGGTGGTTTTAAAAAAAATGGTTTGTATTAACCGATGGTTTCAAAACCTTTAGTCTAAAGTGGCTAATAGGTGCACCCATGTAGGTTTTAAAACTAAATTAACTTCCAAAATAAATAAAAATCAACATGTGGACCATTTTTCAAGGTTAAGGGAATAGGAAGAGACTTTAGGTTGTCAGACTCATCAATTAAGATTCAAATCACTCTTGTGAAGATTTGGGATTAGATGAAGAGAGGAAAGTTATATTTGAGTTAAATCTAAGAGATATAGAAGATAACAGAGCTTGCTATGGAGGTGTGTCTATAATTCAATATTTGTTTGTAACTAGTCCATGAAAGACTGAGATCAAATTTTACTCCTTATTTCCTAGCTCAATATGAAATAAAGTGTGTGTGTGTGTGTGTGTGTGTGTATCAAAGCTATGTAATACTATAATAATATTTTAATAAAAAGAAGTGCAGTTGCATTTAGTATGTGCTTTATGTCTAAAGAGAGTCCCTTTGAGAGAGTGTGTGTCTAGATTTGGAAGTAAAATATCCATTAAGTTTACCCCTCATTCCTATTTGCATCAATCAGTATTATATAAATATTTTCCCTTATTTGGGTTGAGTGTGTGAGGATCTATTTAAATCAATTATATGTGCCTTCCTCTTAGTATTTTCAAAATTAAAAAATCCTAAAACATTCATAAAATACAAAAATATTTTTAAAAATATATCTTTATCTTCCTCATATGATATACATCATGCCTATCTACATACACTAGAGAGTTCCACGCATACATGTTTTCACACTTTGTTCTCACTATATACCTTGATTTAGGTGAGAAATGAGATAATCTAGCTTGATATGTTTATGGTTATATTTTTTCCTCATCCATGGGGAGGACATTGATTATGCATTCGATAATTATGCGGTAACATCATTATAAGCAATTGCATTTTTTTATATAGAGATACATTTACATACACCATATGTCTTATTGATTAGTGGCACAAGGCATACATATCTTAGTTGTGTACATGGATCACTTCATGTTATTGTGCATATTATCATCATTGTCCTCTAAAATATATGACTATGATTTAGGCTTTTTATTCAGCATGATTCCATTCTTACATTTTAATAGATTTCACATGGCATTTTACTTCTATTTGCACTAGCATTCTTCTAACCACTTATTTGATGTTTATTGATATGATTCATTAGCCTTGATAATTTGATTGATCTTCCCATTATTAGCAATTACACTATTCTTCTGGATGATGATAGCATATTTATCAAGAAATTTTATCATAGCATGTATTGAGTTCTGAGAGAAACCATAAGTGTTTAGCATGATCTTCATCTCATTTCATTTGGTTTGTGAGCCTTTCTCATTTATTTCTTGTACATCCTGATGCTTTCTTTTAATAATTTATGTTTTCTTATACATCTATAACTAAAAAATCAAAATCATGTTTTCATACATGATCTTATCTATTTTCATTGTAGGGAATCATACCCAAGCATGATCTCTATCGATTACATCTATGTGTACACCTTTGCCATTAGAGGAATTGTACTCTTACATGTTTTTCATTGACATGTTATGATTTTCTTTGAGCATGAATTTAGCATAATATACCTATGGGGGCATGTCACTTATAGTTTCATCCTACACATTTTACATATTATACACGTATCCCATTATCAAACCATATGACTTGCATGCCTTACCTTATTACATTAGTTAGGACTTTCATGTCCTTATCATTGTTTACATCTTACCATTTCTTGATTGTCATATGCATTATTCACTTTACCATATCTTCCACATTGGTGTACATGATGCATATATGACTCTAGGGGAATTTTACTCTTTGAATGCTTCTTATATACTTTTGAACTACATATTATTAGCTTTAAACTCTATTATTGACACCTTATATTGACATATGATTGCTTATCATTGATATATCTTGATTTCTTTGAGCATTTTTAATTTTGGGGCATGGAATATTCCCCTTATATATTTTTTCCTTATCTTAGGATTCTCTTACTATTTATCCTTGCCACATGGTTAATTATATAATATGATAATGACATTTCAATTTTATCATGCACTTTTGGACCTACATTACATATTTGACTTCTACTATTGCATAGATCATAACATTAAATACAATATTTATACACTTCATCACACTATGATTATCATGCTTAATACTTACATAGCTCATATATTTCCCATCTAAGGGATGAAGCATATCAACATTGAAAAAAAGAATGATAAGAATTGATAAAATTCCAAAAACATACAAACTATAGACAGCTAAATATAATATTTGGCACTTTGGAAACATAAAATTGGACATACTTAGACAATGCACATATATATGATTCTTGATCATACTTTCCCTCTATCAATATACCCACTACTATCTTAGCAACCCACATCTGCTAGACATATTTATTCATGAATAACTTAATATATATAAGAACACCTTTAGAATCCTTGACAAACATTCTCCATACCTCATATACTTGTTTTCCATGACTACCAGTAAACCTAAACAATGTCAGTTACCATAGGTGTCTCCCTTTTTTTATAATGTATAGAGACCCTCAATGGCTATTTTTCAAATCAGTAAGTCTTCAATAAGTCAGCCTAGACACCTTTCATGGGTCAGTCATAGCTAGAAATTAACAAAGAGTTGCATATATATAAAATCACCCCTAAGGTTATTATTCACTTGGTAAGAGCTAAAAACACCTTGGACATCTCTCGATTTGTTGGAACATTATTAAAAATGCACATACACATCCCAAATATTCAAGAAGTAATCCATAGAGCCAAATCTAAATACATAAGGTTAGAGCTACATGGTGGCAAGTAACAAAGATGAAAAAGATGGAACTACATTCTAGACTATTATTGATTTTTCACACACACACACTAAATGGGAGAACAACATGTGATTATACCCCTCTTTAGGATATTTTAACATAGGCAACACTCATCCATTTGATGAGGAGTGGTTAAGGTCAGTCTAATTCAAAATAATAACCCTTTATTAAGGTAATATTTTGGTCAATCAAACACAATGAGGTTTTGGATAAAAGAGTAAAAAATAGGTGTTATCATGCATGATCAAATAAGTGTGCATACACATAAATAGATTTTAAGTGTAGGCATAGGGATCCCATAAGTTAAATACCCCCACTATGCATAGAAACACTACTAGTAAACCCTAATAGTGTGAACTACTATAGGCATGTAACTTTGTTATCAGTATCTAGGAAATTTTTTATCCCATGTTTTAGATTTAAACATCTGATGAAGCACTTCCTAAGCATTTATAGATATTTTTAACACTCCTTTAAGAAATAGACAATAAAAATCAACTAAGAATATCATCCTTATCTTGTATTTTCAATTATAAATCAAGTGGTTACAATATCTATTAGCATATTTTTGTTCATATTATTACACTTATTGCCATTATTTTTTAAGTCTGAATAAGTGTACGATTTCCATTATTTCATATCGCTTAAGTGTAAAATAATCAAAACATTTGAAGGAACTTAAATATTGATTTGAGCACAAATACCTTATGTTCCTTCTACATAAGAGTTTCCTTTTTATTCAGGTCTCCAGTATTATGAATTTCCAATGGATGCATTTTTTTATGAATTTGAATGCAATAAAGTTAGTGATGTTATTATACATGATTAAATCTTGGCCTCTCTTATTAATACACATTGCATAAATGTTGAATCTAAAATGCTTCAAGTTACTACTTGAAGGGAACATGCATGTATGGCTCCTTTCACACCTCTATCCTCAAAACCTTATGGCCAAGGTAGGTAGCATAACTCACATATTATCCAACCTAGGATTATATTAGACACATAGGTGGTTGTTATCATAACACAAATAGGTATGATACATAATCCTATAGTGTAAAGTGACAAGTAATCAAAATATCCCCCTTAATCTTCCTCCATCACCTAAAGTACTAATCAATACAGCCATAAATAATGGCATCATATATCAACTTAAGAATAGTCAAGCAAAAAGATATATCCTAGAATGGATATAAAGATCCACTATTATATAGAGCATTATTTATGCAATGTTATGAGATACAACTTTACCAAACAATACAAAGCTTGCTTATTTTTCTTCAATTGTCAATACATTAAATGAAATTGAATATGTAATTTATTTTGAAAAATAAGACTTACCTACCTAAAAAAAATTAGATTAAAACATCCCAATATATATTCAAGTATGGATCCTATATAAGGGAGCTAGGTGGGTAATGGTAGATAATGGATTAGGGTTGAACATTTAAAAAATCAAATTTCTCTAAACACTTAGTATCAACATTGATTCTACCAATAAATCACATATGAGCATCAGGGATTTTGATAAAATACCTCACTAAGATATAGGCACTATTACATTTGACATAGTAGTTGGGCCTAAAATATTACCCACTACATTTCAAGTAATGCCAAACCATTTGAATTATAATCTATTAATCGATAGACCTTTGATTCATGTTATGGACACAATCTTGTCCACCCTACTTTGATGCTTAAAATTCAGACACGATGGATACATGCATACATGTCCTATGGTTAATAGACATTTCAATTATTACAAAATAGTGGAACCAACTAAAGGATTTATACTACAATAAAACACTCCTTAATTATCCATGGTAATTTTTTAATTGGTTTTGTATTTGGTAGCTTAAATAATTCAAAACATTGTGTCTAATTCAATTGAATAAAACGTGTATAAATTAGGCAAACCCAAATGTGATAATAGAGTATAACTGATTTATTATAATTTACTATTTATGAAAATGACCTAAAATATAGGTTACTTAGCTTGTTTAGGCTTTGCACAGGTTTGTGATAATGTACAATCATCAAAAGGGGTTTACAGGAGTTTTGTGTTGACTCATATCAAGAAACAAACTATAAAACCTACGAGGACAAATCTAGTGCTTTATGGATGCTTATGGCAACGTAAATCTTCTATGCTCTATCAGATTTGTCTAGGATACCTATGCAAGTTTTTGATAATTAGAATCATTATCCTACACTTGTAGATAGATCATGTATATTCATAATTATTCGAACCTACATGATCAAATTTATTTTCCTTATCTTTGCTACAAAACCCTATCTTGCACTCTTGAGATGAATGTGATTTAGAAAATAATGTTAGAAAGGATGGTTTGAGATGACCTGAACCATTCTCCATTGAGTAGCTATGCATTGCCTATGTTTTAATACTCCAAATAGGGCTCAAATCATTATCCAACCTAGTTGAGTGTGTGCAATCACTATAATACTAACATGTTATGCAATTGTATGTATGTCTTACAACACTTGACTACCTATTATTTTGACATTGAAATGACATTTAAACTTGGATTAGGGCTTGCTCCCTTGAGGGCGTTTAGATTTAGAAGTTTTATATAATTTCATCTCAATGTGCAAATGTTTTCCAGTGATAGATAGGTGATTTCTATATCAGTGTTAGATAGGAAAAGGCTTAGGATACCTTTGTATAAATAATTGAATCTTTGGGTAATTTCCCTTCAAGAAAACATGTGATATGTATGGGTTGACCCATATGAAGGATTTGAATATAGTAAAATAGTCTTTAGAGGGCACATGGATGGGTCCAACCAAGGTAGTTGATTCCATCTAATTGTGTCTAAAACAGTTTAGAACATAGGAAATAATTATATGTGATTAAGATACATTATGAGTAAGATAGTAATTTTTTAGGTAGAGACTAGGGAAATCATGTGTATCAATAACAAAAAAATTGGAAATTCGAGCCCATGGATAAGAGAGAGTGTAAGTAAGAGTGGGTTATGTGAACACAAGTCATTTATGCTAAAGGTTGGTCAAAATTAACATTGTCAAGTATCTATACTGAATATGAATCTATACCTCTACTACAAGTCATATTGGTAAAATGAATATATACATATGAGATAAGAGAAACAAGACTAAAGTCTCCATTGCCATCAACTATATCAACTAAACAGGATAAGGTAAGAAGATCAACATGAGTGTAAAAAACATAAAGAAATTAAATACCAAATATTTTGTTAGTGATTAATTTTGAAAACCAAAATTTAGATTAAAAAGATGAACTAGTGATGATGATGACAATGGCATTCCCAAAAACATAGATGAATACTTTTCTCATTTAAATTGTATGCCTATCACACTAGGGGAATATCAAAACAATCCAAACTAGGTGAGAATTGATAAATTATAGGGTTTTATTCATGCTCAACTTCAACTAAATAAGAAAAAATGAAAGGCACCCCTTCAAGAAAACCATAAGCATAAAAATGGTATAAATGCATCTCTCAAGAAATATATACAAGATAAATAGTTAAAAAATCATATAGTCTGTAATACATCACCAAATAGATCATGATCCAAATTATAATAAAAAAATGAAGATGAATTTTCAAGCTTATTATAATATCAACTCAACACAATAATCTCTCATGATAAGTGATCCATTAAATCTATACTTGGTCAAATATAGCATGACTTGATTAAAAAGAAGTATCACACATGACAAAGTGTGAATCTAATGAGTATTCATTTTTTGTAGGATATTTAGTTAAAAATATACAACCTATAGAAGTGAAATCCCCACAAAAAATTAAAAATAATAATCTACAATAAATAATTGATTTTCAGCCACATGCATAAATGATATAGTTACCTTGAAATCTGCTCCATCGACCAATGATCAAATTCTGAATTTCATGTGCATTACCTAGTTGATCACATATTGTGTTAGTATTATAACAGTCTTGTGAGAATGTTCCAAAAATAACACTAATACATTCTCTTAAAATAAAATGAAGTATATTTATTAGTATGACTATTAGAGCTTTATAGTACATACATAATTATATTGACTATACTAGTGATTTTGGAAATTCTACAACTTGTGACCATTTTTCAAATTCAGATAGTGATATGCATTCCATTTTAGTGTGTGACATTTTCATCGATTGATATAGGACCTACACTTAAAAACCCAATTAATGGGGTTATATATTATCTTGGACATAGTTTATGATACATAGTTTCTTATGGTTTGCTTGCTTGATCACCCTCTCCTGAGTTGACTCATTGATTTCTTTATTCTTCTCTTTTTGATATTATGGATGTGTACATATTATTTTGATTTGATCTTTCTTATAGCTTGTAGATTTGAATTTATTATTGTGTTTCATTTACCATTCTCTTATAATTTCTTACCATGTTCTGAACATTCATGTTAACCATCCTACATTGACATGTGCATGTACACCTTTTACATAAATCTAACCTTAGTAGACATTATTTGAGGCATATTACACCTAGATGCAACATACCACTTACCCACTTCTTAAAATTTATTATATTTTATTGTTTTTTCATTGCACACATTGAGCTTGCATGATCACATTTTTTTGTGCATACACATCTTATGACACTTGTGTATACAATTATCCTTACCCACTAGGTGCACGTGGCTATTACGGGTCCTTTCACATACTTTTTTGAGACATGATTTCAATTTACATATATAGTGGGGCACTTGCCTTCACCTTCCTAAGATATTTTCTATTACACTTGGCACACACCATGAATTGGCATATGATATTTATTGTTTGGACTCCTATTCTTCTATTTTGCACCCTTTCCCCTTGGCCTTACTTGTCAAAATGAGTGCTTTCTTATATCAATATTTCAAAAAAAACTATTCAAAATATTCAAAGACTTTAAAATATTTAAAATGTTCAAAAAATGAAAAATAGGACCTATTCACAACTTGCTTTTCTGGTATATATAGTAGTTTGATATTATTTCTCATTAACATGGTGAGTTACATATCCATTTTTTATGCATATGATTTTCATGATATACATGAGTTGGAGTAGGATGTACATGTTATATATGAGACATGGGCATACATATGCATGACAGTGATCACACCCACATGAAACCTTTTTACATTAGAGACATGTCCATGTTGGGGGCATAGTGGCACATTTCTCAAGTTATATATTTATATGTTAGCCTATTGATCATATTTAGACTATTTATACATGACTTGCTCTTGTTCATAGTTTTAGAGTGTTATTTCCTCTCAATATCATGATTTGTTATACTAGATGATGAAATTGACTAATTAAATGGATTAACATTGTTTGATATATTCTTGCTTCTTGTAATTATTGTGACATTGCTTGATTATTGATGTGTTCTATACTACTTGTTCTATGTTTTTTGGGTACATTGATTGTGTCTTGTCATGTCTGTGTCAATTGTGTTAGAGGATCCTCTAGTCCATGTCATGGCCATGTCATTTTGTGTCATGTTAGATTTTGGTCATGTATTATATGTTGGTGTTTTTTTTAACATAAAGTGTGTGTATGTGATTTATTCATTGTGATATTGTGTGCATGTGTACATATATTTCTATGGGTAAAAATGATTACTATTATGTGTTAGATATCTTGATCACTATCATGTATATTTATATTTTGTATTATCAATTTCTATTGGAATTTATATGATTTATATCATGTGTTTGGTATGATTCTTATTACTATGTGTTTCATTGATATATATAGCTAAATTTGAAAATTATTTCTAAAAACATTATCATGATTATATCTTTTGTGTTATTAACAAAAAACTACCCTTGCATTTGATTACACAATTCATACGTGCTTGGAATAATCAAAATTCTTCTATGAAGGCATATTTTATCATGTTTATATATATACTTTACATGACTATACATTTTATATATAAAACATGATGCGCACAATTATTTCTTTTTAGATGAGTGATTTGGAGGATTCATCTCTCATATCAAAAGAGGGCATAGAATGGGCTTGTTTTAGAGATTCATGTCATGTCAGAGACAATATTTCACATTGTGACATGGATTATGTCATTTTGATGGGTCAAATTGAGCATATTGAGACATATTTACATAATTTTGAAGAAAAAATGAGACATTATATGATATTTTGAGATATATTCTGACATTTTACATCACCATTCTATTTTATATATTGAGGATTGGTGGGTAAAAATGGTATTACATGAGCACTTTTGGTTTATGTTTTTCTACAATAGTTGATCCTTTTTACATATGAACCTAATTTCAGGGTTCCACAAAAGGGTTATTTTGATACCCAGTGCAATGTGGTTGAGGCTACTACATTATTAACCTTATAACACCACCTTATCTAGTAGAAGTTTGGGAATTTACACTTCTCAACTCACAGTTTCGATAGTTATATCTCCTTGGGGCATGTTCACCACATAATGTTCTCTAATCAAGTTTAACAAGTGATAATTTGATTCACATACCATCAATTGTATGTGTTCTTTAGATTTTCATTTTCAAGTTTTTTAAATGATTCATATTATTTTAGATTTATTATTGTGAGAGGAGAATGATTTATACATGTTGTTTGCAGATTTCACATGGAGTCAATGATACATTCCAGATATACTTTTCAATACTAAGTGTCATTCAGATTAAGGTAAACCCACCTTTTACTGGTGTGGAACCCAGCCCAGGCACAATGGGAGGCCTAGGACTCCCCTAGAGAGATCCAAACAAGAACCAATAGAGATAGTAAGAACCATAAAAAGGCCCAACCTAAGCACACAAAAGAGACCAAAACATAAAAAAGAGAGGCCCAACCAAACAAAAATCCCTCACAAGAATCATAGAGGGGAAACAACCTAACACAAAAGGGACATAGTCCTACACCCCAAGATAGGTCACCATAAGGCCCAAAACAAACCAAAAAAGGAAAGGAGTACTAACATCCAAAAGTAACACCTAGTAAAAATAACTAATAAAGACACCAGAGATTGTTCAAACTAAAAATGTGTTGTAACTCATCTTGAATCCTAACTTCTAGAAACCATGAGGGTAATTAGAGTCTTCACGGTTGAGGGTAGAATTTGGATCTCCATGGGTCACCATGCATGAATTCTCAAGATGGCCAAATTTCTTACAGCTTGAAAAAATCTCTTTATCCCTATCAAACACTATTTTCTAGTTCCAAGATCCCAAGGTGGACCTCAGTCGAATGGAATTGGGAAAATTTTGGTTCATGGCCATAAGTATGCAGATTTTGGATGAGATAAACCTCTTGCAAGAGCATGTTATGGGGTCAATAGTCACAAGCGAACTAAATATTTCTGTAATGCTTTTTAGTATCTAGCATGTCCAGAATGTGGGAGGGAGATCATGGAGTTCCAACCACAAAGGAGATATATATGTTTTTAAATTCAAATGAGACCAGTTCAATCTCCAAGGTTGAAGCACGATAATTTCCCTACCCATCAACCATGGTCCATCATTATGGGAAATAATTTTAATACCTTCAATCCCTTTCCACTTTATTTTGTCTAATTCCCAACTACATCAATGTCATGCCTTACTCCTATAAATTTTACCACTAGGGAGTTATACTTTTCTTCAGCCTCTTCAAAGAACTTATCGAGAATGTACAAAATCATATTCATAAAAGAAGGTTTAATGATCGAGGGATTATAGTCACCTCTCATAGAGACATCTTCCATTCCTAATGTAGTGTCCAAAACTTTGAAGGGTTGGTTCTAACACAAAGGATTAATGACAACTAAAGTAGTCAGATAATGTTTTAATTTACTCCAGTGTGGGTAGAATAATGAATGTTCTATCCACCAAATTTGTTAGGAGGAAAATTTTATTCAACCATTCAAAATTAAAATGGGTATAAAATAGAAACAATGAATGCACCAACAACTTAGAATAATAACTCTCTTGGGAGCTAGAAAAAATCCCTATCTTAGTCGCCAAAAATCAATTAAAAATTCAAAACTACTCAGGAACCCTTCAAGTTCACAAATGAAAGTAATTTAAATAGAATAATTCATGAAGATTAGAGGAGCTTGGACTATCTCAGGATCCTTTGTGAGCCCTAAGATTTTCCTTTACTAGATTATAGTGGGGTTTCCTTATTGTTTTCCATTTTCCTTCCTCTTGTAGTGACCCTAAAAGTCACTTTTCTCCTTTGCTTTTTTAAATGTTTTACCTCAATCCAATTCACTTCCTCAGGTAAAGGGGTGCCCTTAATGCTTTCAAAAATGCTACTATCATTCTGGGGAATATTAATATTATTTATCAAGATCTGGCTAAGAGGTAAGCTTTGTTGATGAGGGATTTCATTCTTCATTTATGGCAAGGGAGTCATGAAGATCATCCCAAAAGGGCCTAGTGATGAATTTCCCATCAATAGGTCTTTAAAATTGTAAATTGGGGGATTAAAATAGGATCCAACTCCCTTGGAAAAAATTCTCTTACCTTTCTCTTCTAGGCTAAGGAGATATAAGGGATTTTTTGAAATTTAAACCATCAGTTTCAAGAACATTTTTTATGACCCTGGTGAAAGATTGGCCTCCTTAGCATTTCTTAAAATCTCATTGTCCCCATTGGGAGTATCCTATCCATTTTTTGATATCAAAGCTCGACCTTCAACATTAGATTTTTCCTTAATCTCTAAAGATATGAAGGATTATTCCTTGACTCAATTAGATTCTTAGCCACCCCCTTCTCCAACTTCTTGTTAAGGATAGGATAACAACTTTCATTGTGGCCTATTGAATCACATCCTTTGAAAATGACCTTCTCCCTTTCATAAATAAATTTTTAAGTCCATATCCAAAATTTATATTTAAGTTGGATACTTCTTAAAACTAGTTTGTTCATCTGGATATAGATGTTGAGCTTGGCTTCGACTAAAGTTCTTTTAAACTTAGTGACTAGGTCGATGGACATTGGTTGTCATATAACATGTACAATACCTAGAAAGAATTCCTCCTCCCATAACTCAAAAGTGAGTCCTGACAAAGTAACCCATAATGGAATTTCCATAAGACCATTATTGTTTAGATTCAACTAAGGCATCCATTTCCTAAGAGAAAGGAGATATTTCTCCAAATACCACGTTCCTCCTTTTAGAGCATTCTCACAACTTCCTAGTGAGGAGAAGCAAACCAGGAAGTATTTTTTTGTCATGGCTACCACTTTAATTTATCCCAAATGCTTCCACTTCCTTCCCACCCATTCTCTATAGGTATCAATGCTTGGCCTATATCCATAAAAGTGTGCTTATAGAGAGTTTTAAAGCAAGGCTTTAGTGCTTTTCATGATGGCATTTCAGATTTCCAAGATAACTTTGTGCTCTTTTCTAAAAGGTTTTAGATTATGACTAGTCGAGAGTATGGAATCCCTTAACCATAATAGAACATATGCCCAAGACCATTTGGGCTCATTTTACCATTCATTCTCAGATTTATTAACCCCATTACCATCTGAGATTCCACCTATAAACTATGGAATTTCAGAGGCTAAAACCATCTCCATTTTTGGTTCACATGTATTGAGGCACGAATGTTTTTACACTAAGTGTAATTATTTCATGTATGAAATTTATTTATTTGATCCTTTTAATTTAGCATTTTCAATATTAGATTAAAAAGGGGCATTCATAGACACATAAATTTTGTATTTGGCAATTTAGAAACATCAACTTTGACACAATTGGACAATGCACACATATTTGACTCTTGAGCACACTTTCCCTCTACTAGTATACATATCTATCATCTTAACCACATGTATATACTAGACATATTTATTCAATATCAGCTTAGTCTATATAGGAAGACATTTATAATCCTAGATAGACATTCTCCATACCTTCGTTTATTGTTTTACCCTTCTAGGACATTATTAGTAAACTTGGACAGTGTCAGTTACTCCAGGTGTCTCCCTCTGTCAACAGTGTCTAGAGACCCTCAACTTATTTTTTTCAAATTGAGAAGTCACCATTAGGTTGGTTTGGACAAGTTTCATGGGTTGGTCATAGCAAGAAATTAATGAATAGTTATATGTATGTATTAACACTAAGTTTATTATTCACTTGGTAATAGCTAGTAACACCTTGGACATCTCTCACTCTTTTGGAACATTATTCTAAAGGCACATACACATATCAAATCTTCAAGGAGCAGCCTTAGAGTAGTCCATAGAGCCAAATTTGAATACAAAAAGTCAAATTTGCATGTTTACAAGTATTAAAGATAAAAAGTATGGAATTACATTTTCTATTGTTCATAATTTTGCATATACATGCATAAGTGGGAGAATTACATACGGTTTAATCCCTCTTCAGAGATGTGGAGTGTCGAAAATGCTCAACAAATTTATGTAGAGTAGATGAAGTTAGTCTAACCTAAAATAATAACCCCTTTTTAATGGAATCTTATGGTCAATCAAGCACAATTAGGGTTTGGACAATATAATATAAAAAAAGTATTATCATGCAGGATTGAATAAGTGCACATACACAGAAAGAGATTGCAAGCATATGCATAGGTCCCCTATAAGTTATAGACCCCCACTGTATGCAAAGGCACTACCTATATAGCTTGATAGTTCTAGTTGATGTAGGCATTTAACTTTTTTGGCAATGTCCAGGAAGGATTTTATCCCCTATTTCATATTTGAAGAGTTGATGAAACACTTCCAAAGCATTTCCAAATCATGTGACCTCTCTTGTGAGCAGTAGATAATCAAAATCATTGAAGTACATCATACTTATCTTGTCATGTCAATGCTAAATCAAGTACTTGCAATATTTATTAGTGTGTTTTAATTCATATTATGGTACGTATTGCCATTTTTTTTGTTATATGAATTAGTGCATAGTTTTTCATTATTTTATATTGCTTAGTGTAAAATAATCAAAACATAAACTTTGGAAATATTCAAAAATTTAAAAACATTATTTTATGCATGATACATGTTTATGTATGTTATAATTTGTATTTATCCATGGTTTACACATATATTTTATTTTCTTAAGTGAGTGTTATCCAAATTCATATGTTATGTGATACTAGATCTCACAATATGCACCCACATCTGGTAAGGCAAATTTCATAAGTAATATTTGCTAGTTTTTCACTTTCACATTTAAAAGGAATAAGAAACTAAAAGAAATGGTCTAGGGTTAGATGATACCCGAATGAGGTCTGCGCACCGTTATCCAAACGACTGAAGGAACTCCTCTTTGGTTGTGGAGGATGACCCCTGTAGAAGAAAGAGACTCAAACACAGAGGTTGTTAGATAGCTAGAAAATGGACTGCCAAGCGAAAGCTTGGTCCTAGAAGTGCAAAGACTTCTTGGGGGGTGACAGCGCACTAATTGTTAAAAAGTAGAATATTGCCAAAAATAGAAATGACAAAGACTGAATAAAAAAATTGAAAGCAAATGCGTACATGTAAGCAGCAATCTATCTTCCACAGTCACCGACGTCGGTAGGTCAATATCGCCAACGTCGGTTAGTCTACTAACGTCGGTAGGGGAAATGGGCCTAGTGGCCGGTGTCGGTCAGGGTAATGGTCTTGGACAGGGTCTAGACGAGTTCTTGGTCGATAGAATGGTCTGCAAAATGGTCTGTGGTAGTCTGAGAGTTTGATGGTTTGTGCAGGGTAGAGAGTAAGGTCTGACGAAAGAGTCAGATAAGGGACAGGGTGTCAAAAAGAGTGAGAATGTGAAGAAGGCTTCTTAGCCTTCTCAGGGAGAGAGTCAGGTCTAGTCTGGTTGATAGTCGGGTCTGGTTGGTAATGTGGCTTAGAAGCAATAAACAGAAAATTGATTACAGAGACATTCTAAGCTACTAAAATGACATAAAAGAAGGATACTTACCTCTTGCCTGTTGAAGAAGCCCGGAGGTGCTTGAAATCTTTTTGCTGATGCAGAAGGCTCCCTACAAAGAGGTAGAGTGGTTGATGCAGAATACTTGTACCCTGTGGTGCTTGCTGTGTGTTTAGGAGAGAGGGAGAGAGAGGTCAAAGATTGGAAGGCTGACTGATTGGAAAGATGGAAAAAGATTTAAGATTGGCCGATTGAAAAATTAAAGATCGGATCCTGCATTCGGGGTCAAGAACGCAATTTTGAAGGTAACCGACGCTGGCAAAACCACTGACGTCGGCCGACTACTGACCGACGTCGGTGGCTGGAAGGCGGGTAGAAAGGCTAAAAATAATCTTTTGTCCATTTTTCAATCAGCCGAGGTCAACGGGTCGGGGTAAGAAATGGTCGAAGGTGGTTTAATAGGCATGGGGGATGAGTGGGATAAAGGAAATGGGGTCTAGGCATTTAAGACTTGGCATGGGGTAGTGGAGGGCATCTAAGGAAGGGTATCCTAGGAGGGGTGAGGTGTCAAGGAGAGAGAGAAGGAATTATTAATTTAAAATAGATAATCATTTTAAATTAATAAGACATAGGTTAGGCATGGTTAGAAGTTAGAAAGGGACCAAGGGGGGAGGACGACCAAGGAGTGGACACGATTTTGGTGTCTACATTTGCCCCTTTTTGTCTTATTGGTTATTCTTGACAAACTGCAAGACAAAAACAGGAGTTGGTTGCCCCAAGTGTGGGATAAGGTTGATTTTGTCCTGTTGGTTGTTCGAATGAACTACAAGACAAAAATAGGAGGTTGATTTCACTAGATGTGGGATTAGGTATTCCCCCTCAAAGCGGGAGTCGAGGGAAGGGAACCTGAAGTCGGGTGCCGATTTGACAGAGAGTGGATGAAAATGGTGAAGTTGGAGTGAGAACGTTGTAATAGTTGTGATTGCACGTATACCACTTCACGGGATGGTCAAGTCAAATTATCGCAAGTCAAGATCGAGGAGTGCCAAAATCAAAATAACTGAGCCCCAACATTAGTCGTAGCTGATTGGGTTATTCGATCCAAGCTGTAGCTCTAATGGTCATCGTGTTCCAAGTATCTCGGGCTCAAAAAGTGCTCCTAGAAACACGAAAAATGTCATAAGTAGTGTGGATCAACTTGCTCGCGATCCTATACTTGTGAGGGTCAAAATGGGGGTTACGGACAATTTTGCTAACCATTCATGAGGTAGCATACATGCAAAAACAACAAAGGCAACATTTGTCTTGGAAGTGGTCAGAGTCTGAGGAGATAGTCATGATCTCCAAGGTCGTTGGTCGAGGCAGGTCGAGATAAATAGCTGGTCGAATAAATGGATGGATGAAAGAATGTGGCCGAGCTAACCTCAGAAGACGTCGTGTGATCTGAGTGCTGCCTACATAGCCCTTGTGTGAAGGGCCTTAGGCCAATGTAGTTATCCCTAAAAGGGAGGAAGAGGGTCGAAGTTATGGATTGGTCTTGGTCGAGGTCAAGTCATGGTCAAAAGGAGGTTATGGTTTGTCCATCAGGTAGATGAACAAATGAGGGTGGCCGAGCTAACCCCAGAAAATGTCATGTCATCTGAGTGCTGCCTACATAGCCCCTGTGTGTAAGGGCCTCAGACCAATGTAGTTCAGGCTAAGAGGTAAAATGGTTGATGATTGGTTTGGTCATATGTTGAAATGATGAGGATAAGATGATGTTACAGCCTTTTCCATATTGTGTGATGGTGTATTCTGTAACATTGGTTGAGGGGTCTTTCATCCCTAGCAATTTTCCATATTGGTAATGGTGTATGCTAAAAAATGAATTGAGGTGATTTATGCTTCAGCAAGTAATGGTTTATGCTTAACATAAATTGTATGGTCGATAGTTTCCATGTGTATTGGTTTCCATAGAAACTATGTGAAATGGACTATGTGATGTGAGTGGTCTGAAAAAGATTTGGTTTGGTTTGGTTTGGTTGGCAAATGATTTGGTTGGATTTTTTGTGACCAAGATGTGAAAAAAGAGTGAAAGGCGAATTGTTCTTTCATTGACAAGGACCATAATGATAGCATAGATAGGGGTTGTTAGAATAAAAAGCCCCATTCAGGCATGGCGTCGTTGACCATTGGTGTGTTAGAGAAGTAATCAAATCACTTGACGTTAAGTGAGCTCGAAATTCCTTGAGTATGTTGGGGTGATAAGTAGGATTATGTGATATGAGAGGAAGGGGTAACCCTTTGCGGTAGGAATAACCTTACCCCTTTTTATAGGTGACCCAGAAAATGACTATAGGCATGTCCATGACTTGATAGCTTGTCGGTCATTTTTTTTTTTTTTTTGAGCAGACTGATCAATGCGGGAAGTCTACTTAGAGATGTCATTTTTCTTGGTGGTCATATATGTGACGTTGATCGATGCAGGAAGCTTCAGAAAGAGTGTTGTTTATAGCAAGATTTAGTCATAGCCATCCTTCGAGGGAGTGGTCTATATTTTTGCTTTATATGGTTTTGATATGACTTGGCCAAGCTGTCCTTCAAGGGAGCAGTCTAGTAAATACAGCAATTATGTAGCTGTCTTTCGAGGGATCAGTCTACATTTAGAGTTTTATGACCTTTTGATATGTTAGGTATCTCATTTTTGATATATTTTGTTGACTGAAGTTTAGACATGGACGAGCCTCTAGAGGTTTAAGGGTTCCCTTTTATTATGACAAAGCATTCATGCTTGACCAAAGGGGTGGATGAATGCTGGAAAAAAGGGGTCAAAAGGAATAGGAATGATGATGACAGGGAATTGTTCAAGGGATGAGCTCAAGTAAAACGTCAAGTGATTGATTACTCGACTAACATTAGAATGGTTGAAGATGCAAGGCATTAAAGGGCTCAAGTTCTGATAAGTCCCTGGTCCATACTTGTGCGTTTATGATGAGGTCTGAGTCAATTAGGAGCAAATTTGCCCCATTTGCCTCTTTCTAAATTGGTCACGTGTTGATTGATGCTAGATGTGAAGATGACTAAAAATTTGGTCGATGCTTGGTCAAGATGCTTGGTCGATGTTTGGTCGAGGCTTGGTTGATTGATGCTTGGTCGAGACTTGGTCAATGTCTGGTCGATGTCTGGTTGATGATTGGTTGAGGTTATGGTCGACGTGTGATTGATGTTTGGTCGATGGCTGGTCGAGGTTGGGTCGATGTCTGGTTGGTGAAGTTTGATGGTTGGTCAATGTCTAGTTGGGGTCTGGTCGATGTCTGGTCGAGGCTTGGTCGAGGTCTAAATAGTCAGTATAAGGTCGAATTCCCCCACTTGCTAGGGAGAATGTTTGACAGATTTAGGTTGAGAGGGCGAGATTCTGATCTGCCAAGTTGGAGGCAGGAATCTCAAAACCACAGATGATGACAGAGGCAATGGTTGGTAATGATTTGATGAAAGTGGCCAGAGGTTGGGGGTCATCAGGTTGGACCTCCATTGATTGCAAGGTTTTGATGATGTTGTGGAGAGCTTTGAATGAGATCATACAAAGACATCTTCACAGGGGTCGTGTGGTGAAGTTGTTTCACCACAGAGTCAAGGATTATCTTTGAGGATGATGGTTGAGATGTGCTCAAGACAGTAATCTTGGGCTTTGGTTGTGGTGAAGGCTTGATGGATGGGGATGTCCAAGGGATAGAAACGTGTCTTTTCCCTTTATCCTTTTGGGTCGGTGGGCCGGTGGTCACATTGACTGTGTTGATTTCGAATAAGGGGGTTAAAGGCGGTGGAGGGACCATAGTCTTGTGTGGAGATCCCGATTTAGGCGATGATGTTGGGGAGGCATGTGATGATGTCAGTGATTTGTCAAAAAGGTCAAGAGGGTTCCTGATGAAAGGGGTGTCCCTTTTTAGGTGTTGACGAGTGACAGCCTTAAGAGTGCAACAACGCTCAGTGTCATGTCTGGGTTTGCGGTGATAGTGACAAAATTTAGTGTTGTCGAACCAAGATGGTCTTGATCTGAGAGTTGATGAGTGTGAAGGTGAGGAGGTATGGGAAGCATGGGACGATGTTGAAGGTTTGTTGATAATATGGTCAAGAAGAAGGGTGTCTTTCTCTAAATATTGGTGAATGACAACCTTAAGGGCACAACAATGTTCAGTATCATGTCCCAGCGTGCGATGATATGCACAAACTTGAGTGTCGTCGAACCAAGGTGGTTTTGGTCTGAGGGATTGGTATGGTTTAAGAGGTGGAAGACTGATGCGACAAGACTGCAACAATTGTTGCAGTATCAAAGCATAAGAACCCGCTAATGGGTCTGCATGTTTTGTTGCAGTAAGGGTTGATGACTTTTGGTTTGTAGGAGTTGTAAGAGGCGTTGGTCGTACCATCTTCTTGTTTGGCAGTATAGCCACACGTGTAGATGACACTTTTGTGATGAGAGGCATTGGATGTGTTGGAGGAAATATATGTTTGATGGATTGAGAGAGTGATGGAGGCGATTTACCTCTGTGAGGTGTTGGATGTTTCGGAGGAGGCAGGTTTTTGATAGGTAAAGGTAATAATGGACGTGATTTGTTGTGGCAAGGTGTCGGAGTAGGAAGCACTCCTATTAAGGTGGACGGATGTGGGCCCAAAATGGAGGGCAATGATGAAGGTGGGGGAGGAATTCTCCGATGTGTCTTAGTGGTCTTCTTTGGTTTGGGGCGAGGGCCACTATTATATGAGGCAAGGTTTAAGTTGACCTTCACTTGTGGGTGAGTGAGGTTCGGCTTGGTGGTTGCTTGTGAGGGTTTGGACTTAGATGTGGATGGCTCTTCTCTCGATGGAGAAGGGATTGGAGATGTGGGCTCTTTAGGTGGAAAGAGCGTTGGAATAGTCATGGCTTCTGTGTGTGGTTGAGGAGTCGAAAACATATGATCGTCTATTGATGATAAGATGGATGAAGGTGAGACAGTCGGTGTCGGTGTGGTCAAAGCGTCCTCCAATATAAGAGAGGTCGATGGAGGACTAAGAGGAGAAGAAGATTCTTCTACCTATGGTGAACAAATAGGAGAAGATGGCTCTTCTACCTGTGACGGGGGGATAGGCTGACTAACTTCTTTAGTCTGTGAAAGAGGTTGGTTCAGGACGAAAGGAGAGACCGTGTTGACCGTGCATATATTATGCTCTTGGGAGCTATCGGCCATGGTCTGGACATTGTTTTGGCTAGGAGGATGGTTAGGAAAAGGTTGTCTGAAGATGTCTATGTTTTGATTGGGTGGGGCATTCGAGTTATCCAAAACAAGATCCCCCTTATCTATCATGTCTTGGACAATGTTCTTGAAGGTTCGACAGTTATTGATGTCATGGCCTTGGACATGGTGATAGTGACAGAAGTCGTTCTCCCTATACCAGGTAGGGAGATCTTTTGAAGGGTCGAATTGAGGTGGTCGGATTGGAGGGAGATTGAGGGCCCCCTACTTGACGAGTTTTTCCAACACGAAAGCGTATGATTCTCCAATTGGAGTGTAGTTACGTTGTATGTACCGTTGTTGGAATTATTTTGTGATGCTTTGAGATGTAGAAGGTTGAGATTGGTCAGTTGTTGTCAAAGATGGTGATCTAACGACCACAGTGTTGACCACTCCTTTGGACTTGGAGTGGGAAGAAGAAGGTCTAAAAGAAGAAGGGTCATCGGTTTTTGCGTTGGTATTACGCAATTTGACCCTGTTTTCTTCAATCGCACGGAGTTCAAGCTTTGGGCCATGGTGAAAGCTTCGTTGAAAGTGCAGAATGTTTGAACCCGCAAGGTGGATGAGATGTGCTTGACACATGCTCAAGAAAAGAGCTCGATGAGCTCAGGTTGAGGTAACGAGAAGGAGAGCTGGTTGATCAAGCCTCTCCAACGGGCGACGAAATCGACTATGGATTCGTCATCAAACTGCCTGATAGAGTAGAGGTTTGTGATATAGACCTTTTTGGTGATATTAATTGAGAAATGGTCAAGAAATAATTGGGCGAGTTGAGTGAATGAGAAGATAAAGTGACTGGTAAGAGAGTTGTACCAATCAAGGGCAGGGCCAAAAAGCGACATGGGGGATGTGCGTAGCAATAACACATCGTCATGTGCTATGAGATAACAAGCATGTTTGAATGCTCGTAGATGCTGATGAGGGTCTTCCTTACTCTAGAAGCGAGTAAACCTAGGAAGCTCCCACTGACTGGGATACGATCGGATTGGGACGAAGGGATGGATGGGTTCGTTACAAATTTGGTCATATGAAGAGACATTGCTTGAATCGGAAATGCAGGCCTCAAGACTAGATATTTTGTCCATCAGCATCTTGATGAGATCGGCTGACGGATTGGCAGATGGGGTGCCCCCTAGGTTGTAAGGCGCTTGGAAGGTGCTAGAAGAGGTGTATGACGTAGTCGGTTGCGCTTGTATAGGCACAACGTACGAGTAACTAGTCATTGGGATAGATGTGGAAGCCAGGGGCGGTTGTGTCATGAAGGTAGAAGGCATAAGTTGACTAGATACCGCCAAAGGTGGTTGCATGGTGGCATTGGCAAAAAGGGAGGTAGACACTCCTACATTTATAGGCACAAGAGTGTGTGGAGTCGAGACAATCAAGTTCTGGTATGATGTAGAACTTGGTTGAATTGTGTGTGGTTGAGGGGGTAATGAAACCCTTATGGATGTCGGTCCAAGAATAGATGGGGAGGACAAACTTTGTGTATTGGCCATAGTTGGGTTAATGGTTGAGGCAATAGTCTGAGTCATAAAAGGCTGGGTAGCGGATGGTGTTGATGTCATCGTCGCTTCACCCGAAAGGTCTCACATTTAGTTTCTTACGAGATAGTGTTGGAGAGCCTTGACGTTGTGGTCAAGGAGTCTCTCAAAGTTTGGGTCCCCTTCGAGGACAATGGATGGTTGAGTCAGGGTGGATAGGATAGGAGTCTATTCGATCTCTAAATGATACTCCATTAGAGGACTAGGCATAGATGGTGAAGGTGGGAGTGGTCGTTGCCTTGCGTGGCCAAGAAGAGTTATAGTTTGACTGCGTGTCAAAACCATTCAAGGCAAGAAGGGTCAGGTTGTAGAAACTGTGTTTTTCAGTCTCAGAAAACCAGAATGAGTGTTGGACAACAAGAAAGTTGGGTTTTAAGTTTGTTGTTTTGAGGAAAAAATTGGAAAGTGATCGACGTCGGTTGAAAAACTGATGTCGGTGAAATATATTGCCGATGTCGGTCAGATAACCGATGCCGGCGAAGAAAGGTGCCAAGGTGGAAAAATCGATGTCAATTATTGTGTTTTCCAGAAACTCAAAAAATTTAAAAGTTTTTGGAAAAAAAGAAGAAAACGTCCTCACTAGCTCAAAGAACCAGATAGGAATAGAAAAGAAGATAAAGACAAGCAGACCCTAAGCGTTAAATCCTAAGAATCAACTTTTAGAATCATGTTGGCTTATGCCTTAGAGTGTGTTTGGGAAGTTGGCTTGTAGAACGGGTCCTAAGAGAGGTAGTCTAAATTTGGTTTCGGGTTAGTTTCGATGCTCAAGAGTCTGTGTTAAGTTTTGTACGTGGCCTAGTGCTAAAGAGCAAGCTCCCCTCACTTCACGAGCCCAGTGATAAGCTGGTCTCGCTTAGCCAGTATATACTTCCCCTAGAGATTATCCTCTACCAGAGAACAGAGTGGGCTTTCCCCTTGGTAGTGAAGTCCAAGTGGGATTGTCGGGACGGGTAAGGTATCCGCTAGGTGATGAAATCCTAGTCGGACCTTGTCTCAGGTAAGTTTTGATGTTTGAGTTGTGCAAGTGGTTTGGTCGTGTAACATGAGTGTGCTATGATTTATTCATGATGTGATTTTAATTACTATATGTGTGGACTAAGTATGCATTCAAACAGAAATGAGATGCAATGTATTTTAAGCCCAAATCGAAATGTGAGTTCGGATGCAAACAAGTAAAGAAAAGGTTGAAGAGTATGAGTTGACTAGTCTAAGATGCAAGAAAGGAAAGAAAAAGAATGATTCTTTTTAACCTTTGCTGATAGTGTCTCTTGGAAGAGATAGGACAAAAGAGATGCAAAGAGAGACCTAATGCAACCTATATGAAAAAAAGAAAAGAACCCAAGGAAGACCCTAGGGTCCCACCGGGCATGCCAGAATGTTTCTATATGAGTTTTTCGCTTTCACATTCCAAAAGAATAAGAAACTAAAAGAAATGGTCTAGGGTTAGATGATACCCGGATGAGGTCTGCGCACCGTTATCCAGACGACTGAAGGAACTCCTCTTTGGTTATGGAGGATGACACCTGTAGAAAAAAGAGACTCAAACACAGAGGTTGTTAGATAGCTAGAAAGTGGACTGCCAAGCGAAAGCTTGGTCCTAGAAGTGCAAAGACTTCTTGGGGGGTGACAGCCCACTGATTGTTAAAAAACAAAATATTGCCAGAAACAGAAATGACAAAGACTGAATAAAAGAAATGAAAGCAAATGCATACTTGTAAGCAGCAATTTGTCTTCCACAGTTGCCGACGTCGGTAGGTTAATGTCACCGACGTCGGTTAGTCTATCAACGTCGATAAGGGCAATGGGCCTGGTGGCCGGTGTCAGTCAGAGCAATGGTCTTAGACAGGGTCTGGATGAGTTCTTGGTTGATAGAATGGTCTGTGGTAGTCTGAGAGTCTGATGGTTTGTGTAGGGTAAAGAGTAAGGTCTGAGGAAAGAGTTAGATAAGGGATAGGATGTCAAAAAGAGTGAGAATGTGAAGAAGGCTTCTTAGCCTTCTTAGGGAGAGAGTCAGGTCTGGTCTGGTTGATAGCCGAGTCTAGTTGGTAATGTGGCTTAGAAGCAATAAATAGAAAACTGATTATAGAGACATTCTAAGCTACTGAAATGACATAAAAGAAGGATACTTACCTCTTGCCTGTTGAAGAAGCCCGGAGGTGCTTGAAATTCTGTTGCTGATGCAGAAGGCTCCCTACAAAGAGGTAGAGTGGCTGATGCAGAATACTTGTACCCTATGGTGCTTGCTATGTGTTTAGGAGAGAGGAAGAGAGAGGTCGAAGATTGGAAGGCTGGCTGATTGGAAAGATGGAAAAAGATTCAAGATTGGTCGATTGAAAAATTGAAGATCGAATCCTGCATTCGGGGTCGAGAACGTAGTTTTGAAGGTAATCGATGCTGGCAAAACTGCCGACGTCGGCCGACTACTGACTGACGTCGGCAGTTGGAAGGCAGGCAGAAAGGCTAAAAATATCCTTTTGTCCATTTTTTCATTAGCCGAGGTCAGCGGGTCAAGGTAAGAAATGGTCGAAGGTGGTTTAATAGGCGTGGGGATTGAGTGGGATAAAGGAAATGGGGTCTAGGCGTTTAAGACTTGGCATGGGGTAGTGGAGGGCATCCAAGGAAGGGTATCATAGGAGGGGTGAGGTGTCAAGGAGAGAGAGAAGGAATTATTAATTTAAAATAGATAATCATTTTAAATTAATAAGACATAGGTTAGGCATGGTTAGAAGTTAGAAAGGGACCAAGGGGGGAGGACGACCAAGGAGTGGACACGATTTCGGTGTCTACAATATGAATTAGTGCATAGTTTTTCATTATTTTATATTGCTTAGTGTAAAATAATCAAAACATAAACTTTGGAAATATTCAAAAATTTAAAAACATTATTTTATGCATGATACATGTTTATGTATGCTATAATTTGTATTTATCCATGGTTTACACATATATTTTATTTTCTTAAGTGAGTGTTATCCAAATTCATATGTTATGTGATACTAGATCTCACAATATGCACCCACATCTGGTAGGGCAAATTTCATAAGTAATATTTGCTAGTTTGGGGGCATTGTTGGGTTTTTCTTTCAACTTTTCCCTAGGGCACTGAAGTGTCAACTTCCCAAAAAGCTAATGCACTAGAATTTCATGCAAGACTAAGCTCATGTGCATTCACTCGGAGCATATAATAAAAAATTGGTTCCCATGGGTTATGTTGTGCAATAATACACTTGTCATATATTGATGCTTGTTCATATATCTTAATTACTGACTAAATAAAAAAAGAAATACATAATTGTGGACCTTGTTTTAATTACATAAACAAACATGATTATTAAGATAACCAACATGAGATTCAAAGTATGTATTACACAAGTTCAGATAATGTAGGTTCTATTCATTACAGTCAAATACAAACCACAAGTTATATGATAAACATACTGATAACTCAATGTTGTAAATTAACTAACAAACATAGTGTAACATCAGAAATAAAGTAACTTCCATGATTTTACTATTACCAAAATCAATCATTACATAATACTAATGTTTAATAGCCAAAATAATCTATACATAGGGGTATTTATACTTGGTTTTTCTCGACCAAGTTGTTACATTAATTATGACATTTTTAGTGACTAGCCAATGATCTCCAGTAGACTGAGACTCATGGCAATCATTTACTTATTTCTCCCTCCTAAGGAATCAAGCCTTTGCACCCCTATATTCTAATTTGGTGTTGGATCCTTGTTTCTAAATGTCTTCTTTCGTGTGGGCTGGCGTGAAACTTGTGTATGATTGAAGTTTGTTATGTCCTTGAGAATCGCTCCTTAATTATTTCTAACTTATTTCTCATTCCCTAAGACTTTCGTTGATGTACTGAATCCTCCATTATTGAGGCTTCCATTTGTTATGCCTCTTCTTTTACTGGGTCTTCTTGCATCATGGTATTTCATTGCATTGTCTTCTACACCATGGTCTTCCCACACTATGCTCGTTCTATGCCATGGTTGTTCTGTGCCATAAGCCAAAATACTTGGTCAAAATTAGGGGTATAACATCCCTGCACACTATGCTCTTAGACATCCCAAACTAAGCACTAGTCTCAGCCTCAACTAAAAATTTAGGGCCAATATGTTCAATATGGTTTTTGACACCTTTCCAATGTGATAAGGTTTCGATAATCTTTGTTATTGTTTCCTTGATTGTTGCTTTCAACTTTTAGTCTCTTCAAGTTGATTGGGAGACTCACATGCCTTATTTGATCAATTATTCTAGGGATGTGGAAGCATCCTTTTAGACATATTCAAGGGTGGTGACTTCATTCACAACATGTCCTCGGAGTGTTGCAAAGCTGGAATTTATTTTTTGTTGATACACATTTATTATTTCTTCCATATTTTCAACATCTTTAAATGCCTTAGCATGATTACTGTGGCCTTTTATTAGTAGGGTGACATCTGTCAATTATTGTCATTAAAACTCTTCTACCTAGAGTTGAGCTTCTAAAATTTTATTGGGTCATGCCAGCTTCTCAAAAACCCCATCCAAGATGGTGATCACCTCCCCAACCTATTGTAAGGTGTGCCTACATAATTTCACTACTTTGGCGAACTATCTAGCTACCCATAATGTTTCATTTCTTGGCACGGGCTGCTCTTTCCACTACTTTAATAGGAGATCCACAAGGGTCTCCAACTTATCAATAACCTCTCTCTAAAGGTACCCCATCTTCCAATGCTAGTTCCTGGCCTAGAATAGACTTACATAAATTTAAAGTTTTAACATTCACTGTTGTGGTGATTTTCAACTAGTGTTTCAACATAACCACTTCCTCTTCAAGTTTATTTCAAGCAATAACTTCTTTATTGTACATCTCTATCACCTTGTCATATTTTTTTTCCATGCAAGGTGCATCGGAATCCGAAAGCACATTTTGTCATGCTACTTCAAAGGCCATTTTCAAAAATGCAACATTGTTTTGTAGAGGAAATTTTTTTTGGGGATCCCAAATAGGAGTGGGAAACGATGTTACTTCTGAATCTAATACTAGGCTATTAGGGGTATTTTAAAATGACATTCCTAATTGTACATGTCTAATAAAAATGACATGTGATGCATGGTATCTATAGTGTCATCCTCCAGATAAAAATGGTAATATAAATACAACTTGTCATGAATGTTTATCTAGTATTGGGTACATAAGTTGGTGGTTGCATCGACCATAGGTGGTTGGACTATGGAGTCAGAAGGTTGTTTCCCTTTGATGGGATATCATTCAAGAATATCAACATCTATGTCATGTTTTAAGGAAGTGTTGTTGATATCTATGCCACTTAATTCTTCTGCTTCAAAACCATCCCTCTCTTTGCCAAATGGATTTTTAATGTTAACTACACCTCTTCAAGGGTGGTCTCCTCCTCTTGCATCAGGGAGGGTGTTTTTTATGAGTCTTACTCTTCTTGTTCTTTGGCTATCCCACTAATTCTTGGTAATTCCTCAATCTCTTTCATGTTAGCATCCTTAGGCTCTTCTTATTCTAATGGAGTGGTTTGTGTTGATGGCATTGAGCCTTTTGATTATCTTACCAATGGATCTCATATAGGAGAATCCCTTGGTCGTGATGCCCTTGGTGGGGATCCCTTTGGTGGTAAAACCCTTAATGGTGGTGCATGGGTAGGCCTTTGCCTTTTTGGTGGTTTTGGTCGTGAACTTATGCTGGCATCATGTCTAGTACCCTTCTTTTTGTCAAGTGGTGGCACTAGAGGAAGATTTTCTCTCTCATGCTCTGCACTTCCTGAAGCTTTATTCTTAGGTCTCAAAATATAAAACATATTATGAATTGAATGCCTAACCATGGTTGGGTGAACCTTGATGTCAGTTTTATCTGTCTCATGCTTAACTCTGTATGGTTTCTTGCCAAGATATTTATACATTTTTTGAAGAGTGTGAATCTCTGAGTCAATTCATTTTTTTTCAAGGGTAAGGGGTTGCACATTATATATGTAGTTGAGTATGTTGATGAAGTACCACAATGTGAAATCATAGGGAAACTTTAACAAAGTAGAGAGTTCTTTAGAGAAGGCCATCTTGATACATGCTAGAGAAAAATGTTGCTTGACTAAAAATTTGCCTTGCTTGCCAACCTAGATGGGTAAGTCATTTGGAATGTGTCATTTGTTTCCAAAATATTCCTTCATACCATCATACCATGACTTCATTTTGAGCTTAACATTTGGAGTGATATAACTATAGCGTGTGAATGCCTTGTAGCACATTGTAGGGGACTTGTTCTTAGGTGAGTATAACCACTTCAGTACTCCAAAGGTGTAATCAGGTACACCAATTTCATCAAACACCATTAACAAAATGAATGTATGCCATGGGAACCTATGACTAGGTGTTTGGTGGGTCCTCTCTACATCTATTACAATTTTATTAGCAAAATACATTGCCTAGTTATACTTTATCCCCTCGGTTACCTAGTGAGTGACATATAGGTGGGCTATGTCCACCTCCTTCCATCGATCACTACTGCCAACTATGGTCATAATGATGCATGTTGCCACCCAAAGGGTAGGGTATTGTAAGTTATTAATATGCATAACATGGCCTTGCTTCTAATATTCTAGCATCATGGTAGTCTTCTTGATTTCCTCTTTGTCTTCCAAATCAAATTCAAGGTCTGTGCTAAAGCATTACAACCCTAAAACTCTGATGATTCTTTCAGATGTTATTTTTTTTGGTACCCAACAAAATAAATATAGTCATCATGGATGCGTGAAAGCAAGAATTTGATTGCCTCTACTAGTTTTCCAAAATAAGGGAGGTTAAAAAGCTAAAAGATCCCTGTAGAGTCCAAGGCATTAAAGATTTTCAAATCGTAAACAAATTCACTCCTAGTGTTTTGGTGCTCAACCCACTAATCATTTTAAAGCTCTACCTTGCTTCCAAATTGGTAGCAGTTATAGTCAAAAATAGTACAAATGGGCAAATTTGATACCCAGTTCTCCACATGTAGTACCATTTTTAGATATTGCATCTCCTCTATTAGCAAAGGTGGATGTGGAGGCACTTGGAATTTCTTCTTAGTTTAGTGTGCCATCCCTATTCTTTTTCCTTTTGCATGCTCTCTCTCTATTGGATTGATTCATTGGGCCTTTTTCTTAAGTTGAATCACCCTTCATGGAACCCTTAGGTTGAGGTATGTCCATACAATATTCCCAAAAGAATATGTGTTTTTTGTAGAAGTGTCTCAGCTCTCCTACGTCAATACTCATTGATGGTGGACACTGACCTCTACAACCTAGAATCTAAAATTTTACTCTACATTCTTTCAATTTAGTATCTATCGCTAGAGCATTCAGAGAAGACCCCTCCTAATGATCAATGAACGAGGAATCACCTGAACTCAATTGTTCACTCTTTAACTCTTTAAAATCACATTCGAAGCAAAGGTAAAGTTTAGAATGAGCCCCCAAATATCCTTTTATAGTTTTGAGGGGGTAACTTGCATTTACTACCCCCTCTCTTTGACCATCACTTCTCATAATCAATGTGATTAATGATCTCCTTTCTTTGACTATCACTTCTCACCATAAATACGATTAACGGTATTATCATGACATGATTTTGGCATACTTTTCATAACCACTACCTCTTTATATTAATGGAACATCTTGTCCTACACTTTTATTAAAGTGCATGATGGCTATAAAACCCTTGAATATTAAAACTATTGGTAGAAATCTCTATCCTTGGACCCCTTTGCTTATGTGTGTATCCCTATGGACCATTTCCCAACACATATAACACCCCTTACCCCACACTAAATGTGCATCATGGTCATCCACAAAAGCATAAGTACTAAGTTATAAAAATAAAGTAAATAATAGAAAGGGTTGTGTAACTAAGGCAACACTTTATTGAAAATAAAAAATACTAAACTAATGGCATACACCTTATTGATACAATTGAAAATAAATTAAATCATAAAAATAAGGTAGTAGTTGGCTACCATTGTAATGACCAAGAAAAAATTGGTCATCCAATCTTTTTAATCGACATGCATTGGTAAGATGAATACTATGAACAATAAAAGGACCGTCTTAGTGAACACAGGTCTTCCCAGAGTGGCATGCAAACTTGGAGTCATAGAGTAAGACTTGCATTCCTAAGGTAAATGTCTTATGTTTGAGGTGGTGATCATGTCATGCCTTCTATTTGCACTTCTTCACATCTTGACTCCAATGAGTGAGGAAACATGCTTCATCCAATCATAACAAGGCATCCAAATGTGCTTTCAATGATGGTTCATCATCTAATTGTCCAACATGTATAATGCAAAGATAAGGAACTAAGAATTCAACTAAAAGAATTCCTTCAGTTCTAAAAACTAGATTAAAGGGTGTACTTTTGTTGAGGTGGTTGTAAGTTGTCAGTAAGCCCACATAACTGTAAACCCCTGATCATCCCAGTCAGTACGTCCAATATTAAAAAATTTTGTAAGTATTATGCCCAATATTTTATTGAATGCTTCAACAATGTCATTTGCCTAAGGATGATATGGTGTTGTCTTATGATAGGAAATCATAATTTTGGTGAGTAATACATGGATAGTCTCATTGAGAAAGTGTGTACCATCATCACCAGTAAAACGTAATGGGCATATAAATTTTTTTATAATATGTTCCCATATGAAGCATGCAGAAGTTGTTGCAGTACAATCCCATGTTGGTGCAGCCTAAGCCCAACATTTGAGATAATCAGTTATTGTGATGATATAGTGGGAACCTATACATCATCCAACTAGGTTGATGGAGCCAATAAAATTAATGGCCCATTCCTCAAATGGTTCCTATGATAGAATAAGATGTAATGGCATGGCATCCCAATGATTTGGTTTTCCCATATGCTAATAGATATCACATTATCGGACATGTAACTTGGCATCTTGGAAAAGTGTAGGCCACCGTAGACCAACTAATAAACCTTTGTGCACAATAGCCTCACTGACATATTGTCCCCCAATAATTTATTTATGAAATTAATGGATTAATTTAGGATGCTCATGTTTAATGACATAGCGTCGAAGGATTTCATCTCATCCAAACTTTTATAGGTCCCCTCCAATGAGTTAGAATGGTGCAATGTAGATAGCTAGTTGTTTATTAGCCTATAGACTCAAATGATCTGGAACTATGGCAATATTTAATAAGGCTACTATATCTTCTAGCTCCTTAGGAATATGTGAAATGTGAAATAATTATACATCTATTAATTCATCCTTAATGGCTCATGCTAGCTCATCGAAATCAATTCTAGAGAGATGGTCAAGACCACAATTGGTCTTACCTGGTTTGACCATGATAGAGAATTAGAATTCTTGGAATAACATAGTCTAATGGCAGATGTGACCATGTAACACAAGTTTATTAACTAGATATTTCAAGGCTTCATGGTCTGTATAGAAAAAAAAAGGAGTCATTGATAGATATTGTCAAAACTTTTGTAAATCATAAACTATGGAAAGTGTTTCATGCCCCATTGTGGTATAATTTATCTCAGTTGGAATAAGCATTCTACTTTCAAAGTAGATAGGGTGATCAAGGTGACCCTCTATAGGATGCACAAGTATCACACCAATGATGATACCAAAAGCATCAACATGGGCATGAAATAATTTATTCCAATTAGGGAACTGGAGAATCAATGTAGTGATGATCTTATCTTTCAAGGCCTCAAAAGATTCTTGGCATGAATGGGTCTAAATGAAGTGTTCATTATGTTTTAAGAGTTTCTCTAATGACACTATAATCCTTACATAATCTTAGATGAATTTTTTATACTACCCAATATGACCTAGAAAGGCACGAACCACTCGCTAGGACATTGGCACTCGCAGACAAAGGATGATGAAAAGCTTAGCGGGGTCCATCGAAATTCCATCTCAACATATAATGTGACCAAGGAGAACACCAAAAGGTGTAGTAAAAATACATTTCTTTAATTTGAGTAATATTTGAAGCATTCAGCAACCCTCAAGCATTAGCCTGAGATTAGAACAATGGTCTTTCACCAAGTTATATACTGTCTAATAATCCAAATAAACTTGAAGGAATTTATGGATGAAGTCTTTAAAGGCCTCAATAACTATTCGAGAGAATATAGTAGGTGCATTCTTTAACCCAAATAACATGATGGTATATACCAAATAACCCCACTTAGTAGTAAATGTAGTCTTGGGTCGATCCTCTTCTACGATCTGGACTTGATGGTGCCCATAAAATCCATTTGTGAAGGTGTAAATTTCACACCCATTGATACCTTCAAGGATTTCTTCAGTGAAAGGCATCAGAAAGGGATCAGATATAATGCATTAAGTATTTGATAATCAACACAAATTTTGATGCACCCATATTTCTTTATGCTTATGACCATGGGGTTTACCCATTTAGACTCATCAATTGGAATTATAACTCCATCATGCAACATACTATCAATTTCCTCTTTCACTCATGTACGTAAATTTGGATTCATTCTATATGGTTGTTTCTTGATTGGGCAAGCACCTTCAACCAAATTAATATGAATTTTTCTTAAGGATATGTGAACACCTTTTATTTCACTATAATTATTGGGGAAAACATCTTAGTACTCTTTTAGCAACTCAAACACTTTAGAAATCTTAGTATCAAACCAATAGTTACCCACAATAACTATCTTTGATGCTTCCTCTATGCCAATGTTGCGTTAGATGGTTTGAAGTGGTTCCAAGTACATATGGTTTGTATTAGGAACAAAATTATGAATATTTTGAGCACTACATTTCATGGGGACATCCAAATGATTTATCAATGGGTCAGGCGTTCAGACCCTTCACCTTCATCGACATAGAACACTAATTTTTGCTTTCTTTTGAGAATTTATTCACGATGTGCCTAATAGAGGACAAGTTCTTGTGCAAGGGTAGATTACTCAATTGGATCATTAAAATTGACCAAGCCTCCTTTTGTTACACCATGTATGTGTCATAGTCAGTCCATAATAGGACTAGGGTCACCAACAACTGCTTGATGCATTGCTTGCAGTACGAGGCACAAATCCATCCTTGGGTATGTATAAGACAACACCAACACCATGTTATTTTAATGCCACAAATGAGCACCTAAATATCAAAGATTTTATGTTTCCATAGTCCATAAAATAACAAGTAATCTTTTTTGGAAAAACTATGTGTGGTTTTGAAAACCATGCACAGTTTTTCCAAAAAAGAGTACTTGTTACCTAAATGTCATTCTTCATGAACATGCCATGCTCTAGCCTAAGTGTGTAAAGTTATGTAAAATACATGTACCCATAGGTACTTTGGCAAGAAATATTCTTCAACCAACCACATTATTTCATAGGCTTCTAGGTGTGGTTATGGTGCTCAAACTCCACTATAACTGATTATACCTCAAACACAATTGTCATGATAAAATTGATGATGTAAGGTAGAATATACTTGGTCCCAATAAAGGAGACACTAATTATGATTTCTCCACCATCTTGTTGTCATGCCATGAGATAGGTAAACTAGTGGATTCATATGATCAATATCAGATTCATAGAAGGCTTTGAGTCACTGGATGAAGTTGTGGACTTCCATTTGCTCGTGAAAACATGGAGCTTCATCGAGACTTTCGAGCGGTGTAGCCATAATTGATCTTTGCACGACTTGTCTGATAATAAGATGAAAAAAATTATGAAATTTGTGGTACTAGCATGGAATATCCTCATAACTGTCAATAGCACCACACACTCTCTCAGTAAAGTTGTAGTCACCTTAGACCCAATAATTACAAGCATTACTTGTAGTATCAGAAAGGGATTGTGTGTCCATCCATTAAAGGATACCATCAAAAATAAGATCATGATGATCACCACCTCTAGCTATGATATGGTAGATGTGATTGATATACTCATTCGTGTTAACAAGTTCTACATATATAGGCCCATTTACTTGGTCTAATGAGATGATGACTCACTAGTCAGTATTTTCAAAATGGATATATCATTTGTTGAATTTTAAATCAACATATTTTGCATATCACTAAGGATAACCCAATAGGGATGGAAGTCATCAACTTTAGCCAATTTTATAATTTAAAAGTCAGCCATGAAAGGTATTGTTGGCCTTTTTTGGCCCACATACTAAGGCTCTTGCATTTTTTTGAAGGGAACTTCCAAAGGGAAAATGGTTATTTTCAAAGTTACAAAAGATATATTTTCTCAGAGAAAATGGGACCCTTTTTAATTTTTTTGAAGGACTATTTCAAAGAGGCCAAAGGCATTTTCAAATTCCAGTGGTCCCTTCAAAGGAATCTGAAAGGTACTTTTCCTTTGCAATGGACCTTTTCAACTTTTTTGAAAGGTACCTTTCCTTCGCAAAGGGCCAAAACATTTTTTCTAAAAGATCATTTTCACAAAGTTGGAGGGGGTATTTCTAATTTTTTAAAGGGGTCTTCTTTCTAAAAGGTCCAAACAGATAAGCTAAAGGGTGCTTTTCAATTCTTCCAAAAGGTGCTTTTCATTTTTTTGAATGGCTTTTATCAAAATTTTAAAGGATAAAAAAGGGGGTCACTTTCAAGAAAGCTGAAGGGTACCTCCCTTTCAGAAAGGGGTATTTTCATAAAATCTAAAGACATGAATTCCTTCAGACAAATTATCCATAGGAAGGGTCTAATCAAATTTTTTGAAGATAATCACTAAATAAATTATCCAAAGGAATTGATGATGAGCCCACAAACGTCAAAATTTGAACCCCTGCAAGTAGCTGTTGTCATTTAAAAAGATCAAAAGAAGCTATGTAATCTATAGATGTGTATCAACATAAATGGATATAGGAAAACCAATGTCCTTAGATTGGTTTTCCATCTATAAAAAAGATTTGGCCCAGGTTTCAAAGCTGGTGTTACTATATACAATTAATGGAGAGGTTCTCGTCCTTTGATATGGTCATCATCTTCGACAAACAGTTACTCAATTCAAAGGCAGCATGACTCAGTCTAGATTCAAAGTTAGGGGGATTTTGTCCTTATATGTGTAAGACAAGTGAAGGATGGCATGGAAGTGAAAGATGAAGATCAAGGGATTAGAAAGGTAGCTCAAGCATTAAAGACGTTCCTAGACTTTTCATTTTTAGTGGATCATGACATCATCATCCTCAACAAGTTCTTGTCTTCTAGTATGTTTCTCAACCAATTAGAGGGCTTGAATACTATTAGAACTAATGGTGGTTAATTTGTTGAAGAACGATTAATTCTAATTAACCCAAATGTGGGTGAGAATTCATAGAGGGTGGTTGGATCTCATTTATTACATTATGTTTGCTTTCCTCTTCTCTTTTTCTTCTTATTTTTTTTCATATATCTCTGTTGGCTCCCCCATAAAAAACATGTCCTCATTTGGCAAGGAGAAACCCTATCAAAATTTGTATGAAAGACCTTTTGAAGCAATAAAGATTAATTTTTACCCATCTCTTGTCTGAAAATTATGTTTAGCAAGCTTGTGCATGATGGCCTTGTGAAGAAGTGTTCTTCCATGTCCATTGTCCTTTTTTCTTGCATATTTTTAGGTGTTTTCAAGTTAGTTGTAGGTCTGATCTTGAGCTCTTTCCACTATTAATGGATGTTTTGTGTGGATTTTGAAATTTATCTTTGCTTCATGCATGGTTTAGTGAGCCTAGTTTATGAAACACTTATGTAAATTAATTGGTTGTGAGGTTGTGTGAGAAAGAATTATGTTATGCTAAATTAGTGTTTATTTCATGCTTATGTGGATCACTCTCTATTTGGTGCATCACCTCCCTTAGCTCAGATTTCATTTTTATGTTATCTTTCTCTCCCTTTTCCTTGGTCAATAATAGGTTTTAGTGAGTGAGAACAAGATAAAGTGAAGCATCTAAGGAGCTAGCCTCATTAAAAAGCCTAGAGGTTCAACCTCACTATAGTATACCCAAAGCCTGAGGTTGTCCCAATGCTTGTAGCTAGGAGTGAGAGATCTTGAGAAACTCTACCACAAATGGTGCAATTCTACACTACAACAGTTTTTGGCATGCTTGGTGGGATGACTTTCAAAGAATATTGGTCAAGTTTGATGCTATTTTGATCAATTTATAGTGGTTGTAGCTTTCATCTTTCAGTATCTGGGGACTCTAAAGAACACTCAGCAATCTAGTGGTAGAATAGTAACTATCTTTCATGTCAAAGGTGACTACAAGATTATCTTATAGAGGTATTTCTTTTGAATTTGTTGAATTACCTTTAAACTCAGAAAGAAGGTTAAGGTTCTCCTATACTCACACATACGTAGGAAACTATTTTCCTAAACTAGTTGTGAGGTATACCTACATAAGAAGATCCTTATTAATCCCTCTTGCTACCATGATTCCCCAAAGAGCTTTTATAGGTTTCAGCAGCCAAAGTCCTTTGATTTTATCACAATATGATCCTATACCAGTATCAACCCTCAAAAGCATCCCATATTTCAAAATATACCAAGCCATAACTCCTACTAAACACATCACAGATATAGCCAAATTCTACAATATCCATAATGTCATAGTAGAAAATATAGCTATCAGACTATTGGATGTATCCTTTAAGGGAAAGGCTTTAGATTGGTATAGAGGTTTAACTCCTAACTCTATTCAATCATGGGATCAACTGGGAATAGCCTTATGTAAGAGATTTGTAGACAAGAGTGATCATTTGTCACTAGCAGAATAGTTGACCACAATCAAGAGAGTCCTCATGAAGTTATGCAAGACTTCAACACAAGATTCAAAAAAGCTTGGGATATAATTCCAGCTACTGTTAGACCATCCCCTAACTTTGCATTCTTATACTATTTGAAGGCTCTAAATAATGACATAGCAGTAATGATCCAATCCATGGGAGGAGATATATTACCAGACGCTTATGAGGTGGCTATCAAAATTCAAAATTATGTAGTTTAGGCTAACAAGCTTACTCTTAGGCCCCCAATGCCTCTTTTCCTTGAGATTAGACCACCTTCTGCAGCTATTACCCCACTTGATGTTATTGTTTCAACTCCAAAAATTGCTGCTATACCTTCACCTAAGCAAGAAAAGGCCTCCACTAGCAGATCGAGTGATTCCCAAGAGCAAAAAAACTACCTAAAACTTTAAATCATGTTCCAATCCTTAACAAATGATTGGAAATTTCCAAGGATAGTTCAATAAACCTTATCAAGCTCCATATCAACCTCAAATATAGTCTTATCAAGCAAATAGGCCACCTTATAAAGGAAATTTCCAAGGACAAGGTCAAGGATAGGGGCAACCTAACTATGCTAGATAAAGCAACTATAATCCTTATGTTGCAGGCTCTTCCAATTCTTTGGTTCCTATTCAAAACAATATGGCTTAAGAGGCTGAAGGGACAATGCCTTGGAATCAATCTTTTGGGCTATCCATTATCCCAACTAATGGTTATAACTAGGCATTCAATGACCAATTGTAGCAAGCTATTGATTATAGATACAATCAAGCTCTTATGGCTCAAAACATAGAGATCCCCATGATGACAAAGCCATAGTAGTCTCCACAAGAATAAGGATCGAACCAGGTACCAAAATAATCAGATGCTAAAATGGTCATCAGTGAGCAAGAAGAGTGTTATGCATCCAATCAACAGGCCAGATGCAGTCAAGCTCATGTCCCAGTGGAAGCAAATACAAGATTTAAAAGAAGGAATATGGGTGCCAATAGGGAGCATTTAAGGAACCTCCTACCACCACTCCATTATCAAAACTTGATGAGCCTGCTGTCACTCTAAAGGTCTCGATACTTCCACAAAGCTCATAGATTCAACAAATAACAGTAGCGGCTCCTAAAGCACAAGCAAAGGGTAGTATTACACCAATCAACACTGTTAAACAAATGAAAAATTCCAATGTGAATGTGTCGATGTGGGACATGCTTTCCATTCCTGATCAAGAGGACATCCTTCAAAAAGGTTTATTCAAGATAAGTGTTACAACAAGTGCAGGTAAATAACCAAACAAAGAAACTGAGGTCTTCACCAATGCAACCCAAAGTCCTTTGGGAGAAGGATCAAGTAAGGTAGTCAAACCTCCTCCCTTCTATATTTCATTAATCATTGGTGATTCCTTGGTACATAATTTCTTGGTAGATAGTGGAGCTAGTACTTTGGTAATATCGAATTCCATAGCTAATCACCTGAACCTCAAATATGATATGCATACCAAGGGAGTTCTACAGCTTGATGTTTCTTCCACAAAGCCATATAATATCATCTAGGATTTGAATATGACCCTACATGCTTGTCTTAGTGTCTCAATGGCTCAAGATGTGTTGATTCTTGATGTAACTCCTTGCTTTGCATTATGCCTATCTAGAGAATTCACATTAAAAATTAGGGGTTATCTAGTAGCAAATTAGTCCTGCATGGCATTCAAAACAAGGTATGGGACTAAAGTATCAATCAAGGCTGAGCCCAAGGCACAATTTCACATTAAGCCTCATCATCCAGATAGCATAAACATCAATTTTACTATCATTAATGAGGATAAATTTATAATTGGTCAAGAACTGAATACTTATCTTGAGGAGATTCTAGACTTGTTCTTGGATGAGCTATGTGGGGATAATCAATTTATCAACCCTTTAGAAGGTGTTGAAGAAAGAGACATGGGTGTCTTTTTGCTACACGAAGAAAATCAACTCATGCCTTCCCTCATTGGACCTAAAGAAGACCTCAATGGTATGTGGAAGTTGTTCTTTGATGGTTCAAGGAGCAAAAATGGAGTACGTGCAGGGGCAATGTTGGTTTTTCCTTTAGGTGATAAGTATTTATCTTCCTATAGGTTCCATTTCAGTTGTTCTTCTAATGTGATAGAATATGAAGGCTTTATATGTGGTCTCTGATGGGCCAATAAAAGAGGAATCAAAATGTTGCAAGCATATGGAGACAGTGAGCTTATAGTAAACTAGGTCAGAGGCTTGAACATTGCAAAGAATCTTTTGATGAGGTCTTACAAAAATTGAGTGTGGGACCTAATTTAAGATTTTGAAGCCTTTAACATTCAAGATGTGCCAATAAACTAGAACCAATATGTTGATAGGTTGGCAGCTATGAGATCCCGATTTGGTATTCCAAGTAAGCTAAAAGCGGCCAAGGTTTAGCTACATGTCAAGGTGGTGGTGAGGCCATCAATACCAAATAATGAAGCCCACTAGCAAGTCTTCAAAAATGATGAACAAATTGCTTGTTTCTTATAGCAGGAAGTAGAGTTCTCCTCCACCCACCAAGGTAAATTTCAACACCAATATGAGGATCAAATTGTTCAACTAAAATCTAACAAAACTCCTAAAGGACTAGTTACACTTGAGGGCCTTTATGAGAAAAAAAAGGTGGTAATGTCAACCAATGAGGAAAACTATGAGACAGTCCTTATCTTCAAAGACAAACTTCTCAAGCTTGGGAAGGTAAGCAACAAGGGTGAGAGGCATGCTTTCATTGAACTCTATAAGGAATATTCAAACATCCTCACTTTGGAATACAGTGCCCTAAAAGTTTTTGATCCAAAGTTAGCCCATCATACGATAGATTTGGAGGCTAATGCTAAGCCTGTGAGGCAAAAACAAAAACCCGTTAACCCCAAAATTGAAAAGCTAATGAGGAAAGAGCTAACCAAGTTGATTGAATCCAATATTATCTTTCCCATCAAACACTCATCATGGGTATCCAAATGGGGCACGTATGTGTACCAAAATATGCCTTTTGGCTTATTAAATGTTGGGGCCACTTTTCAAAGAGCAATGGACATGGATTTCCAAGGGCTGTTGAATCAAATGGTGATGGTTTACTTGGATGACATCATAGTTTTCTCTAATGATGTCAATGAACACATGAACCACCTGAGATTGATCTTTGAGAGATGTAGAGAGTATGGGATCTCTTTGAATCCTAAGAAGTGTGTGTTTATTGTTCATGAGGGCAAACTCTTAGGACACATTATCTCAAAATAAGGATCAGCTATTAATCCTTATAGAATAAGTGTCATCTTGGCCTTATCCTTACCCAAGTATAAGAAGGGACTCCAAAGTTTCCTTGGGAAAATAAACTTTGTGAGAAGTCTTATACCTTGTTTTGCAAACTTGGTCAAGCCCATCACTGTTATGCTGAAGAAGAACTAAGTTTTCACTTAGTCAAATGAAGGTAAATCAACATTTGAGTATATCAAGCAAGACATTGTCCAAACACCCACACTCATGAATCCTAATTTCTCAAGGGATTTCATATTGTATGCTTTTGCTAATATTGATAATATATCAGCTATGTTGATGCAAAAGAATAGTGAAGGACTTGAGCAACCAATAGCATTTTTCAATCAGGGGCTCAAAGGGTATGAGGTGAGGTATACTTTTATAGAAAAGTAAGTCCTTGCAACAGTAAGAATCCTTAAAAAATTTAGGCCAATGTTCTCTAATAGTAAAATCTATCTTATGGTGTCTCATCCTGGAGTGAGAGACTTCCTTCTTAATAAAGACTTGAATGAAAAGAGAGCTAGTTGGATTACCAAGGTCATGGAGTATGATGTGGAAATCAAGGTCACTAAGCTAGTAAGAGGTAAAGGCTTGTGTGAGCATGTGGTCGATGACCTTCATAAAGACAAAGAAATTATCTTGGTAACATAAGATAATCCACAAATAGATACACCCCCACCTCACACTACTTGGCTCCAGGATATGACACATTTCTTGATAACATGTGAATGCCCTTGGGGTATGGATAGGGTAAAAAAAAGGTATTTTAGACTTCAATCCATACCTTATCCATTGGTTGATGGGGTTTTATTCAGAAAGGACCTTAATGGAGTGCTCCTAAGGTGAATAGATAATGACCAAGTGACCAAGCTTTTAGAGCAATTCCATGATGGACCTACAGGAGGTCATTTTGCACCTATAACCACAACAACAAAGATAATGAGGGTTAGTTATTACTGTCTCAACCTCTTCAAAGATGCATATGCTTGGGTAAGAAAGGGTCAAAAGTGTGTTTTCTTTGTGGGTAAGCAAAGATTAACAGCCCTTCCTCTCAACCCAATTCAGGTAGAGCAACCCTTCATGTAATGGGGACTAGATTTCATAGGAATGATCAACCCTCCATCAAGTGCAAGACATAAATGGATGATTACTACAACTGACTTATTCTCCATATGGGTGGAAGTCATCACGTTGAAAGAAGCCAATAAAGGTGCAGTCCTAGACTTCTATGAAACATTATGACTAGGTTTAGTGTTCCATCCACTATCATCTCTGATAATGCATTGGCATTGCTTGGTCTAAAAACAAGTGAATGGGCTCTCAATATGGGCCTCTACCTCAGCATCTCTTCTAATTATTATCCTCAAGGAAATGGACTGGCTGAGTCCACAAATAAGAATTTGCTAAGAATCATAAGGAGAACTATGGGAGATAATAAGAGGGCATGACACACCAAACTAAACACAACCTTGTAGGATGATAGGGTGACTCCTAAAGCTACCATTGGCAATTATCTATATGTCTTAGTATATGGAAGGGAGGCCAATTTTCTCATTTTTTTAGAATTATCTACAGTAGAACTAGCCCATCAGTTGGAGTTAACAGAAGATGAGCCCATGAATGTGAGACTAACAAAACTCATGGAGCTTGAACAAATAACAGACCTTGTAATGAAAACACTAAAGTCACATCAGGCTCATGTCAAGAAAGCCTTTGACAAGAGAGCCATAACAAGGGACTTCAAGGAAGGAGACCTAGTCCTCAAGTGAGATTCAAATAAGGCCAAGTCAGGCAACTATACCAAATTTGATAGCTTGTGGAATGGTCCTTATTTGATCTATGGATGCAAACAACATAATGTTTTTTAGCTGGCCCAACTGGATGGAGAGGTACTACCCATCCTAGTCAATGGGATTCATCTAAAGCTTTGTTATTAGAAGAGTTTTCAGCCATTGTATATATTATACATTTTGTATAGTTTTTATTATTTTCTCCTAAGTACTTTATGCACATCTTTTTAGTTGTATGTTTCCCTTCCCTAAGTGCCTTGGGCACAGTGTTTGTTTTGTTCTTGTTGTCCTTGTTGCTTCAAGAGGAAGTTCAGAAAGGGTTAGTCTTGTATCCAATTTTAGACCAGCTTAGTTAAAGAGGCTAATTACTCCATGCGCAATGGACTAGGCAAGGTAAGTGGTCTGGGTTTTCAAGTATAGCAGGCATGCTTCCCCATGAGTCACCAGAAATGTTGGCCATTTTTGGTCCACATACTAAAGCTCTTGCACTTTTTTGAAGGGCACTTCCAAAGGGAAAATGGTTCTTTTCAAAGTTCTGAAAGATATCTTTTCTCAGGGAAAAGGGGACCATTTTCAATTTTTTTGAAGGACTATTTCAAAGAGGCCGAAGGCATTTTCAAATTCCAAAGGTCCATTCAAAGGAATCCGAAATGTATTTTTCCTTTGCAATGGACCTTTTCAACTTTTTTGAAAGGTACTTTTCCTTTATAAAGGGCCAAAACATTTTTTTTGAAAGATCATTTTCACAAAGTTGGAGGGGTCTTTTTAAATTTTTGAAGGGGCCTTCTTTTCGAAAGGTCCAAACAAATAAGCCGAAGGGTGCTTTTCAATTATTTTGAAGGGTGCTTCTCATTTTCTCAAAGGGTTTTTTTCAAAATTCTGAAGGATAAAAAAGGGGGTCACTTTCAAGAAAGCTAAAGGGTACCTCCATTTCGAAAAAGGGCATTTTCATAAAGTCTGAAGACATGAATTATTTTAGACAAATTATCTACAAGAAGGGTCTAAGCAAATTTTTTGAAGAAAATGGCCGAACAAGTTGTCTGAAAGAATTGATGACTAGCCCACAAACATTAAAATCTAAACCCCTACAAGGAGTGATTGGCATTTAAAAAGATTAAAAGAAGTTACATAATCTATAGATGTGTATCGATATAAATGGATACAGGAAAACCAATGTCCTTAGATTGGTTCTCCATCTATAGAAAAGATTTGGCCCAAGTTTCAAAGTAGGAGTTTGTGTATACAATTAATAGAGAGGTTCTCATCCTTTGACATGGCCATCATCTCTGACAAATAGTCACTCAATTCAGAAGTAGCACGACTCAGTCCAGATTCAAAGTTATGAGGATTTTGTCCTTATATGTGTAAGATAAGTGAAGTTTGGTTTGGAAGTGAAAGATATAGATTAAGTGATTAGAAAAGGTAGCTCGATCATTAAAGATGTTCTTGGACTTTTCCTTTTTAGTGGATCATGACATCATCATCCTCAACAATTTCTTGTCTTCTAGTGTGTTTCTCAACCAATGAGAGGGCTTGAATACTATTAGAGCTAATGGTGGTTAATTTTTTGAAGAAGGATTAGTTCTAATTAACCCAAATGTAGGTGAGAATTCACAGAGGGTGGTTGGATCTCATTTATTGAATTATGTTTGCTTGCCTCTTCTCTTTTTCTTCTTCCCTTTTTTCATATATCTCCATTGGCTCCCCCATAAAAATATATCCTCATTTGACAAGGAGAAACCCTATCAAAATTTGTATGAAAGACTTTTTGAAGCAATAAAGATTAATTTTTACCTATCTCTTGTTTGAAAATTTTGTTTAACAAGCTTGTGCATGATGGCCTTGTGAAGAAGTGTTCTTCCATGTCCATTGTCCTTATTTATTGCCTATTTTTAGGTGTTTTCAAGTTAGTTATATGTCTGAACTTGAGCTCTTTCCACCATTAATGGACACTTGGTGTGGATTTCAAAATTCCTCTTTGCTTCATGTATGGTTTAGTGAGCCTAGTTTTTGAAACACTTATGAAAATTAACTGGTTATGAGGTTGTGTGAGCAAGAATTATCTTATGCTGAATTAGTGTTTATTTCATGCTTATGTGGATCACTCTCTATTTGGTGCATCACCTCCCTTAGCTCAGATTTCCTTTTTATGTTATCTTTCTCTCATTTTTCCTTGCTCAATAGTAGGTTTTAGTGTGTGGGAACAAATTGAAGTGAAGCATCCGAGGAGCTAGCCTCATTAAAAATCCTAGAGGTTCAACCTCACTATAGGGTACCCATAGCTTGAGGTTGTCCCAGTGCTTGTAGCTAGGAGTGAGAGAGCCTGAGAAACTCTCCCACAAAGGGTGCAATTCTGCACTACAAGTACCCCAAGGATATTGACAATTTCATTATTAAGAATGTCAATTGGTAGAGCATGGGTTTAATTGTACATAAATAACACATGAGGTGATGGTTGTAATGTTGGGTTAGCCATTTTTTTCATGCATCCTTTGTGAGGACATTCACTTTTACTTTAATAAACAACTTCTTTACTTCTAGTGGGAAATGTCTAATATATCGACCATGTGGTTCTTGAAGGAACTAAAACTTTGTTTCTTTAGGACAAGAGTAAGTGGTTATGACATACTAAAAGATATAGCTATTCAACACCTCTCTCTACCATATTTTGATATTTCATGTCCATGGTGTTCCCAAACATGCTAAGGCCCTCTAACACTCTATCATCCAAGCTTGCCCTACCAAAAATTTTGTGACCAATCTTGAGCATAGGCTAAGAGCCAATCATGCAAATGAACGGGGACTTTGACAAAGAAGGTTTCATATAAAGAGCTATATAGATATTTTTCAACACATGCACGTGCAAAAACTCCTGGTTCAAGATAGGGAATTGTAAAATTATCTTTGACCCTAGTAAGCCATTGTTTAATATTGTCAAGGGATAATTGCTCAAGCATTTTCCATTACTATATAACAAGTGTTATGGGTCCCAACAATGAAACCAAAATGTTGGGTTTTTCTATCAACTTTTCCCTATGGAATTGAAGTGTCTAGTTCTCAATAAGATAATGTGTTCACATTTCATGCAAAACTAAGCTCTTGCACGCTCACCTGAAGCACGTAACAAGAAAATGGTTCCCATGGGTTATGTTGTGCAATAATACACTTATCATGTATTGATGTTTGTTCATATATCTTAATTATTGACTAAATATAAAAAGAAATACATAGCTATGGACCTTGTTTCAATTACATAAACAAACATGATTATGAATATAACTGCCATGAGATTTAAAGTATGAGTTACATAAGTTTAGATAATGTAGGTAATATTCATTATAGTTAAATATGAACCATAAGTTACATAATATATGTACTGATAACTCAATGTTGTAACTTAACTAAAAACTACAATGTAATATTAGAACTAAAGTAACTTCCATGATCACACTATTACTGCAATCAATCATTACATAATACCAATGTTTAGTAGCCAAAACAAATCTCTACGTAGGGGTATTTATACTTGGTTTTCCCTAACCAAGTTGTTACATTAATTATGATTCTTTTAGTGACTAGCCAATGATCTCTATTATATTGAGAGTCCCAGTAGTTTTTTACTTGTTTCTCCCTAAGGACCTAGGCCCTTGCACCCCTATATTCTCATTTGGTGTTGGATCCTTTTGCCAAATGTCCTCCTTCATGCAAACTAGTGTGAAACTCATGTATAATTGAAGTCTATTTTGTCCTTGAGAATTGCTCCTCAACCATTTCCCACTTCCTTCATGTTCCCTAAGTCTTTCGTTGATGCACTGAGTCCTTTGTTCTCGAGTCCTCTATTTGTTATGCCTCTCCTTTGACTAGGTCTTCTTGTGTCATGGTATTTTATGCCATTGTCTTCCATGCCATGGTCTTCTCGTCCCATGCTCATTATGTGCCATAATCCAAAATACTTATTCAAAATTTGGGGCCCAACATGCATTTCCATTTCAACATATTATTGCATGGTGATGTCTACCCTTATTTATCCTTTATCATATAAGCTAGATTACATTGATTACTACATGTTTTTCTAGTATTTATATCTCTTACCACATAGATATTCTACATTTCAATTGTTACATTGATTATTTGTGAATGAATTATTACTTTTGTATGCATGTTTTTTCTTGTTTGTGTGTCCTTTTTCAAAGAGGTTCATCTTATCATCATGTCCTAAGTTAAGTCTTAGTGTGTCTTGTCACTAACTTAGGTGTGGTCACTAACATTTTGTGGTCCTAACTCGAGTGCAATCTATTACTATACTATGATTTTTCCATGATTTTATATCAGGTTTATATAAATATATTTGTGTGATGCCTATGTTACCATGGTTTCTATCATGCATATATGAGGTCATTATACATGTGTGTGTTTCATTGCTTTATCTATCCATCAAAGGGTTTGTTTGAGACATTTTTTGATATAATAATTGTTTCCCATTTTACTTTTCTAAAGGGGGGATCACACCTTATAGCGTTGTGTTTGATATGAAATTATCTATCCTACACTAGATTTCACTTTACATGATTTTACGTGGCATAACTAGATGGAAAATTCAACTTCAAAATATAAAATTTAAAATTACAAATGTTTCTAATATTATAACATGCTTTGGCTAATTTATTTTTCTTGACATTTGACTTATGTAAAAAAATTCAATGGTGGCAAGATTCAAATTCATACATTTCTAGGATTATAACATGTTTTGGTCAATTTATTTTTACTAACATCTGAGGCATTTAAGATTTTCTTTTAAGATGAGTGATTCCATCACAAGTTATTCATCCCTCACCTCAAAGGTGGGCATATATCATGGCATTTCCAAATTTGAAATCTATAAAATATTCAAAATGAAAAGGTGACAAAGTGGCAAGGAGGCAAATTTGTCTAATTCCTTGATCAAGAAGTGGATTGGGTTTTTGAAGACTCCCTTAAAGTTTTGGATATGTTTATAAAACTATCACAAATATTTTTTGTGTGGTATTAGAGTGCTACGAAGAAGGTATTTTCATTCTTATGCTCACGTTTCAAATTCAAATACAAAGTTGATTTTTTTTCAAAAATTTAAAAACATATCATTAGCATTTGACTACTTATAGCATTTTGCATTTATTTTAGGTATATTAGCTACATAATGTGGATAGAATCTTAGCTCAAGTTTGCATTAAAAACCCTTCATCCTTCCCAAGATAGGTGAAGGTACATGTTTCAAATTATTTGAATTGATACTTTGATGCACACATGTTTTTTACTCACATACCAATATCAAAGTGGGGGCATTATATAGACACCCAAATTTGACACAGAACCATTATTACCAGTGTCCTATCCCTAATTTACCTCATTTAAAAAAATACATTTTAGCTTCTTTCTATAATTATCTTGGCCCCACAATAGGTCTAAATTTGGTCCATTGAACCTAAAAATACCTTATCACTTATCAAAAAGTGATTTATTAATGCATTTGGATAATTTCTCACATATAACCCAACCCTACCTCAAAAAGAGATCCATAGTCTATCCCAAGACAAACCTATACATTCTATGGGTCTATCTGGGACAAATACATATACCCCAAAAGTTTTTTTTTTTTATTTGGTGGGCCTTCCACCCCTAATTGTGAATCATGTGCCTTTACATTTTTTTAATTATTGTAGTCAACTAACATGTATAAGTTGTCTTATATCAACTTATATATATATATAATGTCTTGTCAAGCCATTTAAATTATTTATAAGGAATATGAAATTAGAGAGCAAAGAGGGAGCTACATACATCAAAATTTAATACTAGAGCCAAACATAAAATCATTTTTTTATAATTACGACATTATCATTTTATATTGCTCTCTTAATATTTCCCTTGTATCAAAAGAAATAAATAAACTGCATGTCATTTCACCATCACTTCAAATGAAGATGAGCTTAAAAAATTTCATTCAATTTATTCTATCCACACATTCACATAACTACATGTAAATTTGAGTTTCTTATTGCTTGCACAACACATCCTAATTTCATAATTAAAATCATAGAACCTCTTTTTCTTGGAGTCTAGTCTTTTAGTCTAATCAAGTTTGGGTATTTTTTTATTCATTATCTGATTAAAAAGGTTCTTGACAAGTTGTAGCTTTGATATTGTATTGGTTTTACTCTTTGAACTAAGTCTGAACTTAAAATGTTCATTATATGCATTTAGTCTATAAGAGTTTTGGCAATTAGATCTTTATTTGCAATTAGGTCTATATTGATATAACTTTTTGAACTTGTTCAAATATGATAAATATTTGTTTGTTTTGCATCATGTTTTGAATAGAATTAAAGTCCCCTTTTTTCAGACCATTTCACCTTAGATTTATATAGTTTATCTACCTATTTTATGGTGTTTACATTCTTTCCTTTACATTTTTTGGTCCATTTTTGTAGTATTTCAAGGTTAATTTATTGAATCCTAGTGTGTTTTTATTCTTTGATTTAGTCACTTTACTAAAAGTGGACTAGTTTTGGCTTTAAGTTAGCCAACAAATTATTTTGTTTAAAGGCTTGTTTCTTTTACCTTTCTTTTAGACGTAGCCATTTTATTTCAAATCCATATTTTAATCCTAATTATTCTTTTGGTTTCCCATGATTAAACAGTCATATGAGATTCCCCACGAGTCCATGAGTAAGTAAGGATATACCACTTATCGTTCGCTCACTTTATCGAGCCTCTTTTAACTTAGTCATTTTTACCTTCATTTCTCTAGGTGCCCAAGATCATGTCATGTGGCATGATCATGTTTCCCTGCTTCCCTATGCCCCCTCAAATTTTTCAATAGGCCTTGGACCTCTTGGATGTGTGATATCATGCCATGTGTTGTGATTCCATTTCGCTAGGCCCCTAGGGTAGAATTTATACTTATGATGATAGTCAAGCCTTTATATGTCTAGGATCATGCCACACGGTAAGATTCTATTTCTCTAAGATCCCAAGGTAATTTGTATGTTTTTAAGTCTCTTGTTAGGCCCTAAATGAATGAGACTTAAACACCTGTCAAGATCTCATTTCACCTAGAGTATACAGGGAATCATCCTAAGTAGACACTAAATCATGCCTCAAATGATCAAACGGATGTTGCATGGCATTGATTGCTAACTAGACAGAGTGATGACATCTATGTTAGAATTTAACCTACTTAAAATTAATGATTGCTTAGGTTGTCAATACTATCAAGAAACTAACATGCTTTTCCCTTTGGACCTAACTATTTAATTCTGCTTAAATATTTTGATTATGGGTCTAAAGAAGCCTGAAATTAACTATTTATCTTTTTTTTTAATATAAGAAGGCTCTATCATTCATTTGATTAAAAGGATTAATTATGTCTTTGGTGAAAATCCCCTTATTGATTGATAATTTCATAATTTATCTTTTTATATTTTTATACTTAATCATTTTTTATAAAATTCAAGTCCAAAAGTTAGTCTATTTATTTAAAAACTAGTAGCTAGTTTTTCTATTTGCAGGTCTAGATTCACTGAGATTATTCCACCTATCAATATTCTAGGTCTTCATTTTTATAAAATGCTTTAGACAAAGGGTCGGGCCTTTGATGCTTCGGGTGACAAGGATGATAACATGTGGCATGATCTCAGGACTTTAGGCCCTCAGGATGATCATGACATAGCGAACATGAAGTAGATCCTTCTAGTAAATGACATGATGCCACATGGAATCATCCTGCTTCACTGCACCTCAAGACCAAGCAGTAATAACACAACTCATGGATTGTTAAAATCTCTAAAATTATGCCACATGGCCTAATCTCATGAATTTAGGGTAGACAAGACATGGAATAATGAATGAGGACCTATGGAGTTTTAGGTGATTGAGATCTTTCCACTTGTCAAGATTTCACTGCACTATAGTCTTAAAAAAAGTCATGACCTTCAGTAATATGTGAATTAACAATAATTTGACATGTAGTATGATCTCTAAATATCAATGACATATTGGTTTTCCAAAATGGTGAGAAGTGGACACATAGAGTGACCTTTCCAAATAAGATATGTGGGCCTCCACAAATAGACTCAGAAGTTGAACTTGACACCCATTTTACTCATCTAGGCCATTAAGATCTATAAATTGGATTTTGAGTCCAATCGGTTATGAGTAATTATTAAATATATTATCACCTAGTGTAAAAAGATCACATAAATAGATTCCAAAGTAAATCATAAATTGGTTTAAGTCAAACAATAACATACACATAAGGATTAGGTAGGTGAAGGCCACAAAAAAAAAACTTTATCCTAATCTAGCTTTAGTACCTCTACATAGAGTGAGCTCTAGGGACTATTTGAATTCAGATCAAACGGTGTGGTCCTAGTCCTGATTTTAGTAGGATTGGGCATGATTCAATTTTAATTTTACCTCAAGTGGGCTTATACCATTTAATTCTTGTAACCACCCCATAGTGGGCTAATTGATGCTTCCATAGGCTTGCATAGTTTGTAAAAGAGTAGTTCTCTAGAGTAACAAGAGTTGGGCCATTTATAATTAGAGATAGAGTAGAGGACTTAGCCATTTTTTATTTGATAGGTAAAGATCAAGTTACAGGAACATGAAATTGATTTTGAAGTTGGAGCCATGAATCAGACAAATGAGGGTTTTGATAACTAGTCCTAAAACCAAAAGAAGGTTTGAAATGATGGACCCACAACCAAGAGAGTTTGAAGTATCCCACAACCAAATAATAAGAGGGTTTAATGGATCCCACTAACATATCACAACCAGAGGGTTTGATGACTCCCACAACTGACACAATAAGAGGGTTTAAAGGGTCACCCAACCATAGAAGAGAGGGTTTGATAGATCCCACAACCATTACAATAGGGTTTGAACAATCCCACAACCTTAAAAATAGGGTTTTAATGGTCCCACAACCATACCAAGCACAGTTAGAGGTTTTAAGGTTCCCACAACCTTAGTACAAGCAAAGAGGTTATTTCTCAATAAAACACGAATAACATATACACTTTAGTAAAACTTCCATATAACTTTTGTTGTAGAATAAGAACCTGATAGGATAAAAAAGTCTTCTACTTGTCTTTTACCTCCTAGGAACCTTTGCACATCCTTTATGTAATTGAAGCACAAAAAGTGGGATTATCCTCCCACTAAGCCAAACAACAACAAAATCATAATAAGGAATTATCCAACTCATCCTTAGCAATTTGGTTGTAACTTGAAACAGAATAGGTATTTTCAACCAAACATAATCAATACACATAAATTCAAGGATAAGCCCCAAAAACTAGAAGAAACAAGGGTGAAATCCTCTATTATCCACTCTATCCACCACAATCAAAATTGGTCGAAAGCTTTGGTTAGCGATCAACAAAATTAACCAAGCCTTGCAAAGACTAACCCTAAGAAACTATGCCTTCTCTATTCGAGTGGGCATAACATGCTCAATTAAGTTGGCCACTAGACACTCCTTTCTGTAGCCTTCATGAATCATCTGGTGTACTTAAATATAGTCCCTCATAGATATAGTCTTCAATGAAGTTTTTGTACAATCTCAACAAAACTTGAGAGTAACAAGTGATTATACATGTCCACTCAACCATGCCATAACCCATAAAGAAGGCTAAAAAATATCAGACCAAACTCCAAATAACCTTGTAGGGATTCCTCTATCATCCCCATTAACCTGAAGTCCTAAAACTAGTTGGACAAGGGTTACAAAAAGGTTTTTACAAGAACCCAAACCCAAGAACCAATCTAAAACAGTGCTTGAGCCCACACATAAAGCAAAAACAAATGAAAAACCTCTATTATCCTCACCTATTTTAAGAATAATGGTGTGGATTTCTCTATCCTCCACATGAACAAAAAAGAGAATTGTTATTTATCTTACCCAACACAACATAAACCTTGCAAATCCACTGCAAAGATTTTGTAGAGGATTTTCTACCAGAACCCACCCAAAAATACTAGTTTTTGCACAAGGTTAGTTTAAGACTTTCCCACTGAAAAGGATATTTGAAAAATAGACAGTTAGGCACAAACCCTCTAAGATTACTCCCTTTCCCAACAATAGAAGGAGATAACTTAATAGTCATCAAACTGTGTGAAACAAACTCCCTTATGACAAAACCAATATATAACAAGAGCATAAAGGGAATAAAATAGTACCCAACCTTCCAAATGGAGAAATCTCCCCATAAGGTAAAAAATGTACCTAAACTTATACTAGTATGCACCTAACACAATCTAAGCCCCAAATATCTACCAGTTGGAAGAAACATAACTTTCAATATGAATCAACACCACCATTTTATTGTAAAGTTTCCATCAAACTATTGTCTTGTAAAACACAACTTAAACCTGCAGATCTACCTCTTAGTGTTAGTGAATATTTTGCTCTAGGTTTTTCTTCCATACTCTACCCAGAATATTCAGTTCCCATATTTGGGGTACGCCATACTTTTGTTGTGACTCTCTTCCTCCCAGTTGACCATTCAAACTTTCAAGATATGGTTCTGGTGGTATAGGAAATCTGCTATCCTCCCAGATCTAAATCATCTTCATCCCCAGGTTCTTTCTTTTGTCCTTCCTACCCTTTCCTTGTTTGAAAATTCCTCCTCCCACTCCTCTCTCCCATGGCTCCTCTATCAAAAGGACATGGCCATTTTCATTTTCTTGTAATTTCCCACTTTCTTAGTTTAGCTTTCATTTTAAGATGAGTTGAGGTTGTATTAAGACTTTTTTTGTAAGTCATCTAAACATTGATGAATCTTAAATTTATTTTACACGAATTATATTTTAATGAAAGCTTTTTGAATGATATTTATTATCTGTGCATGTCTATGGTGACTTTATTTCCCTCTTCTACATAGGTACCTAGTCCAAAGACTCTTGCACCATCTTTACCTTTTGGTTATGCTATGTTGGCCAAATAAAGATTGGTTTCTCAAGAGATTTGTCTATTTAATAGAGCCAACACTATCTTCATTAGAAAGCGAGCTTGTCTTTCCTTTCTCCCTACTATCTCTTTTCTCTTTTTTTATACTTGTTTAGATTAGCTTTAAAATAGTATAATTGCATTCAGTTGTTCAAGTTTTATCTGAATTGTATGTTCATCCTTCCACTAGTCTTCTTTTATGCATTTTTAAAATTGATAGTCTAAAGATAAGTGTCAACTAGTAGTGAGTTAATTGACAAATCTGAATGAGTTGGTTCTTATGGATACAAGAGAGACCAACATTTCTTACATGATTCTAATAAAATAATCTAAATGAGCCCCTTTTAAGGAATAACTTACATCAACCAACTGAGGTACATGGTATGGCATGACCTTATAGATAGAGACCTTAGGGAAGTTGTTGCTCAGCCTACTTCCTTTTAGGTGAGGTGGAAGGGTTGAGAAATAATCCTCACTAGTTGAGCCTTTCATCTCCTATTTTCTCCCTAGAGTCGGTACAGATGTGCTAAACAGACCACCAAAAGATTGGCACTAGAAGGATGGCTTGAACTAGAGTATGTTTGGAAAGATATCATTTGTTTTAGTCTTGTCGCCATCCTTTACACTTTACCCACTATGTTGTATTCATAAAACACATGCCAATAGATTGGAATTTGGAAAGAGGGCCTAATTTGAAATATTTATTTAGATTTAAAATTGATTTTAGTCGTGTTGTTATGTTTTCCATACCCTATTGTTTGTCCAAACTAATAACTCTAGTTTAGATTATCGTAAGCTAAATAGACATGAAATAATGAAATTACACAATAAAATATGAATGCACACAAAAAATATAATTCAATCAGGATTTTCTATTATACCAAATTCATTACAATAGGGAGAAATATTACATTTATATAGCTCAATGAGCTACTTGAGTTGGTTTACCAACCAAATAACTCACATTATTTTCTCACACACAAGATAATATAATATTTAACTAATTACAAATATATAGCTCAAATATGTGATCACTAACTCACTTACAAGGGACTTTCGGGATTGCCTCTGTATTCTACGTTTTCATCCACTTTCTATAAACAATTTTGGTGTCACCATTTTACTTACCACGTCATTAACTCAGTCTTCTTTCCATCAACCACTCAGACTTGAGTATATAGATTATACAACCCTGTCAAATTGGTAATTCTTATGCATCCTTTGATGTCTTGTTAAGCATATACATGTCTTGTCCTTTCTCACCATCAGACCTACTTCAATTTTTTTAATGGGATGCACTAGGTTAACTTGAGTTTATTGGTTTTTTGATCATTTTTTAATTCAAAATACTCGTGAGTATTTTCCAGTAGATTTGCCACTTATTGTCACTTACACAACATGCCCTAATTTTATCATTGAAATCATTAAACCTCTTTTTCTCTAGATCTTATCTTCTAGTCTAATCAAGTCTATGTATATTTTTATTCATTGTCTGATTGAAAAGGTTCTTGATAGTTTGCATATTTGATATCGTATTGGCTTTACTCTTTGAACTAAGTCTAAACTAAAAATTTCCATTGTATGAATTTAGTCTAGAAGAGTTTTGGCAATTAGATATGTATTGGTAATTAGGTTTGCATTGATATAACTTTTTAAACTTATTTAAATCTGATAAGTCTTATTCTATTTTGCATCATGTTTTGAACAGGAGTAAAGTGCCCATTTTTCAAATAATTTCACCTTAGCTTTCTATAATTTCTCTAACTATATTAGAGTGTTTGCATTCTTTCCTTAATGTTTTTTGGTCTATTTTTGTAATATTTCAAGATTAATTGATTGAATCCTAGTGTGTTTCTATATTTAATTTAGTTTTCTAACCAAAAATAGATGAGTTTTGGCTTTAAGTTAGGCAAAAGACTATTTTGTTTGAAGGCTTGTTTCTTTTACCTTTCTTTCAGATTTAGTCATTTTATTTATAATTCATATTTTAATCCTAATGGTTATTTTGGTTTCCCATAATTAAATGGTCATCTGAGCTTCCTCACAAGTCCCCAAGCAAGCGAGGAGCTACCACATATAACTCATTCACTTTACCATACCTCTTTTGACTTAGTCATTTTTGCCTCCATTTCTCCAAGTGCATGGGATTGTATTGCATGGCACAATCATGTCTCCCTATTTCCCTAGGCCCTCTCAATTTTTTCAACAGGGCTTGGATACCTAGATGTATGAGATCGTAGTCTTTATACTTCTGATGATAGTTGAGTCCTTGTATGTTCAGAATCATGCCACATGGCATGATCTTATTTCTCCAGGCCTCCAGGGTGTTTTTTATGTGTTTAAGTCTCATGTTAGGCCCTAGATGAATGATATATGGACATGTGCTAATATATCATTTCACCAAAATCATGTAGGTCATATGCCTAAGTAGACACTAGATCATGCCCAGAGTAAGTGAACAAATGTTGTGCAACATTGACTGCTAATTGGATAGAGCATTGACATCTATGCAAACATTTCACCTATGTAAAATTGATGGTCATTTGGCCCATTAAGACTTTAATAGCACTAACATGTTTTTTCCTTTAGACCTAACCATTAGAATATACTCAAATCTTTTGATTTTGAGTTTAAATAGGCCTAAAATTAATTGTTTATTTGTTGTTTTTTATCTAAAAAGACTAAATCATTCATCTGATTAAATAGATTAATTGGTCTTTGGTGAAAATCCCATTCTCAATTTATAATTTTATAAGTTCTCTTTTCATTATTTTATATTTATTCAATTTTCATAAAATTCAATTCTAACGGCTAGTATATTTATTTAAAGTCTAACAACTAATTTTTTGATCTGTAGGTCTAGATTCACCAAGATTATGCCACTTACCAATATTTTGGATATTTAATTCTCTAGAACACTTTAGATCGAGAATGCCTAGAATAAGGTTTAGTTTTCTTTAATGATCCATTTAAACAACCCATTCTCGCACCAGATGTTGTCCCTAATTAGGAATGTCGTGAAGAGATACGCCTAGGGAAGCACAAACTAGTGTTTCAGGTGGATGAAGGTGAAGGATCTGACCCACCTAATCCATAGATAAATCATTTAGATATTCCTACAAACTGTGGCACCTAAATTGTTCATGATACTAGTCTTGACATAGACCATCCATACTCTGAACCTCTTAAAACTATCCAGCACAACATCAGCACAGAGGAAGAACCAAAAATAACTATTATAGGTAACTACTAGACTAACACATAGATTTAAAAAATATTCAAATTGTTAAAATAATACCAATATGTCTTTCCAAGAAGTCATAGTGAGATGAAAGGTGTTCATCCATCACTAGGAAAAATTCATATCAAACTGATTGATGGTGTTTGACAAGTCAGGAAATGATCATATAAGATGAATCTAAATTTACATACGTGCGTAAAGGAAGAAATTGATAGTATGTTGCATGATGAAATGATAACCCCAATTGATGAGTTTGAGTGGGTCAATCCCATGGTCATAAGTATAAAAAATATGGGCACATTAGGATTTGTATTGATTATCGCATACTTGACACATCTTGCATTATTGATCCCTTCCCAATGCCATTCATAGAAGAGATCTTTGAAGGCATTACTGGGTGTGAAATTTACACTTTCATAGATGGATTCTTCAAGTATCATCAGGGCCACATGGTCAAGGAGGATCAACTTAAGACTACATTTGCTATTGAATGAGGATCCTTCATATATATTGTCATACATTTTGGGTTGAAGAATGCACATGATGTATTTTCCTGTATAGCAATTGAGGCCTTTAAAGACTTTATCCATAAGTTCCTTCTAGTTTGTTTGGACAACTGGATAGTCTATGGCTTGGTAAAGGACCATTATTCTAATCTATGGTTCATGCTTGAGTATTGCCGAGTACTTCAAATCTCACTAAATTTGAAGAAGTGTCTTTTTGCTACACCATTAGATATTTTTTTGGGTCATATTATCTGCAAATATGCACTTTTGGTGGACCAAGTAAAGGTCATTATCATTCTTCGTCTCCTAGTGCCAACATCTCAATGTGCAGTTTATGCCTTTCTAGGACATACTAGGTATTATCAAAAATTCATCTGAGGATATACAAAGATTGTTTCACCTTTGAAGGAACTCTTGAAACATAACGAATAGTTCATTTGGACCTGCTCTTGCCAAGAAGCCTTTGAGGCCTTAAAGGACAACCTGGTCACTACTCTAATTCTACAGTTCTCTGATTGGATAAAACCATTCCATGTCCATGTTGATGCCTCTAGAATGGCCATTGGTGTAGTCCTTACATAACTAGGTGAAGGTCACATTGATCACCATATCTATTTTTCTAGTAGAAAACTTACTCTAGCCTAAAGGAATTACACCACCATGGAGTGCAAAGCACTTTCAATGGTTTATGCTTTGCAAAAAATTTGACAATACCTATTGACAACTTCTTTTATATTCTATACAGACCATGAAGCTTTAAAATATCTGGTAAATAAACTTGTGTTGCATGGCTGAATCTACCACTAGATAGTATTATTTCAAGAATATCAATTCTATGCCATGGTCAAACCAAGAAAAACTAATTATGGTCTTGACCATCTTTCTCAAATTGATTCTAGAGAACCACTATGTGCCATTGAAGATGACCTACCTAATGTACAACTATTTCATCTTTCTCATGTTCCTGAGGATTTTGAAGATATTACAACTTTCTTAACTATTGGATCAATGCCTGATTATCTGATTATACAGGCTAAGAAGTAACTTGTAGTCTACACCACACCATTTCAGCTTATTGAAGGGGACCTCTACAAGCTTGGCCGAGATGAAATTATTTGATGTTATGTCATAAAACATGAGCACTCTGAAGAACTTTGATAAGTTCACGAAGGCCTTACAGGTGGACACTATGTTAGGGATGCTATTGTGCACAAGGTTCTGCTAGTTGAACTATGGTGGCATACTCTCTTTCAAGACATCAAAATACATGTTAAGAAATGTGATATTTGTCAGTGCATTGGAAAATTGAACTATAAGGATGCCATGCCATTACATCTTATTCTCTCTCAAGAACCATTTGAAAAATGGGCCATTGATTTTGTTGACTGCATCAATCTAGTTGGATGATGTAAGGTTTCCATTATATCATTACAACAATCGATTATCTCATGTGTTAGACTGAGGTCATACCAAGAAGGGATTGTAATGTTGTTACTACCATGTACTTCATATGGGAACATATCATAACCCATTTTGAATACCCATTAAGTTTTATTAGTGATCATGATACACATTTCCTCAATGAAACTATCCATGTCCTACTTGTTGATTTCATGATTGCCCACCATAAAATAACATCGTATCATCCCCAAGCCAATGGCACTACCAAGGCATTCAATAAAATTTTAGGCACAACACTTACAAAGATTTGTAATATTGGTCGCACTGATAGGGATGATAGAGTGTCTGTAGTACTTTAGGCTTACCAAACACCTTATAAGTTCCTTAACAAGAACACACCATTCAATCTAGTGTATATCATATAATCAGTTCTTCTAATTGAATTTTTGGCACCATCTCTTTGTATTGCATGCATTGGATAATTATCTAAGTAATTTTAATTAAAATCATGGTTGGATGATTTATTATAGTTGGATGAATCTTGTTTCCTTGCTCATTGGATTCAAGATGTGGAGAAATGCAGATAAAAGGCATGGCATGATCACCACATTAAGCATAAGACATTTACCCCTAAAATGAAAGTCTTGTTCTATGACTCCAAGTTCATGTGCCAGTTTGGGAAACTTCATATTCACTATGATGGTCCTCTGATTGTTCATAGCATTTGTCCTAATAGTGCTTGTCATTTATAAATATTGGATGGCCAATTTCTTAGTGGACATTACAATGGTAGTTGACTACAACCATATTTCTTTGCTTAAAAGTTTAATTTTTGTAACAATAAGGCTTGTGCCATTTGTTTTAGATTTCTTGTTTTTAATACAAGTGCTACCATAGTTGCATGCATCATTTATAAAAGGTTATTTTATTTTTGTGCTTGTAAATTCATGGAGGACCATGACACACTTTTAGTGTGGGATAAGAGGTAATACATGTATTCATTTTACAAATGCAAGTGTAAGTTAGAAAGTCCTAGGATAAGATATTCTTGCCAAATAGTTTGAATATTTGAAAAATTAAACAACTAGCTTCCACTCCAAAGAAAAACACAAGATATGATGTATCATTAATATAGAAGGAGAAATAGTTGCGATAAATGTGTCAACATCATGACAAAATAATATTGTTGAATGCATTCATAATGAGAAGCAATAAATGAAGAACGGTGGTTATTAGAAACGTATTAATTGTGAAAAGTGATGGTTGAAAAGAAAGGGGGATAGTAAATGCAAGTTACCCCCTCGAACCTTTAAAAATGACTTAAGAGCTCATTTTAAATTTTACCTTTGCTTTCATTTGAGTTTTACAGAGCCAAAGAGTGAACTAAGTCAAGGTGATTTCAGAGCAAGTGCAAGTTCAGAGCACCAAATTCCCATGCATAGCTATGGAGAAGGATATTCAAACTAACCTTGAAACATGATTTATGATAGAGAAAACTCATAGTTGTAGGTCATAGAGGTAGACATCTGCCATTACAAGGTGATGAAGTAGAAGAAACTGAGTCATCTATACCACAAACATGTATTCCTTTAGGAACATTGGACGGTTAGACTTCAACCTTAGGGCTCCACAGAGGGTGACGTAGCCTAAGATGAAGGCCTTAAAGAGTGATCCATTATCAATCATATCATAAGAGGAAGTACTACTTATTAGGGGGAAGCAGTTTTAATCATAGAAGAAACACCTGAAGAATAAGGGTATCATGTGGAAGGCGGAGACTATGGGATGACATGCCAGGTAAAGAAGGCACAAGTACCTCCACTTCCATCATTGATGATAGAAGAGATGCAACACCTAGAAATGGTATTGTGCATGAAAAATTGGGTGTCAAAATTATCCTCATGTACCATATTTGATTACAACTACTATCAACTATGGAACGAGGTTGAATTACAGAATGATTATTGAGTTGAGCTCCAGAACACAAAAAATCAATCGGTGCATGACCTTAAAACTTTCAATTCCATGGACTCTTTAGAGTTGTTTCATTTTTTCAATCTACCATACTTTGGAAAACTAGTGGAAGCATTAAAATTTATACTCTTATGTGTCCATGAGGACTACATCTACTTTGTTGGGCACACCATGAAGATTACACCTGAAATAATAAGCAAAGTGTCAAGACTACAATACTCTAGCATGGACGTAGAGTTTGACTTGGAAGATTCAAAAGAGATAGAGAAAATAACAATAATGCTTATGTACCAAAAGTAGGGCCATGCCATGCACATCAAGAACTTGCAAGATCATGCCCTCCATGTTGTCATGCACATCATTATGACTAAGATTGATGACACCAATGATTGAAAAGAGGTGGATATGGATCACCTCTACATCACCCACTAGGTGACTGAGGGCCTAAAGTATAATTGGGCAATGTATTTTGCCCATAAAATCATAAAGGATGTCGAGACCCATTGGATACCAAGCCATAGGTTTCTATGGGGGTATTTTTGTTGTTAATTGTATTTGATGAGATTGATGTACCAAACTACACCTCTAGTGAATTGAAGTGGGCATACTTACCATAATACAAGTCCCCTACTAAACACTATAAGGTATTCACTTGCCTTGATCATATCACCCCAACATACAAAAACAAGATGAAGTCATGGAATTATGATATGAAATAGACCTTTGGGAATGAATGGCGTATTCCTAAATACTTGCCCATCTAAGTTGGTGAGCAAGCCTAGTTTGCAGTAAAATAACATTTATCTCTAGCTTGTATCAAGATGGCCCCTCTAGATAACTCTCAACATGGTTAAAGTTGCCTTATGTTTTTATGGTATCATACTTTGTCAATTTAGTGGACTGCATTTTTTATGCATAGCCTCCCACTCTAGAAGCAAATTGAATTGACTTGGAGATTCACACTCTTCAGAAGATGTATGTCTATCCTGTCAATAAGGCCTACAAGGAGAAGCATGAGACTGATAAGACTGACATTAAGGTGAAGCAGACCATAGTTAGAGAAATTGTGCATAATCTATTTTACATATTATGGCGCAAGAAGAAATCTTCAAAAGGCACAGAGCATGTAAGGGAAAAACTTTCGCCTATACCACATCTTGAGAAGAATAAGCAGGCTAGGCATGATGCAAGCACAAGTTCATAGCTAGATCCTTCAAAATGACAAAGGAATACCCAGGCACCACCACCAAAAGCTTCTCCACCAAGGGCATCACCACCAATGGTTTCACCATCAGGGGTTGTCCCACAAGTTACACCAGAGAAAGAACTTAAGGGATCAGCACTATTACCCCCATACACAACTAGTGTAGGAATAACCTGAAGGCCATGAGGAAGAAACATAGGAATCTAACTCTGAAAAGACACCCTCCTCGACACAAGAGGAAGAGACCACTTTTGGTGATGTGTAATTGGACATTGGGGGTCAATTTGGTGAATAGGGGGATGGTTTTGATACTCAACAAATAAGTGGAATGGACATTGGTAATACTTTTTTGGCTATAGATATAAGGTCAAAATCCTTGAGCGTGACCCCAACAAAGGAAAGGAGTCAAACATTTTTGAAGTACAACCACCTTTGATTGATTCATCCACCAACTTGTACACTCAATATCAAATAGGCATCCTAAATAAGATGCTCTATTTGTAGTCACATTTCCTTCCCTAAGATGTAACCATTGATACAAGATGACAAATGTCCTTCCTTTTAGACATGTATAGTGAAGAGCACCATTTTGAGATCCCTCTAGATAGCCTCATGTCATATTATCAAGCACCAACATTATGAACTCCACTTTAGGTTGATCCCCAGAAGATCTTTCCTCTGCAAGCTAGCACTACATTTTTGAAAATGTGCTTTGAAGTTTCATGATAGAATATAATTTCAAATTTTGATACGCGTGATGTAGAGAAGAAATGTGGTCAGGTAGTGGTAATGTATGAGAAAGAAGTTACTACTTAGAAGGTACTTGAATAAGAAGTGGCTGCACTAAAGCAACAAATTAAAGAAGCCACAGAGGTTAAAGTAAAAACTTTTAAATTTTTTTAAATTTAATTTTGGCCAAGAATCGACATTGGCAGATGGAGTACCTCTAGATGGAGAAGTTGTGGATAAATTAAAGACCCTTGTAAATATCCTATTGAAACACTACAAAGAACAACCTATACTAAGAAACAAAGCATTATTGGAGGTTGAGCAGTTTATTAAGGTCATTGGATTATGTAAACACACCCTCGAAAGAGTTGGGGAAGTGATCCCCATCTTGGATAGGATTTTTAAAAAAACTAGCATAACCTAATAAAATTTTGGAGGCTCAACTCAACACAGAGGAGTTTCAACAGCAATAATTGGAAGATGTTACCCTTCTAATAAAGGATCGCACTGAGCATGCAAATGCATTTAAAGATGTCAAAATTTTGGAGGAAATAATAAATACGCATCAAGAATAACTTAATTCTAGTTTTGTAGCTCTTCGAGGACAAGTTATTATTGAAGTTGCTACACTTAAAGAGGTTAAGAAGGATGATAGTACATATCTCGACCAAATGGTTAATAAGGCCAAAGAATGTCACAACCAACTTGAGGAGATGAAAAAGTTAAAGGTGGTAATAGAAGAGATAACATCCAAGTTGCTTAACACCTTGTTACATTGTGACAATGTCAAGAAGTAGATTGAAAAAACTGGACCTGAGTTTTTAGCTAAGGCTGAGACCAAGACTTGGTCTAGGATAGACTAAAAGTGTAGTGTGAGGTGATGTTAAACCCCAAATTTTGACCAAGTGGTTTAGTTTTTTGGCATGGAATAGACATAAAATGAGAGGAACATGTTGCAAGAAGACCATGGTGCAAAACTAGCATGGCACAAGAAGACCAGGACATAGAACCAGTGAGGCACAAGAGGATAAGGGCGCAAAAGTTATCAGCATGAGAAGACCTAGTTAAAGAGGAAACATAACTACAAAGAACCCGAGAACATAGGACTCTAAACAACAATGAAAGACTTGGGGAGTGCAAGGGAAGCAATAGATGATTGAGGAGTGATTCTCAAGGACCATCTAGACTTTAATCATCACAAGTTTCATACCATCCTACAAAAAAGAGGACATTTGTCAGCAAGGATCTAGCATCAAATAAAAATATAGGGGGTACGAAGGCCCGGGTCCTTAGGAGAAAACAATTGAAAGATTGCCATGACTCCCAATATACTAAGAGATCTTTAACCAATCACCCATTTGTCATTTATTTTGTAACTACTTGGTCAGGTAAAAATAAGTATAAATACCCTTGTGTGGAATCATGTAATGTGATTGATAATACATAACATATAGTGACTATATAATATAGACTTGCAGATATTACAATTAATTCAGGTGTTGTGTGTTTATGATAAATTAATATTTGAGCATGAACTATGGGTTGCATTGACTAGTTTGTTGCTTATCATTCATTATGAGATTTACAGAACATGCATTATATGATTTTGCGTAGATAACCCTTTAAACTTAATGGCATTTATTTTTGTGTTCTTGGTTATTATTATTAATGAGTCAAGGTCTATAGTCATATATTAATTTTTCTATGTAATTTATAATCATATATATTAATAAACTCAAGTATATGACTAGTGTGTAACTGAGCAACATAACCCATGGGAACCGATCTCTTGTTGCACGCTTCGGGTGAGCGTGTAAGACCTTAGTCATGTGTGAAAGGCTAACACGCAAGCCTGTTGGGTCTACACGCTAGCTCACAAAGAAAAACATAAAGGAAATAAACCTAACACACAATGAAATTTTACATTAATCCAAGCACAACATAGAACATGAATTATCATGATTCACACATAATCAACTCAAAATAGTAAGTATTTTCATAATGAATATATTACAATAACACATAAAGGTTGAAGGAAAAAATATTATGAAACATAAAGGAAAACCATTTCTAAATCTCTGTATTGGTCTCAATATTTTTGAACCCTTTTTTTAAACAAATATGTGGTATTTGTAGATCTTTCTAAAGACTTTGTTGCTTCATATTCCAACATTTCGCTAAAACCTACAAGAAGTCTTCATATTCTAAAGGTTTTTGATATATAATGAGATCCACATACATACAAACGAATATACTACATATAAAATGGTGTGAAACACATACTGGTCGTATAACTATATGTTGTAATTTCATAATCTAGTTCTACTACTAACAAGATGTTGGTGGGTTGGTTACAACGAAGGCCTTAAGATTGATGGTCTTTTCAAAATAAAAAAATAAAAATCACACAAGTAGCAAATAAATATTTTTTGGATTAACTATGCACACAATTATTGACTATAAAAAAATAAAATCTCTTAATTATACAAATTATTAGTCCCTACCAAGGCAAAAACTAATGGAATCACTTTTTAATTACTTAAGTTTCGTTCAACCAATACAGAATCTTGAAATACATATTATTGTAACAATTATAAATTTTGTTCTAAGTTTGAAATACAAATATTAGAATATTTGGTAGTTGTTATTTAAGCATAATATTTTATATTTAAGGGAGATTCAACATGTGTTTGTGTAATCACCTAAAAATGACACTTGGTAGGTGTTGAGAGTGCTACTTGAGACCACCCATCCCTAGCTTAGCCCTAGACCTATCTTAGGGCCTACTTAGATACTTATTTAGCCTGTGTGCATGCCACAAACACCCCTAAACATCCTTAAAATAGTCCTAGACCCTTGTCTTGACATCTTGGCCCTTAGTGCCTCAAGTTTTGCCACCTAGACACTGACACCATAATAGGGGTAATCATGCCACATGATGCTAATGTCCCAATTTTGAAACTATTATCATTTTCCCTCCTCTTTCTTACAATGGATAATTTTTCAAATCAAATACCACCTAGGGTTGGCCTAGACCTCTTTTAAGACCCACACAAACACGATGACAATGTATATACATGACTTTTATCTGTTTAACCACTAAATGTAAATCAAATGCAAATTACACAAGCAAACTCATAACCAATTATGCACAATCAAGGTTATCAATCCCTATTTTGCACTACTTCTGCATACAACCATCTACAACATTCTTAAGCTTAGATTACTTAGGTTTCTAGTATCAAGCACATTCAAATCACTCAATCCAACATTCATACTAGCTTCACTTATACTTGTACCATCACTTTGGTGGGGAGAACTACATCAAGATTGATCCCTTTTTAGAGTATTGGTATGTAGGTAACTCTCATCACAAAGGGGTATTGAGGATGTTCAGCTTACCCTACTAACAATAAACTTTACTAATTGTATCAACTACATGCCTTAACAACATGGATGATTAGGGTTTGCACATAAAAATAATTAAAATAGGTCATCTACAAAGATTAAAAACCCATGCACACAGGAATAGCCTTGGCAAACCCAAACACATGTGCACCCAGAAACTTAGAACAATTATGCACATAGGACACAACCTCCAAAATAGGGACACTAACACCATATAGTGCTATTTTCCAATTAGTATGCTACCATCTACGAAGGATTTTGACACCTAGATCCTATATGCGATACTCAGACCAACCTCTATCTCAATTTGTAGCCTCAAGATATCCTATTTTAATCATTTTCTAGCTAAGTACTTGTTTACATAATTTATTATTATTTTTAGAAAGGTTAAATTAAGTCAATTCTATTATAGATCAATGGCTATATTTAATGTATATCTCTACCTTGATTTATTATACTCATCCCCCTTAACAACATAGGATTTGAATTCACTAAGTCCTTAACTGTTAAAACATTTGGTGAACTTATCCTACTTCTAATATTGCACAAACCTTGGCCCTAAATAACCCTAAGGTTTATATTTCCAGCCTTGTAGGACCCATATTCATGTTTCAAATCCATATATCTTTTGATTTTTATTTGGTATAATCATTATAATAATGACAAAAGAAGTTTATTACTTTTTGATGCAAAGTCTAATACTTCCATTTACATGCTTGTTTCCTTTAATTCGGAATGAACTCAAAAAAGACATAAACACATGTATACATGATGATTTATATCAATTAAAATGCATGCCATGTTTCATTATTTCTTTAGCATGTTATTTTTCTCTTATGTGGAATTCAATTAGGAGGCAAACCTTTAAACACATAGAGAATATATTACATAAAATACCAAATTCATTATCTAAAATTAATAGGTCTCCTTTAGATACCTTTTGCTCTTTGGTTCACTTTGATTCCTTACCCATCACTAATAGACATAAGGGAACATTAGTGGTTTCACTTATCTCTCCTACTTCCTGACCCCACAGATATTGCTACCATCTTGCCTCTACTACTAGCTCTAGGCTTGTAGTAGACCCTATGATCTAGGTTATGATGTCCACATGTGGTCCCAAGCATGGCAAGTTAGCAAAACCCATGGTTATAGTTTTGTCAACTATAGCAGTGTTTCTTCAGCCACAGTTTCCATTTTAGAGCTCCTACAATATTCTAACACATACAAATACATTTTATATGCAATGTTGTGTGACACTCAGGTGCTTCAAACAATAGAACCAACTTAAACATTGCTTACATAATTAATACTATGAAATGGACCAAAGAGCATGTTTCATTCGAAAGGAAGATCTCCCACCTCAGTGCATCATACATCTACACCTGCCTCTCTACATTGCATTGTGAATTAACGAGGTGGGTGTCAAACGTGTTTTAGTTGACAATGGATCAAGATTGAACATTTGAAATATCTCTTTTCTTTGGCTTCTTAATATACATGTTAAGGATTTGGATCCTTCTAATATGAACATCTAAGGGTTAGATAATATTCCATGCAAATCTTTGGGTCAAATCACACTAAACCTTACATTGGGTCCTAAAATGTCACCTACAACATATCAAGTTATGCCTAATGATCTTGATTACAATATCTTGCTTGGAAGACCTTGGATGCGTGATACACACGTAGTTTCATCCACTTTACATGCACATTTAAAGTTCAGCTACAAAGGTCATATATACACATGTCATATGGATCAAGAACCATACAATATTGTCAACATACATAGCCTTCACACAATTATATTCCTCACATGAATTTTATTATAACACTCTAGTCTACTATTCAGAATTCATGTATCACTCCACCAGACACTTCCAAAGCACAGGATAATAGATTCACTTCTCCTTTTGCATTTAAATATTTCCAAAAAATGGGTTACATAATACAAGGCCTTAGAAATCATGAACAAGGAATTCTTAATCCCATTGAAGCATATGATCAACACCATAGACAAGGACTTGGATATAAAGATAACACATCCAATGCCAAGTCCTCTCACCATACTTCTTAGCATATAATATTTTTTCCACTTATTTCACGGGTAGATGATATGGTAAATCATGATTATACACTCTCAGTTGTTTACCTCGATCTTGTTACTGATACAACTTCTCGAGATTTACCTACTTTGGATGAATTTCATAACAAAGAGGCTCTCTTAGAATTATTGGGGGCATATGAGGATCTCCCTTCCTTCTATCATAAGAATAGGTTTCCTCATTTCATAATTGCCCAGGCATACTTTGGTGAGTGTTTAGATGATTTCGATGATATTTTACCTGACATAAATGATACTATATCTACAACATCGTACATTATGGATCAATCTACGTTACTTAATGAAGAGATAAATAAGTTAAATTATGGCATCGATATTGATCTTCACATCATATTGCTGGTTGTTGACCTGTGTAAAGAAGAATATATAGATATTCATCATATTTTAAAATATTTCCCTAAAGTTTTCACTTGGGCCTATTTCGATATGCTTAGCATTGATCCATTAATAGCAGTACACATGATCACACTCTATCCTAATACAAAGTTGGTTAAATAAAAAATTTGAAAAATGCACCCCAAGGTTGCTCTTCTAGTCAAAGATGAGATCTAACGGCTCCTTGATGTCGGTTTGATTTGACTAGTTGTTCATCCCCAATAGATTTCTAACATTATCCCTATTATTAAACCTAATGACCAAATACAACATTGTTATGAATCTAAAGACTTAAACAAAGCATTCCCTAAGGATGATTTTCCTCTACCCAACATTGATATGATCATGGACTCCATAATAGGCCAAAAAATGCTCTCTTTTATGGACAACTTCGTTGGTTATAATCAAATTAAGATTGCTAAAGAAGATCAATAAAAAAAATATTTTACACACCACGGGACACTTTCTACTATATAGTCATGCCTTTTGGATTAAAAAATGTAGGAGCAACATAGTAATGAACAATGACCCATATCTTTCATGATCTCATTCATAAGACGGTCTAAGATTATGTTGATGATTTCATTGTAAAATCAAAAAGAGTGACAACACCATACAATGGATTTACGATAGATTTTTGAGATATTGAGAAAATATAATGTATGACTATATCCCAAGAAATACGTCTTTAGGGTTTCATCTGGTAAACTCTTGGGATTTATAATATCCTAATGCGATATCGATGTTGACCCAAAGAAAGTCAAATCCATAATGTACATGCCTCCTCCTACTAACTTAAAGCAACTTCACTCCCTATAAGGTAAGATTCATGGAATACGTTAGATTCAGGTAATATGTCACTTTGTGGCACAACTAGCAGATAAGACTCGATCATTCACTAGATTACTTAAGAAGGATATAAAATTTGAATGGGATATCACATGTTAAGAAACCTTTGAAACACTCAAATAGTACCTATTGAACCCACCCATATCAGTACCACCAACACCCAACAAGCCACTTATCCTTTAACTCTCAATGACAAATCATGCACTCATTGCACTTTTGGCACAACACAATGATCAACAAAAAGAGTGGGTTATTTGCTACACCAGTCATATACTTGTTGACTATAAATGAAATTATCCAAAAATAGAAAAACTTTGTTTGGCACTTATATTTTCTACTGAGAAGCTCTGGTACTATATGATTAATAATGAGACATAAGTCATTACAAAAGTCAATCCTTTAAATATCTTCATGTCAAAACCACATCTCTCAAGTTGTACTACAAAATGGGTTATGTTACTTATAAAAATTGATCTCAAGATTATCTTACAAAAACCAATAAAAGGCCATATAATTGTAGATCAATTGGTAGCAACCCCATTATTGAACACAAATCCTATCAATGGTGATTTTCATGTTGACTTCACAACATATATATACCACTTCTGACACATGGATAATGTTCTTTGATGGTTCTAAATGTGCATCTAGTGTCAAGGCGTGAATTGTTTTCATTGACCCATTTGGGCACATAGTATCCCTTATTTACCAACTCAGTTTTTCATGTACCTGTAACATCATAGAATACGAGGCCCTTATCTTAGGCATTTAAGCAACTTAGGGTCTCCAAATCAAATCGATTAAAGTTTATGGGGATTCATAATTAATTTTCAATCAGTTTACAAACATCTACCAAACCAAAGAAGAATGCCTCATTCCCTACAATGATATGGTTCAATGTCTACAGGGTCAGTTTGAAAACTTCTTTATTGAAAACATTCCACGTAAAGACAATCATCATGTCAACGCAATATCCAGTGCAACATCATTGATCCCCATTAACATAGATGAAGACTAGGCTATTGTCACTATCAAACAATTACAATCTCCATCAATCTCCCACGCTGAACTCATAACTCTAATGGTTATAATTACCACGTGTAGTACAACAACATCCAAATGGTTCTCTGATATATATAATTTTCTGCATAAATCTATTACACCAGAGACTTTCACAAGGAATGAAAAGTGCAAACTAGAGTGAAACTCCCTCTGATATGTCATTATTGGTAGGGAATTATTCAAACAATCTTTCTAGGGACACTTACTTTGATGTTTGACAGCCAAAGAAGCTAAGTTGGCTATCAGATAGGTGCATGACAATGAATGTGATGATCATTTCAATATCAAATTAATGTCACATAAAATACTTAGATAAGGTTACTATTGACCAACCATGGAATGAGAATGTTAGGAATACACCAAGTTATGCCTGTAACCCATAATATCCCCATGGTCATTCATGCTATGGGTTTTTTTTATCTAATTGGTAAGGTAAATATAGAATCCATAGGAGGTCACAAATACATTATCACAACTACAAAATACTTTACAAAATTGGTGTAGGCCATTCTGCTACAATCCACAAAGGGAGAAGATATACATCATTTTTTCATGACCAACATTATTTCTTGCTTTGATCTCCTAGTGACCATCATTACAGAAAATGGAACTTCTTTTAAGAACAAAACAGTGAAGAATTTTGAAGCTAAATATAAAATTCATCACACATTCTCTACTTCGTACTACCCACAGGGCAATGGTCAATCAAAAGCTACAGACAAGATAATTAACAGTATCCTCAACAAAATAATTACCAAATTTGGCAATGATTACCATAGTCAGTTTGTCTATGAACTATGGGCCTACCGCGTCAGTATTTGAACATCGATAGGAGCTACTCCTTATTCACTAGTATATGGCATAAAAGTAGTCATCCCACTAGAGTTAGAAATTCCATCCATATGGGTATCCTTAAAAGGGCTTATTACAAATGATCTTATAGATAAAGACATCTTCATGAATTGGAATAGTTGGATCACACATGCATTCAAGCCACAGAACATGTCAAAGCATATCATAAATGAATCTAGCAGACTTATAATAGCTATGTTCATAGTAGAGAATTTGAAGTTAATGACTTGGTTTTAAAAGAAAATCTCATAAATGTCAATGCAAAGAAGATAACAAAGGAAAATTCAAACTAAATGGGCTTCGCTTGTACTTAGTCATAGAAAAACTTAGTCCAAAAATATACCATCTAGCTTCACTTAATGGCAAGGCAATTAAAAACCCATTGAACATCGTGCAACTAAGGAGATTTTATATATAAAAAAATATTTTCATATTGCTTGAACATGGATTATATCCAAAAAATACAAAAATAATATAATATGTCAAAACCCAAAAACATTCAAATATTTACTAAAAAAATACAAATTATAGATTGTATGCATTGCCATATTTACACTTCTTATATTCGTTAGATACTACAGATGCTAGCTATCTTAGTATAGTCAATTTTTATCATACATACATGCTTCATTTGTTCTTATCAAGAGTTTGTAGATGCTTATAGGACTTAGGTCCACTACAATGATCTAAATTTGATACTATCTACCCATTAGGGGCATATACACATATACACGGGTTTTTCATTCGACACATTCACCCATTTGAGGGCATCCTATACATAGTTTCGATTGTCAGGTTATATCTTTCTAAACTCTACATCACATATTTAACATTGTTATATCTTGATATTAATCATCCTACACCTACTCTTATGTTTTTCCAACTACTACGACCTTAGACTTAGCCTATGTACATCTTAGTTCTTATACAAATTTGTACAACATGTTCATGCATACTTTCATTTCTAGCTTTACTAGTTTAGACTTGATTGTGTATTTATGTTTATTATATTCGAGGGCATTTGAATATGCCATTTCTCTATGGCTCTATGCCACTTTTTTTCATCATATGTATGTTTTAGACATGAGACCATCTCCTTGTGTGTGCCTTCTTGATTGTGTATGTGGACATTTAAACATGTCCTTCCATGTGGCTCTAAGGCAACTTGCTTTTTGTTTATGTTATATGGATATTTGAACATGTCATTGCATGTTTTGATTTCTCAGATTTAGTGACATGTGCCCATGTCCCTTGTATTGTGGCCCCTTGGCCTACTTTATGTGCCTCATGTGTGTTGTATGTATACTTTCTTATACGTGTCATGGCCATGACACTTGTATCTTGCTTGTTACACACTCTAGTTTTAGATGTTATGAGGGACCTTATGCATCTCCCCTTCCTACTTGGGTGGCATGAAAGACATCATGCCCCATCACCCTAGGTAGCTACTTAGTTATTACTTAGATTTGTTGCTCATATACATTGTTACATCTATCTTGACAACCTTGTGAATGCTAGACCTAACATACATCACAAACTATAAACTTATGATCACATTATCTTACATTTTGATGTTATCTTGTAATGAAATTACTTATATATTCTCACAAAATGATTTTATATTGTGAATAATAAGAAAATATGAGAGAATTACACAATGATAATTGACAACAAAACAAAATACTAGATAATATAACAAAACCACTTCGAGGGGGAAACCTCCACAACAATGCACTAATAGTAGAATACTTAACATGATCAATAAAGACTAACCACTACCTCCTATATATAGTCTAATTAGCCAAGGTTATTCCGTAGGTCAACCTATCTAAGAACATAGAGAAATGTAACAAATAAATAAAAGAGGTATGTAACCCACAAGTCAGCCACACACATCCCTAGACACACCAATGGTTAAGGGCGTAACAAGCCCTTTCCCTTCAAAAAAATATTGTCCTCAATGTTGTGGAAACTTTGGATGTTACTGCACAAATGCTTCATCCTCCCAAATGGCATCTTCACATGACAGATTGTTCCACTTGATCAGGTATTTTGTAATTGCTCTGGAATGTAGCTGCTTGGTGCGCCTTTGAAGGATCACCTCAGGATCAAGAACAAATCGACCTTCCTTGTCCATTTATAGTAATTCTATTTGAATGACAACTCTGTGTCCAATGACTTTCTTCAGGCATGATACATGAAATATTGGATGTATGTGAGTGGATGAGGGAAAATCTAACTTATAGGCTACACTGCCAATTTTTTGCAAGATATGATAAGGTCCAAAATACTTAAGGGACAGATTATTATCCTTTTTTTGTTGCTTCAGTGACATCTATTTATATGGCTACAAGTGAACAAAGACGCAATCATCAATGTCAAAATGCCTCTCACTTCTGTGTTGATTTGCTTGTTGCTTCATGTGATTCTGGGCCATAGCTAAATTTTCACGTAAACTTGCAAGGACCTCCTATTGATGGTGAATATGTTCTTCAACTACACGAACCTTAGGATGGACCTTCAAGGTTGAAGTGATGGATGGAGGGTGGTATCCATATAGTGCCACAAAAGGAGACACTTTAGAAGAATTATGAATAGAAGTATTATACCACCATTCAACAAGTGGCAACGAATGAACCTATTTATCCTATTTATCAGAAACAAAACAATGGAGATATCCTTCCAGACATTTGTTGACTACCTCAATTTATCCATCAGATTGAAGATGATAGGATGAACTATGAGCCAATTGGATGCCTAAACATGTAAATAACTCAGTCCAAAATTTACTAGTAAAAATGGGATGTCTATCACTGACAATGATCTTAGGGGTCCCATGCAGTTTTTGAACTGTATTGAGAAAAGCAATAGCTACTGTACTAGCAACAAATGGCCAGGATAATGAACAAAAATGAGCATACTTACTAAGATGATCTACAACAACCATGATAACATTTTAACCATTAGATCTTGGTAACCCTATAATGAAATCCATAGATACCTCTTCCCAACGCTGGCTAGAGATCGATAAAGGTTATAAAAGACATGGAGTTTTGTTGGTTTCACCTTTATTTTGTTGACAAATCATACATTCAACCACATATTTATGGACATCCCCCTTGAGACCTTCCTAAACAAAATCCTACTTGATTCTGTGATAGGTTTTCAAAAATCTTGAATGACCCCCAATTAGAGTTGCATGAAGTTTTTGAAAGATTTTTTGTTTAAGAAGAGAATTCTTACATAGGTACAATCTGTCTTTATACCATAATGCATTACCTTTCCATGTTAATTTTTCAAATCCACCTAAACCTTGTTGAATATTTTGAATCAAATAATGGGCAATACTATCATGTTCCCATTCTGATCATGCTTCCTCTAGCCAATCTGCCTATAAAATGGCTATGGCACATAGAAATGCCTCGACTGATTCATCTTTTCTAGATAGTGCATCTGCCACCACATTATCCTTGCCTTTTTTGTAGACTATTTTAAAATCATATCCTCACATCTTAGTTACCCATTTCTGTTGTTCTTCAGATGACAACCTTTATTCTAAAAAATATTTAAGATTATCATGATAAGTCTTTACTTGAAAATGATGACCCATCAAATAAGGTCTCCATTATTTAACTGCATGCAAAATGGCCATCATTTCCTTCTCATAAATGGGCTTGTGCTAATTTTTATCATTGAGTTGACAACTTTCAAATGCAAGTGGTCTTCCTTCTTGCATGAGTACAACACCCATACCATACCCAGATGCATCACATTCAACCACAAAAGTCTTAGAAAAATCAGAAGTGGTCAATACTAGAGTAGTGCATGTAGTCAATTTTAATTATTCAAATGCTCAAGTAGCTACATCAGTCCATTGAAAGGAGTCTTTCTTTAACAAAGAAGTGAGTGGGGCTGCAATACTACCATAATTTTTGACAAATATGTGATAGTAACTAGTAAGCCCCAACAATCTTTGAAGTTACTTGAGTGTCTTAGGAATTGGCCAATCCACTATTGCTTGGATTTTTTTAAGATCCACTTTCACTCTTTTATAAGACACCAAATGACCTAAATATTTGACCTCACCAACCCCAAAAGTACATTTGGAAGGTTTGGCATATAATTGATTTTGCTCCAAAATAGAGAGTACCTATTTCACATGTTGCAAATGGTTTGCCCAATTTTTACTGTAAATGAGGATATTATCAAAGAATACCAGAAAAAATTTCCTCAAAAATGGTTTAAAAATAATATTCATCAAACTATGAAAATTAGATGGTGCATTTGTTAGACCAAGAGGCATAACCAAAAACTCATAATGGTCCTGATGAGTCCTAAAAGTGGTTTTGGATATGCCTTCATCATGGATTCTGATTTGATGATACCCATAATGCATATCTAACTTAGTAAAATAAAGATCACCATTCAATTTATCTAGCAAATCATCAATGATAGGAATTGGAAACTTATCTTTGATAGTGTACTTGTTGAGTTATTTGTAGTTAGGGCACATCCTCCAAGTGTCATCTTTATTTCTCACCATTAAAATTGTTGAAGAGTATTCACTTTGGCTATGGTGAATGATTATTGCATCCAACATCTCTTCTACCATCCTTTCAATTTCACTTTTTTGGGCATAGGGATACTTATATGGCCTAATGTTGGGTGGTGTATTGTCAGGAATAAGTGTGATAGCATGATAATGCATGCGACTAGGTGGAAGTCCTTTTGACATGTCTCCAAAAACAACATAATGACTATCAATTATTTATTACAAATCAAGAGGTGGAGATGGCTAAGTTGGTTGCACTTCTATATAAAACAAGCGAGCTACAAATCCTTCAACACCCTTATGAAGAATCTTTATCATTTGATGGGAGCTAACAAGTTGGAGAGATTTAGCCTTTAATCCTCTTAGCTCAAATGTCCTTTCTTCAGAATGAAAATGCATGAATAATTCTTGAAAATTCATCTCAATAGTGCCCAAAGTGGTGAGCCACTAGACTCCCAGAACAATATTAGCTCCACCCATCGGAATAACAAACATAGGATAATCCAATAAATAGTCTCCCATGGTCAACTTAATACTATGACATCTTTCTAAATAACTGATATTACCACCATCTACAATTATAACCTGAAATTTTGGAGATGGATAAATGAAACAGTTCAAACGAGCAGCCAACTTACTATGGATGAAGTTGTGTGTGCTCCTAGAATCAATCAAGACAATGACCTTTTGTTTTTTAAGGAAACCCATCACCTTAAGATCTTGGGGAGTACTAATACCTGACAATGCATGACATGAAATAGTAGGTTGAGAGTCTTCGGATTCTTCCTCAGGAACTTCTACATTTGCATCATGCACTTCTGCATCATTGTCATCATCATTGACACCTTCAATGTAAAACAACTTCTTTTCAACACAATGATGGTCTTTACTCCATTTTCTGTCACAACCATAACATAACCTTTTAGCTCACTTCTCCTCAATTTATCATTGTGTTAATCTGGTGGGTTGTAGAAATGATGGTGTTGGAAAGTTGTGATCACGACCAGTAGTGAAAGTTTTCCTTTTGACCATCTCTTTTTCTTCTACCATGCGTGCCTTATGGATAGCTTATAATACAAATGGGTTAAATATTTGAACCTCATATTGGATGTTATCTTTGAGGCCACCCAAAAATAGATCAATCAAATTTTCCTCAGTGATATCTTCCACCCGTAAAGAGAGATTCTGAAATTAATGAATATAATCCTTCACAATTCCCGTTTGCTATAGCTTGGCTAATTGGTTGAAATAGTTCTCAGAGACATTATTTTGATAATGAGCTATCAACTCCTCAATAAAAATAGTCCATGTAATAGGAGCACCATTCTTTTTCTTTTAACCACATAACCAACGACACCAAATGAATTGCTCATGTTCCAGATATAGGGATGCCACCATCACCCTCTAAGAACTAGGGGTTTGATGCAGCCCAAATAAATTCTCAATTTGGGTAATCTAAGTGAGAGGATCCTTACCTTCGAACTTATGCATGTCCACTTTTGGCAACATCAGTTTCATACCAGCATGGGAGTTGTTGAGAGGAGGATTTGAATGCTAAAGTGGAGGGTTGTTAGGCTGAAACTGAGATGTGAGGGCAACCAATTGCATAGTGGTATGCTACAATTCATTGTGAACCCCATTAATCTCTTCATGCATCCCTGAAACATCATCTTAGACTACAACAAAGTCATCATGCCTCACCAAAAATTTTATCTCTGCTTAAAGCTGAGAAATCACCTAATCTGAAGTACTAGATTCCATGTCATCGGCAAAAGGAGTCTTAGGAGTTTTTAGTGCCCCTTTTCTTCCCTGAGTTGAAGGACCTACCATAAACAAACACTAAGAGGGTTTTGACCTCAAAAAAATTGTACCAACAAATGGTATCATTGTGATATCCTTGTCAAGATGAATCCAATGACTACCTTTGCACACTAGAGTAAAAATTTTGGTACCAAAAAAGTATACCAAGAGAATATATTGTTGCGATAATCTAATCGAGATGAATCCAACAACTGCAAGTGTGCAAGGGGAAAAAAATTCCAGACTTTTTTTTTTAAGTTTTTTTTTTCAAAAAAGCATTTCGAGCAATACTACACTGATAGAAAAAATTAATTCTTCCCGAATTGCAAGTTATGTTTTTTTGCTTTCACTGCTCCCAGAAGCCACGCCTCATCAAATCTAAAAAAATACCACAGGAAACTTACCCAAATCGAAGCTCCGATACCCCTTGTAATGAAATTACTTAGATATTCACACAAAATAATTTTATATTACACAGAATAAGAAAATATGAGAGATTACATAGTGATAATTAACAACAAAACATAATACTGGATAATGTAGCAAAGCCACTTCGAGAGGGCGACCTCCACAAAAATGCACTAATAATATAATATTTAACATGATCAATAAAGACTAACCACTAACTCTTATATATAGTCTACTTAGCTAAGGTTATTCCATACGCTGACCTATCTAAAAACATAGAGAAATGTAACAAGTAAATAAAAGAGGTATGTAAGCTACAAGTCGGCCACACATATCCCTAAACACACCAATGGTTAAGGGCATAATATATGTGTGCACATTATATTTGTTTATTATGCATATATCATTTATACTCTAACTAACACACATTTTGTAAATGTTTTTTTTAAGGATGGTTCTTGCATAGGTACAACCACTGCCCTCAAAAGAGGGGACATTCATAGGGGTTTGTCACAAAGATTAGGCTATCCATATGCACTTAGAGTGCAATTTTTAACATACAAGATCATAACATAGAAATCAAATTTAGGAAAACATAGTGGGAAATAATGATACATAGATCAATTATAATTGCACAAAAATCAAAATAGTTAAACATTAGTACCCAAATTGGGGCACTAGCACTACATGACATTAATATCCATGATATGGTGTTACTGTCCAATAGCTTTAGTTTCAAAAAATTATAGATTGGCCAAAAAAGTACAATAGGTATAGTCTAGGTTTTGCATAGGTTCAGTTACAAATTACCAATTTTGGCTCAGTTTAGCTTAGATTCATACCCATTTACTCATATTGGGAGCATCATGCACAACATGATCATTCTCATTTCAATTCAGATATTTAGATACAAATTATTACAACTCAATCTAGAATCCATATACTCAAATATCAAATTTGGGGGCATGTGCATGACACATTATTTTTGTATGCTCACTTATACATCAGTTGTTCAGATGGAATGACAAACTCCATGTCATTCTCTACATTGTACACATCAAACACCACATTCTAGGTTACACACCATATTCATGCCTTACTCCATCTACAGTGGTTGGCATTCTCGAGTGGCCCAGAGTTGCCTAATATTCCCAAGTGGTTGCAAAGCTGACATCTCCAGTTACATTACATAGTTTTAGTTTCAGATGCATCTACTACACATGGGTAGGTAATCATGGAGTCATGGTCTACTTGAGTTATTGAGCCACATACATAAGAGGGTTGGACACACCATCAGTCCAATCTAAGCTATTCACAGGTCATGATCCACCAAGCAGGGGTGCGCAATGATGGAGTCAAAATCATATTGAGTTATTGAGCCACCCACACATGGGGCTTGAGCAAGACATCAACTCAATCCAAGCTATTCATTGATTGATCACTATCTACATGTACACATAGGTTGTCACTAGGTTTATGTACCTATTGAGGTGTATTCATTCATTTACTCTCTCTTAGCTCTTTACTTAGTTTTATCTCTTTACTCAATTTTGTCTTTGCTTTTGATATATCCCAAGTAACGATTGATCTATGCATATTTCATTTTCAAGACATGCAATGGAGCATGCTTCACATACTCAAATCCAAAATCATGGGCTTTGCCTCTTAGGTAAGTCCAAGTACACTTGTTTTTCCTTTATCCTAGTCATTTTGCTTTGCTACATTTTAAAAATAAAGGGGTAGTAAGTGTAATCACCTAAAAATGACACTTGAATGCTAAGAGTGCTTATTGAGCCCACCTATCCCTAACTTAGCCCTAAACCTATCTTAGGGCCTACTTAGACACTTATCTAGCCTTCGTGTGAGCCACAAGCATCCCTAAACATCCCTAAGTAGTCCTAAACCCTCATTTTGACATCTTGGGCCTTAATGCCTCAAGTTCTGCCACCTGGACACTAGCGCCATAATAGGGATAATAACGCTACATGGTGTTAATGTCCCAATTTTGGCACCATTGTCCTTTTCCCTCTTTTTTATTCCAATAGATATATTTTCAAATCAAAGACCACCTAGGGTCGATCTAGACCTCTTTTAAGACCTGCACAAGCACATGAACTATATATATATATATATATAGACACACACACACATGACTTTTAGCCCTCTAACCACTAGATGGAAATAATATGCAAATTACATAAGCAAACTCAAAACAAGTTGTGCATAATCAGGGTTATCAATCCCTATTCTACCTTATTCTTGTATACAACCATATATAACATTCCCAAGCTCATAGTACTCAGGTTTCTAGTCTCAAGCACATTCAAAGCATTCGAGTCAACATTCATACTAGCTTCACTTGCACTTGCACCAACACTTAGGTGGGGAAAATAACATCGGGATTGATCCCTCTTCATAGTATTTTTATGTAGACAAATGTCATCACATGTAGGTGTTGAAGATGTCCAACCTACCCCACTAACAACACATTTTACTACTTGTATCAACTAGATGCCCTAACAACATGGATGATTAGGGTTTGCACAAAAAATCAATCAAAATAGGTCATCTATAGAGATCTAGAACTTGTGTACATAGGAATAAGATTGACAAACCTACACACAGGTACACCTAGAAGCTTGAACCAGTTCTGCATAGAGGACACTACCACTAAAACAAGGACATTAACACCACATGGTGTTACTGTCCAATTAAGGCACTACTATCTAACGAGGGTATTATTTTCTAGGAATGGTTTTGACACTTGGATCCTATCTATGCCACTAAGACCAGTCTCTATCTCAATTTTCAACCTCTATATCTCTCATTTTAGTCATTTTTCAACTAAGTACTTGTTTACATTGTTTATTGCTATTTTTAGAGAGATCAAATTAAATCCATCCTATTACATATCAGTGGTTGTATTTATTGTATATTTTTACCCTAATTTACTATACTCAACCCCCTTAACAACATAGGATTTACATTCACTAAGTCCTAAATCATTAAAATAGTTCACTTTGTTCATCAGTTATGCCAAAATTATAGCATATATAATTTATTCTCATTTTTTGGGCAAACAAACAAGAGCCACAACCAAATACAATATGGTTCATGGTTAGTCTATTGTAAACTAGAGTGCTTCAACCCAATACCATCATAATTGGTGCCTTTGTTTATTGCATTCCCACCATTTCGACACAATAAAACCCCATTATCAGAGAACAGGTGACCGCTAAATGATACATTCTCCTACACATTAAATACAATAGGCTACGATAATTTATGGATCAAGAGAACCAACTACACATCTATATTCTCCCATCCCTATGTATCATATCATGTATATAAGAGATGTCCCTGATGGCATAGACTCTTTGGCCCACTCTATGGCATACTACCCACTCTATGTCATGCAAAAAGTCTAGGTCATGCAAGGCATAAACTCTTTTGTGTGCATACCTAATTGTGCCCCTTTGTTTGTAGAATATAAAACCCCTCACCAATATATATTACACTCTCTAAATATTTTGTTATGCTCTTCCACTTTTGTATGTGATTGTTTGTGTAAGACATAATTTCAACTATTTTAACCTTTATTGCAATTGGTTACATATCACATCTCGTATCTACCATAATTTATAATAACTATTTTGTATCCCTTATTAGTACCTATTGTCAGGCATTTAGTACCTACCATCAGGTATGGTACTATTGTTATCATTATCGGCATTTGCTTTAGTCAACGTAATCATGCCTGCCAATCAAAAAAGCATGCGAATTCCAAATTAAAAATTTTCTAATGTTCAAAGGAAGTTATGGGTATTTTATTATTTTCATCATTGTTATTATACAAAGACTAAATTCTACATGTTGCATCCAATCAAAAGAACAAATGTTTAAACAAAGCTATAGTTAAAGGATTATATCAATGTTTGATAAAATAAAAATAGTGTCGTGTCAAAGCCTTTGGTAGGACAAACTTGAATTTTGGCTATATAGGATGTTCATTATTATTGAGTGACATGAATCACATGTCTTTAGTTTGAAACTGCATGTAGCTAACAACAATATATGTTTACTAGGTTTATTTGTATACAACGCATACAAATATCTTCAATAACCTCATCGTGTCATTATCTTTGCCCAATAAAATGATTCAAAATATATGAGCGTGACACAAAATTATAGTAGTATAATTTGACCGCATACACACTTTGAAGGGCTTTAACAACATAGTTTGGATGCATACCACGTTGGGAAGGACATGTGCTCTGACAACTATGCGACTTTTAGCATATTATTATGGCCACTTGCATCTCTACAAGAATCAATTGAATAAATCATGTTTGGAATTACTCGTTCACACGAGTGGATGAGTGACTTGATCACATAACTAGATGACCATCATTGTTACCTACATCAAGGATACAAATGCTATCACTGACTATCGTTACAATTCTCAAGTTTTCTTTTTATGCTTCCTACAAATGAATTGTAGATGAATTATATAGGTCAAATAAACTTAATTAATTTTTTAGAAAAAGGAAGCAATATGCATGATCACAAAGAGAAAATGAACATTCAAGGGCAACACCCCTATTATGTAGTATTAACAAGCGAAAAGATGAATATATAACTCAGATGATAGAAAAAAATTGATAACGGTAATAAATTCGTGGAACCATTTGACCACAATTACCTACCATTCTCCTCACTTTTTTTTCTAGTTGGTCGTTCTGGCTAGTAGGGCAGCCTTCAAACAACACTTCAAATTACAACAAATTTTGTAGTCTCCTAAGTTTGAGATGGCCGAATAGGTTAAATTCCCTGGAAGCTCCCATTCTAAGGTGATAGTGCCATTATTTTATTGCTTTAACTCATATTTAGCTCCATGGCCAGGTTTTGTTTTAAATTTCCAGTTTCAATTCAAAAAATCAAAATAATATTCAAATTATAACAAATATTGCTATGTGACAAGTTTCAGATGCCTGGATCCCTGAGTCTAGATATGCTAGTATTGCCTCTTTTGTACCCAATCTTTCAGCTATATGATTATTGACACACAAAAAAATAAAAACACATAGGTTAAAAATACTAATGTGAAAATCACTTATTTTAAATTGGTTTATTACATGATAGTGTTTACCTATGCAATCGTTGGGAAGTCTTCTATTGCAGAAGCGGCCAGTGGGTTTATGGCCAACAAAATCTTTTCCACAAGGAGGGAAATTGGTCTTGAAAAGTGTTGAAATATTATTGTTATTGCCTGGATCTACCGTTGAATCTCTGAACATAATCATGGTCAATGCTAATTATTTGGCGTCTGCTTCAACAAACCCATTTGGTAACAATATTCCACCTTCTATGTTGTACATTAAGAGTTGGCACATCATATCTCTTGAATATGAGATCATTTTTAGATATCGTGGTTACATAGAGTCAATAAAATGTCCCTCTAGAACATATTCCCTCGCCCATGGTAGAAGCAAATGAGATATTATTAATAGTGTGAAATACGGTGCATTGATTGGCCTTTGAGCCATACTCCCATTAGTCTCATGTTTTGCATGGGTGTCATTCGTGTCCACCTTTCACCCAGTTCCTGTCACATGATTGCAAATGTAATATGAGATATTGCCCCATACATAGAAAAAGTATAAGTGCATAGGATACTCTTATAGGAAGCCATCACATGGACTAGGTAAGAAATAAGTTACTGCCAAACCAACTACACTGAAAACATCACATTCTAAGAGGCCATGGATATGGTGGGATATTAAAAACCAAACTTCATCCAAATAATACTCTATTAAATCATGCTCAGATCTAACCACAAATGTGAAATCATAAAATAAATAATGAGAGAAAACATGCCTAAAACAAATATTTTAATCTCCTAAGTGTGTTGGAAGGCAAGTTTAATCAACTTTAGATCTTGGTGGCTGCATTTCACAATAGCACCATGTCTCACAGGTTGTGTAAAACCTTTTTTTTGTCTCTTTAGAAAAATAGCCATGAACTTTCCTTTCAACATAAATTTAATATTTTGGCAATGAATAATGACAAGTGTAGTTTGGAAAGGGATGATGTATTTTAACTATATCACATGCGCGGTTTCCTGGGACAAGTGGTGATTAAATCAACTTACTACATTCCTTCATTTATTCTCTTATCTATAATGTGTTCAGGTTTAAAGCATTTTTTTTTTAAATTTTAAAAGGGGTAAAAACTTTATTAAACCTCAAAAATGGATTATAAAGCATCAAAGGGCAAACGCCTCAGAAACCAAAGAATACCATGGAAAACACAAACAAAAACCGTCACTCCCCAATACTATTTCCATCTTCTCCTAGAATCCTCTCTAGGATCTGACATAACTCGTTGGGCATCTGCGCCCATGTTAGGAACCCCTCCAAGGAAGCACAATTGATTACTTTTCTTATAAGCAATTAAACATGGAATTATACCAGAATGATTAACTAAAAACTTGAAACAGAAAAGAATTTGAGAGATAATACACAATTTTGTATTAAATACTCTTATAAAAAAATATAATAAAGAAGATGCCACTTCTTCTTCCACCTCAAAGGCTTGCCACACCTCAAGGACTTCTTCCCTCTCTCTCTTGCTCAACCACAACCAACTCAACAACCTGAGTTGCTATCCCCTCCTTGAATGCTTCAGCTGATCTCCTTGACCTTACACCTTGTAGATCTCCTTGACCTTGCTTCCTTGCTTCAATGTTTTTACTTGCCTTCTTGATTACAATACATGCCTCATGGGTCTTTAAATAGGATCCCATGCATACACAAATAGACCTCTAATTACAATAATTAGACACGCAGCTCGAGACTATAATTAGCCCTTAACATGCAAACACTCAGTTCAACTGACTAATTATTCGTGTAACGAACAATTCTGAACCGCCACAAGCGACCGACATCGGTCCCTGTCTGCCTAGTGCTGACCGACGTCGGTCGACTCCCTGCCGATGCCGGTTGCCTTCTGCATTCATCATGACCGATGTCGGTTATACTGCTGACGCTGGTGTCTCTAGAACTTCAATAACCTCCTATATGTCTGTAACAATTGAAGCTTTTAGCTCCACAACCTAACAATCTCCTAGTTGGAGATAAACAGCTGCAACTGTACCTATACCTGTACACCATCTAGTTTGTTCCCTTGGCTCTGTATCCCTCTTCAAGATCACTCTTGAAGACCAACCACCACACATCATGTGATGCTATACCTGTCATCCAAGTCCCCTGCCACATCTGAACTTTCTGACAACTCCCACTGGAGACAAAATCAACCTGTGATCTTCCATGTCTCTTATGCCAAAAGAATTTTGCTGCTCCCAAATTCTTCATGACATACCTCTGAACTAACTTTACCCTTAGCTTAGCAACTCCCTGTATATGTAACCCTACAACAAGCAACAACATACAGTAACAGGATAATGTAGCTAATATTATCCAACCTGATAAAGATAAATACAATGGTCAAACCTCCATTGTCCTGCAGCCTACTCAAGACCATATACTCTAGCCTTCTGTCTCACGTGTCCATCCACTCTCTTCTCTAACTTGGGAATCCATCCCTCATCCAGTGCTTTCTTCCAATTGAAACTCCACCAACAAACACCTGTTTGGTTCTTCTCCAAGGACTCACACTCCTCATCCATGCCAAGCTCCCACTGTTTCTGGATTCTACCTGCATTGCCTCTTCACATCTTCCTGGTTCTTGACCATCAGTAAGCAACAAATAAAATAAAGAAGGTAAACAACGAATATGAGGTTCACATACCCTTTCTGACCTCTATATGGGCGTTTGAGACTCTTTGAAAGCTTGATGTCCACCCAACATCCGTTCCAATGACCGATCTCGGCCATCTCCCAGTCTGCACCCAACCGATGTCAGTTCCCTGCATTGACCCTGACTGCCGACGTCATTTTCCTGGCCGACGCCGGTGTCCCCTCTATCGACGTCAGTTCATGTATGACCGACATCGGTCTTCTCCTGCCCGACTCTATCGACCCTGCTGGTCTGCACATGACTGATGTCGGTATCTGCCTGACCGACGTCGGTTCCAAGTGACCGACGTCGGTGACTGTGTATTCCTGTAAGTGATGAAATCTTTATCTGCGAGCTCATCTTAGATCAAAACCCTATCCATATTGCCCTGCTCATAATTATTCAGCCCCTGTGACTGATCTCTGTCCCTCATCTCCTCCATAAACACCAAGGCTTCCTTGTTCTTGTCAAAAGCATCAAATTTCCTTTTCCTGCAATGAACTCGATCACTTCCCTCTGAATCTAAACTCATACCTTTTGAATCAAGAACGTCCATTCCCTTCTTATTCATGTGACCAAGCTTATTAAGCCACATCTTCGAATCTACAGCTGAAATAGATAAACCAAAAGTAAAATCAGTAATACAAGTAGATAGATAAAGAGTACCTACTTTCTTACCTCTTGCTAAAACAAGTGCACCCTTGGTAACCTTCCAAGAATCCACTGTGAGGGTTACTGTGCATCCCTCATCACCCAACCTTCCTACAAAAACCAAACTCTGCTTCAAAACTGGGACATGCATAACCTCCTTCAACACCCATGTGTTGTCCATCTGCAATTTCAGCTGCACTTTCCCTTTGCCAACTATTTGACAAGGCGTACCATCCCCTAAATAAAGCACTCCAAAGTCTCCCTGGACATACTCATGGAACAAATCTCTGTTTGGGGATGCATGAAAAGAAGAACTAGAATCTAAAACCCATGATTCTATTTGACTATCCAAATAAAGTATGAGAGCATCCTGTGCCACAATACCTGCATCCTTTACTTCTTCATTACCTTCATGTTGATTTTCTTTATCCCTCAACCAACACTCTTTCTTTGTGTGTCCTCTCTTTCCACAAAACTAGCAGCTGACACCTCTGGATTCAGATCTCCTTCCCATCTTCGACCTTGATTTCCCTTGCTCGATCTTCTCTCTTTGCCTTCCCCTGCTTTTTGCACTTAGAGCATTCCTTGATGATTCACCTGTGCTTTTCCTGCGTATTTCTTCATTCAAGATTACACTCACAACATCATCAACTTTTAAGATTTTAGAAGCAGACGCAGAATTACTTACTGCCATAACCAAACTATCCCAACTTTCAGGTAAAGAGCATAAAATTAAAAGAGCTTTTACTTCATCATCAAAAACAATATTGACTGAAGCTAACTGATTTACCAAACCATGGAAATAACTAAGATGAGTATGTACCGATCCACCTTCCTGCATTTGCAAAGTAAATAACTGCTTCATAAGAAACACCTTATTTGAAGCCGAGGGCTTTTCATATAAATTTGCCAAAGATTTTATCAACTCTTATGTTGTCTTACACTGTGATAAGTTGGAAATCATAGACGATGCAAGGCTCAACCTTATGGATCCCAGAGCCTTCCGATCAAGAACATTCCATTCTTCATCCTTCATATCTGTGGGCTTGCATGCAACCCCACCCAATGGTAAGTACAAATCTTTCTGATACAGATAATCTTCTATCTGCATCCTCCAATGTTGATAATTCTTGCCGTTAAACTTCTCCATTTGTAGCTTACTTTTTTCTGCCATTGCTGAACTCCCACTCAATCAGAAACCCCTGAGAATGACCTGTAATCAAACAATAACCTACTCCCTACAAATCGTAGCTCTGATACCAACTGTTAGGAACCCCTCCAAAGAAGCACAATTGATTACTTTTCTTATAAGCAATTAAACATGGAATTATACCAGAATGATTAAGTAACTAGAAACTTGAAACAACAAAGAATTTGAGAGACAATACACAATCTTGTATTAAATACTCTTAGAAGAAAATACAATAAAGAAGATGCCACTTCTTCTTCCACCTCAAAGGCTTGCCACACCTCAAGGACTTCTTCCCTCTCTCTCTTGCTCAACCACAACCAACTCAACAACCTGAGTTGTTATCCCCTCCTTGAATGCTTCAGCTGATTTCCTTGACCTTACACCTTGTAGATCTCCTTGAACTTGCTTCCTTGCTTTAATGCTTTTACTTGCCTTCTTAATTACAATACATGCCTCATGGGTCTTTAAATAGGATCCCATGCATACAAAAATAGACCTCTAATTACAATAATTAGACACGCAACTCGAGACTATAATTAGCCCTTAACATGCAAACACTAAGTTCAACTGACTAACTATTCGTGCAACAAACAGTTTTGAACTGCCAAAGGCGATCGACGTCGGTCCCTGTCTGCCTGGTGCTGACCGACGTTGATCGACTCCCTATCGATGCCGGTTGCCTTCTGCATTCATCATGACTGACGTCAGTTATATTGCCGACGCTGGTGTCTCTAGAACTTTAGCAACCTCTTCCATGTCTGCAACAATTGAAGCTTTTAGCTCCACAACCTAACAACCCATCCATCCACCTTTCGACCATCAATATCCTCTGACGCCCACTTTGCCAAGCAATCGGCCGCTCTATTCCATTCCCTTGAAACGTGGGCATAAGACACTGAATCCATGAGCGAACTAATCTGTAATATCTATTGCACTATCATAGATAGTTGCTAGCTCACATCTGTAATCTTCCTCTCAAGGAGCATATTGATCAGTATTTGTGAGTTGGCTTCACACATCACCCTCCTCCATCCTAAAGCATAAGCTCTCTTCAATGCATATAAAATAGCTAATCCTTCCATCCTATTAACAGTATGTTCACCCATATTATGCGAGAAAATAAAAACCACAGATCCAGAGGAGTCCCTACCAATACCACCGATCCCAACTGGGCCTGGATTACCCCTGGAAGAACCATCATTATTAATTTTCAAAAGACCCTCGGGAGGGGGCATCCATTTCCTGCTCCTTTGAATTTTCTGCTTCCCACATCTACCTCTCCTAATGCAAGCTGAGACCGGAGATATACCCTGTATGCCGAACCTGTCAACCATCTCTGCGCCCCCCTTCTCCAGAGGCAAAATAACCTCTCTCTTAGCTTCTATAGTCTCTTGGATCATTCTTATAATTTTACTCCAAACCTATTGAACTCCTAATTTTTCATCTCTAAAAATTATACGGTTCTTTTCCAGCCAGACTTGACATAGCAGAAAAATAGGTCCAGTGTAACAAGCTTCTTGCAAGAAGTGAGCTGTAGAGGGCGGTCTACCCAATCTCGACCAAAAATCAGCAAGGGAGGAAGCGTGCACACACTGACACCTCTAGATGTCCCACCAAGCATGCCACAGTTGGCGAGTGAAAGGGCAGCTAAAAAATAGATGTGGCGAATCCTCCTCCTCGCCTCTACATAAAACACACCTCGAAGGACCAACAAAGTCCCTCTTCTGAATATTCTCCCAAGTCAGACATCTATTCCAAGCCAAAGTCTAGGTAAAGCAATTACAATTCGGCCAAGAGAAACTGCTCCATACTCTTTTCCACCAAGGAACTTCCCCCCCTCTTCAAATTGTTGTGTAATTAATTCCTGGTATCCAGCCGATACAGTGTACTTCCCCTTGGGGTTAGGGGACCAAGCCAGCACATCACCACCCCTAAGTGCGCAACAATTGTGACCAGCTAGGATGATGCTCAGCTCTGCGCACTCTGCCTCCATTCCAAGAATCGACCACTCCTTTGGAGTCTTCCATCTTGCTTTCGACAACTGGCCATGAAGGGAGAGGGACTTGTAATCACACACCCTATTCCACCCAGCTTCGTTGAATCTCTATGATAGAGCATACAGATGTGGATATTAAGTAAATATGGGGGGATAGCCATCCCAAGAGTCATGCCAAAATTGTGCCTCTATCCCACCCTTGCAAATCTAGAATATACCTCTCTTGATCAGTGCAGCTCCTTTCTTGAGAGTAGCCCAAATCACCGATCCACTCCCTGACAAATTGTACCTTGAGATATCTTTCAGGGGGATCCCAAAAAAAATACTTATGAGATAAGATCCTGGCCCAAACACGAGCTTGTTCCCCACACCATCTCCAATACAATTTGGCTATCAGGGCCGTACTCGCTAGCACTGATTGCCATAATCCCAGGCCCCCAAACCTTTTCAGGCTACAAACAACCTCCCACTTAATAAGGCTCCACTTCATCAAAGATAAGTTACCAGCCCATAAAAACTGTCTTGCCAAGGAATCAAGGTCCTTGACAAAACTCACTGGCGCCACCTGTAACATGCACCTATATAGAGGAAGAGCTTGTACCATTGATTGAATCAGTTAGACCTGTCAAGCAAAGGATAGCCACCGGTGGGTCCAATGATTCACCTTGGCTTGGAACTTATTCAGAATCACCTGCCATGATTCCTTGGATTGTCTCCCTGCAGATATGGGTATCCCTAGATATAATAATGGGAGGCTTCCAATTTGGAACCGGAGAATATCAGCCGCTCTTCGTTGAATGGGTGGTGGGGTGTTGAAAAAAAATGGAAGACTTGTCCTCATTAATTACCTATCCTGAAGTAGCCAGGTAAGCATCCAAGCCTTTGTGAATATTAGCTACCTCCCTTATAGTAGCCATGCCCATCAAAGTCACATTATCCACAAACTATAGGTGAGATAAAATAGGAAGGCCACCTCCCCATTTCCAGCCTTGAATAGCGCCATCATTAGTATTTTTTTAATCAACCATCCTAGACCTTTTGCCAATAGGAGAAACAGGTAGGGAGATAAAGGGCCACCTTGTCACAAACCATGCGAGGCCCCAAAGAGATTAGAATGCTCCCCATTAACCAAGACTGAAAAAGAAGTCAAATTCACACAGCTCATGACCCAACGGATCCAATCTTCTCCAAAACTAAAGGCGACCAAAACCTTCTGGAGAAAGGACCAACGAACTCTGTCATACGCCTTAGACATGTCCAGCTTAATAAACATAGCCTTCTCCTTGGACTTGGTCATGGAATGGATAGACTCAATAACCACCACTATCCCATCCAAAATCTGATGGCCCTCCACAAAGCCACTTTGCTCCTCTGAGATCAGCACAGCCAGCCACTTTTTTAACCTTTATGCAATCAACTTAGATACAATTTTATAAATTACATTGCAAAGGGAAATGGGACGAAATTGACTTAAGCGATCAGCCCCCTCCCCCTTGGGAATGAGAGTTAGGAATGTAGAGTTTAGGGCCTGGAGCATTTGCTTGCTATTCTGGGATTCCTGTACCATAGCCAATAAGTCTAATTTGATAATTTCCCAGAATTCTTGAAAGAATTCAATCGGAAAACCATCAAGACCTAGAGCCTTTCCTTTTTGCATCATGAAAACAATCTTTTCTAGTTCTTCTAAGGCTATTGGTCTCATCAGCTGCTCCTTCATATCCTGAGAAATTAAAGAAGGAATACAGGAGAGTACCTAAGCCTCTGCATCTGCTTCCCCTTGCCATTCCTCTTTGAATAAAGAAGCAAAATACTACACTGCTTCATTACAGATATCCCACGTAGAAGAGATGACCTCTCCCCTGTCTGTCACCAAAGATGCTATCACATTACCGTGTTGTCTGGCTCTTACTGAATTGAAGAAGAAGGCGGTGTTCTTATCCCCCTCTTGCAACCACTCGATCCTAGCTTTCTGCTTCCAAAAGATTTCCTCTCTCAGCTCCCATTCCTCCAAAGATTTAATAGCCCTAGCTTCCTCCCTCAGCAAGAACTCGGACAACCCCTCCTCCCTAATTAATCTAGTAATGTCATTCAACTCCATTTGCACCTCCTTTTTCTCCTGGAAGATGTTCCCAAAGCTTAGACGATTCCACTATTTGAGTTGGTACTTAACAAATTGGAGGAGCTTAGCGAAAATATACATTGTTGTACTAGTAGTCGCCCTGCCTACTTTCCACCATTCAACAACTCGTCCAAACAGGTCTGGGTCCCTGAGCCACATGAGTTGAAACTTGAAAGGCAGCTTCTGAGGCAAACGAGCAGAAGAAGTGGTGAGCTTAATTGGCTAGTGATCCGAGCCTCTCCAATCTAAAATCTCAAAGCTCAAAGACCACAAGCTACCCACCCAAAAATAAGAGGCCATAAATCGATCAATGCGTTCAGCAATGCAGCTTTCACCCACCCTTCTATTGTTTCAAGTGAACCGACCATTACATGGCTTAATATCCACCAGATTGAGTGCCAAAATCTTGTCCCGGAGCAAGATGGAAGACAGCTCCAATCTTGCATTACCTCCCCTTTTTTTGTTAAGTCCATAATAACGTTAAAGTCACCAGCCATAATCCATGACAGGTAAGGAAAAACACTACGAACTAGTTGAATATTATTCCAAACAGAAAGCTTACCTTGAAAATCGGTAGGGGCGTAGACATTCGATAGAAGAACATACTCACCCGACTCAATGCATAAGGAGACCATGGATAATGAAGATCTAAAGGCGATCCAAGACACCGATTGAAACTTACGTGGATTCCAGAGACAAGCCATGCCTCTCGTAGACCCCTGGGCACCGATACACTGACATAAACCTTGCCTCCATAGCTTAGGTGCAATACACATCATGTACTCCACTGAAACCTTAGTTTCTTGAAGAAAGAGAATATCTAGACATTGACTCCTAACTAATTCCCAAACAACTTTTTGTCTAGGATCGCTATTCAAGCCCCTTACGTTCCAAGAAATAATAATCATTTCGAAGGAGGCAAGAAGTGGGAATCTAAGGTCTTAACCGACCCTGACTCAACCAAATTTTCCCCATTCATCTTTATCCTCTCCATGTCCTTCTTCCATCCCAATCTAACACTTTTCTCTGAAGCCCCCTTCTTACCATCCTTTTGAAGAATGCCCAGGTGAGGAGGAGCTTTACCTCGCTTATCCGTCTCAGTACCCACTGTACGTGTTGGAGTCTCCCCAACCTCTACTATTTGAACCGAATCAGCATTTGGTTCCAGGGTCGTCTGTTCCCCTACCTGCCCATCCATGATCATAGGTAAGGTAGCTTCCTCTTGAAGCGTCGAATGAGCAATGGAAGATTTTCCTTCCGTTTCAGAACCCCCCGCAAGCTGCTACACACTTATTAATCCTGGGTTAACTTTTTGCTGGCCCAATTCATCCAATATCTCAAACCTATTAAAAGAATCCTCATCCTATCGCTCCATTAAGGACCTTTTATGACCTCTATTTCGGCTTCGGGTCTTAACCTGTACAAAACCCTCAGGATCCTTGCTAACACCAGCTCCATATTTCTTCCCTTTGTCAGCACTATTAGTGCTACTCAGAGGAGGCGGGGGTGTGGGTTGCTGCTCTTCCGTTTTAGCCTTCCGGCACCTTCTCACCAAGTGTCCATACTCATGACAAAGGTGGCATCTGAAAGGAAGGATCTCATAGTCCAATTGCTACACCCATGAGTATGAGCCCACACACATCTCTACCACGTCTGGCAAAGGTCTACTCAAGTCAATTTCCATGCAAATTCTAGCAAAAGTCATGACTTTATTACCTAAGGTTTGTGTAGAGGACCCCATTGGCTTTCCTAGCATTGAAGCTATCATCTGAAGTACATCCTCCCGACATCATTCTATAGGCATTATGGGTAAACGTACCCACACTGGGACCTTGTTTGGCAGTTCCTTAGTAAGATTAAATCTAGCATGCCATGGTTTCACAAAAAGCCCAACCTGATTATAAAAATAAGGTCCGCCTTCAAAAACCTTATTTCTATCAGCCAAGCAGAGGAACGTAACCATGAAGAAATTGTTTGTTAGCAGCGTAACCTCCATCTCTCCCTCTGGCTCCCACACTCTGCGAGCCCAACTCTCCAGAAAAGCAAGGGAGACTCTCAGTCCCAAAAACTTGCAGTACAGTGAATGCTTGGAGTATTACTCCACATCTTCAACGATCATAGCAAAAGGGATTACCAACTTGGGTCTCTCCTTCCAGCGCTTAAGGCATCGATTAATATTTGTTATCCTTGATCCCCCCGTCGAGCTCATGTCAAAAGCCCCTGGAGTCTGGCAAAAAATTGCATTTTCAAATATCCTGGCTTCCTGTCCCTGCGTATTCATGCCCACCACTTCTCTAAAACTCCTATCCAGCATGGCCTTAGACGGCTCACTCTGAGCCATAGTCGCGCCCTTCCTGAAGCAGACCTCCACTACTGTGACCGCCTCCCTTTGCCCTCCTTCGCCAGACAGCCTTCCCTCTCCTTCGCAGCCCCCAAAATCGCTGATACAAGCCAGGACACAACTGCCCTCAGGTTTAAAGCATGTTGGTAGGGTAAAAGGACACCTATTTGATGTTATTGGGGAGTTATGGTTAATTACCGTGCTGTTTCCCTAATGGGAATAGGTGCCCTGCACTAGGGAAGATTAATTCATGAGCTACTAGTTCCTTTAATGCACTTATATGAATACAACTTAGTATTAAATAGGCATATGTCGTTTGCATAAAGTGAACTGCGTGTTTGCACTTTTGATAGATATTGTTACGACAGTAATGCTTTTCCTTGTTATATATATTGTAATAATTTGTATTAATTATTATAATTTAATAATAAATATTATATTGTAATAAATTTAATAATATCTTTCATATATAATAATAATACTACTACTACTACTATTAATATATCATACAATATATAAATATTAATATATTAGTAATATTTATATAATATTAATATTAATAGTAATAAACATATACATATATTATATTATTATTTTTATCACAAATATAAATAATAATAATAATAAAAAAATATAATTATTGTTATATATAAAATATTATATATATGATCATGATATTATCTCTTACAATTTTTTAAACTTCACTTACATATAGTATCTATAATTATCAAACATTTTCACAAAGTCTAAATACTTTGTTTGTGTTCTCTAATAATCAAATGAGACCTTTTTTCGAGATACTTAAAATATTCGAGACTTTCTTTGTTGTATCATATGATATAGTTTAGAGAACTTTGGGGAGCCTAGACATTAATCTAGAATATATTATTTTAAGTAATATAGCACATATATTATTCAAATAAAAATAAAAATACATATTAAATGATGAATTTAATGTCGCTGAAATATGTATACATTTAAATATTTGGATGTTTTTCTAATGACTTGATTGTAATGTACGTTGTCCGGCGTCTTCAATATAATTATTGTAGAGTAAAAAAAACAATTTAGCTTCAAGTGTTGTTGGATTAAAATATTGATATTTGGTCAAGGAAAACCTCCTTTTGACCATTGTTAATGTGATTGCACTTTTATGTAATAGGAAAACCATGAAAATTGAAAGGAAAAAACAAGAGACTAGAACAAATGAAGTCTTAATAGACATTGAAACATATGAACAACAACTGAAGACTTTGTTTTCCAACATTGACAATGTCTTAGAAACCTTTTTCAGATTAATTGATTTAAATACAATATAGATGACTATCTTTTTGACTAAAGTTAATCGTGAACCATTTGTAACCAAAACAATATCAAATTTAATAAAATCGATTATAAAAATCAGGGAAAACATTTCTTTAGCATTTTCTCCAACTGCTACATCAATTCACATCAAACCATGTAAGATAGGGACTATAACTACATCGTAGCTCTTGTTCTCTAAACTTACACTTCCTATAAATCAAAATAAAATAATATTTAAAATTAAAAAAATCCATACAAATTATTCCCAAACTTACACCTTTTAATATGGTTTTTACGATTGATATAAGTTTAACCTTCCCATTATTTTAAAAAAAAAACAGGGGTAAATTTTTTTAATAAACCCCCTGTACATATCCAAGAGGGCAACCGCCTTTAGAAGGCCCAAATGACTAGAAAAAAGTACCATCACAACAACCACTCAAATCAGAGCTAGGAAAACATCTTCGATCCCAAAGTTCCAAATAGGGACCTCAATTAATCATCCATATCCTCTGACATCAACTTTCCAACTTTTGAACACCATCTTAGGACAACCGATCCCAACCACTAATATTCCAATCCCCGAGTGGCTCCGAAGCCCACTTTACTGATACATGGTTCCATTCCCTACAAACATAGACAAAGACAAAATAAACAAAGTCCAATAATTGACTCAACCAAAGAATTTGATGAATGAGTGATATCAACTACCATTACACACCAACCACCACCAGCTCATTCAACATATTAATAACAATATGAAAATCAAACTGAGAGAAAACCCTACACCATACCAAAACACACCTATTCTTAGGGCTGGGACCTTATTACTTAAACCTCGTGAACGCATAAACATAAACCCTTCAAAAAAAACACTCCCCAAAAAAACAGAAAAAATCATATCTATATCTAAATGCTAAATATAGTTCGCTATCTCCTGCTTTGATAAAACCCTATTCGATACTGCTGGTTCCAAATTTCCCCTGCAACAGGGTCATTTGGGCATCCAGATCGCCGTGTACTGCGAATTCATCAAAGCATGACGGTCATGGAGAAGGCAGACGGCAGGGTTACGTCTGGCAGGGTGCGATGGGGAGAGCTAGAAGAGGAAGACAACGAAGATCTTGACTTTCTTCTGCCGCCGCCCAACATCATCGGCCCTGACGAAAACGGCGTCAAGAAGATCATCGAGTACAAGTTCAACGAACAGGGCCAGAAAGTGATCCGCACCACCACAACGCGGATCCGCAAGGTGGCCAAGGCGCGCCTCAACAAGCGTGCTCTCGAGCGCCGGGAGTGGCGCAAATTCGGCGGCGCCACCAGCGAAGATGCCTCAGCCAGGCTCACTGTCGTCTCGACAGAAGAAATCCTGCTGGAGCGCCCGCGACCGCCGGGCTCCAAGTCCGAGGATTCCAAGTCCGGAGCAGACGCGCTGTCTTCCCTCGCAGGCACTAAAGGCGGCGCTGTGCTCATGGTGTGCCGTATCTGCGGCAAGAAGGGTGATCACTGGACATCTAAATGTCCCTACAAGGACCTTGCCCCCGCCGGCGCCACCGACACCTTAACAATGGATAAGACTGTGGAGGGCCTCGCCGCTGGAGGAAACAGTAGTGGCCCCGCCGCCCCTTCCTCTGCTGCGGGGCGTTCCACTTACGTCCCTCCTAGCCTAAGAGGCGGTGTGGACCGCTCCGGCGACACCATGCGCCGGAGAAACGATGAGAACTCTGTCCGAGTCACAAATCTCTCAGAGGACACAAGGGATGCTGATCTGCACGAGCTTTTCAAGCCGTTTGGACACATCACGCGTGTCTACGTGGCCATGGACCAGAAGACAGGGGTCAGTAGGGGCTTTGGCTTTGTTAATTTTGTTAACAGGGAGGACGCACAGAGGGCTATTAACAAACTCAACGGTTATGGTTACGATAACCTTATTCTCAGAGTCGAGTGGGCTACTCCCAGACAGACATAAGAACCAGGCCCCTTTACTCCTTTATCTGCAGAAGGTTTTATTTACTTTTGCTTTAGGGTTTCTAGCGTTTCATTAGAGGCCGCAACTGTATTTCAGGTTCGTACTCGAAATTATCTATTGCTTTTGTTATTTCCTTATCCCGTTGTTGGAACTGTTCATTTTTAACTAAGGCGAGACATAACTTTTGTTTTGTTGGTAGAGCTTTAAGTTGAAACTGTGTGGATGATCTCGGTATAAAAGAGGAGAGTTTTCTTTTTAAATGTTAATAATCTGGATATGATCTGTGATGCTTGCTATATTGAGCTTTAGATCATGTTTTAAGGTTCTATTCCATTTAAGTCTATTTTGCAGCTACTATATGATGCTCTGCTCTTGATTTCAGTTCTCTGCCACTAATCAACTACACTGGTAGACTCAATGGGGTTTTTTAAATGAATGGGGTGCAGTAGTTTAGTATTCTGTTGGTAGAGCTTTTAAACGCAATTTTATGGATGATCTCTATGAAAGAGGAGTTTGTTAAAAATGTTTGTGCTCATTCTCTGATATTTGCTGTATTTATCTTAAATTCATTTTATTTGAGACAATAATTGCCTTTGACTTGAATGTGACGCTCTACAACTCGTTTAATTTGGTTTAAAAATTATGTGATTATTTATCGTGTAACCTGGAACTTACGAATAGGATTTAAATGTTATTTTGGTTCTTAGGGTGATTGCAACCTCAAAAATTGTTTATTTTGTGGAAATCAAGGATGTAGAGTAGAAACATGATTTTTTCTGCCTTCTCTTTTCCCATTTTGTGTTGAAATTCAACTTTTCTGAAAACTTGTCTGGCTCCCCTCTGAATTGTTTCCAAGATGACTCCTTTCCATGCCAAAAGGCCACTGGAATTTTTAAATTTAAGTCCATTTTTCTTGAACTCTATAACAAGATGACATTTATTTAATATTAATGGTTTGCATGTAGTCTTGGAGCTTGGAAATCTGTATAGAAGCATAAGATTATGTATTTGGCATGTCTGTATAGTATTATGACAACTCCCTCCATATAACTCCAAGCCATTAATTTCGTATTTTTACACTCAAGAAATCCTTTAACTTTTGGAGAAAGCAAGAGGATTTTAAACTTTGATCATGGCATTCCAAGTTTCAGTATTCAATCACCTTCTTAATGAAGTGCCATCTCTTGGTTGGCACAAGTGTAATACAAGGGTTGACATTAGCCGATCAAATTGATCATCTTAGCAATACTTTAGGCCAAAGAGAAACATTTTTGTAATGATTATTGTCAATGATTGACAACAGATGAAACATGAGGATCATAACATGATTATATTAATTCTTGGGTTGTCTTGGTATTGCATTTTTTTAAGTTCCATGATGGGGCAGTTTGCAACGTTGCACAATTGAATCTCATTGGAGCATTGGCATCTTTACATATTTTTTCATCTGTATATACTTTTGACATTTTGTAGTCTGCAAACCTTAACACATATGTTTTGAGATCAAGTAATGTCTCTTTCTATTCAGTGAGCATGTTAAAGGTTGGAGACATGCTTGACACAAACAATTTTGCTCTATTGGACTCATTCGTACTTGTTTATAAATTCCAGGTCACTTTGTGCTAATAGGATAAAATGACTTTCCCATGCTCTTTGTTTAAAAAATAAACACTTGGATGAAAAAACCCGGATGAAGTTTCATCTCTGGCAAATACTCATTTTAAGTTGTGAACAAGTTCTTGACAAGGATGATATTATAGAGAAAATTTAGAACACATTAAATAAATATCTTGGTAATGTGAGCTAAAAAGGTAATGTATTGGCTGTTGAGTTCTTAGTTCTGGAATAGCGGGAAATCTTCTAAATTCATTTTTTGATGCAAATTGCTGTCTTTATCCATAGCTGCCTGGACTTTGGAATTTGCTTTCCATAACCCTGAAGAAGAGAGCATGTTAAACTTTGAAAATGCTGCTACGGTTCATACTGCTAGAATGAAGTCTTCAATGTCTTTATTCCATATTGTGTCCATTTAATATATAATTAAACCTCATAATGATGTTGACAGTTCCTGTCAATAATATTGTTTTAACCATGCATAAATGCCATGTAAGAGTAAAAAAACCTGCCAAACTACTAAGTGAAACTATTATTAATTAAATAGCACCTGATACAAGGAACCCAATCAATAGCAGAGGAAACAACATTCCTGCCATTATGATATCCACCAATTGTTAAACATTAGATTTAATAAATGCCGTGTAAGAGGATAAAAACCTGCCAAACTACTAAGTGAAACTATTATTAATTAATTAGCACCTGATACAAAGGAACCCAATCAATAGCAATGGAAACAACATTCCTGCCATTATGATATCCACCAATTGTTAAACATTAGATTTAATTCATGAAATAATGAAATCAAATATCCCTGAAGTGACAACAGAAATTACTGTAACAGGTTTCTTTTGAGTACCCATTAACATAGATAGATAAAGGCAAGTACGAAAGCACGATGCAGGAAATACCAAAATAATTCTCAGAATATCCATTAAACTAACTGGTCGATTTTAGAGAAGGACTTTACCATTGGAGTGTGCTATCACTTTTTAAGGATACACAAAAAAGGAGAGTCAGACCATCAGAGTCCCTCAACATAGGAATCTCTGAGGCAAATATGTACCAGTGTCAGTTATATCACATTGTCTGAACAGAAAAACCAGGAAGCACATCCCCTTAAAAGCTATCTATAAATTTTGGGTGATATCATATTTTTATGGAGGAAAGTGACAGCTAGCTTTTGGAGGTGAAAGTTGGACATTCTGTTAGTATAGGACCATGACAACTGAAGCCCTCGACAAATGAATCCAACTTTACCTCACATTATCTTTGAATGGCATGTATCCATTTTAACCTTTTTTGAATTATTCTTATTTGTATATTTTGTACACTGTTGTGCACACATTTTATTTTGCTAAGGGTACCTTGAGACTTTATGACATTTATCTGTTCCGGTTCTGTCATGGGCCATCTTGCCTTACCTCAGCGGGGCTTATGGGGCAAGTTTGCTGGGGATTGGACCCAAGACTTGCAACCTAGTGAGCATCACATGCTCCCCAGTTAGTGTAATTTTGTTGTACAATTTTTTATGGGGCACAATATTCAATTTATAAATATGTTTTTGATAGATATTGAGGGTTGGGATCTCACCCCTCTATTATAATTGAAAATACAAGAATCTGCTATCCCAATCTGTTAAAGTCGAGTTCGTTGTCTAGCATGAGAAGAAACTATCTCTGAGATGGCCACCACAATTTTGTTTGGCACTTCCTTGATCTAATATTCCTTGCCCTCAAATAAATGTTTATTTCTTTCCTTCCAAATCATCCAAATAAGGATTGCAGGACTTGCTTTCCAAAATCCTGGAAAAGTGTCTTTGTTGTATAAATATGCCAAGAGGAGAAGACCTGCAAGAGTGAAGGTGGTTTTGCCCATCTCCAGCTCAGCTTCCTGCAAAACCAATCCTAATATTTAGCTGCAAAAGAGCAGTTGAAGAGAAGATGGTCTGCTGTTTCTACATCACTAAAGCACATACAACATCTTGATGGTCCTTCATACTGAATTTTTTGAATTCTTTCCTAGGTAAGGATTCTATTTTGCATAGCCAACTATGAAAAAGCTCTAACGTTGGGCAGTCCCACTTTGTTCCAGCAGAGGAATTTGGACCAAACAAGGAAGGGATCCAATATTTCAGCCATTTTATATCCTAAACTGACTGAATATATCCCAGATTTTGCACCCACCCACTGAATTTTATCCTCCTCCTTGCTGTTGAAATTTTTTTTTTTGGAAAGAAGGCTTGTCAACAGAACCTGTTGATACTTTGGAATGTAAGTGTCGTCTGGGCTTTTCCATTTCCAAACTGCAACCACCTACAAACTTCTTTGCTCCAAGTATTCCTTGCCCTTCCTACCCCACACAATGGGAGTGTTGATTTCCCATGAGATGTCATCGGTTATTACTGGACGGCACTGTAGGTTGAAATTCCACATTTGTGAGCCATGCATGGGTTGATCATGGTTAGGGTGCTCCTTGGTTCCAAAACTCCTAAATATTTAAACTGTAGTAATCTTCTTCAAAGTGCCTGAGGCTAGGATAAAACCGCCATACCAGTTTTGTCCCATGATCCAGATTTGATAATAAAGTTACCTGATGCTTGCTTCTCTAGCCTCTTCAGGATGACACACCTTTTCCCATTTGAACAAGGGAACTTTCCTTATATCCTCACAACCTTGCCATAACAAAATTTTCAAGATAGGGTTTAAGATACTCAATGCCTTGACTGAGGGTCGGAGAACCGACATCATGTATAAATGGGCAGCTGGCATGGCATTCAAAACAGATTTAATCAAATGATTATACGCCCAAACGAAGACAACCATCACCCTTTCGAAGAATTCAACTTTGACTGAAAAGCTTTTATCAAATTATCCCATAAAGAAGACTTCCCTGCCCCAACAAAAAGATGTATCCTGAGATGCTTGACAACTTATTGATCTTGAAAGCTAAAATGCGAGCAATCCTAATTTGAGATTGTTTTGTAGTGTTGACAAATCAGATTTCAGACTGTCTTATTAATTGCTTGTTCCGAGGCAGCTGTATATGTGTCCAAAATTCTTTTGAATTTCCTGGCGTCCCTGTCTGAGGCAGTTGCAAAGAGAAAAATGTTATCTACAAATTGCTGATTTTTTAAATTCTCCAACCCTTTACCAATGTTGATCCTCTGAATGGTTCCAGCTACACAAGCTTCTTTGATAGCTCTACTCAAAGCTTCTGCCATCAAGATGAAAAGAAAATGGGAAAAGAGGATCTCCCTGACGTAACCCTCTGGTTACTTAAAAAAAACTTGCCGGACTGCCACTTATTAGAACTGAATATTTGGGGTTGGAAATGCTACTGAAAATCCATTCACACCAGTCCTTCCCAAATACAAACATTTCCATAATACTCATCAAAAACCTCCAATTGACCTTGTCATATGCCTTTCTAATATCCAATTTGATCAACATGCCCTTCCTTCAATTCTGACTCAAAGAATGAATGATTATGTGGTTAATGATAATCCCTTCGTGAATGTTTCTCCCTGGAACAAAACTCCCTTGTTCACTTGTAACAAGATCATCCAACACCATTTTTAGTCTAAAGGAAACAATTTTGTAAATAGTGTTACATAAGGAAATTGGTCTAAAATCACTAAAGGTGGTTTGGTGCTCTCCTTTTGGAATTAGAGAAATAAAACTACAAGTGAGATCTGTTGAAATCTTTTTTTTCCTCCTAGATTCCTCTACCATACTTACTACATTAGCCCCCCACAATTTCGTAAAGTTTGGAAAAAACAGCCAGGAAACCATTTCGACTTGGGGCTATGTTTATGCATGGATAAGACCACCTTACTAATTTCTTCTTTTGAGAAGGGAGCCATGAGATATCTGTTTTGCTGATCTGTAACAATTTTGGATAAATGTTTGGCTTTGAATTTTGGCTTTGAGGTTAGAAGCTTCGTGGCTTGCCAAGAGTGCTTCGAAAAAACTCAACTTCTTATCTGATTTCAGAATTCACTTCCAATGATCTTCCATTGCTTGTCTTAATAGAAGAGATGTGGTTAGAACATTTCCCAGCCCTATGGAATTTTGAAAAAAATGTGTTCTTGTCACCTTCCTTAAGCCAACTTTCCCTTGACTTTTGCCATTAGTGCATCTCTTCTCTTAATTTCAATTCTTCTAGCTCTGACAAAAATAAGCTTTTCCTGTCTATATACCTCAACTTCCATTCCCACATTAAGAACTTTCTCATTCATGGATGTCGATTCTGATTCAACCCTGTTTATCTTTTGGAAAATGTTTTTAAAGTGAGTCTTTATTCTACTTTTCTAGACATCGCTTGATTTAGTTCAGTTTCTGGCTGTAATGTGCATTTGGTTCTCTCAAATCCTGGTGCATTAATGTGGGGTCCCTCAACCACATTGTTTCAAATTTAAACGGGGACTTCAAAGGAGCCCTATCTATGCAATTGCCCATTCATTGAGTGCATGCTTTGAACCAAAAATTGGGAGAATTTTGCTTTCAGAAATCTAATTCCCTTCAAACCATAATGGAGCCAACAAAAAACTGTCCAATCTTTCAACGATGTTGTTGAACCCTAATCTCCAGTTGGTCCAAAAAACAAAACAATTCTTTGGAACCAATCCAAGATACTATTGGATGAGACAAACCCATAGAAATCCAATTGTGATTGGGTGGGATGCCAAATGCCCCCTCTTTTATCAGAGCCAGACAATATAGCATTGAAATCCCCTCCCAAAGCAATTCTAACCTTGGGATGAAGAGTCGTGTAATATGATACTTCATCCAAACATTGTCTTTTGAGCGCATGATTGTTACCAGACAATATAGCATGGAAATCCCCTCCCAAAGCAATTCTAACCCTAGGGTGAAGAGTTTTGTAATATTTCATCCCAACATTGTCTTTTGAGCGTAGGATTGTTGGGACTGAATACATTGAAAACACAACACAAAATATCCGAAGTAAAGATCAATTACCTTATAGAGTTGCAACCCAAGACATTTCGCACAGATGCTTGTACCAACGTCGAAGAAGGGGATCAAATCATTGCCAAACCTTTCAAGACATTTATTGAGGCCAGAAATTCCCCTTTCCAATTAGAGAAATCATGTCTTCATCATTCAATTTTGTTTCTTGGAGAAGAATGTCCAGCTTCAAGGACACCAATTGACGTTTAACCAAGTGTCACTTGTTAGGGGCATCAAACCCTTAACATTTCAGGAAATTACCCTCATTACTCCTCTGAGGGGAATTCCTCCCATGCATTCCAAAACCAAAGAATTTTTTTTTTGTGTTTTATTTCCTAGTCGAAATTGTATCTGTCATTTGGTCTTTGGCAGATTTGCACCCACTCTTCCCTTTCTTACCATAGTTAGCCTACATGAGACTTTTTGCTTGTGATATGTTGTGAAACAAGGTTTGCCAATTTTTAATGAACTTCAAAAAATCACCGAACTATATAAGACCACAAAAAATTCATCGAATTTTGATGCAGTACGAATGGGTTAGAGCAAGGTGCAAATGTTTGTGTTGTGCCACATATGTGGACAAGGGCATATGGAAGGTCTACAGCAGTGGTGCCTTTGCGTATCTGTAGATGCATCTCTGTTTTGCGTTTCGTATCTCTATTTTGTTGTTTCACATCTCTATTTTGCCATTATATTCTAGGAGATTCCTTCTACTACATCAAATTTACTTTGTTGGCGTTGGTGGTGGGAGTGAAAAGTTATTGGCAGTGGTATCGTGGCGCTATAGATGGAGTGCGGAGGTGTGGGATGGATAATAAAAAATCATTTAGGTTTGAAGCTTTTACTTTTGTTTTTATTTTTTATTTTTTTTAGTATTTTTCCACTGATAGGTGTTCCTTCAGAGGCATTCGGGGGCATAATTTTGTGTAATGGTGTGAGTGTGTTAACATTTAATTCTTTTAGAGTTGACATTATAAAAAACCTATATCCACTTTTAATTAAAATATTTATTTGGGCCCATAATTATTTAATAACATGATGGGTGAATTATAATTTTGTTATGGAATTATTTATTTAGAACTGTAATTATTTAATAACATGATGGTTGAACTATTTTCATTGTGGTAATTTTATTTACTTCAAAATAAAATAATTTAATTGTGTATTTACCATGCTGAAATCTATGGTGGGTGAATAATATTTATTGTTGTGATTTTATTTACATCAAAATAAAAGAATTTATTTATTTATTTGGCCTCAATCATTTAATAACATGATAGATGAATTATAATTTTGTTGTGGTAATTTTACTTCAAAATAAAAGAATTTAGTTATTTATTTACCATGCTGAAATATTTGGTGGGTGCCTATAATTATGAGATAATTATAATATATTATATTCTATAATATGATATAATATTGTTATATTATAATATTATCTATTGTAGTATATTATATTATTTTATAATTTAATTATATTATAATATTATATAATTATATATATATATATATATATATATATATATATATATATATATATATAATTTACATATCTTAAATAAATCTAAGTAAAATACACCGATAGATATCATTCTCGAGGCACCTAGCATGCATTTTGACTTACCTTGGCAATGATATCTATCGGTGTATTTTACATAAATTTATTTAAGATATGTATGCTAGTTTTTCTTTTATATAGGTTTCGATTTTTGTAATTTTTTTATTATCTTATAAATTTTTTGATACGATTTGTTTATGTTTTTAATTTTATTTTAAAGTCTTTTATTCTTTTTTAATTTAGTTTTATATTTATTTATATATTATCTTTTTCAATTTATATTTATATTTTATACCTATTTTAATCTATGTTTTAAAATTTATTTTATTTTTAGTCTTTTTTTAAATTAATTTTAAGCTGTTTATCAAAGTTTTTGTATTATTAAGGACCAATATGATGCTTTGACATGCTTTTGCATTATTTTGAAAACTACTTAAAAATAATCTATATTTCAAATTTAAGGATGATTTTTTCTTCAATTTTTATCCATTGGTGAACTTGAATCAAATTTTATCGTTGTCGAACTCGAACATTGTGACTCAGGGGATATGGTTGGAATTTCTCTGGAGTTCATCTTTTTTTTTTGAATCCCTATGTGAATGCTCCCCAAACTCTTTTTCCATATCCAAAAACTTTGTCAATTGAATCAATGCTACCTCCCTTCAAATGAGGAGTGGAGAGGTCAATGGGAACTTTCAAGCGAAGAAAAATGACAATCCTATTTGATTCATTTGCAATTGCTTCACCGGGTTTCAACATTGAATTTGGAGATAAGTTACCCCTTGTTTCAATGACTTTTAAAGAGCAATGGTCGAAGCATTATCTAGGCCTTGATTGTTAGGTGTTGTCTTCTAGTCTTTGACACAAGGTTCTTTCTTTTGTTTCTTCTCAAAAACTCCTCCAAAGGTGGGCCTTGCTTCACCCTCCAAATCCTTTTGCTTGCTTTCTCGAATTTGTTAGGAAGCTTCGAAGGACAATGTTTCTGTTAAGCACAAGCTTATACTGGGGGGGTGAATCAGTATAAGATTTTTTTTTTTGCTTTCGACTATTAATCTTAAATCCAAACCCTCAAATTACTCTGCAATTAATATATTCAAAGCAATCAAAGAAGACAATGCAAAACCACACAATGCAAATAGACACAGATTTGCGTGGAAACCCTTCCGGGAGAAAACCACGGAAAAATATTCCTTTTATATATATAACTCTTTTACAATGTTTGCAGGCACCAGCCTACTTGAGACACCAATCCCCAAACCAAGCACCAACTCGGTCAATTTGTGAGCACCTACCCACTGGAGACACCGATCCCCTTCGCCAAGCACCAACTCGGCCAATTCGTGGTCACCGACCCATATGAGCACCAACCCTTAGACAATGAGGCACCGACCTCAAGCCAAATCGATTCCACTATTTGTGATTGCTTCTTCAATCGAATGATGGCTTTGCTTATCTTACACTTTCTCTCTCATTGATTTTCTTATATACTTTCTGCTCTCCTCTCTTTCACAATTCTCAAATAATATTCTTCATTAAAATAAATCTACCCTTCACACTTCTTTTCTTAAGAGATATTCTATTTCATTTTCTACACTTCCTCTCTTCCTTCTCTCTCACACTTATATGATTTTCATTCAAATCGAAATGCTTATTATACTTCCACATCTCCTCCCTTATATAGCCTTTAAAGGATGTGTCCCATCCAAGAGATACCTCTTCACCAAAAGATGTGACCGTTGACATTTCCGTCGACAATTCCTTTAACATTTTTGTCAACAATTTTGTTAACATTTCTGTCGACATTTCCGTTCACTTCCGGCAACAATTTCGTTCATTTTCGAACACTTCCATTTACTTCTGGCAACAATTCCGTTCACTTCCGGCAACACTTCCGTTTGACATTTCCATTCATATCCGTTACAATTCCTTTGACATCAATGACAATTATTCCAACAGTTTCTTCAAATGTCCCACTTTGTGACGTTTGAAACAATGAAAAGGTATCTTTGCCACATCGATTCTTTGAACCCAGTTTCTACCTTGTAAAATTGTATTTATGTTTTTTCGTGATGCCAACATCTAGATCTAGACAAAGATAGATTCTTGCATAAGATGCCAATGATCCTTATTTTTGAATCAGACCCACTTGAATGAAACCTCTTAAAACATTCCCTATTGTCGTCAAACACTCCTCTCCTAATATTCAAAGGGCAACACATATAGTCTAACCCAAATTGGATAACATCCAACTTTGTTGTTTAAGATGTCAAATTTAGGGCTCTAGTTTTGTAAGATAACTTTTTTTACAAGAGATCTAGGCAAATTGCCAGAATGAAAACTTTGGGGAATAATCTGATTTCAAATCCTTTTCCCTAGTTCTCCTTTACCCTTTGTTCCATTCCCTGATTGCTGGCCATTTTCTTGCGAATCTCCCAATGATGCCCTTTTCTACCAAAGCTCTAACCTTCGAGACAAAAGCTGAGCTCTCTACCACCAATTCCTTCACTTGAACCATTGTTTCTCCCTCTGCCCTAACATTTGGGCAGACCCTATTGGACCCATCAATTTGCTCTCTCAAAGGAACTTTGTTGGTGCATGTTGTCGGTCTAGGAAATTACTTTTGCGTCGATGCCAAGAAGTAGGGACATGATGCCTTAGAAGTGATGTCCTTCGATCCTCCTTAGCAATCCTTGGTCCACCTCCTTTTCTGCCTATGACAATACCAACACCTCGACATTGAGGTTCTAATCCTTCCTCTTTTGCTAGCCCCAAAATCCTATACTTCGTTGCTTCGAATTCAAACAATGCTCTTAGGATTTCATTCCTAAACTCCTTTGATGATTCATTGTTTCTTTTTGCCGCTTCTTGATTTGCAGTTGCTCTGCGCAAAGCTCCTACTCCTATCATCATGCCATATTCTTTTTTTCAAATTTCAATATTAATCTTCATAAGCTCAATATTTGTTGATGTCTTATATTGTGTCCCCTTTTTTAAATATTTTTAATTAAGGGAATAATTTAATAATAATAATTTAAGTCTTCTTAAAGTTACTTTATTTTATAACATGGAAAAATTGGAAAAAAGACATGTATTATTATTATAAAGGGTAACAAAAGATAATACTCATTAAGTGGACCTAAAAGTAGTATTTATCTAAACGTAGTGTTGCAGGGAGACATGTCCCCCAACCTTGGGGACATGTCTCGGGTACGGGAGATGGGTACGAAGACGCCCTGTGTCTCCCGCTTGTTCTGGTTCCAAAAACTCACGTATCTGGAACATGTAAACCCCAAACACATGAAAATCTTTATGAAAAACCAAAATTACAGAGAGTTGACCCAAAAGGTCGAAATTCAAAGCTCGTAGTGAAGCAGTCGAAGCTCATAGTGAGTGAAGTAGTCATCGTTTGCAATCGCAAAGATGTAACCTAGGTTAAAGACAATTTTTTACCTTTTTTTTTGGTTTTTTTGTTAACAATGGTGCCACGACAATGCGGGCCATTGCCGTTCGCAACAATGCCCTACCATTGTCGTGAATGTAATGCATTATATATTTTTTTAATGTTTTATTTAACAATAATGAATAAATTATAATGGAGGAACAATAATTATTATTTATTAATGATTCATTGAAGGAATTTAAGTCTTAAATGTGGGGTTATGCATTTTAATTTTAATTAATCGATTTAATAAATTAATATTTATTTTAGGGTTTTAAATGTTTTTAAATTTTGAATTTTAATACTTAATTAATATTTATAATAATATAATTTTAATAATTAATAATTATTATTTAATGTTATAAATTTTAAATTTTGTATTTTTAATGTTTTATTTTATGTCAAATGCTATGTTATTATAATTTTTTATTTTTATTTTAATAATTTATTTAATTTTAGTTTGGTTTTTAAAATTTAACGATCCTTTTTTTTAATAAATTTTAAATTATTAATTACTATTTTTTAAAATTCAAAATGTCAGGGGGAAGGAGAGAAGCTCTGTATCCATTGTGGAAGTTTTGGGATCATGTTTGCAAAAGGAATGGCGGAACAATAGAGACCATTTGTAAACTTTGTGGGAAGGCCTTTCTGGGCAATTACATGAGGGTGAAGGCTCATTTTTTTTTGAACGGGAAAGGATTTGAACCTTGCTCAAATGAGGATGCGCGGTGTAAAGCGACGAGGGAACAAAAAAGCACTGAAGGCAAAATGACTCCGTTAAGTTCTCACGCTTCAACCATAGATCGAACTTAGAGTCCCCATGGTATACCAACTGCGAGAACATAATCAGAGGTAGATGTGTCTTCTGGTCATGCGGTAGAGGATGTGGGGTTTTTGCATAAGAGATCACACATTGGTAGTTCGAATCCTATTGGAAGCATGTTTGATGTGCATGGTCGAGATGCAGTGGATGTGGTGATTGCACGTTTTTTCTATGTGAATGACATTCCATTCAATGTTGCTCGATCACCTTATTATGATGAGATGGTTCATGTTATCATCAATAGGCGGACAAGGCATAAACCACTTGGTTATGAGAAGCTTCGCATGACTCTTATTGACCAAGAAAAAATAGGATAGAGCAACAAATTGCACCAATCAAAAGAGTGTGGTCTATTGAGGGATGTAACATTGTGATGGATGATTGGATTGATAGAAGAAATCGGCGTCTTATGAACATTATGGTAACTTGCTCTAGAGGCCCTTATTTTTTGAAGGCAAGCGATTGTTTTGGATGAGAAAAATGTAGTGTCATGTCCCCTTTTCAGTTGACATATTTTGAGTTCATGGTTAGCCTATAATGCGACCCTCGTAGGCTGATAGGATGGTTAGAGGGTCTTGATGGAGATTGGAGTGGCTTCGTTTAGCAGAGTTTTTCCAGTTGGCTTTCGTTTGGGCTCGATTGGACATGTATTGAGGAAGATATTAATAATTGATTGATTTAATCAAATATTAATTATTTAGCCTATTTTTAATTAGAAACCCTAATTTTAATTTAAGAAACCCTAATTAGGGCAAGCATATCTTTTGAGGGTATAAGGGTTTCTCATGGAGGCCATTATTGATTAGCCATTGATTATTGATTATTGATTTTGATAAATTTCTTCTGTGAAGACTGAGCCTAGGGTTCCAGGATTCCATTTGCATTGGAGAACGTTCCCTCTTCAGTGTGTGCAATTAAGAGGTTGTGGAATATCAGCTGATCTATTGCCAAATTGAGAGATAGCTTCATCCAGAAGTTATCACAGAATTTACAGGTTGACAGATAACTTCACACAGAAGTTATTACAGATATTCCAGGTATTTATTTCTTTATGTTTTGATTCAATAAATTATACAGCTAGAGATCCTCTGTGCTAGAAACATATATTTTCAGATCAAAGGTTGAGAACAGGGAAGTTGTGCTTAATTGGCGGCCGTATGAAGTCCGTACAGGTTGTACAGATCCACGCAGACACCGACCTCGACAGAAAGAGATTCCCAGTGATCGACATCGGCCGACTGGAGACCGACGTTGGCAGAGGACTTACAGTGACCGACGTCGACAGTATATCGACCGACGCCGGCGACTGTGTGTTCGACCGAGACAAAATTTCCAGATTCAAACCCAATTTCCAGATTTGCAAAGCCAGGGTTTTCAAGACTGTATTTCATATTTTTATATGCATAAGAGAGGACTGTAATTGTAATAGTTTAGAAGGACAAGTGATAAGATCTGTGATTTGCTATTAAGAGTATATTATTGTTATCATTCTGAATTTATTCTACAGAAATTGTATTTTTGTTCAAAGTTTTTGTGTTGCTATATTCGCTGTTTGGAGGGGATATTACAGTGGTCTCAGAGCTAAATCCTGCCAGCCTGAGGGTCTATAGATCTTATGCAGCCACAAGGGTTGGGACCACACAGGTATAACACACGCAGTAGAGCCTTGCTTGAAGGTACCCAGTTGTTAGAACAGCAGCGGATTATCATGAGTGAGACGTGAGGGCAACCCACCCAGGGGCCACAGGTATGATGCTGATCAAGGCACCAGAGACTTTCACCGTGCTATGATGACAAGCCAACAGCAGATGAATCAGACACTACAGGCACTTATGACTATGATAAGGGAGATGAATGCACCTGATGGACAGAACAGGGACCAAAGAGATGACAGGAGTGCTACGGTTAATCAAAGACCACGGCAGACTCACTCCAGAACAGCTGATAGACCTACACGTCCTACATTTGTTCAAGAAGAACCAGAGGCACCAACAGAAGAGGCAGGGAATTCCCCATTTGCAGATGTTTACATGGCTGCAAATGATGAGTGGGACTTATTACCTCCTCATGTTCAAGAGAGGACGTCCTTTGACTGTTTTGTTAATCTGAGGAGAGAGCACTACAGATTGGTTAGACAGGACAGGAGGCCTAGAGTTCAATTCAGTGAGCTGAAGAAGGCTACTGGTAAGCTTTTTTTGACTACTTTTGACGGCAGCGGCAAAATGACAGCTCAAGCTTGGGTTCATAAGCTTGACACCTTTTTGGCATTGAGACCAATGTCAGAGATAGAGGCCATCAAATACGCCACTTTGCACTTGGATGGAGTAGCACATGATTGGTGGTACCATGGTATGGTAACACTTCAGCATAACCAGGTGACAGAGTACCAGGACTTTGTGGATAAATTGGTTGAGCGGTTTGACAGGAAAGATCTCGAGGTTTACTTTCGAGATCTGGCACAGTTGAGACAAACAGGTAACTTGGAGTCCTTCATTGGTGAGTTTCAGAGATTGGCAGTCATGGTGCCCAATATTTCAGAGCGTAGATTGGTAGTTCTCTTCATAGAGGGATTGACAGAGCCATTGAGAGGTTGGATCAAAGCCTTTGATCCTCTATTACAGGTAGCGATGAAGAAGGCACGTAGTATGGAGATGGCAGCCCCATCCAATAAATTTAACTCCAGAGGCACTTCTTCATCTAGAGACCATAAGCACTCCCACGGGGATACAGAGAGACCAGATTTTGACATAGATAAATCTAGGGTTAAAAATGATTCAAAGGCCAATCCAGCAGCACCACCTTTGGATTGCGAGGTGCTTAATGATCTACGCAGGAAGAAGCTTTGCTTCCACTGCAAAGGTCCATATGATATCCATCACGATTGTCCTTTGAAGCCTAAGGGCAAGGCGAATCGTGTGATGTGGGCATATTATGAGGATTCTGATTCAGAGGATTCCGAACAGCAGAATAGTTTTGAGGGGGCAGAGGTAGAGGCTTCAGGGCCTAAGGCAGAGGCAGAGTTAGAGCTTCACATACAGGAGGCACGCCTATCCAGTATTCAGTCGGATGAGTCATTCATACTTTGTGGAGTTTTGGCAGGGCAGAAGGTTATCACCCTTCTTGATACAGGAGCCACACATAATTTTATAGATGCTAGATTTGTGGAGAAGCGTGGACTCACTACCGAAGATTTTGAGGGCATCAGAGTTAAGGTAGCCGATGGTCACACTCTTAGGTGTGAGCGTATGATTAGAGACCTCCCATTGCGCTTGAACAACTATGAGTTCAAGGCTGATTATTATGTGGTGAACATGGGGGATATAGACTTAGTCTTGGGTATGAAGTGGCTTCATTCATTTGAGGAAGTTACTCTTCGTCTCAAGGACATGGAGGTTCTCTTTGATGTTGATGGGAAGACACACATTCTTAAGGCAATACGGGGCAACAGCTTCAGATATATGTTTTTTCATCGGATGGAGGTACCTATACCTCATGACATGATAGAGTGCGATGACGAGTGCACATTGGCACCAACGCATGAGAGGTATGAGGACGAGCTTGATTTTGAGGTGAGTTCAGTTCAGGAATTGTCACATGTGGTAGGGACTCAACTTTCTGTTACAATCGGGTCAAAGGTTGATGATGATATGCCTATTTCTAGCGTTCACAATCCAGTTTTAGATATTATTCAGGTAAGGAGTTTGCTTGCTGATTTTCATTTATGGATTGGATGTTGGGGTGCTTATCTTAGTACTAGAGATGATGTGACGCCATTACATGAGAGTTGGGATGGACATGGCATGGGGTTCGTGTTAATTGACAGTGGTGGAGATCATAACTACATTTGGGATCCAGGTGGATTGATTGATTTGTCATTCAGCGATTGCTTGAGGGCAAGCAATTCCAGGAGGGGCAGATTGTCATGTCCCCTTTTCAGTTGACATATTCTGAGTTCATGGTTAGCCTATTATGCGAACCCTCATAGGCTGATAGGATGGTTAGAGGGTCTTGATGGAGATTGGAGTGGCTTCGTTTAGCAGAGTTTTCCCAGTTGGCTTTCGTTTGGGCTCGATTGGACATGTATTGAGGGAGATTAATAATTGATTGATTTAATCAAATATTAATTATTTAGCCTATTTTTAATTAGAAACCCTAATTCTAATTTAAGAAACCCTAATTAGGGCAATCATATCTTTTGAGGGTATAAGGGTTTCTCATGGAGGCCATTATTGATTAGCCATTGATTATTGATTTTGATAAATTTTTTCTGTGAAGACTGAGCCTAGGGTTCCAGGATTTCATTTGCATTGGAGAACGTTCCCTCTTCAGTGTGTGCAATTAAGACGCTGTGAAATATCCGCTGATCTATTGCCAAATTGAGAGATAGCTTCATCCAAAAGTGATCACAGAATTTACAGGGTTGAGAGATAACTTCACACAGAAGTTATTACAGATATTCCAGGTATTTATTTTTTTATGTTTTGATTCAATAAATTATACAGCTAGAGATCCTCTGTGCTAGAAACATATATTTTCAGATCAGAGGTTGAGAACAGGGAAGTTGTGCTTAATTGGCGGCCGTACGAAGTCCGTACAGATCCACGCAGACACCGACCTCGGCAGAAAGAGATTCTCAGTGGCCAACATCGGCTGACTGGAGACCGACGTCGGCAGAGAAGGACCTACAGTGACCGACGTCGGCAGTATATCGACCGACGCCGGCGACTGTGTGTTCGACACAGCAGGCCGAGACAGAATTTTCAAATTCAAACCCAATTTCCAGATTTGCAAAGCCAGTGTTTTCAAGACTGTATTTCATATTTTTATATGCATAAAGAGGACTGTAATTGTAATAGTTTAGAAGGACAAGTGATAAGATCTGTGATTTGCTATTAAGAGACTATATTATTGTTATCATTCTGAATTTATTCTACAGAAATTGTATATTTGTTCAAAGTTTTTGTGTTGCTATATTTCCTGTTTGGAGGGGATATTACATGTAGAGTTCCTTCAAGACCAGTTTGTGACGCAATTGATGAAGTGGGGGCATTGGACATTGTCCAAGTTATTACAGGGATTGTCCTAGTTTGTAAAGCATCTAACTTATTGGCGAAAAAAATACAAACATGTATTTTGGACATCATGTTGCGTGCACACATTGAATAATGCGCTCAAAGACATTGACAAGTTTACGTGGGTCTTCGAGCTTTATTGAAAAGTGCAAAAAAATACAAATGTTCATATGCAATCATCACCACACAGGGCATCTATCAAAGATTTGTCAAGGTGGAACTTCTCAAACCTACAGATACACTGTTCGCTTCATTCTTCATACTGCTTGATCGTTTTTATATTGTCAAAGGGGCTATGTTTTCCACTATAGTTAGTGATGTGTTGGCAGTGTGGAGACAATCTACATTAGAGATTGTAGTTGAGGTGAGGCAGATGGTTTTTGATGACCACTTTTGGACTAATGTGAAATTTGTTGTTAACTTCATTTAGTGTATTTGTGAGGTAATTTGTTTTGCTGATTTAGACAAGCCATGTTTGGAGGAGGTTTACGAAGAAATTGATTTCATGTGTGAAGGAATCAGAAAAATCAGACTTAAGGGATCCTTTTTTATATCCTTTGATTAAGGAAAATGTACATTGAAGATGGAACAAGCTTAACACACCTCTACATTGTGTTGTTTACGATTTGAATCCAAAGTGGTATGATATAGAGGTCATCAAGAAGAGGGCTCCTTATGAAGACATAAGTAATGAAGGAATTTTAGGTTGCAGTAAAAAAAAATTTATGTTTGATGAGAGGAGGCTATTTCTATCAGGGCTTAGTGGAACATGTTTTCACGTGGCCGTGGATGGTTTTCTACAGTGGAGGCTCTCTATGATATATGTGCGGAGGACCCAATAGAGTGGTGGTCGAACCATTGCATTGAAGCCTTTGAATTGCAATCATTTACAATACTACTCACAAGTAGCTAGTTTATCATCTTGTGAGAAGAATTGGAGTACTTACGGTTTCATTCATTCATTGAAGAGGAACCAACTAGGGTCAAAGAAAGTAGAGAACTTGGTGTACATTCATAGCACACTTCGTTTTCTTTTTTTTGTAGAAGTAGGCTACAAAAAAGGTCTTTTAACAAAATGGGGCCACATTCCATATGATGGAACATCAAACATATCTTTGGAGGATGATGTGCTAGAGGCAAATGGCCTCAATGATTTGCCCCCTATTAGATTGCCTGCTAAGGAGCCACAACATGAGAGTGATGCCTATCTAGATAACATCTTGGTAGAGGACCTAAAGGATATAATTGATGTGATAGTTGATCCTATTGTATTAGATCATATATGATTTAAGGTCACGTGTTTTTTGTTTTTTACATGCCTATTTGTCGGCATTTCATAGTATACAATGACCCTGAAGCTTAATATGACGAGATATTCGTTGGCTTAAGTTCTTTGGTTTGCTTGTATTATTAATATTGCTAGTATTGACATTGCAAAGAATATATATTGCTAGTATTGCAATAGTATAAATTTCTTTAAATTTTTCATGGTATATATTATATATATGATATATAAATAATAAATATATATTATCGTCTCCTTGTACTTGTCTCGTATTCGTATTCATATCTGTCCTCTGACAACTATTTCTAAAAGTGTTTTAAATTCTTTTAAGGTTAAGGCAACCGGAAAAAGAGAAATTATCAAAAAAGAGCTGGGCTCAAAAGGATTTGCTATTCATTGTTCATCTTTGAAATCAAAACCCTATTCTAGATTGGAGTTTTTGTGTTCAACTTTTCCATATGAGGATGAAAACCCTCCGGTGTATAGGTTTAGAGGACGAAAACTCACTTACTGATTCCATCCAGGGATCATAATTGTGTTTATAGATCGAGTTTAATTTCAGTTTTCAGTTGGCTAGTAGTTGTTTTTAGTTCCCAAAATTTCGTAAGGGATTATCGGAGACATATCAGGGTTTATTGCTGTCCAAGAGTTGTCATATCTTAGATTCTGACTGTTCAGGGTTGCCGTACAATTTTGCTGTTGTAATCTCGTTGTAAAGGTTTTCTATTATCATTAATTATTGATTCAACGTCAATAGGTTTGGCTGTGATTTATTTATTATTCAATAAATAGTTTCACATGAATAGATTCAAATTGAGTAGAGATAGAGGTAGATGGATCAGTATTATACACGTTTTCAGATAATTGCAATAAGAATTACAGTTTAATCTTCAAAAGAAATGAAAAATAAAAAAATAAGAATTCGGAAATGTCCAAAAGGGACATTTCAGTGGTATCAGAGTTTGTGATCCCTCTAACTTGTGAATTAGACATGAAAAGTAAAATACCTACAGAAGAAATAAATTCCATGCATGAAGCCAACCATCAAAGTTAGAAAGATTTGACAAGGACCACGTAGAGGATAATGAAAGAATCCATGACATAGATGATACAAGCCTTGCAAAATATAAATCAGAACAAGGCTACCCAAAGGACCTTCAACAATTAATCGACCCATGTTTCTTCAAGCAAAGTTCTTACAAAGGGATGGAAATATAGGTCCTATTCAAGAGGTGTCGATTGAAATACAAAAAGACAAAGAAAAGTTCAAACTTGAGGCCATCAGAATACTTGACCAGTATCAAGGGATGCCTGATGGTTTTAAATCTCGAGTTTCTTTTGATGATTACTTCGAGTTAAATAAAAAAGGTTTGTATGAATACATAAAAAAGGTTGAGAAAGAAAGAAGAAAAGAGTCAAAAAAAAATAAGGAGCAAGAGCCAAAGAATATGTTCCTAGAAAAAGAAGAGAACGAAAACATAGGTCCAATAGGGCATAGAGGAATCTGCCATGCAAGTTGAAGGTAAGGATCTTTTATCAGAAAAGATGTAACTGACTTCTAAGATTGAATACCAACAAAAGGTTTGTCTTAATGGAGTCAAGGAGGAACAAACATTACTTGTTAAATGCAAAATTATAAAAGAGGTCCCATTAATTTCTAAGGGTGTCCACAAAACACCTCAAGCTCAATAAAGCCCCAATATGCTCCCAAGCAAAGAGTTATATACCACTTGACAGAAATTTAGAGCTCACAATAGTTAATAGGTCACAAAGGAGTCATATATTTTCATTGCAAGTCACAAATCAGCAGCTGCAACAGCAAAGCATTCATTATCAACAAGGTATGGTTCATGCATGGGAATCACAAAAAGGTATGTCGGAACAATCAGTTGTTTTGCAAGTTTGGTTGATTGATTCTTTACTCCATTTTTTCCCCAAAGGTCTAGATAAAATTGTGCCAGTGGAACTAACTAGAAAACAGGTTTCTAATTGGACCACAAATACATGTGTGCACCTTTTAGAGGAACCAAAGGAAGCATTCAAGTTATCTACTTGTAAAGAGGAAGTATCATGGAATGCATGGATTACAGGGTATGCTCAGAATAATTATAATAAAGAGAACCTGAAACTCATGAGTCCAATGCAAGATTCAAAGGCACGTCTCCTCACATCTGATAATGCTTTCAAGTCGAGTGACAATGGAGCAGCTCAATTACAAGGTAAGCAAATTCAGTACGTATGCCATCATGGCTGGATTCAAATTTGATGTTTGGATAGAGAGTGCAATTGCTCAAACTGTGGTCATATTTGCAAATGCATGTGTCATAATATTTGTCATTATGGTTGGATGTAAGTGGACAAATAACTACTCTCCATACAAAGTCAATGGCATGCTTGGTGGGGCAGCAACAATTTCCTTTTCTCATAATGGTTTTAATTCAGTTGCTAGTATTGTTGATTTACCACTCAACATTGGCATAACATTTATCTTGTGTAATACACTGTATTTATGTGGAAGTAATGGCACATTAAGGAAGATTTTGCTTAATTGCGCTAAGGAAGAAGGTATTGGTAATACTTATGAACCACCATTTGTGGTGAACGGTCACGAAGGTAATTCACTAAATGCTTCTTGGTGTAAACTAACATATGATACTGCACATGCCTATGAAAATAAGTGCCGAAACTCGTCATCATGGGAAGCATTCTAATAAGGGTGAAAGTGTGAAATGGCACATAGATCCTTTTACTTAAGGTAGCTTATGCATTCGGATGTGGGATCTGGATGATATTTTGAGACACATGAAGGGTAAAAATGGTGATGAGCTCATTTTTCACATAAGGCAGCCCCCATGAAAGCTAGAATTTGCAGAAACAAAATAAACCACTGAGTTGGGTATATATAAAGAGTCTATAGGAGCTTTGCGCATAATTGTGGATTGGCAAGTAAAGCAATTTGAGAATGAGAAAGACAATATATGCATCACACAGAGATGGAGAATGCTTCAAGGAATTTACATAAACATGTTGGATCCAAAGTTTTGCAATCGAAAGAACATACTGCATCACACGAGGAATTCAAAATATAGAATTGCAAATTCCTAAGGATGAAATGGGGATCTAGGTATTACAAAGATAGTTGCTTGGGGAGAGTCAGAGCAGTTGAACTTGCATCGCTTGAGGACAAGCAATTTTGGGAAGGGCGGACTACCATGCTCCCTTTTTTGGATTCAATTATTATAGAGATAGTCATTTGGGGAGAGTCAGTGCGGTTGAACTTGCATTGCTTGAGGACAAGCAATTTTGAGAAGGGCGGACTGTCATGCCCTTTTTTCTAAATATTTTTAATCAAAAAAATAATTTAATGATAATTAAGACGTCTTAAAGTTACCTTATTTTATAGTATGGAAAAAAGACACTTAGGTATTATTATTATAAAGGGGGCCAAAAAGTAATATTCGTTAAGTGGGCCAAAAAGTAATATTTATCTAAAAGTGTTTTAAATGCTTTTAGGGTTAGGGCAATTGGAAAAGAGAAATTATAAAAGAAGAGCTAGATTCAAAATGATGCATTATTCATTATTCATCATTGAAATCAAAACCTATTTAAGGTTGGAGCTTATGTGTTTAATTTTTTCATATGAGAACGAAAACCCACCAGTGTACCGGGTTAGAGGATGAAAACCCTCTTATCCATTGATGTGATTCCATCCAAGGATTATAATTGTGTTGACAAAGCGAAGTTAATTTTCAGCGTTTAGTTGGCTGGAGGTTATCAGTTTTTAAAATTTTGCGAGGGATTATCAGAGACACATATTAGGGTTTATTGCTGTCTAGGGGCTGCTATACCTTAGAATCCGGCAGTTTAGGGACTGTTGTACAATTTTGCTATTGTAATCCAGCTGTAAAGGTTTTCTATTATCATTAATTATTGATTCAACATCTTTAAGTTGGGCTGTGATACATTTATTATTCAATAAATAGTTTCATCAGCATCATGTGTATTCAGGTAATTGCAATAAGAATTATAGTTTAATCTTCAATATCATTGTTGAGTATTGCTTTTTTAATATTTAATTGATGCTCTAGTATTAGGAAAAAACAAAAAAATTAGAATTCAGAAAATTGCCCGAAAGGGACATTTCATTTCATCACAATGATTGTTAAATATACTGGTTATTTCTCAGCATAAAAACTCCATTTCACCAACGTTTGTACTCGAAGAATCTTAGCTATAGGGCATCCATTTTCTCCAAAGAAAAGATATACTTTACTTGCAACATGCCCTAACACTTCCACTAGAAGGTTTAAATTTCTGCCATGTCTATCAAATGTATCATTGGCTCTTAGATGTTTGTTGTGATGAGGTTTTGAGTTCCTTCTTTGATTTTTACAGTGTCCTAGCTTTGGATCATGCCATATATATAACTAATACTATTAATGGAATCTCTTCATTGTTTAGCTCATCAGGGGCATTTCACCTCCATTCTCTTCTCCTTCCAAAAATTCAAATGCAATGAATGCATGTATGTGTGGTATTAGTAACGTCTTAGAGATTTCTTATGCATTTTACAATAATTATGTTAATAAATAAACCAGGGAAATAGGCTAATTTCTTGAAGATGCCGATAGAATGCCTGTCTGCTTGTAAGATGCAAGTACTTATATTTGATAAGAGAAAATGGATAGGTATGTGCTATAATTAAAATTGGCATTGCCGACGAAATATCTGTAGGGATTACATCAGAAATGACTAAAATTCACTTTTTTCATATGCAATGAGATCTATACAACCGTAGAATTAAATTTCCAAAATTTCTCTCATTTCCAGAAAACATGCCAAGACCAGCACACACAATGAGATTCAACTTTCAATCAAATTGGCCATGCTCACTGTTAAAGTCCAAAAGACAAATTTGGGCTTGCCCTAATCTTTGTTGCCCTTTTTATTAAAAGAAAATTTAAATGATAGAAGGCTGTGTACATATTTTAAATACATACAAACTGTCGATGTGATCCTTTATCATCACATGATAAAGGGAATTTATTCTTCCTAGATTTCAGCGCACACATCCTATATCATGTCCATATTCAAATTTTTCTGTAAAACCCTCTAAAATATTTCTAGAAAAACATCTAAGTTTACCATTCCAGACAAGTCACAACTAAAATATTTTTTGGCTGGGACTAGCTACCCAAAAAACATATATTTGAGCAATCATCACCATCTACATTGTATACGATGGTTAGGACCTAATTGTTATCTCTATTACACCCTGCGAGTCTTCTTTGTCCTATCTTGAGTTATTCAATAAAGTCAGACGTTATGGGTGGCCCACATTTGCAAGCCACTTTTTTCCCATATGTAACGAGTCAACAAAGCCACCCGTAATGTGAGCCTCAGTTGTGAGCCATATATGTTCTGTCTTAATAAAAATTCATTAATGCCAAATGGTTGGATACCATCACAAGGTAGAGATCCTCAAATCAAGTACCAAAAATTATAATGGATGCGTACTTAGATCAAACATATCTCCAATCATTAGTAGCTTGAAGCGATTACTAGCTTTTTAATTACCAAACTACTGTTACAGTCCATATCCTACATTGATGATACAACCCATGCTTGCTTACCATTGGAAGCCAATTGGAAATTTAACTATTCTATACAATAACCTTTACAATTAAGTCAAAGAGACGTCCATGTCTCTTTTGACCATTGCTCACTTACCATTGGAAACTATTGGGAGATTGTACTATTCCTTTCTATAACCCTTATGATTAAATCTAGAGACGTCCATATCACTCCTGATCCTTTTTTAATTGACTCCAGTTTTTAAATAGAAAAAGCATGACAGCGGTTGTCAATCCAAATTTTATTGGGGCTGTGATGTTGGCTGCTGCAATTCACACCTTATTCATCATAGAACCTGATCCTCATCAAGGTTTTAAAACATCAAATTTCACCTCATATAAACAAGAGTTTTCAAAGCATTGTTTAAGATTTGGAAAAGGACACACTTATAGTAGATATTATAACTGTGGGACACTGACAGAAAAACTATAATTGGTGGGATAAGTCTTTTGACTAAGGCCTCAGTTAAAAATTGCAATGCACTTTTAGGGTTCCCTTTGCCATAAATTCAACTTTGTGTTAAGAACTCAAGCTTATATGAGGTGATATTCTCAAACAAGATCATAATCATTTATCAGTTTCTCAAAACAAATATGTTTGTAACTTATTCTTTCACCATAACTAAGAAGGGTATGCTTTCTAAACGTTCACAAATCTCAACCCTTAGGCCCTTATGTTACATGCTTATCGCTTCAAGTTACCTCCTTAGTCCAAAGAGGATATCAATTCATGGGATTCTCTCTCTTTGCAAGTAGAAAGCTGCCACACAGGATTTTGTTTTTTTCTGCTTTACTTAATACGTCACCTTCAGACACCCATTCTGTGCCTTACATTGAGATCTCTCTTCTGTAGGCTTAATCACAGAATACCATGTCCATTGGGACTAAAGAAAACATTGTTACAAGAGATGGGATCTATTGAATTATTTCGAGGAATTAAGTGAGTTTATCTAGTCGGTGTTTTTCTTTGTTGCTTTAAATGTTATTAAATTTAAAGTGTAAAGGTCCTTTGATGAAATGCGGGGCCTCCAACACAAAAATGACAGAAACAGCAGAAAATAGCGGCTGTCAATTCCTAATATATATATCATAATCCTTCCTAGCAACATTTGAGTTTGTTAGATTTTTTGTATTCCTAGCAAAATACTAGCTGTCCTTTTTCCCTTGGAATTTCCAGCATTGGCAAACTAGAAACTAACCTTGCTTCTACTCAAAAGCACCAGGATGACTTAACATATAGCAAATCATTTCACTCTGAATAGATTGACTAGATTATGCTGTTTTTCCAGTTTCAACAGGTAACTGTACTGCTTGCTTGCTACATGATCTGCTTGCTACACACGACCCTTCAGTGGGCTTTTAAGTTTTCTTCCTATCTTCATATATTGTAGTCAGGCGGTATGTACTTCCTTCAGATGCATTTACACTATTTTAACAAAATGCAGTTTGTGTTTCCAATCCAGTCAGTCTATATATTTGTAGTCAGACAATTTTTTGTCCAATCCTAACTTCATATATTGTAGTTAGACGATTTGTACTTGCTTTAGATGCATTAACACAGTTTTACGAGATGCAACATGTGTGTCTAATCCAGTCAGTTCATCTTTGCCCTTATTCTCCTTGCATGTGCCAGCTTAGCAACTCTGAAACATGGTTTACAGATCCATGAATGAATTATTAGATTTGAATTTCGATTTGATGTCATTGTGATGAATACCCTGTAGACAAGTACGTAAAATGAGGAAACATACAAAAGGCACATGAATTGTTCGACAAAATCCGTCTTCCAAATTTGGCTTGATGGAACATGATACAATATAGGATATACTTAAAGTGATGCTTTTGGCAAGGATTTTCAAGGAAATGCATCAGCGATGTATGGTTACATGGACTGCAATTATTGTGAGATATGCAGAAACAGATCTTGTTGCAAAAACCTCGGATATTTTTCTGCAAATGTAATTGGCATGTGTAAAGAAATACGCAGAAACAGAGCTTGTTGAAAAAGCCTTGGAGATTCTTATGCAAATGTAATTAGCAGGGGTAAAGCCAGACTTGTTAAATTATTGCCAGCATCCTCCTGGCTTGTGCCAAAACTGGAGATTTGGAACAGGGTATGAAGATCCATAACCTGTATCAGATTTAATGTCACATGTAGTTGCGCGTACCCTGATAGACATATACTGAAAATATGAAAGCATATAGAAGGCATCTTTAATTTGTTTGACCAAATACATCACAGGCTTAGTCTCATGGAGTGCAAGGATATACGATGATGCCATCAACACTTTGTAACTCTGGAACCAACTCCCTATGATGTAATATTTATTGGACCAGGATTGTAATTACCTTGGTCTGATTATAAGGCCGAATCTCTGCCAAACGGGTTTGTGAGCAGCATTTTAAACTAACTGACAGGCTATGAACCATCCTTTCCAAATGACTAGACAGGAGAAACCAGTTGCAAATGGGTTTGTGACCAGCACATTTAACTAACAGACTGGTCTATGAACTTTCCTCTCCAAATGACTAGATAGGAGAGACCAGTGCCATACGGGTTTGTGACCAGCACTTTGAAGTAACAGACTGGTGTATGAATCTTCATCTCCAAATGACTAGATAGGAGAGATCAGTAAGAGACGGGCACAGTGTAGAGAGGTTTTCCTGTAAGGGTATCCTACTTAAATTGAACGAAATAAACCAATTGCACAGAGAGAAGTTTTGCATTTTTCTTTTTGAAATCTTTGATTTTCGTAAAACAGTAAAGGTCTTGATGACAGAATTGGCAGTTGGTGCTGTTTCAGTGTACAACTTAGTTTCTTTCACCAAATGTAATATTCTATCCCATTCTGAAAATCATCCTCCAGTTTGAAGTAAGTCCCAAAGATGAGAAATTTCAGAGTATCCGTTCTCAACAGTGGTTGTGAATTCACCTCCTCTCTTTGTAAATCTGGGCATTATTATAGTTATTACAAACTTTATAAAATTGAACAAATCAGTAATTTACTAAATCTCCAGCTTTTGTCAGTTGGTAGAGAAACAACTGAGTATGTCGCATGATTCTTCTCCAAAGCAATCACAGAAATGTTATGGCATTCAAACTGGGACAGCATAAATTGGGCAATGAAACTCGACAGAAAACTGAAAACTTGACCCATATACTCTGCTGTCAAGCACCATTGAACTATAGAAACGTTACAGAAAGCAGAATGAATGGAACGATTTGATTATAAAGAAAGAAATGGGCTCTGGATCATTCCACCATCTTATATTTGTGGTCCTTAGATCCACCTCTATTTATTATCAATCCTTGGCATGCAAGTCTGAACCACTCACATTGGTTTGGTTCATGGCATACGTGTATGAAGATCCTGGGAAAAGACATTCTGTTTTTTTGCAGATGCCTATAATAATTTAATATTTTTACTGTGTTTCCTTACAATCATTAACAACTAAATTAGTTGATTTGTTGGAGAAGGGGGCCTAAAAACTGATCATGTCCGCAGCCTGGTGTGACACCTTATTTGCAGGTCTATGAATGTGTTTAAGTTTCAAGCTATCAAAGGACCTTGACACTGTTATTGTGTCTTCAATTATGGATTTGAGTTGCCAGGAATGGCAACTGCCTTTAATTTTTTAGTCTGGTTGAAACACAATTGTTTTTCCATTCAATCCCATTGGCTAGTTATAGACCAAACAAGAGTGCTTTGCTTTCCGCTAGGTTATGTGTTGTTGATTCCAGGTGCAGTGCATACGTCAAGAAAGGTTGTGCAAAATAATTTATAATGATTCCCCATACCAGAAGGTACCATGTCAAAGATTATCATAACACATCAGGTAGGTGGGGGGTGTCCATTTTACCTTTAGCCTCTACAGCTTTGTTTGTTTTGTTTGTTTTCAAAACAAGTAGTAGGAGAAACCACAGGGAAGTGGATTCTGAACACAAGTGAAATTAAATGGTATCTGATAAGAATTGGTGGAGAGCCGAACAGATTCATGCAGCAGAATATACAAATAAATAATATCAACAAGATAATATATTTCACATTTTTGTTCTTTAAATTTTCTGATTCACATTACAAATACACCCTGAACTTGTTACATATATATAGGAATAATGTTTCCTATAACTAAGCAAACCTAAATGCGATATATTGTTATACCAAATAACAATATATCTTACCCATAATATAATATTACCGTATTAACCATATGGTTATAATCATAGTTACCATATTCGTCCGAATATGGTCAATAAATGGGTCGGACTGAATATTTTCTAGAAAATGAATTTGTTCAGAGAAATTTTGAAAATGTTTTTTTTTAAAATTAAAAAATAAATATGGCAGAGAAAATTGCGGCGAACCAAAAAAATATCAAAAATCTTTAAAAAAAATTTCAAACCATCAGTCAAAAACACGGCGAACTCCAAAATATAAATTAAAAAACTTGAAAAAAAATCCGAACTTGCAGTTAAAAAAGCGGCAACCAATTTGTGGGTTTACGCTAAAAAAAGCGGCAACTAATTTGTGGGTTTACGCTATAAAAAGCGGCGAACCCTCGGAGTTCTATCATTGTTTCATGCTTACGGCCCTCGGGGAAGCATTGGATTGACATTGTGACAAGGTTTATCAAGCAAATTGCATAATATAATTTGGGTATTTCCAAATAAGCTCGGAAATAAATATCAGCGTCTCGGCTCCCTCTTCAACATTGCAAATCTCCAAAGAGACTAATAGTGCAAAGACGTGGTCTCGTTGTGGAGCGAGGAGAAGCTTTGCATCTTCAGCGCCGACGAATTGAGCATTGCTAGATCATCTTCCATCGGTTAGTTTTTAACTTTATTATAGTTGCGGTAAGAAATTAGGTTTAGGTTTTCATGTTTTTGTTTTTTTAAAACTTTGATTTTTAGTTTAATGTTTATTTTTTTATTTTTTTAATAATTTTAATTTTAATAATAGTAAATAGTAAAATTAAATAGCAAATATAATATAATTAATATTATTATGGTATTTATATATATTTTATTTTAAATTATTTATTTGTATTACTATTTAATAAGTTAAAAAATTATTTTTATGTTAATTTAAAAATATAGAATTGTGTATTTAATAAATTAGTTTAACTTTTTTTATATTAATTTATATTATCAGCTTATAATTTATAAAATATTTTGTTTTAATATTAATAATTTAATAATTATTTAAAATTTTATTGAACATAAAAATGATAGCATTTTGAAGGTCAAAGCTTCTTTGAAGAGTTACTATATTTCAGAGTAGAAAAGTTGAGCAGTGCTAGTGGGTATTAGTGGGCTTTTGAGTAGAGAAGTCGAGTTTTTTCTTACCAACAACAAAAAACAAATTTTCAATGCATTTAAAAATTTTAACATGTCAAGCTGCGCATTAGAGATGAAGTACATTGTCTAGAGAGGATAAAGATAAAAAAAATGAGAGGCACCTTGTGCAATGGGAATACCACAAGGAGTATAACCAGAGTTTGTTATTATTACTTTGGAGGATCGTTAAATGTGAAAGCTTGTGGGGTAGTAAATGAAAATTCAATTGAATCGGAATATGTTGAATTCATAAATCGAGTGAAAGCTAAATTTAATGAGTCGCGTTGGATCATTAGCTTCAAAATCAAAGAAAGCTAAAATTCAACATTCAATTTCACAAATGGGCTTTTTCAATAGTTCAAGTTGCTCTCCATCACCATTTGCCTAAGGAAGTGGAAGTGAAAGTGGTATTCAAAAGTCACTGGGTTCATTGAAGTCAATGTGGAAGCCACAACAAAAGCATGATGTGGATAGGGTGGTAGTTAGATTGTTTTATGCAGAGGCCATTCCTTTCAATGTTATTTTATTCTTCACACTTCCAAACCTTCCTAGATGCGGCTATTGATTTTGGGAAGGGTTACAAATTGTTTAGCTATGAAAGAGTACGAACTACTCTTTTTGATGAGGAAGTGGCAGCGATATCTACTGAGCTAGGTGGAATAAAAAAAAAGGGTGCACTATAGTGAGGGATGGTCCAATTCAAGAAGGCCTCTTCTAAATATTATGGCAATATCACCTGATGGTGCTATGTTCATAAAATCAATTGATACAAGTAAAGAACAAAAAACTTCTCTTTTCATTTCTCAATGTATTGAATTAGCGATTTTGGAGATCGAAAAAAAAAATGTTCAAATCATTACAGATAATGTAGCGAATTGTAAAGGCGCAGGGAATATACTCATGGATAGATTTCTTTGTATGTTTTGGACACCATGCGTTGCACATGTGTTGGATCTATTGCTTGAAGATCTATCAAAATTGGAGTGGGTAAGTAATATTGTGATTGAAAGAAAACAAGTTTCGAAGTTTATTTTTAATCACTGCTTGACATTGAACGTGTATCGTTCATTTTCAAAGCACAAGCTTCTATCTCCTACTTCAAATCATTACAGATAATGTAGCGAATTGTAAAGGCGCAGGGAATATACTCATGGATAGATTTCTTTGTATGTTTTGGACACCATGCGTTGCATGTGTTGGATCTATTGCTTGAAGATCTATCAAAATTGGAGTGGGTAAGTAATATTGTGATTGAAAGAAAACAAGTTTCGAAGTTTATTTTTAATCACTGCTTGACATTGAACGTGTATCGTTCATTTTCAAAGCACAAGCTTCTATCTCCTACTGAAACAAGATTTAATACCAACTTTATTACTTTGCAAAGGGAGGTAGAGGAGATGACAACGTTGAGAAAAACGATGGTTTTTAAAAAATGGATAGAGTCAAAGCTTTCCAAGGAAGCCCATTTAAAAAATAATGAAAGAATTATCTTAAGGGACACATTTTGGGAGAGGGCCAAGAAGATCATAATGGTGTTTAAGCCTCTTGTTAAAATTTTAAGAATGGTTGATGGCAATCAACCTTGCATGGGCTTTGTGTACGAGGGAATGGATAGTAAAAGAAGAAATATAAAAGTTACTTGCAGATAATGTTGAAGAAGTCAAATGCATTTGAGAAATTGTGGACAAGCGATGGTTGATGCTACATTGTCTTCTACACGCGGTAACTTGCTATTTAGATCCCAAATTAGTAGAGGTAAATCATGAGGCAGATGAAGAAAGAATGAAAGGTGTTTTTGCAACAATAGACAAGTTGTTTATTGATGAAGAAGAGAAGTAGTGAGGCAACAACTAAATGTTTTCAAGAACCAACTGAAAATGTTTGGTATCAAAGAAGCAAAGGCAAGTAGGGTGAAGTGGGAACCATTTGAATGGTGGCAAACTTATGTGGCTTCTACTCCATAGTTGTAGAGGCTTGTGTGAATTTTTAGTGAATGTTCTAGTGCTTCCGCATGTGAAAGAAATTGGGGTACACTTGATTTAATCCACTAACAAGAGGAATCAATTGGGGGTTCAAAAACTCTTTGCGCTGGTGTTTGTTCATAGCAATTTACGATTGCTTACTTTCTTGCAAATGAAGATGACAACTCTCGCCTTGGCGAACCATGCTTTGAAGATGAAAATATTGTCGTAGTTGATGAGCCTACTAATGTAGGATTAGATGATGCTGCTAGTGATGACTTTGGTGTAGTTGCAGAGTTTGATGTTGCGGATGTTTAAATTTCATTTCATTTTTAGTTATTGTTGAAAACTTTAATATTGAACAAAGAATATTTCACAATCCTCATTGTTATATTTTATATGTATGATGTTGAATAATGAACATTGAAGTTTAACACTATTGGATTTTCTTATCATGTGTTATCCTTGATCAACTTATTTGTGTTTATGTTTTACAAACATGTATGATATATTTATTTTTTATGATTTATAAAAGTTATCTAACCGAACTACCGAACTTATCGAATCGAATTTTTTTCAAAATTTTGAACTTTCAAACTTTTTTGTTCCAAACTTTTCGAACGTTTCGAACATGGTAACGATGGTTATAATCACTAACTATTTAATATTTATCATCTGGTAAATATCAACTATTATTATTTACCATTTCATAAATATCTAAATTTACTCACTGTAAAAGCTAAATTCTTAACATTCTCCCTCATAATTTTTATATGTTGCAAAAACATTCACACTCTTATATGTAGATTGCTCACCTCCTGTAGCATGTCTTATTTGACTCGTGACTTTGATACAAGTTTATCACAAAACTTGAAATGAACATGGACACTATCTCCAAGAATTAGCATAGAACTGTATGTCACTGCATACTCACATGGTTATTGATGCAATTTTGCTACACATGACCACTATATGCAAAGGAACGCATCTCCCATTTATATTATGTGACAGCAATGGACATGTCACTGAGAGTCATCTCTATAAAGAAGTAAGGCAGTCGTGGGATCTTTGCAGTAGCTGCTCTCCTAATTGGTGTCAAAATCTTGTTTACCTCTTGATGATTTTTTGGATCTCTATCACAAATTTTTTCAAGATCCATGCACTGATTTACCTTGGTGTTTTTTGTTTTTTTACAATGTTTTCATCTCGGGGAATTACGTTCGAAATTTGCAAACATATTATATATCATGAACAGGTACATTTTTTTGTTCTTATTTTGAAAAACACAATGAAAACTTTAATGAAAAACACACCACGTAAGTCACCATATAATTGGTGCGGGCCCGTCGTTGGTGACTGATGAGAGGTTGCTGAAAGACCTCTTCTTCCGTGTAGCCTCCATCCTCCAGTTAGTTAATCGCTTACTCAACACGTGTTGAAGTTTCGGGTTATGAATTTTTCAAGGGAAATCCCTCTACAATGCAGACGTCGCGTACAAGCGAAAATGCGTCTGAAAAGTATTTTAAAAATAAATAAATTTCAACAATGACTCAAAGACGACATGGACTCAAATAACGATTTTTGACCTAAACACAGAGATTAAAATGAGGACCCATAGATTCTTTACTCTTTCAATAATGACTTTTGACTTTGGCGATATTCGTGACATTGAATAAGCATTTGACAAAATCGACTTTTCATGAAATATTGTCCTATTTGAATCAACATAAGATTCAACTAATTTACATGTCATGACACAAGACTTTTGATAACTTACAAATACATGCTATTGACATGAACCAATGAGTTTTTGAATAATTCAAATTCTAATATTGGTTTTAATAATAAATTGATTCAAAACAAACTTAATGACAAAAATAAACTTTATAATAGACAAAAAGTTATTAAAACCATATAAATACTAAAATATTTGTATGACATTATATTGACCATAACCTAAAAATAAACAAATGACAAAATATAACTCACGTGACTCCAACATGAAACAATATAAAAACTTGAAAAAATACCTAGATGCATATATGATCAGAGTACAATTTTTTCAAATTGGTGGATAACGTGTCAAATTACAGATTTTCCAATTGGCTTCGAACCATAAAGTCCAGCATTGAATTACATGTAGAGAGTAGCGAATCGTTTGAATGAGCCAAGCATAGCTCAACGTAGGCAATATATTGTAATCTTCAGGTTGTATATGTATACCATCGAATTAAAAGCATTTAGAACTTTTGTCAAATAGAAGAGAGATACTACCCTAAGATCATACAACGGTGAATGTTGTATGAAGGACCAATGCCGTATCTACCAATGGTGATCGCTGGGCTACACAATGTACTAATGAAATCGCATGATACAACAGATCGTGGTATGTGGCCCTCGAAAAAATCAAATTTGTGAAAGCGCTGTAGGTTCTGAGCAATATTCCAAATTTTAAAAACAATGCCTCCTATTCACAAATTAGATCAGTTAAAAAAGGACCTTCAGGGAGATGTACGACGATCACAACAAAATTATGGGTGGAGCAGATCACAAATAACATGTAACACTTTAAAAAAAAAAATATATATTAATCAAAGAAAAGAAATGCATAAAGACACGCTATCTTAAGAATGTTTCTTTCAACAATAGAAATGCATACATGGGCAAACATGCAAGTACGACATTGCTCCACACACATTCTCACAGTCTCATAGCTTTTGCTGCTTTGATACCACTGATAAAAATTGGTGGAGAGTCGAACTTATTCAATTCATGCAATAGATACAGATAAATAATTTCAACACAATAATATATTTCACACTCTTATTCTCTATATTCTCTAATTCACATGACAAATACATCCGGAACATGTTACATATATATAGGAATAATGTTTCTTATAATATTTCCAATATTCTCTCATCTGAATATTACAACTAAGCAAACCTAAATATGATATATTGTTATACCAAATAACAATAAATCTCAATAATAATATAATATTACTGTATTAATCATACAGTAATAATCACTAACTATTTACTATTTACCATCTGGTAAATATCAACTATTATTATTTACCATTTCGTAAATACCTAAATTTACTCAATGTAAAAGCTAAATTCTTAACAGTATCTTCCATTTTACCTCAACATCTCCTTGGCCCAAGCATTTTAAACCTCCAATATGGATGCTTCAATCTTGTGCAAAGTTCTGTTCTTTTCGAACCACAGATTCCAAACAATGATTGCCAAGGATGTCCTTTAGAGGGCATTCAAAGCCTTGTTTGTTAACTTTTTACTCCAAGCAATGATGCATTCTAGGAGATTCATAGGAGCCACCTAGTGATAGAACGTTCTTCTAAAACTTCTCCCCTATGCAGATGAATATGGTTTGCTGATTTTGCTTTGATCTTGTGCCAAGTTCTCTAGGCAGTAAAAGATTTGTCCTTAAATATTCTTCTATTCCTTTCTAACCACATATTAGAAACAATGATTGCCAAGATGTCCTCAAGAAGGCATTCAAAGATGTGCGCTTTCAAACTTTTTGCTGCAAGCAATGATGCCTTCCAGAGGATTTGTAGGAGCCACCTAGTGTTAGAACATTCTTCTAAAACCTCTGTTAAGCACATCATTTTTGTTGTCCTTGAAATTCCCTTCTAGATTGCACATTAAAGGTAAATATTGTTTTCTTGCCAAACATACTAAAGAATGTGTTTTTGCTTTGACCCTGACCCCATGAGTTGGAAAGGAGGCCAGGGCATTCACTTTGACAAACGATGGCTATTGTGTAACTTGATTGAGCAGTGACATCTACTAACCTCTAGCTGTTAAGCCCTGTAATTTTTGGGTAGAAACTGTGTAAAATTGACTCTCTGGCCATTGCAAACCCTCGGCATTTCTTCAAGCTCTGTTGTTCTTCCATTTAGTTGCTTGCCTTTGGTCGCCTATCTTTTTTCGAATTATCCTTAAGCGCCCTGAATTCCACAAGAGAAACCAAAGGGTAGGGAGAATCTAAGCATCTTCCCAAAATTCCACATCTTTTGAGTCCTGTTATAAGATTTAGTGGAAGCGCAGATAAAAGTCCACACCTCTGACCCCATTTTCACATTTTTAGAGGTAAAAATTTGTTCACCACCCTTTCACATTTTCTGGGTCTAGGCAGTTTCAGTTATTTGCATTTGAGGATCCTACTCCATGTTTGGGTCACTCTTAGATATCCTCCAAGCCAACTTAGCTCCCTGGGCAACATTGACGATGTTGCCGTATCCAAATCCTACCCCTCCCCATTCCTTTGGTGTACATACCTCCTAAGCCAAAGGGGGAATCTTATAATGGTATTGAAAATAGACGTTTTTTTAGAACATTTATACAGTAATCAGACATGGCCTCGAGAAACTTCAAGGAGTTGGATTTATTCGGAAAGGGTAAAAGCCATTTTCTTGTCCAACATACCAATTTTGCCTAAATTTTTTTAAGAAGGTTTTCTCCATATTCCCTCTTTAGTTCTCCCCCCAAAAAAGGGGAATTCCAATATTCATCTCCCAAAGCTGACCAGACTTCTGGGTTTGCATTTTGTGCCCCGCATTAATGTACAAGACTTTGACTTTTCTCAATAATCTTAATTATGATTATTGACTTTGGAAGAAGAGTTCTTTCTTCATGCACAAAGCTTTCAAGTGATAGCTATCAACTTAGCTTCTCTCACCATCTTATAACATAGTGTGTGTGAGACCATAGTTGACAGAGTCTTTCTTTGTTGGGTTGGAAGGTTAAAGCCCTTAGTTAAAAGCACTTTTGCCACTTCAGTGTAAGTGGGAGTGTAGCTCACAACATGAAAACTCTCTTTAGACCTTTTTTCCCTCAATTTGGAGGAAGAATAGGGCTCATTGATATAAAAAAAGGTTTTGATATTATCAGTGAAATAATTTGACAAATTTCTTAATTATCCAATGTATATATTTCTTTTGGATTTCGTCTCACACCATTTGTCTCCATTCTATTCTTGTGGAGGATGATCAGAACCCTCCCAACAATTTGGATTGATGAAGTCAAATGTTCTTACTATTTTAATGGTCGTTCAATTTGACAAATTCTGTAATGATATGATAAGCTTATTTCTTTTGAAGTTTTTAGACAAGGTTGATATTAGCAGTCTAATATTTTGACGAATTCCTTAATGATCCAATTTATTCTTCTCTATTTGAGTTTGTCTCCCAAACCATTTGTCTTTGTTCTGTTCTTGTGTAGGAAGAACAAATTCCTCTCAACAATCTTGACTGATGAAGACAAATGGTATTACTATTTTAATGGTCGTTCAATTCGACAAAATATGTAATGACAAATTCTGTAATGATTCAACAAGGTTATTTCTTTTGGATTTTGTCTCTCGAACCATTTGTTTCCATTCTATTCTTGTGGAGGACAACTCTGACTAATTGATACAAATGGTTGTTCAATGTGACAAATTATGTAATGATCCAACAAAGCTTATTTCTTTTGGAGTTTTTAGATGAGTTTGAGATAATTCTGTGACTTAATCCTTTCTTAGATATTGGACCAACATAAATGAAAATTTCCACTTGATACTTGATTTATCCATCTATTGGTCTCTTGACATCCCAATTGCCTTCAAGTGACTTAGGTGGTATCTTAGAGGAAAATTTGTTAAATTTCTATCATCTTAAGGTGTAAGGATTGCAACTATTTGGTCTTGTCACAACTAAAATTTTTTGAGCACTATTTTTGAAGCATCATGTGAAGAGAAAATTTGAAGATCACAACTGTTGGGTTTCCTCACAATTGCTTATCATCTTATTGGGATCTCGATTGTTTTTATAACATTATCTTTCATGCCATGAGATGCATGGGGAAATGTAGGCATTGAACAAAATTCATTTCTTTTGTGTAGCACATTGTCTTAACAAAAGTAGGGTATCATGTTCTTGTTATTTCATCAATATGAGCCCATTCATTTCCTAAACTCATCCATACCACCAACCAAGTAGGTGATAAAGTTTGTACAATGTGATGTTGGTGGATTTGGTAGGGTTTGGCTATGTGCGCTCAAGGAAGCATGTAACCTTAGTTTGAGATTGGACACCTCATGCAATCCCAATTCAATTGGGAAGTTATGTGTGCCATTGTGATTAGTGGGTTTCTTGAAGTTGCATTATATTTTTACAATGAAATATTGTAAATTGTGAGATTATATAAATAGGTTCCCATGATTGAGCGATTGTGAAATATTTCAAAATAAAACATAACACAACCTAGATATGTGGTGGTGTCTAAAGACACATTAAAGAAGAGTAATATAATATAATGTAATAAAAATGAATATAATAAATATGTGGTAGTGTTAAGACACTATAAAGAATGAGTAATATAATAGAATATAACAAATATAAATGAGTTTGTTTAGTTGAGTATGCAAAAGACATTGACTTTATGTACACCTATCAACATATGACAAAAGGGTGCATTGACATTATATAAGAATCTAACCTTGATATGTTATAATTACACTTGCAAAGCATTACATAATGCAACGTATGCATGTCACAAGCTTTGCTCAATTTAGTGGATTTGTTGGAACACCACAAACGCTGGTGACTCGGAGATTTGTAAAGATAGGTTTTACGTTATAACATCACTCCTTTAACACAACTTAGAGGGGTTATAACATCCAACAAACAAATTTCTCCATTGCAACTTTGACGGGTTATCAAAGAAGACATGACATTTTACCCCCCTTACCTTCCACCCATGCCCTCCTTGCGCCACCTGAATGCCAACATCCATTAGGCTAAAAAAATATCAAGATAAACTTTGAAGATGTTCTGAACTCCTAAGATAACCATACATGCAATTAAAACCCTTGTGCTTATGTGATTGCGTCTTGTTTTAGGAAAACGCTTTAGCCACAAGGCACACTTGATCCCAAACCTTGTGAACTTTAGAACCACATAATGTTTAACAACGTTTGATCCATCTTGAGTTGCTATATAGACAGGGCTTCAAATCATTCAAGCCATGATTTATAAAGCCACTCTTCATGTGACATCCAATATCAATGAAGCCTCTCTTTGTTGGATACACCAATATCAATAAAGTCACTCTTCATTAGATATTTTAACATTAATGAAGACATTCTTTCTTGTATAAACTCATTTATGTTTTGTTTCAGTGGAATTATTGCTACTCACTTCGTCAATACTATCACAATTGATTCATCATCATCCAAAAATAGTTGCCAAAAATCAATGAAAAAGATGAAAGTAACAATCCCTTAAGATGGTTAGGACCCATGGGACCATCCATCGATCTAATTGTGATGGGGAATCATTAATGATACGAGGCAAAAGAATCCATTATAGAGGAAACAAATTTGGCACAAAGATTACAATGATCTTGCATCCATCCATCTACAATGAATAGTGTTAATTCGTTCCTTCAAATGAGCATGGTTGCCATGAGTGATAATAATGAGGCCTTGAATGACCCTCCTCTTCTACATGAACGCTAATGCTAGGAAGGTCCTTTGAATGGTTCTCTATCAACTAATAGTTGATATTTAGGATATTGATACTTGCATTGTGTATAATTTCATCTTTTGTGATGAGGTAGATATGACCTTGCTTTAGATTTTCATCTTTTTCTTTATGTTCTTCCCAAGTGGAATTGGGAGGATTCTTTACTTTTAATGTAGTTTTCAAAACTTTCACATAAATGGAGCAATTATTAGTAGGATTGTTTACTTTTAATTTAGTTTCCAAAACATTCACATAAATGGAGGAATTATGAGTATTATCTCTTTTAACCATCTTCTCTAGAAATCTAAGTCCTATTGGATGAACAATTGTCTCACTAGTAAGAGTAATTTTTTGTCCATGTCCACCCCCTTCCATAAAACCATTTGTTGAAACATCTTGGAACCATTGCATATCTATGTTCCTCAATAACATCAACACGATATGCGAAGAAGTTATCAACCTCAATGAGACAATAAGAAATACCATCCAAAATATTACTAATGCTCTTGACATGAGTAGAAATATAATTGCAAATAGGAGAAATGCTATAAGAGTTTTTCTTAGAATAAATAGAAGCATTAACATCACTATTTATATTATTCTTCTTCCTTAGCTCAACGATTTCCTTTAAAAAACTTTACATTTAAAAATTTCAAATTCCATACATATGATAAGCATAATTGCAAAGAGGAGAAATGCTATAAGAGTTTTCCTTAGTATAAGTAGAAGCGACAACGCCTTTCTTTCTCTTATTCTTCCTCCGCTTAACAAATTCCATTCAAAAACTTTCAATTAGTATTTCAAATGTCATACCTTTGTGGATTGCTTACATTCATAATCAACCCTAATGTAAGATTTGTTGAGAAGTGTTATCTTTGATGTCAAGGTACATCTGGTGAAGATGCATGGTGAGTGGTTTGTGAGATGTGAACCATGTGACGAAATAATTTGCAGGCAACCTAATGTCTATATGTTGAGAGAGAATTTGAAGACAACATAATGATTCTTTTGAGGTTGATGTTAAGATTTAGGTCAAGGTAAACATGTTTTGAGTACTAATCTTTGAGTACAAAGTGTCTTGAGAAGCCCAATCATAACAAGCATAGTCATTTCATGAATATGTGCATAATGAGCATGAATATGTATGTGCAAAGGTATGATATTGTCTAAAGAGCATGAAATACATATGAGCAAGGTGTAGAAGCATCAAGGAGTGTTTCAAGGTCAGTTGTCAAGTTTCAAGTGCTTGAGAAGCCTAGTCATGGCACTAGTCATATCTTGTAAAATCCTAGTGAGAAGGTTTGAGCATAGTGGTCTGGTGAGATGGATGCATAGTGGCATAAGAGGTTGAATAAGGTAGCTTAAACATGTATATGAGGCATTGGAACACCCAAGAGAGTTTCAGGGTGAGATTACAGGGGTATGACCTATAGACCTAGTATGCAACTAGACCACCTCTAGACCCTACTTGGCCTAATGAGGCATCATGAGCTGTTGACAAGACATATGAATGATGTTTGACATTGTTTGAACATGTGAGATGTGTGAACATGTATATGAGGTGTTGAGAGCGTGGACAATGGTTAGAAGGTCAATGTCAAGGTTTAATGTGACTTGTAGGTCAAGATCTAAGCAAACAAAGAGAGAGATGGTGGCCAATTGAGGTATGAGTTTCAGATTTCAAGATAAGAATGAGCATGTGAGCATTGTTAGTGATGTGATAGGTTGTCCCATGTGTGCTGACCAAGTCTGAGGTAAAATTATGAAGGTTTAGGCCTGTAAAAGTGTTTTAAGGTTTCTCGAGTGCACATAATGAAGGGTTTTCAATCCGAGGACTTTCAGGTGTTCATTGGAACGTGTAACCCCTACATGGGAACTTGTGCTATTGAGGAGAGATGGGGAATGGTCCTAGCTAAGATCTCCAGGCATTAGTTTTGGAAATGAGGGACAATCTTTTATGATCAATTGTTAACACTAGAAATAATGTTAACCCTCTCTAAAAATCTTAACAATGATCTAATGTGAAAGATATTGATCAAAAGTGCTCATAATGGATTAGTATGGCTAGAGGTTGTAGTCAACTCTCTCAGGCACCTCCAAGTGTGATTGGGTCTTCAAGGGAGTGAGTAGAGCCTACAAGAAAGGCTTTGTTCTTGGAAATTTGTTCTAGCAGACATAATTGACCATGTCAAAGTATGCAAATCATTAGATGGAGAAGGTTGAGACTTGTATTTGATGTCCATGGTGGTTTTTGAGTAGGTTCTAGCCCTCATGTGTGCTAAACAAGTCATACAAGTTGACCAGTCGCTCATCGGCCTCATGGTGCAAACAATGAGAAACCCATGTAGAAGTGAGAAGTTATTAGGGATGTTTTATCATGGATTAAGGATGAATCCAAGTGCATAGACAAATTATTAAAGACCTCTAAGGCATGTTCATGTTGGATAGAAGTTTTGGAGGTTAGTAAATATGATACAAATGTTGCTCATAAGTTGACCTATCTAATTCTGATGAGACAATGAGATATGAGGTTATGAGTTTGGTCTACAAGACCAATATTGCTAATAGAGCCCATATTATCCTTCTATCTGAAAATGGTCTATTGATCTCATAAGATCATCTACATGCATCAAGAGTCTTTGAAAATGGTCATACAGGTGTTTGAAGGTCATTATCACCATGATTGGTCTTCAAGTCAAACAAACAGTTTTGGGTAAACAAGTTGTAGAGATGAGTTTGAGACTCTATGCCATGAGTTGATGTATCTAATGCACATAATGTTGTTTTTTGGGACTTGAATGACCTATCCATGCTTTGCAGAAGCTTGAAAGTTAGTGTAAGAGGTTGAAACATTGAAGTCAAAATGGTTTGACTAGTTGAGTGAGGTTTGTGAGAGAGGTCAACAAATTGGTCTGCAAGACCAATAATTGACATTAGAACTTATAATATTTTTGTTGGAGGTTATTCTAAAGGGGTTTTAAGATCATATTTGTGCATTGAAATTAATTGAGTGCATTCTTTCAAGTGTCAGAAGTTCAAGTTTTCATAACTGTGATTTGAGGCTAGTTGACAGTTTTGTGTGAACTATTTGCATATAAGGGTCTAAGTCTTTTTGTTTTAAGATGCGATGTCCAAAGCATATGGTGATGATCCTGAGGTCATATTGTTTCTAAATATGTGATTTGTTCTCATGGTTGTTTGTCAAAATTATAGTTATGCTTCAGTTGTTCAAGACAGATTTTTTGGGTATGCACAGGCCTAATTGTGAACAATGTTAATGGTGTGCTTCAAGTGGTGGTTGAAGCTAAAAACCATTATGAAGCCTAGACGAGATTAGTAGGGGTTTATGTAAGTGGCATATAATATGTTCTTGTCGTGTGAAGTATTTGAAAGTGTTCCAAGGAAGACAAAGTATAATGCGTCCTAAATAGACTTAACAGGCTTAGGTCTTTATGAGACCTAAAAGTGAGAAAAGGCCTAATTGAGGTAGGTCAAATCTAAAGGGACTCAAACCACATTTGACCCATGTCTACGAGATGTTGTAAGATCCATTTCATGGCCGACCTAAGAGGGTAAAGGTGTTTGGCTGACTAAGAAGGATATGAACAAGACTTGTCTAAATATTAGGCAATTTTAGGCCTATTGGTGTGTGTAGAGGGCAAGTAAATAGAATAATATATTGTAGAGTAGAAGGTCTTGTAGACCATCAAGGGAGTGTAGAGAATATATGATGAAGAATTGATAGAGGTTTTATGCATGAAAATTAAGGTCATATGACATAATCAAGTCAAGAAGAGGACTAGTTGAGCGAAGAAGTCTAGAACATAGTTTGAGAGGGATAAAAGAGAGAGAAGCGCTGAATAAAGAGATCATCTGTTGTATGAACAACAAAGTGTTTTGAAAGTGATCAAGGGTTTCAAGTGGTTGAGTTGGTCCTTAGTCATCTAGGGGTTTGGTGCCTCCTTACAAGTGGGTGCTTGCTAAAACTTCGTCGAGTTGGTGCTTAGTTAGTTGGGGTTGGTGCTCCATGTGAAGTTGGTGTTTCATTAAAATTGGTGTTTATCTTAAAAGACCCATTTGTAGATACCAGTGGGTTTTCATCCACTTGAAAGTTTTCCACATATATGATGTGTTCTTTTGTTTCATTGTCTTGTGGATTGGTGTTTATGCTTGTTAGATTTATATGCTTATTTGATTAGGTCATGGTTGCTTAAGTAAATTTGATAAGTAAGTTTTCAACACTGATTCACCCCCCCTCTCAGTCATTTTGCTTCTAACATTTGGTATCATACCCTGTCCTTTGAAACATGTTTAAAAGCCTAAAAGAGATCCTAGAATCAAGGATGGCTACTCAACAAGTTCAAGATAGTTTCTTTATTAGTAAAGCTCCATTATTTAATGGATCTAATTATGCCTTTTGAAACATTAGGATAGAGATATATTTGATGTGTCAAGGTCATGATATTTGGCAGTGAATTGTGGATGGCTATAGGACTCCTATTCCACCAACTGATGCAACATGTAAGAAGGCTAGTGAAAACAACTTCAAGGCAATGAATGCCATTCTTTGTGGCTTATTAGAGGCAGAGCTTGTGAAAGTGGTGCACTGTGTATCAACCAAAGAGATATGGGGCAAATTAAAGACCATATATGAAGGAGACACCAAAGTAAAGATGGCCAAGTTACAGACCCATTGAAGACAATTTGAAAGTCTAAAGATAAATGAAGATGAAACCATTGCATCCTACCTATTGAAGGTTGATGAAGTTGTCAATGTCATTAGAGGATTGGGAGAAGAGGTGAAATAATCTATAATTGTTCAAAAATTGTTGAGATCACCAACTCTTGAGTTTGACTCTAAGGTATTTGCAGTGGAAGAGATGCAAGATTTGGACAAACTTGAAATGGATGGGCTTCATGGCATTTTGACTGCCTATGAGACGAGAACTAATGAACAAATACCTCCCAAGAAGGAAGTAGCTTTCAAAGTTGAGAAGAAGTCAAAACCCAAGAAGGTCAAGGATAATGATGTTCAGATTTTGATGATGATAAACTAATAGCCATGTTTTCAAGGAAGTTGAGGTTTGGATCTGGTAAGTATAAGGGTAAGTTGCCTTTCATATGTTTCAACTATGGTAAGATTGGTCACTTTGCATCCAAGTGTCATAACAAGGATAAGATTGAGTATAATGAAAAACATGATGAACATCATGGAGATGATAGGAAGGTCTATAAACCTGATAAGAGCAAGAGAGATTTCAAGAAGAATGAAGGTAAGAAATTGTCATACAAAAATAAGAAAAGTTTTTATAGCAAAGAAGACAACTCATCTGATGTAAGTGATATAAATACATCTGATAGTGATGATGACAGTAATGAACTTGAACATGACAATGATGAAACCTTGTTCATGGCCATTGAATCAAACAATGAGGGTTGCTCAATTGGGAAAGGCTTTATAGTTGATGTAAAATCAGAGGAAGAAGAAGCTGAAGTGAACCTTGAGGCAGAATTGATAAGTGCTCTTGAGAAATTGAAGTTTCAAAGAAGAAAGAATCACAAACTAAGATCATTAATTAAGGATTATGATGAGCAAATTGGCTTATTTGTAGAGAGATCAAGTAACACTTTCAAGGAGTATGATGAGATCATCAATCAAGTTGAGGCATAGATGGAGGTAGTCAATGCAAGCCTAAAGCTAAAAAGAAAGAATGCACCAGGTATGAAATTGAAATAAAATATTTGAAAACTAAGTTGGATCAAACATCTAGCAAGGTGAAGAGCTTTGTGAAGTTTGAAAAGAGCACTTAGGTTCTAGATGACATTTTGAGTAGTCAAAAGTCTACAAGTGATAAGACATGCCTTGGTTTCAAAGAAGACCAAAATGAGGCAACTTAAGTCAAGGAGAAGACTATTGAAGACAAGAAGGTTAACATGAAAAGACCTATCAAACAACCAAATGCTATGAGGTATGTTAGTTCATTCAATGGTTACTATTTTGTATGCAGTCAATTTGGTCATAAAGTAAGAGAGGATAGAAGACCTTCCAAGAATGAATACTCATGGGACTATGGAAGGAGTCATAGTTCATATTAGTCAAACGGTATGTATAAGATGGTTTGCTACAATTGTCATAATGTAGGACACATTGTAAGATTCTGTCCTAATAGAGTTAGAAGGTCATCAAGTCAAAACAAGAGGTTTGAAGCACCTAGAATGCAAGAAAGAAGACAAATGAATTTATGGAAATTAAAGATAGTGAAGATGAGTCATGATCAGTCTACAAGCTAAAGTGGACTGTTTGTTGTGATAGAGCATGCTTCAAATGTGAAATCAAGTTAGGAATGCCTATTGTCAGTGCACATAGACGATCAAAGGATTGATGAAGAGATCAAGACTATATTGCTAATCAAGTCTAAAAGGATACTGAAGGATATTTAATCTTGTGAGAGCATGGAGATATGGAAATCTCCTGAGCTTGTGATGTTTTAGTGCTCTATGGAAAGGGATGACTCCATTATGCTTCATGGAGACACTATTTAGTTAGCAAAAGCATGATGGGTGCTTGGTTTGAGGGGGAGCTATTCAGGTTGTCCATAAGCTTCAAGTGCAGTTGATGACAAGAATATGCTGGCTTAGTGTGTGATCAAAGACTTGTATCATATTAGTCATGACAAAAAGGTGAGTGGTCTTGAGTTTTGAGTTCATTTGAAGGAGGCATGCATGCAACATGTTTATGTAATATTTTATACTCTGTGTTGAGCTCCTGTTGCAAGAAGGCGTGCTCCCAGATGGCAGCTTGTGGAAGATCCTTTATCATTAATGTCAAAGGGAGAGAAAGTTCAAGAAGGGAGATTGACCAAATTGGGGGAAATGAAGTGATCAGATTGAAGAATGTTTTACTATTAATGACAAAGAGGGAATTTGTTAAGAAGTGTTGTCATTGATGTCAAGGTTGATATCATTTAATGTCGATGTCAAGGTACATCTAATGAAGAAGCATGGTGAATGGTCTGTGAGATATGAACCACGTGACAAGAGAGAATTTGAAGACAACCTAATGATTCTTCTGAGGGTGATGTCAAGATTCATGTCAAGGTACACATGTTTTGAGTACTAATCCTTGAGTACAAGGTGTCTTGAAAAGCCTAGTCATAACAAGCATAGTCAAATGACGAGCATGTGCATAATGAGTATGAATAGGTATGTGCAAATGTATGATATTGTTTAAGGAGCATGAAAGGCATGTGAGCAAGGTGTAGAAGCATCAATGAGTGTTTCAAGGTCAGTTGTCAAGCTATAAGTGCTTGAGAAGCCTAGCCATGGCACTAGTCATAGCTTGTAAAATCCTAGTGCGAAGGTTTGAGCATGATGGCCTCTAGTGAGATGGATGCACAAAGGCATAAGAGGCTGTATAAGGTAGCTTGAACATGCATATGAGGCATTGGAGCACTCAAGAGAGTTTTAGGGTGAGCCTACAAGGGTAGGACCTATAGACCTAGTATGTAGCGAGACCACCTCTAGACCCCTGCTTGGCCTAATGAGACATCATAAGCTATTAACAAGACATATGAAGGATGTTTGACATTGTTTGAGCATGTCAGATGTTGTGTGAGCATGTATATGAGGTGTTGAGAGCTTGGACAGTGGTTAAAAGGTCAATTTCAAGGCCTAATGTGACTTGCAAGTCAAGATCTAAGCAAACAAAGAGAGAGATGGTGGTCAATTGAGGTATGAATATGTGAGCATTGTCAATGGTATGATAGGTTGTCCCATGTGTGCTGACCAAGTTTGAGATCAAAGTATGAAGGTTTAGGATTGTAAAAGTGTTTTAAGGTCTCTCGAGTGCACATAATGCTGGGTTCTCAACCCAAAAACTTTCAGGTGTTCATTGGCACGTGTAACCTCTACATGAGAACCTGATCTGTTCAGAAGAGACGAGGAAGGGTCTTAGCTAAGATCTCCAGGTATTAGTTTTGGAAATGAGGGATAATCCCTTATGAACAATCGCTAACACTAGAAACAGTGTTAACCCTCTTAAAAAACCCTAACAATGACCCGATGTGAAAGATATTGATCAAAAGTGCTCAAAATGGATTAGTATGGCTAGAAAAGTGATTGGAGGTTGTAGTTAACTCTCTCAGGAACTTGAAGGTGTGATTGAGTCTTCAGATGAATGAGTGGACGTTACATGAAAGGGCTTTGTTTTCCATAAATTTGTTGTAGCAGACAAAGTTGACCAAGTCAAAGTATGCAAATCATTGGATGGAGAAGGTTGAGACTTGTATTTGATGTCCATGGTGGTTTCTGAGCAAGTTTTGGCCCTTAGGTGTGCTAAACCGATCATACAATTTGACCAGTCGCTAACATGCCAAATGGTGCAAAGTTTGAGAAATTCAGTCAAAAGTGAGAAGCTGATTAGGGATATGTTATCATGGAGTAGAGATGTATCCAAGTGCATGGAAACATTGTTCAAGCCCTGTAAGACATGTTCATGTTGAATATAAGTTTTGGAGGGTAGTAAATATGATGGAAATGTTACTCATAAGTCGACCTATCTAATTCAGATGAGATTGTGAGATATAAGGTTTTTGAGATTGGTTTGCAAGATCAATATTGCTAATAGACCATATTATCTTTCTATCTAAAAATGGTCTATTGATCTCATAAGATCATCCACATGCATCATGAGTCTTTTGAAATGGTCATACAAGTGTTTGAAGGTCATTATCACCATGGCTGGTCTTCAAGTCAAATAGGTAGTTTTGGTTAAACAAGTTGTAGAGATGAGTTGGAGACTCTATGTCATGAGTTGATGTATCTAATGCACATAATGTTGTTTTTTGGGACTTGAATGACCTATCCATACTTTGCAGAAGCTTTGAAGTCAGTGTAAGAGGTTGAAACATTGAAGCCAAAATGACTTGACTAGCTGAGTAAGGTCTGTGAGAGAGAAGGTCAACGAATTAGTCTACAAGATCAATAATTGACATTAGAACTTATGATATTTTTGTTGGATGCTGTTCTAAGGATGTTTTAGGATCATATTCATGCAGTGGAAGTACATGATTGTGTTCTTTCAATTGTCATAAGTTCAAGTTTTAATAACCGTGTTTTGAGGCTAGTTGACAGTTCTGAGTGGGCTATTTGCAGAAAAAGATTTAAGTCCTTTTGCCCTAAGATGTTCTGTTCAAAGCATATGGTGATGATATTGAGGTCATATAGCTTATGAATATGTTATATTTCCATGGCTGTTTGGAAAAATTGTGTTTATGTTTTAGCTGTTTAAGACAGATTTTTTGGGTACGCACAAGCCTAATTGTGAATAGTGCTAATGGTGTGCTTCAAGTGGTGGTTGAAGCTAAAAAATGTTATGAAGCCTAGATGAACTTAGCAGGGGTCTATGTAAGTGGCATATGATATGTCCCTGTCGTGTGAAGTGTTTGAAATTGCTCCAAGGAAGGCAAAGTGTAACATGTCCTAAATAGACCTAATAAGATTTGGTCTCCATGAGACCTAAAAGTGAGATAATGCCTAATTGAGGTAGGTCAGACCTAAAGGGATTCAAAACACATTTCATCCATGTCTATGAGATGTCTTAAGATCCATTTCATGGCCAACCTAAGAGGGTAAGGGTGTTTGGCTGACTAAGAAGGATATGACCAAGAGACATGTATAAATACTAGGCAATTTTAGGCCTATTGGTGTGTGTAGAGAGCAAACAATTAGAATAATATATTGTAGAGAAGAAGGTCTTGTAGAGCATTAGAGGAGTGTAGAGGAACTACGATAAAGAATTAACAGAGGTTCTATGCATGAAAATCAAGGTCATATGACCTAATCAAGTCAAGAAGAGGACTAGTTGAGCGAAAAAGTCTAGAAGGTTGTTTGAGAAGGATAGAAGAGAGAGAAGAGTTGAAGAAAGGGATCATCATCTATTTATGAACAACAAAATATCATAAAGGTGATCAAGGGTTTCAAGGGGTTGAGTTGGTACTGAGTCATCTAGGGGGTTGGTGCCTCCTTGCAAGTGAGTGCTTGCTAAAGCCTTGTTGAGTTGGTGCTTAGCTAGTTGGGGTTGATGCTTGAAGTGAAGTTGGTGCTTCCCTAAAATTGGTGTTTGTCTTATAGGATTGTAGTCCATTTACAAATATCAGTGAATTTTCTTCCCCTCGAGGGTTTCCCACATATGTGATGTGTTTTTATGTTTCATGCTCTTGTGGATTGGTATTTATACTTGCTAGATCTATATACTTGTTTGATTAGTTCATGATTGCTTAAGTGAAGTTGATAAGTAATTTTTGAAGACTAATTTACCCCATCTTTCAATAATTTTTCTTACAAAAAGATCAAACACCACTGATTGACAATTCCTCGAGTTTTCCCCATACTTATTTATGAGTCTTTAATATAAAAAGGTGATTATATAGGTTTGCATGAACATGACCTATCATGAGTCCATAGTAAATAACTTCTTGAGTCTTCTTCTCATTTTTTTTCACCTGTGAGAAACATAATCCTCATCAATTATAATTTTCCATTGACATCTACTTATGAAGTCCATTTGAAATAGCTTGTTGGTTCTTCTTCTTGATTAATTTTATATTATTTGTGAGAACATAATTCTCATCAACAACAATTTTCCATAAATATCTACTTATGAAGTCCATTTGTATACCAAAAGCCACCTCAGCATAATTTTGTGCCGTAAGCATTGGAATAAGCCATAAAGTATGCATCTTTCAAACACATTTGTCATACTTGAAACTCTTTTTATGTAATTTCAAATCTCACTAGTGCATGGAGCTTGGAAAGGGTTTTTAGATAGTATAGAAAGGTGGTTGTATGCAAAAATTATGGCTTCCAAAAGTTTCCTTTCATCACGAAAAATGTTTCAAAAAATGTGCTATGGTCATTCTTAAGTTGTGGTTATGGTTGTAGTTGTACAAACTGCCACATGTCAATCTTTAATTGGTTCGTCATTTCACTTATGCATTCATTGTCCTTGACACATTTAGATTTCTTGAGATGCATGTCACATGTAAAAGTTGTTGAAGTGGTGGCATACTGACTGTTGACTTGGTGATGTGATTGGGTTTGACTAGTTGAGGTGGTGTTTTCTACTTGTGCGAGAAAACTTTAAAATATAAAAATTGAAATGGGAATTGACCCCTTGACATCATCTTTATCAAAGATTTAACTACTCTCATACTAATTGATTTAAGGTGTTGCCATAAAAAATATAGGGCATCCCTAATTTTTGTTTTTTTTTCGACCAAATTAATCATGTTGCCCCCTTCACTTCAATGTTTGATTTGCATGGGACATGCCTTTAGCCCCTTAGTCTTTTTCTCTTATTTCGAGGCCCTAAATGGTCGAATTTTTAAAAATGCAAAATTGTTAACCCCCTTAATTTTGCTAGAGGAATCGAATGGTGAAATATGATTTTAAAAATCTTACATGATGTCTAAGAAGATGCATTTTCTTGGACATCGTGTAAGATTTTTCTCTTATTTTGAGGCCCTAAATTGTCAAAATTTTAAAAATTCAAAATTGTAAACTCTAATTTTGCTAGAGTAATCAAATGGTGAAATGTGATTTAAAAGTTCATACATGATTTCTAAGAAAATGCATTTCTCTGAAAATTATCCCACGAAATCAAAAGCAAAAGTTATGACCTTCCATTTTTCGTAGATGATGCCCTAGCCTTCTCTTCACAAGAAGTTGAAATCTACTACCATATCATTAGCGAGACATGTGAAGTCTCCACTTGAAAAACTTTAGGGCACATATTAAAATCTCTCTCATTAAGCCATATGGTCTGATAACACGTGAAATATTACAATCAAAACCATAATTGAACAATATATAAATACTCCAAATTCAAAGGGAACACAAACTTAGATGCTTGGGTATTTAAAGACACCTTAAAGTAAAATAATTGAATATAATAAAATAAAATAAATTAATTTTTAAGTTAGGTGAAAGGCATTGTCGTAACATATATATATTAACATATGACAAAATATTAGGGTAACCTTTATTAAGGCATTAGGCCCAATACATTATAATTACATTTACAAGATACACATTACACTTTGCAAGATACACATTATACTATGTAAGGTACATGGTAGAAGTTACACATAACATAAGTTACACGTAATCCAATAGACCCAATTGAAAATCACAAATGTTGATGACTCAAAGTGACCTGTAAATATGGGATTTTAATTATATCATAAATAAGTATTGTCATATAAACATTAGGGCTATAGAAGTTTGTGCCCATGCCATTTATATTTCAAGGTGCATTGTACATGATAAACATGTGTAGAGATTTTCTTGTGCTATGATGATTGTTCCTCCATAACATGGTTTATATTATACACAAAGATTTTTCAAAAGAGATGGTAGTGGACTGTGTGAATAATCTAGCGCCATATAGTTTGTAAATGTAGTCTTGTATAAGTTGTGAATGCCAATTTTTAAACAGTGCTTCTAGGGGGTGATGAATATTTATTTCCCGAATTTGGTGAAAATTTAGTATTATCCTTTCCAAAGACTACATATATCACATTTTATCTCATCTCTCTCAAAGATGAAAATCAAATGCACTGAAGTGATTCAATATGTCCATACCATCCAATACAGGTTTTAACTGTGTTGGTCTTTATTGTTTTTGATCTAAGCACAAGAGTAGTCCCTCAAGACTACATTCTCATTTCAGTACTCTTGTAAATTTGTGGGCACTTGTAGAGTATTCTGTGCAACATTTGCACAATTTGATAGGCACACTTCAAATTAGTAAACAAGTGTTTATGTGCAATGCTGTAATTTGAGCAACACATTGCATTATGCTTATTTTGTGTAGCACCAAGATACATGCCATATCAAAGAGAAGATGACATTGTTTACTTCACTCGATAGTTAGGAAGTGTCATGTTTTTTTTTTGTGATCAATCTCAATGTATTTTGGTGAAACTTCACATTTCACATAACACAACTTTCATGCACTCGATGTACCACAACACAACATAAATGCTCTTCAACAATATGCTATTTACTGTGCCACTCCAAGATAATGCATGCCATTTGAATGGCTTACCCCAGATAGGTAGAATCACAATCAACTTTCTTGGAGCATTACTTTACTTGATTGGCACACCTCAAGGTAGCACGACACCTAAGACAACTACATGTTGATCTCCACACAAACCTTTGTGCCATCATTTCAATATATTGTTGCCTCTTATAGGCATTAATCAATGTGATTGGAACACTCTGAGATGACACAAAACATTAAAGATTGTGCGCACTACATGATGCTACCCATGCAACCTCCAGGACATCCTTGTGCGCTTGCGCAATGCCAAGATGCATAATACATGGAGCTTAGGTTATGTGCATGAATCAACAACGATGTGGACACTTTGCATAATGTCTCGCCATGCTAGGTGGCACTTCAAAAGCTTGCATTATGTCAAAGTACCTTTCAACATACCATGCACTTGGGAGGCCAACCGATACACTTCTATTAAATCTAACAAAAATCAGTTTGGAAGTGTTTCTTCCCTTCTAATTATGGGAATAATCATTCTCACTCAACATTATTGCTAGATTTTGTTGGAACCAAAAAACATGCTTTCATAGTTCCCATCAGTGAATGGCATATGGTGGTTTACCTAGATATATACTTGATATGTTTTGCGTGGGTAACTTTAGGCTTCATTGGTTGTTGAAGATTGATGCAATATTTGTATTACGATATATTCTTGTTCTCTTGTCAAATCTTTACCTTATCATAATTAGATTTAGTCTTATATCTAGTGATAACATCTCACGAATCTTGTGATAAAAATATTCTCCATTTTGAACTTCATTGTTGCATAATCAATTAACTTATTTGTCTCACTACAAATTGAGTCATTAAGGTTCATTGTGGGGTTGAAACTTTGATTTGATATTCTTGGTTTGACCTTTGCATTTATATAATTTGATAATCTTGGTCTCTCCTTTGCATTTAAATATCAACACTGATTATGTTTTGTATCCTTATTGTCATTGTCTTTCTTCAAAACTTCTTTAATGGTTAACAACTACTGCCTTGTTTCTTCATTTAGTCTCAAGTGGTCTTACCCCTCTAGTTACATTTGATACATGGAATATCTAATCATAAACTTTGAAACAAATTTAAATTTGAATTTTTGAGGTAACACACTACCTAAAAATTCTTTCTAACTATTACCATAGATTCTTTGAGGCTTGGTAAAATATTTTGAGATTACTAAGGTTTGGATAACATATATCCAAAAGAAATGTTTGTGACAATTATCTTGGGTTTTTATATAATAGGGCATTGATACCTGATTAAAATTCACAATGATGATAAAAAATAGATTAAAATACAATAAGAACATAACAAAGAGACCAAAAGGTTGTAGAAAACCATAATTAAGTAGAAATAGGACTTATCTTGGATCCATATACACATGGAAATAGTGGCCATGATGGCTTAAATGATAAACATTACTTCTATTTCTCCCATCATAGACGAATGAAAAGTGGTGTCTAATAGAACATAGGTTTGTTAAGGTGTGGAGCTAAAAGCTTCAACTGTTTGCAGACACAAGAAGAGGATGCTGAAGAACCAAAGGAATCAGCGTCGGCAGCATGACCGACGTCGATCACAGATAGTGGAGAAGGAAACCGGCGACGGCAGGATGTCGGCAGCACCAAGCAAGCAGGGACCGACGTTGGTCCCCTGTGTATTTCCAGAACTGCTGTTGACGAACAGTCAGTTAAGTGAAGAGAGTATTTGCATGTCATATGACTAATTATAGTCATGAGCTGCGTGTCTAATTATTGTAGTTGGATTTCTATTTTTTGTAAGCATGGGATTCTATTTAAAGACCCATAAGGCATGTATTGTAATTATCAAGAACGCAAGTAAAATTATTGAAGCAAGCAAGGTCAACGAGATCTACAAGTGTAAGGTCAAGGAGATCAACTGAAGCATTCAAGGAGGGATAGCAACTCAGGTTGTAGAGTTGGTTTTGTGTTGAGCAAGAGAGAGAGGGAAGAAGGTCTTGAGGTGTGGCAAGCCTTTGAGGTGGAGGAAGAAGTGGCATCTTCTTTATTGTATTTTCTTTTAGTAATATTTAATACAAGAGTGTGTATTGTCTCTCAAATTCTTTGCTGTCTCAAGTTTCTAGTTACTTTATCATTCTGATATAATTTCATGTTTAATTGCTTATAAGAGAGTAATCAATTGTGCTTTCGTTGGATAAGGGGTCACCTAACAGCTGGTATCAGAGTATATTGATTGTTGTAGGTTCTTCTGACAGTTGGTATCAGAGCTACGGTTTGCAGGAAGCAGGTTATTGTTTTTTGATTACAGGTCATTCACAGGGTTTTCTGATTGAGTGGGAGTTCAGCAATGGCAGAAGAAAGTAAGCTACGAATGGAGAAGTTTAACGGCAAGAATTATCAACACTGGAGGATGCAGATTGAAGACTATCTGTATCAGAAGGATTTGTACTTACTGTTAGGTGGGGCTGCATGCAAGCCCACATATATGAAGGATGAAAAATGGAGTGTTCTTGATCGAAAGGCTCTCGGTTCCATAAGGTTGAGCCTTGCATCGTCTGTGATTTCCAGCTTATCACAGTGCAAGACAACGGAAGAGTTGATAAAGTCTTTGGCGAATTTATACAAAAAGCCCTCGACTTCTAATAAGGTATATCTTATGAAGCAACTATTTACTTTGTAAATGCAGGAAGGTGGATCGGTACATACTCATCTCAGTGATTTCCATGGTTTGGTAAACCAATTAGCTTCAGTCAATATTGTTTTTGATGATGAGGTAAAGGCTATCTTGATTTTATGTTCTTTATCTGAAAGTTGGGACGGTTTGGTTATGGCAGTAAGTAATTCTGCATCTGCTTCTAAAATCTTAAAAGTTGATGATGTTGTGAGTGTGATCTTGAATGAAGAAATACGCAGTAGAAACACATGTGAATCATCAGGGAATGCTCTAAGTGCAGAAAGCAGGGGAAGGCAAAGGGAGAAGGTTGAGAAAGGGAAATCAAGGTCGAGAAGGAGATCCGAGTCCAAAGGTATTACCTGCTGGTTTTGTGAAAAGAAAGGACATACAAAGGAGTGTTGGTTGAGAGATAAAAAGAATCAACATGCAGGTACTGAAGAAGCAAAAGATGCAAATATTGTGGTACAGGAGGCTCTAATACTTTCTTTGGATAGTCAGGTAGGATCATGGATTTTAGATTCTGGTTCATCTTTTCATGCATCTCCAAATAGAGATTTGTTTCATGAGTATGAACAGGGAGACTTTGGAGTGCTCTATTTAGGGGATGGTACGCCTTGTCAGATAGTTGGCAAAAAGAAAGTGCAACTGAGATTACAGATTGACAACACATGGGTGTTGAAGGAGGTCATGCATGTTTCAATTCTGAAGCAGAGTCTGATTTCTGTAGGAAGGTTGGGAGATGAGGGATGCACAATAACTCTCACAGTGGACTCTTGGAAAGTTACCAAGGGAGTACTTGTTCTAGCAAGAGGTAAGAAAGTAGGTACTCTTTATCTACCTACTTGTATTACTGATTCTACTTCTGGTGTAGATTCAAAGATGTGGTCTAATAGGCTTGATCACGTGAATAAGAAGGGAATGGATGTTCTTGAATCAAAAGGTATGTGTTCGAATTCAGAAAGCACAGATGGAGTTCATTGCAAAAAAAGAAGCCTTGGTGTTTACGGAGGAGATGAAGGACAAAGATCAGTTATAGGGGCTGAATAAATCTGAGCAGGACAGCATGGACAGAGGTTTGATCCAAGAAGAGCTCGCGGATAAAAATTTCATCACTTACCGGAACACACAGACTCCGATGTCGGTCACATGGGACCGACGTCGGTCAGCGAGATACCGACATCGGTCATGTGCAGACCAGTAGGGTCGGTAGGTCGGGCAGGAGAATTTCGACGTCGGCCATCAGGACCGACGTCGACATGGGTGACACCGGCGTCGGCAAGGGAAATGACGTCGGCAGTCAGGGTCAGTGTAGGGAACCGACATCGATCGGGAGCAGACTGAGAGATAGCCGATATTGGTCACTGGAATGGATGATGGGTGGACAGCTAGCTGTCAAGGAGTCTCAAACACCCATATGGAGGTCAGAAAAGGTATGTGAATCTCATATTCGTTGTTCACCTTCTTTATATTGCTTACTGATAGTCATGAACTAGGAAGATGGAAGAAGCAATGCAAATAGAATCAAGAAACAGTGGGAGCTTGACATGGATGATGATTGTGAGTCCTTGGAGAAGAACCAAACAGGTATTTGTTGGTAGAATTGTCAGCTGGAAGAAAGCACTGGATAGAGGGATGGATTCTCGTTTTAAAGAAGAGAGTGGATGGACACGTGAGACAGAAGGCTATGGTATATGGTTTTGTTTAGGCTGCAGGCAATGGAGGTTTGACCATTGTATTTTATCTTTACCAAGTTAGATAATATTAGCTATATTATCCTGTTACTGTATCGTGTTACTTGTTGCAGGGTTTCATATACAGGGAGTTTTTTGAGCTAAGGGTAGAGTTGGTTCAGAAGTATGTCATGGAGAATTTGGGAGCAACAAAATTCTTTTGGCATAAGAGACAGGTATTGCATCACAGGTTTAGTGGTGGTTGGTCTTCAAGAGTGACTTTGAAGAGGGATACAGAGCCTAAGGAACAAAATAGATGGTGTATAAGTACAGGTACAAGTTGCAGCTGTTTATCTCCAAGTGGGATATTGTTAAGGTGTGGAGCTAAAAGCTTCAACTGTTTGTAGACATAAGAAGAGGATGCTGAAGAACCAGAGGAACCAGCGTCAGCAGCATGACCGACGTCGGTCATAGACAGTGGAGAAGGAAACCGGCGACGGCAGGATGTCGGCCGACGTCAGCAGCACCAGACAACCAGGGACCGATGTCGGTCGCTTGTGTATTTCCAGAACTGCTGTTGACGAACAGTCAGTTAAGTGAAGAGAGTGTTTGCATGTCATATGACTAATTATAGTCACGAGCTGCGTGTCTAATTATTGTAGTTAGATTTCTATTTTTTGTAAGCATGGGATTCTATTTAAAGACCCATAAGGCATGTATTGTAATTATCAAGAAGGCAAATAAAAGTATTGAAGTAAGCAAGGTCAAGGAGATCTACAGGTGTAAGGTCAAGGAGATCAGGGGAAACATTCAAGGAGGGATAGCAACTCAGGTTGTAGAGTTGGTTTTGTGTTGAGCAAGAGAGAGAGGGAAGAAGGTCTTGAGGTGTGGCAAGCCTTTGAGGTGGAGGAAGAAGTGGCATCTTCCTTATTGTATTTTCTTTTAGTAATATTTAATACAAGAGTGTGTATTGTCTGTCAAATTCTTTGCTGTCTCAAATTTCTAGTTACTTTATCATTCTGGTATAATTTCGTGTTTAATTGCTTATAAAAAAGTAATCAATTGTGCTTTCGTTGGATAAGGGGTCACCTAACAGCTGGTATCAGAGTATATTGATTGTTGTAGGTTCTCCTGACATTAAGGAAGGTTTAATTAACCCCTTGTAAGTCGATGTACAAGTAGCCTCTCTTATAGAAGCTTCTCTTATCATATATTACAAATCTAATTTTAGTATGTGGGTGGTTATTAGTCTTGAAATTGTACTATTCTACGGTACTCATATGTTTGTCAATTATTCGTTCATATTAAGTTCTTCACCATGTGTTTCTCACTTGTTTTTGGATGTCTCCCCACCACTTTCCTCCTCATTTCCCTTCCTCTTTCTCTTTCTTCACATTCATGTTTCTTTTGGATTTTGGGCTTATTTCTAGAACTAAACCTTGTGACCCTTGTTTTGGGTCTCCCATGTTGAATGTTCCCAATTTGTCAATATTTTGAGCACGTTGTGGTTGGATTGTGATATATTAGGGTCCTAATTTGAATTTGAGAAGTTTATAAATGCATAGGTGCATTAGTGCATATAGGGCACACGTCCATCCTTATATAGATCAATTGTGAAAGTGGAAGTGTATTTAATTCAAGCATTTAGAGCAAAATTCAAGTAGATATGAAATAATGATTTCTCCATCATTCATTCAGTCTAGCATAAAAAATCATATAGGACAAGGCCTTACATTCACTGAACTACTTGTTTAACATGCATTTAATTGGTGTGTTGATTGTGCAATTGTACATGCAATCTATGAACTTGATAATAATCAAGCAGAACATATGCCCTAAAATACATCCCTCCTTTTTTGTTCTTTTTAGATCGATTTCTTAAATATATGTGCAAAATTTTAGAAAAATGAATGAGGTTTTGAGAACTTTGAAGCTTATGAACAACGTTTTTATGTAAATCACCTTTTGCATTTGTGATAATTATCATAACCTAGCCTTGATGGTTCTAGAAGAGTGCATTGATGGTTTTGAGGAGCAGTCTCCGTTCGGTCCTATTTTTTTGGGTTTTGTTTGCCTCATTGTCTACTTTTTATGATAGTCTTTAGATTCATGATAAATTTGATATTACATTAAAACCATTTCTTGTAATATTTTATTACAACACCATATTATTTTATGCAATTAAGTCTAATTTTACCATTTTAAATCTGGATAGGTTGATTTACAATGTTTATTCACTAATTTATTCCCTAAGGTCAACCCTATTGTTGTTTTCACAATACATATTAATTCCCCTAGAATCATGGTACCCCTTTTTTTGCTTTTTGCTTCACTCCTTGTGCTCATGGGTAGTTGGTCTTAGTGCTCATAATTTGCTTTGGTGGGCTAACTTGGTTTACGTGCTAAAACAAGACCCCAAACCACCTCCATTAGGAATACCATGTTCGTGCAAGAAAGTTTCATATTTAACACCTGCGTGAAGGTGGAGTTTTAATGGTTTAACTTGCCTTTGAAAATTTCACTTGCGTAACTCTCTCAAGGCACTCTAAGTGGTCGTCTTAGTTTATGTACTGAATCGGGTCCTAAAATTCACTATGTTCGAATGACCACGTCCATGCAAGAAAATTTCAGGGGAAGCACTTGGTGTGGGAATTAAGTTTTGACCCTATTTTTTGCCTTTGAAAATATTGTCAAAAGTATAGGTTAGGGCTGTTGCAGGCTTCATTTGCATTGGTTAGCATTTAGTTCAAATTGGGCTTCCCAAGTGCGATTGGGTTGTCAGATTTAAAAAAATGGCATATTTAGCGTAAATCAGGGGTTTCAGGCTCAATTAGGTCTACATTGTCAAATTTGGCAAGCTCCTTCGCAAATAAGACTTAAAATCTTGATTTCATCTTTATTAATCATTTTGTCCTTGGAGACCTAATTGGAGTTTTAATTCTGATTAGGTTTATGTGGTTTCATTTGATTTGCCTTAGTTTTAATCAGACTTATAAGTCCGATGGGGTATTTACAATTTGTTTGTTGTGATTTTAATTGTAGTTGGAGATTGATCTCTGAATTGGTCTAAATGTTGCATCGTAGAGCCTTCACTACGCAACTCGAGCTTATTTGCTTGCATTAAGTCGTGTTTGAGTCAGTTGAAGCAGTTTAATGCTAGTCGAAGTTAAATATCCAATTAGCTCCTTGTACTTTTAGCGGTCTAAATTTAGTTGTGGTCAGGGTCTTAACCCATACCAATTCAAAGTCTTGTCACTTTGAGAAAGATTAGTGTTAGTCAGGTTTCGTAGGCCCGATTCGGTTTATTGACATTCCAATGACAACATCCATGTTATGTGGGCTAGAATCCCCGACTAGAATGATACGTTTATTTTGCTTGGGACACAATGTATTGTGGGCTCCAAACCCTAACCAAAATGTGAACATTTCATCAAGCTCCTTACAAAGTTGTGTGGGTTTCTAATCTTGATTAAGTTTGAGCCTCCCCATCGAATGCCATGCAAATGCTAAGCAAGATTCCTTTCCAGGTTTTAACATGAAAATCTTCGATGCAATGTGGGGATGAAACCCTGACCCAAATTGTAAAGTGAGCTCACCATTCCTTTCACCAATGATGTTGTGTGGTTTTTCTTAGTTTGAGTGCCATAAGCTTGACCCTTTGACGACGTAGTCCAATGCTATGAGGTATATAATCTGAGCAAAACTTGAGTGACTTGCTGAGATTTCCTTAGGCAATGGAAAACAATGTTAAGTAGAATTGGGAGCACGAATACAACAAGGAACTCACCTCTTTATTCGAAGCACTTAGGCCTAGTGGTAATTGGGATTTCATACCCTAAGCCTACGAGGTGTTCCAACTCGCTTTAGCTCTTAACATAATGCTATTCCAATTAGGTTTATTCTAGGATTCCCTTGCATTTGTTGGCGTTTAGTTCGAATCGGGTTTCCCAAGCTCGATTAGATTCTCTAGAATGACATATTTACTGTAACTAGAGTGTTTCGGGCTCAATTAGTTCTACATTGACAAATTTAACAAGTTCCTTTGCAAATCGGACTTAAATTCTCAATTTCATCATTATTAATCATTTTATGTCATTGGAGACCTAATCAAAGTTTTATTTGGATTAGGTCTATGTGGTTTCATTTGTTTTGCCTTAGTTTCAATCAAACTTATAAGTCCCATGGGATGTTTGCATTTTATTTCATGTGCTTTTAAATGTAGTTAGATATTGATCTCTGAATTAGTCTAAACATTGCATCGTAGAGCCTTCGCTATGCAACTCAAGTTTATTTGCTCACATTAAGTCATGTTTGATTTGAGCATTGTCAGGAACCTACAACAATAGATATGCTCTGATACCAACTGTTAGGAGACCCCTTATCCAACGAAAGCACAATTGATTACTTTCTTATAAGCAATTAAACACAGAATTATACCAGAATGATTAAGTAACTAGAAACTTGAGACAACAAAGAATTTGAGAGACAATACACACTCTTGTATTAGATATTACTAGAAGAAAATACAATAAAGAAGATGCCACTTCTTCTTCCACCTCAAAGGCTTGCCACACCTCAAGACCTTCTTCTCTCTCTCTCTTGCTCAACACAACAACTCTATAACCTGAGTTATTATCCCTCTTTGAATGCTTCAGCTGATCTCCTTGACCTTACACCTGTAGATCTCCTTGACCTTGCTTGCTTCAATGCTTTTACTTGCCTTCTTGATGATTACAATACATGCCTCATGGGTCTTTAAATAGAATTCCATGGTTACAAAAATAGAAATCTAACTACAATAATTAGACACGCAGCTCGTGACTATAATTAGTCATTTGACATGCAAACACTCGCTTTACTTAACTGACTGTTCGTCAACAGCAGTTCTAGACCGCCACAGGCGACCGACGTCGGTCCCTGTCTGTCTGGTGCTGTCGACGTCGGCTGACTCCCTGTCATCGCCGATTTCTTTCTACACTGCATCTGACCGACATCGGTCATGCTGCCGACGCCGGTGCTTCTGGTTCTTCAGCAACCTTCCTCATGTCTGCAACAGTTGAAGATTTTAGCTCCACACCCTAACAATCTCCCACTTGGAGATAAACAGCTGCTACTGTACCCGTACCTGTACACCATCTATTTTGTTCCTTTGGCCCTGTATCCCTCTTCAAAGTCACTCTTGAAGACCAACCACCACGCAAACCTTTGATGCTATACCTGACACTTATGCCAAAAGAATTTTGCTGCTCCCAAATTCTTCATGACATACTTCTGAACCAACTCTACCCTTAGCTCAGAAAACTCCCTGTATATGAAACCCTGCAACAAGTAACACAATACAGTAACAGGATAATGTAGCTAATATTATCCAACCTGGTAAAGATAAAATACAATGGTCAAACCTCTATTGTTCTGCATCCTAATCAAGACCATATACCATAGCCTTCTGTCTCATGTGTCCATCCACTCTCTTCTCTAAAACGAGAATCCATCCCTCCATCCAGTGCTTTCTTCCAGCTGACAACTCTACCAACAAATACCTGTTTGGCTCTACTCCAAGGACTCACACTCCTCATCCATGCCAAGCTCCCAATGTTTCTGGATTCTACCTGCATTGCTTCTTTCATCTTCCTAGTTCTTGACTATCAGTAAGCAATATAAAGAAGGTGAACAACGAATATGAGGTTCACTTACCATTTTTGACCTCCATATGGGTGTTTGAGACTCTTTGACAGCTAACTGTCCACCCATCATCCATTCAAGTGACCGATCTCAGACATCTCCCAGTCTGCTCTCGATCGATATCGATTCCCTGCACTGACCTTGACTGCAGACGTCGTTTCCCTGGCCGACGCCGGTGTCCCCCTTGCCGATGTCGATCCTTATGACCGACGTCGGATTTCTCTTGCCCGACCTACCAACCCTGCTGGTCTGCACATGATCGATGTCGGTATTTGGCTGACCGACATCGGTCCCATGTGACCGACATCGGCGTCTATGTGTTCCTGTAAGTGATGAAATTTTCATCTGCGAGCTCTTTTTGGATCAAACCTCTGTCCATACTGCCCTGCTCAGATTTATTCAGCCCTGTGACTGATCTCTGTCCTTCATCTCCTCTATAAACACCAAGGCTTCTTTGTTCTTGTCAAAAACATCAATTTTTTTTTCTGCAATGAACTCTATCTATGCTTTTCAAATTTGAACACATACCTTTTGAATCAATAACTTCCATTCCCTTCCTATTGATGTGACCGAGCCTATTAGGCCACATCTTCAAATCTATACCAGAAGTAGAATCAGTAATACAAGTAGATAGATAAAGAGTACCTACTTTCTTACATCTTGCTAGAACAAGTGCTCCCTTGGTAACCTTTCAAGAATCCGCTGTGAGGGTTATTGTGCATCCCTCATCACCCAACCTTCCTACAGAAATCAGACTCTGCTTCAGAATTGAAACATGCACGACCTCTTTCAACACTCATGTGTTGTCAATCTGCAATCTCAGCTGCACTTTTCCTTTGCCAACTATCTGACAAGGCGTACCATCCCCTAAATAGACCACTCCAAAGTCTCCATGTTCATACTCATGAAACAAATCTCTGTTTGGAGATGCATGAAAAGATGAACCAGAATCTAAAATCCATGATCCTACCTGACTATCCAAAGAAAGTATGAGAGCGTCTTGTATCACAATATTTGCATCCTTTGCTTCTTCAATACCTGCATGTTGATTCTCTTTATCTCTCAACCAACACTCCTTCTTTGTATGTCCTTTCTTTCCACAAAACCAGCAGGTAATACCTTTGGACTCGGATCTCCTTCCCGACCTTGATTTCCCTTGCTCAATCTTCTCCCTTTGCCTTCCCCTGCTTTCTGCACTTAGAGCATTCCCTGATGATTCACCGGTGCTTCTCCTCCGTATTTTTTCATTCAAGATCACACTCACAACATCATCAACTTTTAAGATTTTAGAAGCAGATGCAAAATTACTTACTGCCATAACCAAACCGTCTCAACTTTCAGGCAAAGAACATAAAATCAAGAGAGCCTTTACCTCATCATCAAAAACAATATTGACTGAAGCTAATTGGTTTACCAAACCATGGAAATCACTGAGATGAGTATGTACTGATCCACCTTCCTGCATTTGCAAAGTAAATAGCTGCTTCATAAGATATACCTTATTAGAAGCCGAGGGCTTTTCGTATAAATTCACCAAAGACTTTATCAACTCTTCCGTTGTCTTGCACTGTGATAAGTTGAAAATCACAGACGATGCAAGGCTCAACCTTATGGAACTGAGAGCCTTCCGATCAAGAACACTCCATTCTTCATCCTTCATATCTGTGGGCTTGCATGCAACCCCACCCAAAGGTAAGTACAGATCCTTCTGATATAGATAATCCTCAATCTGCATCTTCTAGTGTTGATAATTCTTGCCGTTAAACTTTTCCATTCGTAGCTTACTTTCTTCTGCCATTGCTGAACTCCCACTCAATCAAAAAACCCTGTGAATGACTTGTAATAAAAAACAATACCCTGCTTCTTGTAAACCGTAGCTCTGATACCACTTGTTAGGAACCTACAACAATAGATATGCTCTGATACCAACTGTTAGGAGACCCCTTATCCAACGGAAGCACAATTGATTACTTTCTTATAAGCAATTAAACACGAAATTATACCAAAATGATTAAGTAACTAGAAATTTGAGACAACAAAGAATTTGAGAGACAATACACACTCTTGTATTAGATATTACTAGAAGAAAATACAATAAGGAAGATGCCACTTCTTCCTCCACCTCAAAGGCTTGCCACACCTCAAGACCTTCTTCTCTCTCTCTCTTGCTCAACACAACAACTCTATAACCTGAGTTATTATCCCTCCTTGAATGCTTCAGTTGATCTCCTTGACCTTACACCTGTAGATCTCCTTGACCTTGCTTGCTTCAATGCTTTTACTTGCCTTCTTGATGATTACAATACATGCCTCATGGGTCTTTAAATAGAATCCCATGGTTACAAAAATAAAAATCTAACTACAATAATTAGACACGCAGCTCGTGACTATAATTAGTCATTTGACATGCAAACACTCGCTTCACTTAACTGACTGTTCGTCAACAGCAGTTCTGGACTGCCATAGGCGACCGACGTCGGTCCCTGTCTGTCTGGTGCTGCCGACGTTGGCCGACTCCCTGCCGTCGCCGGTTTTCTTCTGCACTGCATCTGACCGACATCGGTCATGCTGTTGACGCCGGTGCTTCTGGTTCTTCAGCAACCTTCCTCATGTCTGCAACAGTTGAAGCTTTTAGCTCCACACCCTAACAAGCATTGCAGTTTAATGCTAGTCACATCAAAATCTCTGACTATTTCCTTGTATTATCAATGTGATGAAGTTAATTATGGTTGGGGTATTAACCCTGACCAAGTCAAAGGCTTGTCACTTCAAGCAAGATTAGTGTTAATAGGGATCTGCAGGCTCAATTGGGTTTGCATACCCCTCGGTCGCAACATCCAATGTTGTGCATGCTGAAAGCCCTAGTTAGAATGATAGGTTTATCTTGCTTGAGACACAATGTATTGCAAACTCCAAAACCCAACTAAAATGTGAACATTTCATTGAGCTTGTCAATTTCCTTAAAATGTTGTGCGGGTTATCAACCCCGGTTAAGTCCAAACCTACCCCATCGAATGCCATTCAAATGCTAAGTGGGATTCATTTCTTCGTTTTAACGTGATAATCCTTAACAAAGCAATGCAAGTATGAAACCCTGACCCAAATTGTAAAGCAAGCTTGCCATTCCTTTCACTGATGATGTTGGCTGGGTTTTTTTAGTCCAAGTGCCATGAGCTTGACCCTTTGGCAATGTAGTCTAATGTTATACAGGATATAAGTCAAGCAAAACCCAAGTGACTTGCTGAGCTTGCCACGATGTAAAAAAATGTTAAGTGATCATCAGAGCCTTAAATAACAAAGAGCTTGCCTCTTCATTCGAAGGACCTAGGCCTAATGCTAATTGGGATTTCATACCCGATTAGGCATACAAGTTATTCCAACTCTATTTAGCTCTTAACGTAATACTATTCGGGTTTTAGAGTCCATTTAGGTCTACGAACCAATAAAGAGCCATTTCAATGTTAATCAAGGTTTACAAGCCCGATTAGATCTAAAATTTCGAAGTTTAATGTTTTTTTGTTAAAAAATGAAAATCGTTTATTTATTTTTTTGTGAAAAATAATATAATTTTAGAATTATCAAAAAGTTCATGCCTATTTGCCTCTAAAGTCCAAATAGGTCTAGGAGGTCCTTTTGAGCCCATTTTAATTTTTTGATCATAATTTTTTGTTCGTTTGTCTATTTTTTAATCTGTCTATGGCATTAGGAAGTTGGTCTAAGCCTAGATGCAACAATATCACCAATTTTGAGATATGTTCATGTTCGTGTCACGTTTTAATGAAGTGATTTTAAATGCAAAATTTAGCTTTGTTTTTTGCCTTTTTTCAGCCAAAAAGGGAGGGGCGTAACATTTTAGGGGGAAGAATGAAGTTGGTGACTGCATTTGATAACCTCAATTGTGTTTTGGGAGGGGGGATGCCTTCCCCATGAGGATACATTTTCTATATAATTGCACATTTGGGACACACAAAAAGTTAACTCTGTGCAATATTGGAAGCATATTAAATCAATAATCTTTTCCATGCAATTTATCACTTTCATAGTGTAATTTCTCCCCCTTCTCTTGTTACTATGCTGTTATGTTGGCAAATTTTTTATCCATCTATTGTAATTGACTCAAATTTGTAATCAAAACATATACTTCGATAGATGGAAGATTATGGAGTTGTTTATTTGAAATCTACACATGTAAATGGTGGTTGTGAATCTTCCTCTTCATAGTGTGTATTCTTCAGACTCTTGCATTGGCTCTGTTGGTGGTTGTGCGCAAGTTGGCTAGGCGAGATACTGATTTTTTTGGATGCATTCAATTCGTAGGAACAAGTTTGTCTTTGTTTCAACAAGTTTTTTATTTTCCCTCTTTCCATATATTTTATCATTTAGTTAGCTAGGGTTAGTTTATATCTGTTTGCAATCTATTACTGTATGTTTTATCTTGATTGTGTAATCTTATTTCATTGCTATTCTGTTAACACACTTTTGAATATTTAAATTGATCCACACCATAGGGTCCATGACTAAGTCTGCAGGGAACAATCGAGTTTGGTTGTGCAGAGTGAATGCACAGAGAATATTCAGATGAAATTATCAAACACATGTTCAATGGAGTGGAAGTATTGCTTTTAGAAAATAAAAATTCTATTCATAAATTTAATAATAGGAAAAACAAAGTACAATGTCTTTAGTGTGTGTATATAGAGTAGATGTGCAGAGTAAGCTAAATGTGTTACAATTGTGTCTTGCATCAACCTTGAATGTGTTGTTTTGGCCAAATACGTATGTTACATATTTAACATGTGTGGTTACAAGAGCAGTAATAACTATTATATAGTTACCAAAGAGGGTACTGATAGGTGCACTCATCTCCTGTCAGAACTGGTAGTTGATGATGGTTTGAGTAGTTAATGTGTAGGTTGAATTCAGTGATTTCTACTCTCATGATACTCGGTTGACGACTAATGGCTAGTTGGGTCATATTTTGAATCACACGATCGAGGCATGCCGATGCATGGTTGTGCTAAGGTGGGGCCTGAAAGAGCAAGCGAGTCTATGAGTAAATGCCCATGAAGCACACATGACTATGAGATGTGAGGTACGTAGTGAGGTGTGCAGGGTGTGATATGAGGTGACCATTACACGAAAGTTTACGAGCAAGTGTAGGAATTGTGCATAAAGTTGTGAGTAAAATTTAGGTAAAGGAATGTGCATGATTTCATGAGAGGTACGAGCTCTATGCAATATAAAAAATAAGGAGTGTGTTGAGCTACACAACGATTGTGTACAAATCATTCACCCTTTCTTAAATAGCAATGGTCTCCATTATGTTGGTATGCAATTGAGGAAACTACACTTAGCGTATTGCTAAAGATGAGAATGTCATCCAAGTAGGTGATGACGAAGGAGTTGAGAAAAGGCCTGAATAGATCATCCATAAATCTCATGAATGTGGTTGGCACACTAGTCAGTTTGAAAGGCAAAACCAACCATTCGTACAATCCTTCATGTATCTTGAATGCTGTCTTCCAGACGTATTCAGGATGAACTAAGCCCTGATGGTAACCTAACTTCAAGTTAATCTTTGTTGAAGTATTGAACACCTTATAGCTGGTCTATAACTTCATCAATTTATGGTAGTGGTATCGATTCTTCATTTTTATATTGTTGAGGGCACAATAGTCTATGCAGAGTCTACATGACCCATCCTTCTTGGGTGCAAGGACTATCAAACTCCCACAAGGTGAAGAGGCATGATTGATCTTGTTGGAGGTATAACCACTAAGAGGGGGGGATGAATTAGTGTGAAAACTCTTATTTTAGTTCCATATATCATCTATTAATCAAACAAATAAATCTAGAGATATGACAATGCATAAACAATAATCCATATGAGCAAGAAGTGGAAACTTAACACATGAACACAAGATCTATGTGGGAAATCCTCATGGGGGATAAAACCTATTGATACATATCTTGGACTATAGTGCTATAAGTAATGAATCAAACTTTTAGTGAGGCACCAACCACACAAGGAGCACCAACATCTCAGTAGTCAAGAACCAACTCAATTAGTCCTTTAGCAAGCACCAACTCAACTAGTCCTTTAGTAAGCACCAACTTGCAAGGAGGCTCCAAACCCCTAGGTAACTCAACACCAACTAACCTACCTTGAATCTATGATCAACTTTGAACACTTTCTTCTCACCCAGCTGAAGATGACCTTCTTTTTTTGCTCTTCTTATTCTTCTATCTCTCTCAGATATCCTATTAGGCCTTCTTGTTCAACTAGCCCTTCCCTTGGTAGAATTAGGTCAAATGACCTTGGTCATCACCTATAAAAACATAGTTAGACCTTCATGGAATATTCAACACACCTCTTTGATGATCTTCAAGACCTTTACCTAGTTTTAAAAACTCCATATAATTTGCTCATATGTTCAATATTCTACTAGTCAAATTAGGCCTATTAGACCTTTTCTTTATACTTGACTCTTGCCCTTACCCATATTGGTTGGAAAAGAACCTCACCATAATGGATCACCTTTGGAATAGATAAAAAAAAATGCTTCATAAGTGGAAAAATCATTACATAGGTCAGTGATTACTTTTAAGGGCCAAAGAACCATTAGGACTAATAGAAGCCTAATGCAATTAGGCCTTCTCTAAGCACACATTTCACTTAGGCCTCCTGGGAACACCTTGAAATTTCATAAATGGATGAAACACTCATACACAATTCAATTAGACCTTTTATAATTTCAACTTATGTCCCCAACACCATTTAGTTGAATTCACTCTTTGAACCACACAATTAGGTCTACTCGCCATTAGGCCTTCTTACTGCCAGAAAGTCTTTCTTGAAAATTTGAATCATACACTCAACTTTGCCACATAAACATACTAAAAATTCACATGGATAGAATATCCATGGCCTCAGGTTCAACATCATAGTCATTAGAATTCATCAAAGAGGGCAGCCTCAAATTGATATACTTCATATGCTAACTCAGAATTGCACATAGGCGTTAAGAACTCAGTCAAAGGCCTTTGACTTTTCACACCTTCATAAAAAAAATTCATGCATAAAAATATTTTCAAATTAAGATATGAGACCTCAAGAACAACTTCATGTGCATTTTATTCATCAACTCTAAGCAAAAAGACTCAGGAACAACATTCTCACTCATACACAGAAAATGGCTTGTAACACCAAAAACACAGTCAAGAAGATCAATCTTAGAACACATGTGGGAAATTTTTTATGATCTTCCAATGGTTTTACATGAACCTTCAACATCCTTAGAACATCTTAGAAAAGACATAATACAAGGTTTAATATCAATATTGGTCTTACAAACCAATCTCACATCTTCACTCTACATAGATTTCACTGTGTTAGACATATCACTTTGAGAAATTTTTTTATCATATTTGTGTGCATCACCAAAACTTATAAGCAAAGGGTATATGAGGTATAGGTCTTGAATAATGACCCCATGCATTTGGATCCATCGCTAATCCTATGCAACCAATCCCTAATCTCTTTCTTACTATTGCTTAGTTTTCTCACTGTCTTGCTCATTATGCCCTTTTAGCGATATGCCAATTTCCATAACTAGTTAAACACATTTTAGGTTGGAAACTTGCTTAGAAAATTTCATAGGCACAAACTAGAAGTCTCACACATCATCCTCCATCCATTTACATGCTTTGACTTGGTCAACCCTAAATTCTAAAAAACAAGGGGTTTTATGTAGCTTCTACTCACTCTTATGACAGAATAGAACCACCTATAAAAACTTGGAAGAGTCCTTTACATGTTTCAAACATCAAACTGGGTCAACAAAACCATTTTGATCTATAACCGACAAGATTTTTCTTATCGGGTCATTGTGAGGGTTTTAGGAAGGTTTTGACTGGTTTCCCTTCTTAGCATTCATTCATAAAGGATTGCCCCTCAACTCCAAAACTAATGCCAGTAAATTTCTTCCCCAACTTCCCTGAAATGCTCAGAATCTCATGCAAAGTTTGCATGTGTCAACGAGCATAATAAATTCCTTCTCGAGTCTGCAACGCCCCATTTTGTGCAGACAAAAAACCTTAATACCAATTTTCATGATTTATTATTTAGGATATGACCTCAAACATGGTAAACACACTTAACTCAACCGCTCACACCTTTGCCAATGCTTTCAAGAGCTTTGGTACCTTGGAAAATGATCTTGACCCCTCATTAGGCCACATTAGGTCACTTTGCACACTAGACCTTGAACTGCCAGTCATACTTAGACCATGATCATACCTTAAAACCTCATTCTCATGTCAAATGAACTCATACCTTGCTCACACACTTCACACATCAACTCCCAAGTCTCATACTGCTTACCTCATCATGCTACCAAGCCTGTGCCGTCTCACTAGTTTCTCTCAAGTACATGTTTTATGAAATCAACATCAAGAACAATAATTACAACTCAAAATGACATCAATGACACTTTCATGACATCAATGACAACTTTATGCATACTTTGGAACATATTCTCAATAATATCCCCCTTTGTCATTGATGGAAACCACTTGTTGATGCTTCTCTTACTGGGATACATCTCCCCAATGTAGATCAATCTCCCCCTTTGACATTCATTATAAATCACTACCTGCAATAACACTTCAATATATAGGAATGAAAGATCATATCAACAAGCTCACCTTATCTCATTGCATACCTTAGACAACTTCTTGACAAACTGATATGACTCCCCCTTTGACCTCACAACTTGTGCACTTGTTTCCTACTCTTTGGAGCTAAAGCACCTCCTTATTAGCTCCCCCTTAGAATTTTTACTAGCTTAGTGACTGCTAGGAACATGAATCACACCTAGTTCTTGTCTCAGATGTTCAAAAGTAGCCTTTGGAAGAGGCTTAGTCAAGATATCTTCAATCTGATCCTTGGTAGACACAAATTCAAGCTTAGTACTATGTTCACTCACTTGTTCTCTTAATAAGTGATACTTGATAGGGATGTGCTTGATCCTTGAATGCATGATAGGAATATTTGAAACACTTATGGCACTCATATTATCATAAAAAATAGGAATATGACCATCAAATTCCACCTTGTAGTCTCTTAAGGTTTGTCTCATCCACAATACTTGAGTACAACATGAAGTTGTTACAAAGTACTTAGGCTCACAAGTAGATAAAGCCATTGATGATTGTTTCTTGCTTAACCATGAGATTAGGCACTTACCTAAGATTAAGGCTCCTCCACTAGTGCTCTTTCTATCATCTAGACTCCCAACCCAATCTGCATCTGTATAGGCTACTAGATCAAACTTCTTTCTCCTTGGGTACCATAAACCATACTCCTTAGTTCCTTTGAGATACCTAAGTATCATCTTGACTACTTGTAGATGAATTTCCTTAAGGATCTTCTTTGAAATCTTCTCACAAGATCTACTGCTCGCATGACGTCAGGTCTAGAAGCAGTAGTATAAAACAAACTCCCAATCATGGATCTATATTTTGTTTGATTGACCCTTGAGGATTCACCTTCCTTGCTTAGCTTGCATCTTGTAACCATAGAAGTACTTACAACCTTAAAATATTCCATTTCAAATTTCTTTAACATCTCTTTTATATACTTGACCTGTGAAATGAACATACCCTTTTTAGATTGACTAATTTGAAGTCCAAGAAAGAATAGTTCTCCAAGCATAGATATTTCAAATTCTGACTTCATCACCTCTACAAAAGCCTTGGCCATTTTCTCATTAGTTTCACCAAAAATGATATCATCTACATAGACTACCACTATAAAGTGACGATCATTTTCAGTCTTGATATATAGGTTACTATTTGCAACTCTTCTCTAGAAACCTTAGTCCAAAAGGTACTTGTCTAGTCTAGCATATCAAGTTGTAAGCACTTGTTTTAGACCATAAAGGGTCTTCTTCAACCTGCATACATATTACTTATTATCAGTCAATAAGAAACCCATAGGTTGTTCAACATATACTTCTAAGTTCATATTTAAGAAAGCTGACTTGACATCCATTTGGTATATCTTGAAGCCTTTGAAACTTGCATAGGCAACAAACATCCTAATGCCCTATAACCTTGCTACAGGTGTAAAGGTTTACTAAAATTCCTCTCCTTATACTTGAGAATACCCTTTGCACACAAGTCTATCCTTGTTTCTAGTGACCTCTCCATTCTCATTCAACTTATTCATGAATACCCATTTTGTACCAATGATGTTTTTGTCTTTAGGCTTAGGTACTAACTCCCAAATTTCATTTTTCTCAATCTGATTTAACTCCTCATTCATTGCATCTAACCAAAACTTATCTTCACTTAATTTTACATAGATTTTAGGTTCAAATTTTGAAATCAAGGCATTATTTTATTGATTAACATCACTCACTATTCTTCTCTTTGTTTGTATCCCTGCACTTTTATTTCCAATGATCTGAGATTTAGGATGATCCTTTTGAATCCACCTAGAAATACCTTTTGAGTCCTTTCTTTCCTCAGTTTCTTATTCATCCTCGTCTATCTTTATTGCTCCTTCATCATTTTTTGACTAAGAATATGATTTCTTTGTCTCATCAACCTTCATATTTGTGCTCTCTACTATCTTTTGCAACCTCTTATTATAACATCTGTAGGCAACACTTACTGATGAATATCTTAAGAAAATGCCTTCATCAGACGTTGAGTCAAACTTGCCTAAGTCCTCACCATCTCTCTTGATATAACATTTACTCCCATAGACCTTAAAATGTTCAACACTTGCAGGTCTACCATTCCATAATTCATATTGAGTCTTATCACCATTGATTCCAATTTGATCTCTATTTAAAGTGTAAATTGCAGTACTCACAACTTCTTTCCAATAGCCATCCGATAACTTTTGACTCATTTAACATGGTCCTTGCCATTTCTTGAACTTTTCTATTCTTTCTTTCAACCACCCCATTTTGTTGAGGTGTTTTAGCAGTTGAGAACTATCTTTTATTCCATTGACCTCAAAAAATTCATCAAACTCATTTGACTAAAACTCTTCCTTTTTGTCAGACGTAAGACACTTGATCTTAACATTCATCTCATTTTCAACCAAAGCTTTGAATGTTTTGAACTTACTTAGAGCTTATGACTTCTCCTTCAAGAATGCTACCCAAGTCATTCTTGTGAAGTCATCTATAAGCAACATGAAGTAGTTGTCACCTTGAATACTTTGAATCCTTGTAAGACCACATAAATCAGTATGAATTAGTTCTAAAGGTTAGTAGTAGAATATTATTTATATTTGAATCTCCTCCTAGTCTGCTTACCATGTTGACATGCCTTGCAAAGAACATCTATATGTTTATATATTTTGGGCATATTCTTCACAGATCCCTTGGAGCTGATCTTGACTAGATTTTCAAAGTTCATATGACCTAACCTCCTATGCGATATCCAACTTTCATCTACCTTGCTAATGAAACACTTTTATTTTATGATTTAGTTTAGCATATAAAGATTGTTCTCAATTCTCTTGGCTTTGGCAATCAACCTTCTTGATTTTGCTCTCCTTATCTCACATCCTTTGTCATGAAATGTTATGGTATGCCATTGAATACACATTTGACTTGCACTTAACAAGTTGTGTTTCAATCCATCTACATATAAAACATTTTCTATCTTCGTCTTCCCATTGTCCAAGCTCAAAACACCTTTGCCAACTATATTAGCAGATGTGTTATCTCCAACCCTTACTGAATCTATGTCATTCTTATTCAATGTGATGAATTTGATTTTATCTCTTGTCATGTGACTTGAACAACCACTGTCTATATACCACTTCAAATCTTCATTTTGAGTATGAAAATCAGTTTTGGCTATCATAGATTCTTCTTCTCTAGATTCCTTCTTTTCTTTCAATTTACCCATAGGGTCTGATTTCTTGACCCATTCTTTAGTATCACGACTCCATATCTTCACAACATGATTGGTTTTCCTTATATATCTTGTCTTACACTCTCTTTCAATGTGTCCTCTTTGGTTATAGTTATAACACATGATTCTACTTTTCCATCTAAAATTAACATTTTTATGTCCAAATTTACCATAAGAGAAACAATAACCAATGAAGGAATCCACATACTTTGATGATTTAAACTTATTTGTCTTTTCATGATCATAGGATGATACACCACTACCTTTGATGGACCAAAACCCTTCTTGGCTTGTTGATGATTGACTTCAAACTTGACTACTTCTGCATAGGTCTTGATTCTATCAACTTCATCACTCCTTGACTAATCAATGTATTTTGGAAACTGACTCTTCCTAAACTCCTTTTGTTCTTCTATGAATCCAAGACCTATCATATCATAAAAGGATCTTTGACTATCCAAAATATTGTTAAGCTTTCCAATACTCTCCTCAAACTTTTGATAAGTCCTTATCTTAATTGCATCTTTCTCAACTTGTGCCTCTAAAGTCTTTATTTTCATTCTAATTTGGGTGCATTCTTCCATGTGATTCTTCTCTTTTGAACAACATTCATAATCTATTTCCATTACTATGGATAGATCATCACTGCAATCATAGAAAATGCTTTCATGATCACAATCCATACCTGTGTTCCAAAGATCTCCTTTAGACTGTTAAGTCTGCACAAGGGACCAGTATGTGATACCAGTTGTAGGAGGTATAACCATTGAGGGCAGGTTGAATCACTGTGCAAACTCTTATTTCAATTGCGTATATCATTTATTAATCAAACAAACATATCTAGAAATATGGTAATGCATAAACAATCATTCATATGAGCAAGAATTGAAAACATAACACATGAACATAAGATATATGTGGGAAACCCTCATAGAGGATATAACCCACTGATGCAAAACTTGGACTACAGTCTTATAATCAATAAATCAGTCTTTTAGTGAGGCACAAACCCCACAACGAGCACAAAACCTTTACTAATTAAGCACCAACTTGCAAGGAGGCTCTAACCCCCTAGGTAATTCAACACCAACTTAGCTACCTTGAAAATATAATCACTTTTGAACACTTGTTGCTCACCTAATTGAAGATGACCTCCTTTTGCTTTTCTCACTCTTATATATCTCTCAGATAGCCTATTAGGCCTTCTCACTCAACTAGCCCATCCCTTGGCAAAATTAGGTCAAATGACCTTGTTCATCACCTATATAAACACAATTAGATATTCATGGCATATTCACAACAGCTCTATGATGAGATTTAAGCCCTTTACCTAGTTTCCAAAACTCTATATCATTCAATCATATGCTCAATATTGTAACTAGTCAAATTAGTCCTATTAGACCTTTTCTTTATACTTTACTCTTGCTCTTACCCATTTTGGTTAGCCAAGAACCTTACCATACTTGGACTACCTTTGTAATAGATCAAAAGAAATGATTCATAAGTTGAACAATCATTACATAGGTTGGTCATTACCCTTAAGGGCCAAAACCATCATTAGGCCTAATAGAGACCTAATGCAATTAAGCCTTCTCTAAGCACACGTTTCACTTAGGCCTCCTTGGAACACCTTGAGCCTCCAAAAATAGATGAAAAAATTCATACACACTTCAATTATACCTATGATAAGCTCACATCATGTCCCCACCACCATTTATCTCATTTTACTATTTGAACCACACAATTAGTTCTACTCACCATTAGGCCTTCTTACTGCCAGAAAATCTGTCTTGCAAATCTGAATCATACACTTAACTTTGCAACATAACCATACTAACAAATCACACAGATAGAATACCCATGGCCTCAGATTCAACATCATGTTCATTAAAATTCATCAAATAGGGAAAAAGACCTCTAACTAATCAACTTCATATGCTCACTCAAAATTGCACACAGTGCTTAAGAACCCAGTCAAAGGCCTTTGACTTTTCACGCCTTCATAGAGGCTTCTCAAACATAAAAATATGTTAAAATTAAAGTATGAGACCTAAATAACTTTACGTGCATTTGATTCATCAACTCTAAGTAAAAATACTCAAGAACAACATTCTCACTGATACATAGAAAACTGCCTGTAACACCATAAAATCATTCAAGAAGATCAAGTCTTTGAACACCTATGGGAACACTTTTATGATATTTCAATGGGTTTATATGAGCCTTCAACATCCTTTGAGAATCTTGAAAAAAATAGATTATAAGGTTTAATATCAATACTGATTTTACAGACCAATCTCACATCTTCACTCTACACAGACTTCATTGTATTAGACAAATCACTTTGAGAACAACTTTTAGCATATTTGTGAGCATCACCAAAACCTAAAATGAAGGGAATATGAGGTATAGATCTTGAATATTAACTCCATGTATTTGGATCCATCCTTAATCCTCTGCAACCAATCTCTAATCTCTTTCTCATTATTGCCTAGTTTTCTCACTGTCTTGCTCATTAGGCCCTTTAGTGATAAGCCAAATTCTATGATTGATTTAGCACATTTTAGATCTGAAACTTGCTCATAAAATTTCATGGTCACAAACTAGAAGTCTCACACATCCTCCATCCATTTGCGTGCTTTGACTTGGTCAACCTTATTTGCTACATAGTTTTTTTTAGAAACAAGGGGTTTCTTGTAGCTTCTACTCACTCTTATGAAAAACCAGAACCACCTGAAGAAACTTGGAAGAGTTATTTACATGTTACCAACATCAAACAGTGTCAAAAAAATTATTCCGAGTCATAACCAATAAGATCTTTCCTATCAGATCATTATGAGGGTTTTAGGAGGTTTTTGATTGGTTTCCCTTAGCAATTGTTCATAGAGAATTGACCCTCAACTCCAAAACTAATGCCAAGAAATTAAAGATAGGAACCTTCCCCAACTTTCATAAACTGCTCATAATCTCATGTAAATTTTGCACATGCCAATGAGCATAAGAAATTCCTTCTTGGGTTTGCAACACCCCATTCTGTGCACATAGAAAACCTTAATACCAATTTTCATGCTTTATCCTTTAGGCTATGATCTCAAACTTGGTAAACACTCTTAACACACCCTATCACACATCTGCCAATGCTCTCAAGAGATTATGCACCTTATAAAATTATCTTGACCCCTCATTAGGCCACATTAGGTCACTTTGCACACTAGACCTTGAACTATCAGCCATACTTTAGACCATGATCATACCTTGAAACCTCATGTAATATTCTCAAAACCTCATTCTCATGTCAAATGACCTAATACCTTTCTCACAAACTTCCGACCATCAACTCCCAAGTCTCATACTTCTTACATCATCATGCTACCAAGCCTATGCCTCCTCACTAGGTTCTCTCAAGTACATGGCTTATGAATTCAACATCAAGAACAATAATGACAACTCAAAATGACATCAATGACACTTTCATGACATCAATCAAAACTTTATGTGTACCTTAGAACACATTCTCAATAGATCTTGCCCTGATTGAGGAGCTCTTGCATCCGACACCAGATTTTGTCATTCTCGCAAACTAATCTATGATGAGGGGAATATTTAGAAGAGGGGATCTAAGGACCAAATTGATTCAGTGTTTTAATGCATAGTGTATTTAAAGGTCTTCAAGATCTGCAAAGACTTCATTACACTACCCCAGTAACTTGTCGAGCTTTTACTCCTATGACATTGGGTGAGTGCTTGTGCACTACTAATATGTGCTTTGTCATTTGTTGCGCAGGTGTGTTAAGGCAGGCCATGATCCAAATGAACTTTTGTGCATGTGAGACAAGTTTGAAACATTTATTGGCAGAGACCAAGGTGACTTTAGTTGTGGGCGTTGATTCAAACAGGTGGTATAAACAATCTTTGACACAAATAGTCCAATGTTGTGACTTGGCTTAATATGTAGCATTATGATCCTAAAGATACGATCTTCATAGAAAGATGTCGTAGACCTCAATAGGTGCGATGTCATAAGTGACATTATCCTCCATAGGCTTGACTTTATATTGAAAAGTGCACTATTGCCAAAATTGTATATCTTTCCTTTGCTACAACCACCCTAAAGAATATGGTTTATGGTGCACTGTAGTGGTAAGACCAAGGCGTTGTGTTTTGGATTGTGTAAAGATGTGATTTTGATTACCTCTATCGATGATGATGTGGATGAGCTAACCTTTCACTTAGAGTTTGGTGTGGTTGAGAAGTTTGTGCTTTTTAGAGATGTCAATCGTTGTGGTGTTGGTGCTTAGACAAGAGGCATCTAGATCAGTGTTATTCATTAGTATGGTTCTTGATGTAGATTATGTGAGCAAGGATTTCTGCAGATGACATTTAGAGTCATCGTGGGTGGATGAACGATTATGATGGCACCACTTATCACTAGACTTATTCTTACCTTTGTTTGAAGCAAAAGATGTAGGAGCCTTCGAGTGTTGTAATGTCCTAGGAAGTTTCTCACTTTTGTGAGAAGGGTAATGCTTCTAAATAAGGGGCTACTATGTGGAGTTGTGTGAGGGCTGGGCCTGACACACTACATTAGATAAAGAGGTGGTACATTTAATCATTTTTGCCTTAGCTTCGATCTTGGCAATGTTTCGATATGCTTGTCCCAAGGTGTTAAAAGTTACTAACTCCAACTTTGCATGGATATAAGGTGAGAATTCATTGATGTAATTCAACACCCTATGTTGTTTGCTCAATTTCTCTTGCAATCACGCATTGTAGTCATTGAATATGTTGGTGTAGTCTTCCATTGACTGATCTTTGCATTGGTGCAGTTGTTGAGACTTGATGTATTCATCTTCAAATTGTTAGAGAGGGTAGTACTCATCCTTCAATGCATTAATAAAAGTCTTCCATGATTTATTTGAAACTCAATTTTGTGCATGTTGTGCACTGAAGGTCTCCCACCAGTGAACAAATAGAATGGACATCTTTAGTACTATGAAGGTAATTTTCTTAGCATCGATGAAGCAGTTGACTAAGAAGTATACCTTGAGTTGTTGAATTCAAGCATCTACTATTTTGGTGTCGATCTTGCCTTCAAATAGAAGGATGTCAAGATTAAGTTGTACTTTGAAGGGGGTATGTTGTTGAAACGGTTATGGAGCATACTATTGAGATGGATTGGAAGGTGTCAGGTTTAGTTGCATCATCAATTCATGGAACTGACCAAAACGTTTGGTGCACTATGCCTTCAGTGCATTGACAATGAGCCTTTGAACTTTTGGGGCTGCCTTAGTTTTGTTTTGGGTATTATCCATCTTAATTTTAGTATGATGTTCTCTTTTAATGTATGAAATATGATCGACTATTAAACCTTCTCTCTCATTGTGCTCGTATGGTTATAGGCATATAAAGGAATATAACAAAGTTATGATACTAATGATCTACACTACAGGGTCTAAGATAGAGTGTGTGATAGACAATCAAGTTTAGTTGTGTAGAGTGAATGCGCGGAGAATATTTAGATGAAATAATCAAACACATATTCAATGGAGTGAATTCTTAATTATAGAAAATGCAAATTCTATTCATAAATGAAAGAATAGGAAAAATAGAGTACAATGTCTATAGAGCGTGTATACAAAGTAGATGCATAGAGTAAGCCAATTGTGTATTACATCGACCTTGAATGTGTTGTTTTGGTCAAATGCATATTTTAAATATTTAACATGTGTGATTACAAGATTAATAATAACTTTTGTAGAACATTCAAAGAGGGTGTTGCATGAATCTCCTATCATATGTGGTAGCTGAAAATGGTCTGAGTAGTTATGTCTAGGCTGTCTTCAATAATTTCCAATCCCATGATCCTTGTTTGGTGACTAACAGCTAGTTGTGCCATATTTTGGATCATGTGGTTGGGGCATGCTGACATGTGGTTGTGCTAAGGTGGGGCCTGAATGAACAAGTGATTTTATGAGCAAATGCCCATGAAGCATGCAGGATTAGAAGCTGTGAGGCGTGAAGGATGCAATCTGAGGTGACCATTGCATGAAAGTATGCAATCAAGTCCGAAACTTGTGTGTAAGGTTATGAGAAAATTTTGGGCAAGGGAGTGTGCATGTTTTCATGAGAGGTGCAAGCTCTACACAATAATTTAAATGAGGTGTGCGTTCAACTGCGCAATAGCTACTCACGGATCATAAATGCAATGGAATAAATATAAAATCAACCATATTATCGTTATTAAAACTTAAAATTCTTGTTTAATCATTTGGGTAAAAAATCTAAAGGTCCATTATATTGGAACAATTTCATGTGGACCAAATGGGTTACCCAATACATCATAACTTGATAGATATATACCTTGGGGAGACTCTCGAGTCTCCTTTCAAGAGAGGTTGAATGGGCAACTGTCCCACCTAAGTTGGTGTGCCAAGCAGACCATCAACAAATTGATGCTAGAAGGAGGGCCTAACTATAAATTTTAGAGAATATTTGAAATTCAAACGTTTTTAGAGGCATTATCCTCACTAAGGTATTCTAAATATTAAACTAGAAAGTAGATGAATACCCACTAGATCAAAGTCCATTGGTGCTAGTTTTGAATTGTTAGAACTCACTGAACATAGAAAACCTAGAGCAAATAAATAAAAACTAAAATCAAGATAAATCCATTTAGTTAGTAGCTCACCTAAGACTGTCACTCCTTTTGTCCACCCATTCTTTGCTTCTCAAAACCCACTAATGGAAACTAAGCCTACTTGAATTGGTGGAGGTAACTACCTAATAAACATTATGGGAGTTGCCCATAATTTACCGAAGAATCTCAAGAAGGTTTTCCCCAAGTATGTGCATGGAGGAATCCATGCTGCTAAAGATCACATTCAAGCATTTAAAAATGACATTATTAGAACCCAAATTAATTACCAGGATGTCACTGGTTGCCTATTCACTTACATATTAGATGAAATGGCCTACAAGTGGTATTTTGGATTGCTGAATGGGTCCATAACCTTTTGGAATGACTTGGAAACTATTTTCATTAATCATTTTTGAGTACCCATTGACCCTACGGTCCTTTATCAAATTTTCCTCACATCCCATAGAGAACCAAATGAACCAATGAGCACGTTTAATGCATATTTTCATAAGCTATACAAACGATTGAAAGCCCCATACACGCCAAATGAAATGGCTGCCCTATAGACCTACCTAAGAGCTTTGGACTCGGTGACCTCCATGTTCATCTAAAGGATTAATTCAACTCTTTCAACCTTGTCTTTAGCATATCTCGAAATGATCATGATTTAGCAACAAATGATGTTGCAAGGGTATGGAATTGGTCTGTTTCCTTCATTAGGGTAGCCAGGTGCATATAATAAAATTTCAATGATCAACCAAGTGCTCATTCATAATACACCAAGTATTCAAGCCAAAACCAAGTATATAACCCAATGCCCTTGAATTACATGCCTAACAGTCAACCATTTGCTCTTCCAAATCACATGTTTCCTCAAGTGAATAATCACAAAATCATCTTTGTGGCCTATAACAAAACTACTTCCATATCTAACATAAGTGGTTATGTTTCCCCTAATATCAATCAATAGGTTGACCCATCATTTATAAACAATGAAATGCATGCTAACACTACCCACAACCAAATGCATCTTGTTATCCCTGCATTTTTCAACATTATGGCACCTGCATTCAACCAGATTCACAAGCGAGATAAGCATAATGCTACTGTGAACCCAAAATTAGCAAATTTACAAAAAATGAGTCAACATTTGATGGATGATATGGTTAACTTATGGAGACAAGTGCTTCAAAACAACAATCAAGCCACCAACAATTCTCCTCAAAACAAAAAATTATTTTTTAGAGAACCAATCATCAATGGAAGACTAGGCCAAACAATAGAGGCATGTCTAGTCTAGTTGAAAATGCGAATAAAAAAACTACAATGGATCAAGCTCCATAAACTTAGTTGATTTGGCATTGCCCACTTGGTGTACGTTGCATAACAAAAAAGACCACACTGAAACTGATTGTACTAGTTTTATATTAGTCTCAAACATCTTTCAGAAGGAAATGGATAACCTTGAAATAGTACCTACATCAAATAACAACTCAAACCAAAGCGGGGGGAATCCAGGTATTGTTTTAGTCTTGTAAACCTATGAGTTATCATATGAGAATGACGATAAGCCTAAAGACAACTTGGATGAGGTCCATGTTTTTTAAAAATTTCGGAGGGGAAACAACTACACACTAAGGAGTAAATTGAAAAATTTGTTGACGACATCTAATCCTCCAAAAAAATAATAAGATTCCACTTGATGAGAACTCTAAAAATAACTTGTTTCCTCCTAAAGGGCCTAGCACGCCATATCAACCAAATATCAATGAAAGAAGCTGAAATTTTTTTGGAACAAAGCAAATTTGGATACACCATTGTTGATGACCTAAAGAAAATCAATGCCAATATAATCATGTTTGATTTGCTCCAAATCTCTAATCAGAAGGACTTGCTATTAAAAGATTTATCTACTCCTTAAGGGAATGAAACCAATAAAGTAGCTAATGCACATGTGTCCATTTACAAAGAAAAGACTGAAACTCCTCCTTTCCTCATAAAAATTCATTTTTTTGGGAATAAATTACATAATTGTTTGGTGGATTTAGGTGCTTTAGGCAATATGACACCTTACTCATTTTTACAGTTGGGTTTGACTCTTGCTAAGTCAAACATGAAGGTAGTTCAATTAGACAAGTCAGAGGTAAAGGTGGTTGGTGAGCTAAACCATATTCATATGTAGTTAGATTCTAATCCAAGAGTACAACAATTCATTGACATTTAGGTGGTGGATATTCTGGATGTGTATGGTATGATCTTAGAAGAGAGTGGTTCATAATGTTAAATGCATACATAACATCCAATTTTCTCACGTGGCTCCCATGACGTGACATACCTAAACAAATCACAATTGAGGGAGTGTAAAAAATGGCTCATATGATGATGGAGTACAACAAGATGAATGAGATATTGTACGAAGAATCTAAGCTCAAGGTTTATGTTAATACTCTAATGAGATAATGCAATGGTTTAATCAATACAAAACATGAATGTGATAAACTCAGAACATAGAGAATAATATTTAATCAGACATTGATAATATTATATATCACACACAATTACATCCTTCATGACATAAAAATATATGACATATCTTCTAAATAGGAAGAATCATATCCCTCAAATATCTCACCAACCCAAACCTATAATCTATTCATAATATATTGTTGTTATAACAATATATACGATTAACCAACCAAATAACAATATAACCCACTAACTATTTACCATATTGTAAATTACAAATAATAAATAGTAATTTACCTAATGTAAATATTAATTCCCAACATTCTCCCCTTAATTTTAATATGGTAAAAAATATCTCATTCTTACACTACAACGTGTTGCCAACTAAGCTGACCTCAACAATGGTGCATCGCACAGGGTTGTGCATATAATTATGTCACATGGGCTTGCATGAAATACACGTGTTAGATACATTTGGAGCAACATTCTACAATGCTTCCACAGTAGGAGTTACATAGAGAATACTCACAAGTGAACATGAATTTACTACATCGATTCTTATTTTGCACACACCACACTGAAAAACTGAAATCCACACCACACAACTAAAAAAAATGCCACCAAATCATATTGACCTCATCGTTGGTGACTAAAGAGAGGTTTTGGAAACATCCTTCCTCCGTTGCTTCCATCCTCCTTCTCATGTCACATATTGAACTTATTCTCCATCACTTGGGTGAGAAGAGTCTTCTTCCCCTGAGTGAGCATTATTATCATTCTTAGCAAGTAAACCCTTTTGATATAGTTTTCTAGTTATAAGATCATTTATTCTTTTTATACAATTCATGATTGTATGATATTATTGCTTACCATAATAACAAGTGTATCTGTTCTTTAAATGTTTAGGCTTTTACTTATATTTATTTTGATCTTATAAAGAACCAAACTCTTCTTTTTCAGGGTGAGAGATTTTGATTTGATTCCCCTCATCAGGGGAGTTGAAATCACTCCTTTAGTACTAATATTCAATATTTTTTAAGTAATTATTAATCTAATTTTTTCCATTATGACCTTTCATAATTTTGACTGACTAAAGATGTCGGTTTCTATCGAGAATGCATTTGTTTACAAATAGAGATGAGCAGACAATTATTTAACTCTTGATGACCCACTTTTAAAGGAATATGACTTTTTGATTTTTTTTTTTACATAAATGATAATAAAATAACATATGATTCACACATGACTCATTGCACTGACTTGTATATGGACACCATACAAAAAACCTAACAACAAATTAAAAATTTAGTGATTATGAACAAACTCTAATAATACTGTATAAAACTTAAACATTTAAACTTTGTAAAAAATAAAAAATTCATGACCACGTGATAACATTACATTACATAAACCTTAATGTGAAAAATAAAAGACTTAAACTGATAGAGTTGATAGAACTATTAGTCATTTTAAGATCATAAGGCAAAAAAAAATGTTAATCACCAAACGCTGTACGATGCAAAGATGACATATTATCAATAACAAATCTAAAATAGTATGCCATATGATCAATTACATCTCCAAACAAGGATGAAAATTTATATCACAACTATAAAAGCACGAAGAGACTATGAAGTTCATATCACGAGGATAAGAGAATGACAGGTTGTATATTCATAGCTCGCCATGCATATGGATCTTTGGGATGGATTACATTCTAGATAATGGATTTTTTGACGTGCTTCGCTCAATGCTTTAAAATTAAAAAGGTCAAAATTATATTAGCCTCAATAAACACATATTAACTATAGTGTGATAAGTGATCATGATGCATATAACTATAGATGCTCATATAACTCATCATATCTAATGGACTCTATGAATGCTAGAGCTAATAGGTGCTGAATGTAATAATGAGAATGATAGTCAAACTCTCATGATGGAACATGGAAACAATATGCTATGAAACCATTGTTAATAATCTAATGAGATTACACAGTGGTTTAATCGATATAACACATGAATTTGATAAACTCATAACAAAGAGACTAATATTTAATCACATGCTGATAATATTATATTTCACACACAATTACATCTTTCATGACATACAAATATATAGGACATGTCTTCCTTCTAAATAGGTAGAATCATATCCCTCAAATATCTCACCAACCCAAACTTATAATCTATTCGTGATATGTTATTGTTGTAACTATATATACGACTAACCAACCAAATAACAATATAACCTACTAATTATTACCATAGGATAAATTATAAATAATAAATAGTAATTTACCCAATGTAAATACTAATTCCCAACAATTTATACAATTGAAAGTAATGAAATAAATAATGAGAACCTGACTATTAACATGTTGTCCGTATAATAAAAATCATAATTTGAAGAGATTGAATAACTAGAGTAGTTGGATAAGGAGGATGTCCTATATGCACCTGAAATACCTTCATTTCATAGTGTTGTCCTTACATATGAAAATGTGAAACATGATGATATGAATGCACAACACGGTTGTTATCAATTCTTGTCAGCATTAGGCATGCCCAAGACAAACATTAACAAGTTGGGATATGGTGATCTAAGTGCAAAAGAAGAGTGTGTACGTTGTTGGGCTGAAAATACTTCCATTTTAAGTAGCTCAATGCTACTGCAGTCATGGAGGACCAAACCGAGAGATCATTATCAACTAAAGAGCAAAGTGTATGCATACTTGATGTTGAGAAGAACAAAGAGGTTAACGTTTCAACAATGCCCACCTCTTAGAGCCCATTACAAACAACTGAAGATAATTTAAGGACCTTGAAATTTGATGGCTCTAAGTCTAAGAGCGGATGTGGAGTTGGCATTGAATTCATTAACCCAAGAGGAAATTATTATTTGGATACATTTTAGTTGAAATTTGTATGCCAAAATAAATTGGTTGAATATGTGGCATTAGTGCATGCCCTTTAGTTTTCTCTCAAGAGATAAGTCCAGAGCTTGAAGGTGTTGGGTGACTCAAAGCTAGTGGTCAAGCAAGTTAGAAGCTAGTATGCTTATAACGATAAACACTTGTATAGGCATCAATTCGGGTATGGAATCTGATAGAGGATTTTGATGCATTCAATATCCAAACTGTACTTCATAGAAGCAATCACATGACGGATGCTTTGGTAACAATTGCTATCACCTTGGAGTTGATTACTAACTTTAGACTAAATAGAATTTTAGTGGAGTTAGTATATGCTTGTTCCATTTTTGGATAACTTTAGGAGCTTACAAGTATTCAACGATGATCGACATATCATTGACTTCATCACAAACACATATGTATTTAAATCTCAGATGATAAAAGAAGATGAAAGAGATGAGTTTGAACTAGATTAAAAAGAATTGATATTTAAAAAAAAAACAACATACCGAAGGGTATGGTCTCATTGGAGTGGCTGTCTGACATGAATTATCAATTCAAAAATAAAAAAATAACCCATACCAAAGGTATGCTACATGAGCATTGGAATTTGGGCAATGCCAATGACTTAAAAAATGTGGTTTTAGGCATAATCTGCACTCAAAATGAAAAACACAAAATCGTACAAGCATTGAAGGACTTCAGAGATGCTAGAGTTATGAAGATGTGAAGGTATTTAATACTTCCATTCTCACTCACACCATTCCTCTCAAGCTAATAGATAATTTGTTCCATCAGAGGCAAAGACCTATCAATATGTTGTTAGAGCCTTTGATTTTCAAAGAAGTGCAAAAGTTGCTTTCAACTAGGATCATATTTCCCATCAGACACTTTGTGTTGGTAGTTAATTTAGTGCTAGTTCGAAAGAAAATTGGAGAAATATGACTATGTGTGGAATTTAAAAACTTAAATCGAGCCTCAAAGAAGGATAATTATGCATTTCCTTCACCAGATAAAGTGTTGCAGATAGTGAATGGATGACACATGATGTCATTTCTAGATGGGTATTCAGGGTATAATCAGTTAATGGTCAACTAAGAAGATAGAATCAAGATAATGTTTTTAACCAAATAGAGAACATTCACACACAAAAGGATGTCATTTAGACTAATTAATGCATGTGCTATTTTTTAATGTGTCATGGATATCGAATTCAAAGATCTAATCACAAGTGCATCATCATCTACATGGATGATTTAACTATAATTTCCAAGAACTGAGAGGACCACATAAAATATTTATGAATGGTGCTATAGAGGTGCAAAGAACATCACATCTCATTGAATCCTAAAAAATGTATATTCGGAATTATCGAAGGCAAATTGTTGGGTCACATATTTTATAAAAGAGGTATATCAATAGACTTAGAAAGAGGAAAATTTACTAAAAATATTATTGCCTGGTAGTAGGAAAGAACTGATGTCATATTTTGGTAAGAATAATTTCATGCATAAATTCATCTTTTGTTTCACCTAAATATTTAGACTGTTGAACAACATGATAAATAAGGATGCTGAGATTGAATGGATCCCTGAAGCATAGGTAATATTGGCCATTTTTTGGCCCACATGTCAAAGTTTACCTAAGTATGGAAAGGGAACTTTTAGACAAAAAATGTTAACCTGTGGGAGAACTTTAGGTTTTCCAGCAGTGACAACTTCAATTTTTTTGAAGGCACAGTGCAAATCAGGTTTTCAGCAGTGCTTAGATTCTAAATGTTTCATAAGTAGAAGTAATTGAGGTTTACAAACTTGAATTACTCATAAACAGTGTATTTTGGGTTCTCCAGGGAGCACTACTTGATTACTTCGTAAGTTGTGAGCAGTCAGAAGCCCGAAATGAGTAAATGTGTTGAACAAACCTAATTTGGTCTTGAAAAGTAATATTTCTCGGGTTTTTCAAGAGATAAGTCTTTTTCAAAAAAATTGAAGGGCATTTTCAAAATGTTGAAGGGTCTTTTTAGGACAAAAAGTACACTTCAACTTTTTCGAAGGGCTTTTTCTTCTCCAAGTGGACAGTTGCGATTCGCTCGAAGGGTATGTTACCCTTCGGGAGGACCATTTCAAAATTCTTGAAGGGTATATTTTCCTTTAAGAGGATCATTTGCAGAAATCTGAGGGGACATGTAGAAAGCCCGAAAGGTATCTTACCCTTCGAGAAAGTCCATTATGAAAATCCCAAAGGGTAGTTTCTAAAGACAGACATAGATAAAAGTCTGAATGAATTCCTTCAAACAAATTGTCCAAAGAAATTCCTTCAAGAGATTTTTTCGAAAGAAATAAGTTGAGAGAGAAGCCTAAGACCAAGTGTTTGAAGGAAATGACGGGCCAATAAACGTCAAAATCAGGATAAATGACTAGCCATTGGAAGTAACCAGGTTTGAAAAGCTCAAAGTCTTAAGGCTTGGGAAGTAGCAAAGTGAGAAGACTTCAAGCTGGACAACCTTGAAGTAAGTAGGCTTAGAGAACTCAAATTACTCTGCATATAGTAAATAGGGCTTCTCAAAGTACTCTACTTAAAATACTTTCTAAGCAAAGGATCTGAGAAGGTCTAAAGTTGGAAAGGCCAAAGAACCTGAATTACTCTGCATAGAGTAAGTCAAGATTCTCTGAGGGCTCCACATAAGTTTGTCTGGCAACACTAGAATCATGATGCATTGAATAGAAGGCTACCACATGGTACAACTATCGTAGAAAGGGCCAATCAGTAAAGGACAAGTGGCATAAGGATTTTTAATAAACATGGAAGACTCTGAGCGACTGGTAGCTAAAGGTTATGAAGGCTCCCATCCACCATGGTTCATTGCCTGCAATCACCATTCGAAGCTTAAATATGTCATGCCAAGAAGAAACATCCCAGTTTCTCATATCATGACTTTTTAGATGTGCCAAAGAAAGTCTTAAAGATGGGAGGGGCTCAAGAGTATTAGGCGATGATCTGGAATGACTTATTTATGAACATCAGGGAAGGACAATAGGAGGTGCCAACCATCTGTGACTTCTTCTTTCCTCCCTTTCTTTCTTTTCCCTTTCCTTATAAATAGAGGCCTTGGAGCCTAGAAATGTATCCTCAAACTGGTGATAAAATCACTCTGCAAAAAACATTGTATAATGGAACTTTGAAGCAATAAAGATTGTTTTTACCTATCTCTCTGTCTAAAAATTGCATTGAGTTAGCTTGTGCACTAATAGCGTTGTGAAGTACCATCCTTAAAACTTTGTTGCCCTTCTTTCTTGATTGTTTTTAGGTACTTTCTAGTTAATTACGGTCTAAACTCATGCTTTTTATCCATTAATGGATGCTTGGTGTGAATTTTGAAATTCCTCTTTACCTCATATGTGGTTCAATAAGCCTAGCTTAAGAAATACTTATGCAAGTTATCTGGTTAGGAGGTTGTGTAAGCCAACTTATCTTATGCTAAATTAGTGTCTTTTCTAGGCCAGGTGGATCACTTACTTTTGATGCATCGCCTCCCTTAGCTTAATTTTCTTTTCAAGTAATCTCTCTCCCCTTTTCCTTGGCCATTAATAGAGTTTAGCGTAGAAACTGAAAGAGCTGAAGTGAAGCACCTGAGGAACTAGCCTCATAGAAAAGTCTAGAGGTTTAACCTCACCATAGGACACCCACATCCTAAGGTTGTTCCCATGCTTATAGCTGGAAGTGAGAGATCTTTAAGAACTCTCTCACAAGGGTGAAAATCTAGTCTATAATAGTTATGGCATGCCCAGTGGGAAAACTACCATTTCACTTCTATTTTTATGGAAGATTGGTCAAATTTGATGCTATTTTGATCAATTTTCAGCAATGGTAGCATTCATCCTTTAGCATCTGGTGACTCCAAAGAATACCCAACTATATGATGGTAGAGTAGTAGCTGTCTTTCATGCCAAAGGTGAATAAAAGATCGACTTCTACATGTATTTATTTTGAGTTTGTTGAATTACCTTTAAATGCAACAAGAAGGTTAAGGTTCACCCATACTCACCCTTATGTAAGAAGCTATCCTTCTAAACCAGTCATATGGAATACCTACGCAAGAAGATCTTTATCAACCCCTCTTGCTGCTATAATTCTCCAAAGAGATTTTGTGGGCTTCAATGGCCAAAGCCATTTGAACTTATCACAGTATGATCTTATGCCAGTATCAGCTCTCAAAAGTGTCCTTTATTACTCAAGGGACCAAGTTGTAACTCTTATTGAGCACATAACGAAATAACTCTTATTGAGCACATAACGAACATAGCCAACTTCTGTAACATTCATAATATCATGGTGGAGAACGTGGCTATTATGATAGTGGCTATGTCCTTAAAAAAAATGCAATAGACTGGTATAGGGGCCTTGCTCTTAATTCTATCCATTTATGGGACAAGTTGGGAATAGCCCTGTGTAAAAGGTTTGCAGATAAGAGTGATCATTTGTCAATTGTATAAAAACTGACCACCATTAAGAGAGCTCCTCATGAAGTCATGCAAGACTTCAATACAATATTTTAGAAGGTGTAGAATAGAATCCCAGTAGGTGTTAGACCATCTCCAAACTTTGATTTCTTTTATTACTCGAAGGCTCTCAATAGTGACATAGCCGTGATGATCCAGTCTATGGGAGGAGACATACTACCAAATGTATACAAGGTGGTCATCAAGGCAGAGAATTGCTTGGTTCAGGATGGTAAGCTTACTCCTAGACCTCCAATACCTCTTTTTCTAGAGATCAAACCACCTTCTACAGTCATTCTTCCACTCGATGTTATACTTTCAATGCCAACAATTGATATTGTACCTTCACCTAAGCAAGAGAAGGCCTCTATTAGTGGATCCAACGACTCCCAAGAGCAAAAGAAGTACTTGGACTTGAAGAGCATGCTCCAATATTTGGGAAATGATATGGTCAATGTTAAGAGGCAAGCTTACAACAAGCCTTATCAAGCTCCATATCATCCTCAACAAGAAGCTTATCAAGCAAATAGATCGCCCTAAAAAGGAGGTTTTCAAGGACAAGGGTAGCCTAACTATGCTAAACAACATAATTACAATCCGAATGCTGCAGGCCCTTCCAACTCCTTGGTCCCAGTTCAAAATATGTGGCTCAGGAAGCTAAGGGGAAAATGTCATGGAATCATTCTTTTGGGCAATCCATTGTCTCAACTAATGACTCCAATCAGGAATTTAATGATCAATGGCAGTAGGTTGTTGCTTATGGATAAAACTAGGCTCTTATAACCCAAAACATAGAGGTACCCACAATGACGAGATAAGAACAACCTCCATAAGAGCATAACTCAGATCAAGGATTAAACTAGCTAGAGGCCTCAATGGTCATTAGTGAGTAAGATGAGTGCTATGCATCCAATTAGCAGGCCACTCCCAATCTAGCTCACATCCCCATCTCAACAAATACAATGTTCAAGAGAAGGAATGTGGGTGACAATCAGGAAGCTTTCAAAGAACCTATTGTCACCACTCCTTCATTGACAAATCCAATAGCAATAGCTCCTAAAATTTAGGTAAAAATTGGTGGTACATCAATCAACATTATGGAGCAAATGAATAAATTTGGCGTGATTGTGTCGATGTGGGACATGCTTTCTCTGCCTAGCCAAGTAGACATTCTACAGGAAGGATTGTGTAAGATGGGTATTACTACATTTACAAGTAAGCAGCCAAGCAAGGCAGTTGATGTCCTCACTAATGCAGTTAGGAGTCGTGTGGGAGAAGGATCAAGTATTGTGACCAAGCCCCCCTGCCCTTTCTACATCTCTTTGATCATTAGAGATTCCTTGGTGCATAACTACTTGGTAGATAGTGGGACCAACACCTCAATCATGCTAAAGTCTATTGCTAACCAGCTGAACCTCAAGTATGAGCCTCACACTAAAAGAGTCCTATAACTTGATGGTTCTTCCACAAAGCCATTAGGCACCATCAAAAAGTTAAGCCTAACCTTGCATGCTTGTCCTAGTGTATTTGTGGTGCAAGACATGTTGATTTTAAATATCACTCCTCACTTTAATTTGTGTCTTTCCAGAGAATTCATAGCCAAGATTGGGGGCTACCTTGCATCAGATTGATCTTACATGGAATTCATAACAAGGTATGGGACTAAGGTCTCAATCAAGGCTAAACCATGGCACAATTCCATGTTGAACCCCATCAGCTAGATATTATAAGCCTCAATTATACCATCCTTGATGAGGATGAGTTTACAATTGGCCAAGAGCTGAACACTCGTACTGAAGAAGTTCCAGACTTGTTCTTTGATGAGTTATGGGGAGATAACCAATTTTTCAACCCTTTGAAAGGTGTTGAGGAAAAAAACATGGGTGTCTACCTACTACATGAAGAGAATAAACCCATGCCGTCACTCATTAGACCTAAAGAAGACCCCAATGGTTTACAGAAATTATTTGATGGCTCAAGGAGCAAGAATGGCATAGGTGTTGGGGCAATGTTGGTTTCACCCTCAAGTAACAAGCTTTTTTCTTCTTACAGGGCTCATTTCAGCTACTCTTCAAATGAAATAAAATATGAAGGCTTGATCTATGGCCTTCAATGGGCCACCAAAAGAGGAATCAAACTATTGCAAGCTTATGGAGACAATGAGCTCATAGTTAACCAAAGTCAAAGGCTTAAATGTCACTAAGAATGCTTTGATGAGGTCCTACAAAAATAGAGTGTGAGACCTGATTGAAGATTTTGAAGCCTTTAACATTTAAACTATCCAAAGATATCAAAACCAACATGCTGACATGTTGGCAACCGTAGGAGCTCAATTTGACATTCTAAGTGCGCTAAAGGAAACCAAGGATCAACCACATATCAAGGTGGTGGTGAGACCGTCAATGCCAGATAATGAAACCCATTGGCAATTTTTTGAGAGTGACAATCAAATTGTTTGTTTACTAAATTCTCCTCCTCCAACCAAGATAAATTACAACATCAATATGAGGATCAAATTGTTTAGTTGAAGTCCAAAAAACTTCCGAAGGGGCTGGTTACACTTGAGGGCATTTTTCATAAAGGAGATCGTATGAGGAAAGAGAAGGCATTAATGTCTATTAATGAGAAAAATTATGAGAGAGTCCTCATCTTCAAGGAAAAAATTATCAAGCTGGGGAAGGTAAAAATCAAGGCTGAGAGGCATGCTTTCATAACACTTTTCCAAGAGTCTATAAATATTTTTGCTTGGGAGCACAGTGACCTAAAAGGTTTTGATCCTAAACTAGCCCAACACACCATAGAGTTGGAGGCCAATGCCAAGCATGTGAGGCAAAAGCAAAGGCTAGTTAATGCCAAGATTGAGGAGCTAATGAGGAAGGAACTAACGAAGTTGATCGAGTCTAGGATCATCTTTCCCATCAAGCACTCATCATGGGTAGCCAACTTGGTGCTTGTAAGAAAAAAGAGTGAAGAAATTAGGCTTTACATGGATTTCAGAGATTTGAACAAAGTCTCTTTAAAAGATCACTATGCCCTGCCATCCATGGAGTAGCTCCTTCAAGTAGTTGCCAATTCAGAATGTTTTTCCTTGTTGGATGGTTTTTCTGGCTACAACCAAGTCTAGGTGAAGGATGAGAATCGATACAAGACTACCTTCACCACCAAATAGGGCATGTATGCATACCAAAAGATGCCTTTTGGTCTATCAAATGCTGGTGCTACCTTCCAAAGAGCCATAAACATGGCTTTCCATGGGTTTCTGAACCAAATGGTCATGGTATACTTGGATGACATCACGGTTTTCTCCAAGAATGCCAATGAATACATGGACCACTTGAGGCTAATTTTTAAAAGGTGTAGAGAGTATGGGATTTCATTAAATCCTAAGAAGTGCATGTTTACCATGTATGAAGGCAAGTTGATGGGCCACATCATCTCAAAGCAAGGGCTGTCTATTGATCCTGAGAGAATAAGTGTCATCTTGGCCTTATCCTTGCCTAAACATAAGAAAAGACTCCAAAGTTTCCTTGGAAAGATAAACTTCGTGAGAAGATTTATCCCTGGTTTTACAAGTTTAGTCAAGCCCATCATTGCTATGCTCAAGAAGAACAAAGTGCTCACTTGGTCAAATGAAGGCAAGTCATCATTCAAAGCTATCAAGTAAGCTATTGCTCAAGCACCCACACTTATGAATCTTATTTTCTCTAGGGATTTCATTTTGTATGCTTTTGTCAATATTGATAATATATCAGCTATACTAATGCAAAGAAACGATGAAGGACTCAAGCAACCATTAGCTTTTTTTAGCTAGGGGCTTGAAGGGTATGATGTGAGATACACTTTTATAGAAAAACAAGTCCTTGCATCAATAAGGAGCCTCAATAAGTTCAAGACAATGCTATCCAACAAAAAAATCCACCTTATGGTGTCTCATCCTTGAGTAAGAGACTTCCTTCTTAACAAGGATTTGAATAAAAATAGAGCTGGTTAGATTATTAAAGTCATGGAGTATGACGTGGAGGTCAAGGTCACTAGGTTAGTAAGAGGTAAAGGCTTATGTGAGCATATGGCTGAGGATATTCATGAAGACAAATAGGTCATCTTGGTGACATAAGATAACCTACAAACATATGCACCCCCACCTCACACTAGTTGGTTCCATGATATGACTCACTTTCTACTAACAAGTGAGTGCGCTCAAGGTATGGACAAAGCAAAAAGAAGGTATTTCAGACATTAATCCATGTCTTATGTTTTAGTTGATGGGGTTTTGTTTAAAAGAGACCTCAATAAAGTGCTCCTAAGGTGCGTAGATGATGATCAAGTTTCCATGATTTTGGAGCATTTCCATGATGGGCCTATAGGAGGTCATTTTACCCCAAAGACTGCTGTAACAAAGAACATGAGGGATGGTTATTACTGGCCTAGTCTCTTCAAGGACACTTGTGTATGTGTGAGGAAGTGTCAAAAATGTGCTCTCTTCACTGGAAAGCAAAAGTTAACAGCTCTTCCTCTCAACTTGATTCAAGTGGAGTAACCATTCATATAGTGGGGTTTGGACTTCATTGGAGTTATCAACCCTCCATCAAGTGCAGGGCATAAGTGGGTGCTTACTGCAATTGATTACTTCACTAGGTGGGTAGAAGCCATTGCATTGAAAGAAGCTAATGAAAGTGTAGATTTAGATTTATACAATAGCATTATTACCAGGTTTGGTGTTCCAACCACTATCATATTTGATAATGTTTTGGCTTTATTTAAGTTAAAAACAAGTGAATGGGCTCTCAAGATGGGCATCTGACTCAACACTTCCTCAAACTATTATCCTTAAGGCAATGGCTTCGCTGAGTCCACAAATAAGAATTTGTTGAGGATCATCAAGAGGACTACGGAGGAGAACCAAAGGACATGACACACCAAGTTAAAGACAACCTTGTAGACTGACTGGATAAATACTAAAGCCACTGTTGGCAATTCTCTATAAGTTCTAGTTTATGGAAGGGAGGCCAAGTTACCCATTTCCCTTAAGCTACCTGCATTAGAGCTAGCCCATCAGCTGGAGCTGCTGAAAGATGAACCTATGAATGTGAGATTGGTAGAACTCACAGAGATTAAGGAGACAAGGGACCTTACAATGAAAGCATTGGAGGCACATCAAGCTCAGGTCAAGAAGGCATTTGACAAGAAAGCTACAACAAAGACTTTTCAGGAAGGAGACCTGGTTCTCAAATGGGACTCAAAAAAGGCCAAATCAAGCAACCATACCAAGTTTGATAGGTGGAGTGGCCCTTATTTGATCCACAAATGCAAACATCATAACACCTTCTAGCTTGCTCAATTAGATGGAGAGGTAGTACCAATTCCAATCAATGGGATTCATCTGAAGCCTTGCTATTGAGAGTTTGCAGCCGTTATATATATTTCTATACACTTCTTTTAGTTTTCTTCTTTGTTTTCCTCTAAGTGCCTAGTGTACATCTTTTTCAGTTGTGTGTTTTCCCTTCCCTAAGTGCCATGGGTATAGTTTGTTTCATTTCAGTTATCCTTGTTACTTCAAGGGAGATTTCTAGAAAGAGCCAACTTCATGCAAAAGCAGCGACTCCACACCCAATGGATTAAATAAAGCAATTGAGCTGGGTTCTCAAGCATAACAGGCATGCTTCCCTATGAATCACCAGAAATGTTGGCCATTTTTTGGCATACATGTCAAGGTTTACCTAAGTATGGGAAGGGAGCTTTCACAAAAAGAATTGGTAAGCATGTGGGAGAAATATGGGTTTTCTAGCAATGACAACTTCAATTTTTTTGAAAGCACAGTGCAAATCAGGTTGCCAGTAGTGCTTAGCTTCTAAATATTTCATAAGTAGAATTAATTTGGGTTTACAAACCTAAATTACTTATAAACAATGCATTTTGGGTTCTCTAGGGAGCACACTTGATTACTTCATAAGTTGTGAGCAGTCAAAAGCCCGAAATGAGTAAAGGTGCTCAACAAACCTGATTTGGTCTTAAAAAGTAATACTTCTCGGGTTCTTCAAGAGATGAGTCTTTTTCAAAAAATCCAAAGGGCATTTTCAAATTACCGAAGGGTTTTTTTAGAGCAAAAGGTACACTTCAACTTTTTTGAAGGAATTTTTCTTCTCCAAGTGGATAGTTACAATTCACCCGAAGGGTATGTTACCCTTCAGGAGGACCATTTCAAATTTCTTGAAGGGTATCTTTCCCTTCAAGAGGATCATTTACAGAAATCTGAGGGGACATGTATAAATCCTGAAGGGTCTCTTACCCTTCGAAAAAGTCCATTATGAAAACCCTGAAGGGTAGTTTCCAAAGATAGACACAGACAAAAGTACGATGGAATTCCTTCGGACATATTCTCTAAAGAAATTCCTTCAGGAGATTTGCTTGAAAGAAATAAGCCAAAAGAGAAGCCCAAGACCAAGTGTCAGAAGGAAATGAGGCTAATGGACATCAAAATTAGGATAAGTGACTAGCCATTTTAAGTAATTGAGTTTGAAAACCTTGAAGTCTTAAGGCTTGGGAAGCAACAAAGTCAAAAGATTTCAAGCTGGACAAGAATAAAGTAAGTAGGCTTAGAGAACTTGAATTACTCTACATAGAGTAAATTGGGTTTCTCAAATTACTCTACTTAAAAGGCTTTATAAGCGAAGGATTTGAGAAAATCCAAAGTTGGAGAGGCCAAAGAACCTGAATTACTCTGCATAGAGTAAATCAGGATTCTCCAAGGGCTCAACTTAAGCTTGATTTAACAACACTAGAATCATGATGCAATGAATGAAAGGGTGCCATGTGGTGCAAGTAGAGTAGAAAGGGCCAATCAGTAAAGGATAAGTGGCACAAGGATGTTTAATAAATATGGGAGAGTCTGAGCAGCTGGTAGGTGGAAGTTATGAAGGCTCCCATCGACCATGGTTCATTGTCTGCAATCATCGTTTGATGCTTAAATGTGTCACACCAAGAAAAAATATTTCAACTGCTCATAGCATGACTTTTCAGATGCACCAAAGAAAGTCTTAAAGATGGGAGGGGCTCAAGAGTATTAGGTGATGATCTGGAATGGCGCATTTATGAACATCAGGAAAGGACAACAAGAGGTGCTAGCCATCTGTGACTTCTTATTTTCTCCCTTTCTCTCTTCTCCCTTTCCATATAAATAGAGGCCTTGGAGCCTAGAAATGTATTCCCAAATTAGTAATAAAATCACTTTATGAAAATCATTGTGTAATGGACCTTTGAAGCAATAAATATTGTTTTTACCTATTTCTCTGTCTGAAAATTGCATTGAATTAGCTTGTGAACTAATAGCATTATGAAGTAGAATCCTTCCAACCTTATTTCTCTTCTTTCTTACTTGTTTTCAGGTAATTTTTAGTTAATTACAGGTTTGAACTCATGCTTTTCAACCATTAATGGATGCTTGGTGTGAATTTTGAAATTCCTCTTTGCCTCATGTGTGGTTCAGTAAGCCTAGCTTAAAAAATACTTATGCAAGTTAACTGGTTAGGAGGTTGTGTAAGCCAACTTGTCTTATGTTGAATTAGTGTCTTTCCCATGCTAGGTGGATGACTTATTTTTGTTACATCACCTCCCTTAGCTTAATTTTATTTTCAAGTAATCTCTCTCCCCTTTTCCTTGGCCATTAGTAGAGTTTAGCGTAGAAGCCCAAAGAGCTGAAGTGAAGCACCTGAGGAACTAGCCTTATAAAAAAGTCTAGAGGTTCAACCTCACCATAGGACACCCAAATTCTGAGGTTGTTCCCATGCTTATAGCTGGAAGTGAGAGAGCCTGAAGAACTCTCTCACAAGGGTGCAAATCTAGTCTATAACAGGTAGATTTTATTGAGATCAAAAAATAAATTTTAAATACTTTGGTGCTGATAAGTCGTGACTCCACACAACCCTTCTAAATCTTTTCCTTTGCCTCCAAACATTCAATCGTTGTTGTTCTAACTTAGAAAAAATAGGTTGGAGATGAGAGACCAGTGTCTTTCTCAATATCTCCTCTCAAAATTTTTGAACTTAGGTATTCAACAATTGAAAAATAAGTATTTGCTTTGATCAAAGCAGCTAAGAAGTTCAAGCATTACATCCTACGTAACAAAATATTTACGGCTATCCCTAACCGTGCCATAAAAGCTATGCTGATGCAAAATGAATTAGGTGAATCGAGAAGTAAGTGGATGACTATTCTCTAAGAATTTGACTTAGAAATCCAACCCATGAAGATTGTGAGAGGGCAAGGACTAAGTACAGAAATGGATGAGATTGATCCTCAAATTATTTTCCAACAATATACAATGCAAGCCATCACATATGATAATTAATACCAAGATGTAGTTTATTATCAGATGAACAATGATTGCTTGAATCACTTAAACTCTACTCAGGGAAGAGCGTTCTATGTAAAAATCAACAACTTCATGATTAAATCAAGTACATTATACAAAAAGAACCACAAAAGCATTTATTTGAGGTGCCTAAATAATGAAGTGATTGAAGTGATCAATTATTTCCACAGGACATATGGAACTAGGCATGGTTCAGGTAGTGTTACAACCCATCAAATACTTAGGGTAGGGTCCTACTAGCCTCATGTTTTTAATGACGCTCATTCACAAAAGAGGAGCTTCCACACCTGTCAAGTTATCACACATAGAGAGCATAGCCCTACTATGCCATTGCAACAAGTAGTTGAGGTATGACCATTTAAAAAATGAGGTTTAGAATTTTTTAGAGCTATCAAAGTAAATTCATCTGTTGGGTATAAATTCATTCTAATGGGAATTGACTATTTCACTCATTGGAACAACACTAAAGAATTTAAGAATTGCACAATCGATGTTTGACAAATGAGCCAAAGTGAAAGCCTTTCATATCTCTGATTTAGTCCTTCTCTAGGACAAGGCTCACAAGAAAATGGGACAACACAACAAGTTTTATGCCTTGTGGTTGGGTCCCTGCCAATTTTTTGAAGTCTTAGGCAAGAACGCATTCCGTCTCTAGCATCTAACTAGTGAGGACATCCCATTACCTATCAATGGGCAGTTCCTCAAACATTACTTCTAGTCCTGAATGGTCTTGGTAAGCTCTTATACATAGCTTATTTTTTCTTTTACTTTCTTATTAGTTTAGATTAATTTTCTTATTTTTAACTATTGGTTTGACCTAGTTGTTTCTCTCTTTTTGGTCTAATCTTACTTGTTTTTTCCTTGTGAGTACCTCATTTGTCATAAGGGTGAAGGAAAAAAGGTTTGTAAGTAGTAGGAATGGCATTCCAACATGTAAGTACTATGAGCAGTTTGCGGCTTAAGATTATGTTTATGAGTTTGTTTTTGAAAGCTAAGGCTATCATGTGTGTTTTAGATTTGTTCATGTTTAGTTAAGCTCAAGTAATCTATTCGGCCTTTGAAGATATACTATCGAAACCACACACAAAAATCACATTTTAATGGTTTTTGGGTTTGCTTGGACGAACCTGCTACAATTAAAATATAGGGTGAAAAATATATAATTCTTTCGTTTGCCATTGTGGTCCATAACTGAAAATTAAGACATTGAAAATAGAAAAAAAAAGAAAAGAGAAAAATAAAATCAAATTTGCAGAAAATACTTGATTTCAGGGTCATTCAGGGAACCTCTACTGGGGTTATAAACACCCAACTAGTAGTAGAACAAGGCCTTGACTGGGATCATAGACATCTCCATTGGGGCTATGGATGCTTCGCTGATAGCAAAGCAATGTCCAGCATTTGTTTCAAGATAGAATTTACTAGCCTAATGATTGAGACTATAACAATTAGTCTTTGAAAGTTTCATGAAGCGATAATGAACTCTTTTTCACATACCTAGTCAATGAGGATATTAGATTTGGTCAAGTATCCATTCCCTTATTTTCCTCTTTTGAATATGTTCATGTTCCATTGACTATCTTGACTAGATATTCTAGGTTTGTAGACAAGTTTTTCTAGTTTCAAAATACTTAGAAGTATTTTATAGCAGAGTCTTTGTTTATTGTTGCATGCACAACACACTCTAATTGTTCAAGAATCATGGTACCCCTCTTTTGATTCTTGCTCTGCTTCTGCTTGTGATCATGGGCTAGTTGGTCTCAACTCTCTTAAGTTTATTTGGTGGCCATCTTGGTTTATGTGTTGAAGCAGGGCTCAATACCACCTCCATTGGAAATACAATGTCTATGCAAGAAATTTTAATATTTGAAATTTAGCGTGAAAGTGGAGTTTTAATGACTCAACTTGCCTTTGAAAATCTCACTTGTTTAGCTCTTCCAAGTCACTCTCAATGGTTATCTCGATTTATGTGTTTAACCAGGGTCAAAACCAACTTTATTACGATGACCACTCTATGTGAGAAGGTTTGTTTAAGGCACTTGGTATGGAAATGAAGTTTTGACCATGTTATATGCCTTTGAAAATATTGTCGAAAGTCTCAGTTAGGTTTATTTTGCATTTGTTGGCATTTAGTTCGAATCAAGTTTCCCAATATCGATTGGGTTTTCAAATTTCAAAAAATGGAATATTTAGTGTAAATAGGGTGTTTCGGGTTCAATTAGGTCTACATTGTCAAATTTAGCGAGTTCCTTTACAAATCAGACTTAAATTCTCGATTTCATATTTATTATTCATTTTATGTCATTGGAGACCTTATCGGAGTTTTATTTTTGATTAGGTCTATGTGGTTTCATGTTTATTCTGCGTTAGTTTCAATCAAACTTATAAGTCCAATGGGATGCTTGCATTTCATTTGGTGTCCTATTAATTTTAATCGGAGATTAATCTTTGAATTGGTCTAAACATTGCATTGTAGAACCTTCACTATGAAACTCAGATTTATTTGCTTGCATTAAGTCGTGTTTGATTCCAGCGTTACAGTCTAACATTTTTAATGTTATTCACACTTAAATCTATAACTACTTCATTATATTATCAATGTGTTAAAGTTGGTTATGGTTGGGGTCTTAACGCAATTCCAACTCTCTTTAGCTCTTAAAGTAATTCTATTTAGGATTTAGGGTTCATTTAGGTCTATGAACCTACAAAGAGCCATTTCAATGCTAATCGGGGTTTATAAGCCCGATTAGATCTAAAATTTTGAAGCTGAAGTTTTTTTAGTTAAAAAATGTAAATCATTTATTATTATTATTATTATTATTTATACGAGGATTGTATTTATGGCCCCTCAATCAAAAAGCAATGACAACAAACTAGAAGACTAGAATAATTGAACATTACAAAAGGACCAACCACTCTTGGTGGCAAACAAAAAAGATCAAGACAACCAAAACGAAGTAAATTAATAGACCGAAAAAACCAAAAACTAAGAACATATTTAAACTATACCCACCTTAGCTTCCTCATCTAAATCCAGGGCATAGACAACTTCTCCCCCTTGGGATTTTCCTTAGCACTCCTAGGCCAAAATTCCACTTTCACTTTTTTCCCTGCACCATCATCACTAGCAGCCAAAAGCACAGACTAGCTTGTGTTTCCCAGGGCCTAGCTTCCATAAACTTCTTTCCAAGATTTACTACACCAGGGTGGCACTGTGAATAACTTCCTATAAATCCATTTTACTAATTTTTTTACAGCTTTGACCTATGCTTTCCATGCTGACTCTTGCACATTTTAGCCAGTTCCAAAATTTGAGTCTTGAGTTGTGCTAAACCAGGCATCTTGAGAAGCTTACCCCCCTGAGAACCCTGCTCCCCAAATTTCTGTTGCAATCCCTCCATGAAATCAACCAAAATAAAAAAACATGTTTCTAACACCCTGAAAACTGAGAGGGGTACCAATCCAATGCCATCTCTCCCAGAGAATGATAGATTTGGTAAGGGTGATAGATCATGAATCAGGATATTCTTAACTAGCCCCACTCACACCTCTGGCTGCACATAAAAAGTTATCACTTGGGCCACCACTTTAGCGTCAAATACCAATGTCATCAGATTAGAGGCAAACAAAGCTATGATTTGTGAATTCATGTGACTCTCCACCCCCTGGAGAAAGAACTATAACCCTAGGACATCCAGAATCACCTCAAAAAACTCCTTCGAAGGCAACCAAAAGATGTGGGACAATATTGCCCTCGAGACTTGGCCCACGAAAGCCATTTCTTGAACTTTGCCTCCCCTTGAATGCACGGGACTGCTAGAACAACATCTATTATATCTTCCATTCCACCACCCTTTACTCCCTCCTTCACTCATGCTAGCAGACCCTACCAATGCTCCACGTGCTAGTTCCAATTCACTTAAAAAACTAGGGATGTCATTATGAAAATGATAGCTATCTGCAAACCCCCACAAGCCAAGAGCGACCACCGTTTAAACGAATGATGCTCAGATATCCAACATCAATGCATCCCCACGTGAAAAACTCCCCCATGAGCGAGGATAATGCCAACTATTTATCAATTGGACATCCAACAAAAAGCCCCCAAACTAGTAGACCTCCAAATTTGGAAATACCCTACCCCCTCTAAAATTGGCAGAGGACTATCCCACATTTAGATGAACAACCACAACACATGCTTTCCTTAATCAAGTTCGATGGAAGAAATAATTAGGAAATCTTCCCATGCTACGTGAACATTATCCGTTCTGTATTTCTCTTTTTGATCGATACCACAATTTGCCAAAAAATCAGTAGTAGTATTTGCCTCACGGTAGCAATGTTTGAAACTTACTTTGGAAAAAATCTCTAAGTTTTTCCAGGTATTAGACATAATATTCTCCAAACACCAAGATTTTGCCTCTTTCATTTTAAGAGCAGAAATCATTACCTGGGAATCACCTTGTGATACCACATTGGAGGACTATATCAAAACCCAAAACGAGAGCTTGCGGTTCAGCGTCATTATTCATGTTATCCTGAAGTTTATTTGACAATGCTCGAATGGAACCACTGCAGTCCTTAATGACACAACCCGCTCTTGATGCTCTAGGGTTTCCATGAGATGCTCCATAAAAATTGAGCTTGAACCATCCTCCCAGAGGAGGAGCCCATTTCTGATTGCTTATTCAAACTTTACTACCAATGGCGTTTGACCCATTAATGGGGATTATTATTATTATTAATTTATTTATTTATTGAAAAATCAATATAATTTTAGAATTTTCAAAAAGTGCATCCCTGTTTCCCTCCAAATCCCTAATAGGTCTAGGAGGCCTTTTTTAGCCTGTTTTAGCTTTTTGATCATAACTTTTTGCTTGTTTGTCTATTTTTTGACTTGTCTACGACATCAGGATTCTAGTTCTGACCCATACACAAAGTATCACCAATATTAGGAATTTTTGCGTAGATAAAAAACATACTTTTGTTCTTGTGCCATGTTTTAATGAAGAGATTTTAAATGCAAAATTTAACTTTGTTTTTTATATTTTTATAGCCAAAAAGGGAGAGTGGTGTAGCATTTTGGGGGAAAATTGAGGTTGGTGACTGCATTAAATACCCTTAACTACATTTTGGGGTTAAAATGACTTCTCCATGAGGCTGCATTTTATACATAATTGCACATTTGAGACTCATAAAAGGCTAGCTCTTTGTGTAATATTAGAGGCATATTAAACCATCTTTTCTTTGCAATTTATCACTTTCACAGTGTAATTTCTCCCTTTCTCTTGTTACCCTATTGTTATGTTGGTGAAATTTGTATCCAATCAATTGTAATTGACTCAACTTTGTAATCAAAATGAATATTTTGATTAATTGAACACTGAGGAGTTGTTTATTTGCAATCTATGGATTTAAATGGTGGTTGTGAATCTTCCTCTTCATAGTGTGTATTCCTCATACTTTGCATTGGCTCTATTGGTGGATTTATGCATAATGTCTAGGTGGGAGACTGATTTTATGGATGCATTTAATTCAAAGGAACAAATTTATCTTTGTTTTAGCAAGATTTTTATTTTCACTCTTTCCCTATTTTTTGTCTTTTTTATCAATTGGTTAAGTAGGATTAGTTTAGATTTGATCTCAATCTGTTACTGCATGTTTTATCTCGATTGTATAATATCCTTTCATTAATATTATGTTATCGCACTGTTGAATATTTAAATGCAATGAAATAAATGTAAATTTAACCATATTCTCATTATTAAAATTCAAAACATTGATTTTAACATTGGGAAAAAAATCTGAAAATTCATTGTTATCATTGTTGTTTGCAATGTGATTAAACCCTGCATGAATAAAACTACAAAACTTGCATTTCCCTCTAATCTATTTAAGGAATAAAATATCATTTAAATTGTAGAACCAACAAAGGCCTCTTATATTAGAATTGTTTCACATCGACCAATTGGGTTACCCAGTATGTAATTACCCGATAGTTAGAGCCCTGGGGAGACTGCTAGATGGGTGACCATCCCACCTAAGTTGGTGTTCCAAATGAACCATCAACATAACATATGGGCACACTCAACCAAATAAAATCTTATCCAATCACCATTAGGGGGAGAGCATCCTCGATGAGCCATGTTGATTTGATCGATCTCATTTGGTGCCTACTATATATTTCTATCGGTCAAAAGGGAAAACCATAGCTGAAAAATTACAATTGGGAATGGGATAACAATAAAAGAAGTTCATAAATGCAAATGACCATGATTGGTTAGGAGTCATGATGGAATATATATATATATATATATATATATATATATATATATATATATATATTGCATATTGATGTAAGCACTATTTGTCCATAAATCATTTTGTTGAACCCATATTATCTTACACCCCTAGGTTTATATGAGTCTATTGTAGGTTGTGAATGAGAAGGCTACTCGAGTTAGTTGCGAGTTATGAAAGATAATATTGTATAAGAGAGAGGATAAGTTGTTGTAGGTGTGAGAGAAGTCCTGAAAGTATAGAGGAAGTGTAAGAAACTCATGTTTGAGTCTATTACAAGTTGTGAAAGTGAAGCCTATTTGAGGAGAAGATATGACACACAAAGGAGGAATAAAACTATGAGCAGAAGACTTGACAAGGATGTTGAAGGAAATCCAAGCAAGATTTGATATGATGGAGATTGCATAAAGTGGAGAAGTTATTGAAATTGTGAGTAAAGATTATGAACAAGGAATGTTGGAGATGTCGATATCACTACAAGCAAATTTGTATGTCTTGGAGAGAAAACAAGAAAGTAAAGAAAAGATACCAACAAAGGTCAAGGTGAAAGAAAGAGGTAAGCCCACTTGCAATGTTGATTTGTTTTGTGGTAAAAAGAGCCCATAAAATCTCATTAAATGGGTAGATTAGTTAGCTAATTTATTCGAAGAGCAGTGCATTCAAGACCTTGAGAGATTAAAGGTTACAATAAAGATGCTATGTGATAGTGCATCTATATATTGAAGATATATCCAAGATAAGAGACACATAAAAAGAAAGACGAAGGTGAGAAGTTGATTTCATATGGTTTCCAAGTTGATGGATTTCACTATGCACCAAAAAATGAAAGTAGAGTGTTTGAAGAAGCTTCATGTCTTGAGCTTGAGGGAGAAGAGAAGAAGATCATCTTAAAAGATAACAAGAGAGTGAGGTTTATAAGTGAGAACCTCAAGTATGTTTTCGAAAACAAGGAGAGAGAAAGATATGAGTAGTCCATAGAGGAATGACTTTTCATGGAAGAGGATGTAGAGGTGATAGATTGTTTACCAGAAGAAGGATACCCATTAATAGATGATGAGAAAGAGTTTTTTATATTCCATAGGTGGAAAGAAACAAAAATCTCATTGGAGAAGAAGGAAAATGCATTACTATTTTCTATTTTTCAGGGAAAGAAGGTTGAGGACAAACAAAGAAAGTTACAAGTTTATTTGAAAGAAACAATAGACCTGAAGGAAGATGACACCAAAGATAGTTTTAGGTTTCTATGAAAGAAACAATAGAGATGAATGAAGTGCAAGTGAATGCACATGAGAAGAGTATGGTTTAAAACCATTGATATAAGGAAGAGACAATGAATAAAGTGAATAAAGAGGAGATGACACATATGAAGGTTGTTAAAAATGGGCCTTTGGTATTCCATCATGTGAGCACAAGCTATGTTGAAAATACAATCAATGGAGAATAGTTGGACAACATGTCTATGAGGCATGATGAATAGGTTAAATAAGTGTTTGTGATGACTATTGATTAAAATAATTTGTTTGATGTATATGTAGGTATAACAAAGAGAAAATAGAAAAGAAGATATAAAAGTGTGGTTCAGTCCACCATGCTCACACATATGACAAACATAGAGAAATAGTGGAAAAAGAGGATATTATTGTAGCAATAGTTGATGAGCTGGTTGGTAAGGACATGATAACAATAGAGGATTGTCTTCAAGTTAAGATGGGGACAATATAAATTGGGAAGTTGATGGTCCAAGGACTTCATCAAGAAAGTATGTAAGTGGAAATTCATTTACATAATTAGAGGTGGAAGAGAAGACTCTTACAAGAGATATTAGAAAGAGGAAGAAGACCTTCTCAATAGGACAACAATGGATATAGAAGGGTATGCATTAAATATCCATCTTCATGGATAGATATAGATTAAAATGGTAGAATAAAAAATTAAGAAACTAGTTGAAGGGAATGATTCAAAGAGTATTTGGAAAATGAAATATGGAGAATGTCACTCATGTGACATAGAGGAAAATAAGGACATAGTGATGGTGGATATATTTCTACCAAAATAAATGGATGAGGAAAGTGGTGTTGCATATATGGGAGGAGCCCACATATATGTTGGAGAAAAAACTCTTATGAGTCAAGGTATGCATTTTTTTCATATAGACAGTAGGAGTGCAAGGTTCTTTGCAAATGACATACATGTGATGTCAAAGAAGATATAAATCAACTTAGAGATGATGTAATGAGGATGAGAATGGAAAAATACAAAGATGAAGTAGCACAATTGAGTTTTTTTTCAAGCCAAACACGTGTAGAAGAGTATGAGGTTGCAAAAGAGATACACTTGGAAGATGATGGATTTTAGGAGATATTTCTACAATTATTAGAAGCACATGATGAATAAGATGAAGGGGATGACGATAGAATAGTTGGGACAATGTCAAAAAAGATGGATGATCTTTCTGAATAAATATTGAAGACTAAAATTGGAGAAGGGGATGGTGTTTCAGAAGAGGAGAGTTGTTTTACATGGCAATGAGGACAAAAAGAGAAGAGTATATGAGGACTATATTAGATATATAATTGGAGAACATGGGTGATCCTTTGAATGTCTAAAGCATGGTGAGTTATTTGAAAATAAATACAGGAAGGAATATGTGAAGTATAAGTCACATGCTTATATAAATATTATATTAGAGATGATTGAGGAGTTATTCTTAGATGAATGTGGTTTGTTCAAATTCAATGAAGGTTGGAGCAGAGTGGTGAGGAATTTAGTGGTGGTGGATGGATAGAGGTGGGCCTACAAGAGAATGGAGAAAGAGATATAGAGATAATTAGAGGTGGTTGGAAAGTAGTGCTTACAAGCCCAAAAAAGATGAAAGAAAGAACATCTTAGTGGAGGTGGTTGGAAAGTAGTGGGTACAAGCCCAAAAAAGATGAAAGAAAGAACATCTTAGTGGAGGTGGTTGGATGAAGGTGGGTTTTAGCTAATAAGAAGATGGAAAAGGAAGTGGAGAACCATTGGGTGGAGGTGGATGAACGATGCCCAAATAGTGGGTGAAAATAAGAGAATCATTTGGTAGAAGTGGATGGGATATGGTGGGTTTGATCCCACAAAGGAGGAAAGAAAGATTAAAAATAAGTAGATGAGGAAGAATTTGAAGCCAACAAGAAGCTAGAAATGAAAGAAAAAAATGTGACAATCAATTGAATTACTTTGTGCGTTATAAGGGGATGCCATGGCCATCAATCTCAATGACCAAAAGAGTGAGTTTTATACTTATTCTATCAATGTGAGCTGATATCATATTTTAATTACCTTAGGTTTTTGATGTAGGAGCATCCAAGGCATATAAATAATCTTGCATCAACAAAAATCAATATTTAAATGTTTGTGTGGTTTTGTTGTTATTTTGGCATGGTAAAGATGATCCAAATGAAGCATTCATACTCCAAAACTTTAGTAAATCATGTCCATTAGAGAAATATCAGTTTCAAGAAGCTACATGATTCAAAGTAAGTTGGTTGTGTTTTTCAACCATCAGTGCAATCGTGGAAGTGGTTGTGGGCATTAAAGGGCTAAAATGGATAGGTTGTAGAATAGAGGAAAAAAATGGCCAAAACTACATCCATAAACCTTAATGTCATGGCATATTTATATTCTCCTAAGAATATTATGCACTTTATAAACATGACATCTCATTTTTCATTTGTATGCAAAAGTTATGGCTTCTAAAAGCTAGCAGACCTTGCATAGTGATGAAATTGCCATTTTACATTGAATGACGTCTTCACAAGTATTAGTGGTAGTAAAAAAACTACGTCGATAGTTTCATAACTACAAATATTCATATTGTGTCATTTTCAAAACAACTGCAAAGGTTTCTAAACCACATAAGTGCATAACGTGATGGTTTCATCCATGTGAAATGTAAAAAGAAAGTAACGACCCAAAATGAAGAACCATCAAATCTTGTGCATTTATAAGAGGATAAGGAAGGTAAAGAGACACTCCAAGAGGCAAGGAGATTAAGATAAATATTATAAATGGGCAAAGGAGTAATCTGGAAGACATAAGAGTAAGGGAGTTAGCTTCAAGTTGTATCCAAGAGATAGTTTAGGAGTTGAGTTCTCCAAAAATAGATCAAAGAGAGATTTTGTCTAGTCCAAATGGGATTATAAGAGGGATCCAATATTCTCCATGTAATTTAATAATCCTATAAAGTAATTGTGTGAGCATGTGTGAAGTGTGTAAGCTTTGTTATGCTTTCAAAAGCAATGAAAATTAGAATGTGTTGTGTTTCCAGTTTGAGTAGGATGCTTGCAAGTGTGTCCATGTGTGAGTGTTAATCCATGATGCACAGATCTCAAGGTGGTCCTTCATTAGATCCCTTACCATGTCTGCATCAAAATAATGGGTTATAGTGGTAAAACTCTTGGCAAAATAGAAAAAGGCATAATAGAGTCCATTATTCCAAACACTCATCCAATCAAACAAAGAATTGGTTATAACACTCATCCATTCATATGTCAACAAGGCCCATAAAGATTCTAATTATGGACATATGAATGATCAAGAACATCCTATAACTAGTAACATACCTTGAGGCATTAATAATAGATATTTGGGTGTTCAACCTCATAGCAACATTATCAATGGTGAAAACCTTTTCCAATACATTCAAAAGTCAATATAACCCCTTGATGTCCAGTTTAAGAAGTCTACAATGGATCACTCTTGAAAAGTAGCAAGAATAATATATGCCTCACATGAAGATGCATATAAAAATGTGCCTCACCATAGTATTATTTATCGATCTCCTGTTATTAGTCATGTTTTACATTCATTGAATTATGCAAACAATTATTTATTTAGACCTTATCATGATATACAATTTTTAAACCCTTGTTACATAAAAATGTATGTTCAAATGCTTTGCTTCCTTCACATTTTATGTGCATGTAGTTTATTTTTGAAAAACATTGTATGTTATGATATTATTTTTGTTTTCCTTACTTTGCTTGAAAGACTGATTACTTCATGACTCTATTAGGGTACACACTTTTTGCACATGATTATCTACATATTGATAGAGGCCACATTGCACCTATTACTTATACACAAGCTATGCATGAGACTAATGAGAAAAAATTATGATTTATATGCGACATATACTTACACATAACTATGGATTCATAGTATCTTGTAGGCACATCCTATTCTCATTGTGGATTAGTGTGTGGTATCTTTTGGTATATAAATTCAATATGTTTGATGTTTTTTCTCTACGTGTGTACTATTTTGTGGGCCTTACTTGTTTTATTTGTGCTTGATGTATGTTCCTTACTTGTCTCTATGTATTTTATGTGATATGCTTTTGTTGTTTACTTTGTATGACTTCATTGTTGCCTATTGTTAATCTGTGTGATGTGTTTGACATGTATTCTATGTATACACATTACTTTACGTGTATTTTATGCATACCCTATGTGTGACATTACTTGACCTGTGTTTGATAATGTTTTCCTTGTTCACTTTATGTGTCTTATCTACTTTCCCTATTGACTATGAGTGAGGATGTCTGCCTTGATTTATCTGTCTACCCTATGTGTGATATGTGTACTTTATTCTTGGTGTGCCTTCTTTGCTTACCTAGTCTACTTTGTGTTATAGTATGATTAGTGCCATGATTTATATCCTGCACGTCTCTCTTATTTTCAATGATTCATATCATACACATAAGGTGAAAGCATGGTAATGTTAGGTTGTGGAGCTAAAAGCTTCACAGGTATGCAAATAGAGGAGGTTGCTGAGTGTCACAGTAACCAAAGTCGGTTAGGCCAACCAAAGTCAGTCAGGAGTAGACCAAAAACTGTCGAGATCGGTCAAACATTGATCAACGTCGGTCATCTCCAGACAGACAGAGACTGACATCGGTCGTTTGTGCATTCCAGAACTGGTCTAATTTTATACGGACAGTTTGTTTGCATGTAAAGACTAATTTTAGTCTTGAGTCTGCGTTTCTAATTATTGTAATTGAGAAGTCTAATTATTGTTTGGTTTGGGATCTATTTAATAGACCCATGGGGCTATATTGTAATCAAGGACAAAGGATTAGATCCTTCACTTGAAGGCAAGAACAACAATTGGGTTGGTTGTCTCAAGGTGTGTAAGATCAATTAATCTAAAGGTAGCAAGATCAGGGAGATCTACATGGTAAGTAAGATCAGTTAGATCTGCAAATGTGCAAGATCAAAGAGATCTACTTGGAGTACTTTGAGTACTTGGTGGACTGGTAGTAGGCAACAACAACCATTGGGTTGATTGTCACTGACTGGTGGAGGGAACAACTCAGTGTTGAGTTGTGTTTGTAATTGATTGAGAGAGAGAACTCTTGAGGAAGAATTACTGTACGCCCAAGAGGTGTGGGAAGAGTGTGATTTCTTCATTGTATTTCCTTCTGAAAGAGTGTTAATACAATATTGTATTATCTCTCACATTCTGTGTTGTTTTTGAATTCTAGTACATATTACTTCTGGTTTAATTCTGTGTTTAATTGCTTATACAAAGGTAATCAATTGTGCTCTTAAGGAGTAGGATTCTAAAAAGTGGTATCAAAGATTTGTGTTCTAGATCCTGACAAGTGGTATTAGAGCTAGGTTGAAGGTTCATCAGAGCTTGGTTGAAGGTTCATCAGAGCCTGGTTGAAGGTTTATCAGAGCCTGGTTTGGAGCAAGTTAGTGTTTGTTGATTATAAGACACTCACAAGTGTTTCTGATTGAGTGGGAGTAAAGCAATGACAGAAAAAAGTAAACTAAGAATGGATAAATTCAATGGCAAGAATTATCAATTATGAAATTGTGGAAAGAAAGGGCATGTAAAGAAATATTGTTGGTTGGTAGAAGATCAACATGGAAGAAATAAAGAAGCAAATGATGCAGGTATTGTTGCATGGGATGCTCTTATATGTTCCTTGGATAAAGTAGAATCTTGGGTATTAGATTTTGTTGCCTCTTTCCATGCAACCCCAAATAGAGTATTTTTCCATGATTATGTCCATGTAGACTTTGGAAAGATTTATTTAGAGATTGGTGAGCCTTGTCAAATTGTTGGCAAAGGGAAAGTGTAGCTAAAATTGTAGACGAGCAACACATGGGTGTTGAAGGATGTCATGCATATTCCCATCCTGAAGAAGAGTCTAATTTCTACATAAAAGTTGGGTGATGAGGGTTGCACAATAACTCTCACAGCGGAATCTTGAAAAGTTTCCAAGGTGCACTTGTATTAGCAAGAGGTAAGAAAGTAGGTACACTTTATCTATCTACTTGTATTACTGATTCTCTTTCTGTTTTATCTACTTCAGATGTAGATGCAAAGATGTGGCTCTGTAGGCTTGGTCACATGAGTGAGAAGGGAATGGATGTTCTTAAGTCAAAAGGTATGCTTTCAGATTTGAAAAGCATGGATCGAGATTTTTGTAAGCAACAGAAGAAAGTGAGGTTTCTTGAAACTGGGTCAACAAAGAAGGGAGCTTCTATTGGAGGATCACTGTATTGCATAAAGAGAAAATCTGATGTTTTTGACAAAGTTAAGAACTAGAAAGCCTTGGTTTTCAAGGAGAAGATGATGGATAGAGATAAGCTCAAGAGGCTAAAAAATTTTGAGCAGGGCAGTGTTGATTTGGACAAGGTTATGATCCAAAATGAGCTTGCGAGTAAAAATCATCACTCACAGGAAAACATAGTTACCGACGTCGGTCAGGTGAGAACTGACATCGATCAAGCAGAAATCGACGTCGATCATGTGTAGACCAAAGTCAGTGATGTCAGGTAGGTTGACACCGATGTCGGTTAGGGAGCTGACGTTGGTGATCAGGTGGACACCGACGTCAGTCAGGAAACTGACGTCGGTGATTAGGAGGAATCGACATCGGTCGGGTGCAGACCGAGGTCGGCTAGAGGTGATCGAGATCGATCAATGTTAAAATAAATTTTAGGTAGACAACAAGCTGTCAAGGAGTCTCAAACACCCATGAGGAGGGATGAAAGGGTAAGTAAGCCTCAAATTCATTATTCCCCTTCTTTATACTACTTGTTGCTCACTAATGGTGGAAAACCAAGAAGTTTTGAAGAGGCAATGCAGGTAGAATTCATAAAATAGTGGGAGCATGGCATGAATGAAAAAATTAATTTCTTGGAAGAGAACCAAATGGGAGATTTGGTAGAGTTGCCAGTCGGGATGAAAGCACTGAAAGACGAATGGATTCCTAGGTTAAAGAAAGGAGAGAATGGACAGGTGAGATAGAAGGCCAGGTTATATGGTCTTGAGCAAGCTGTAAGACAATGGTGTTTAAGGTTTGACAGGTGTATGACAAAGCATGGCTTTAGTCAATGTCAATGTGACCATTGTGTTTATTTTACCAGGTTGGATAATATTAGCTAAATTATCATGTTACTATATGTAGTGTATATGCTTGTTGCAGGGTCACACATGCAGGAGTTTGCTGAGCTAAAAGTAAAATTAGTTCAGAGGTTTGCCATGAAGGATTTGAAAGCAGCAAAGAAAATCTTTGGCATGAGTATTTCTAGAGACAGGGAAAGTCACAGGTTGATTTTGTCTCCAGAAGATTATGTGAACAAGGTGTTGGAGAGGTTCAATATGCAGGATGCAGAATCGGTTAGCACACATATGGTTGGACAGTTCATAGAATAGTGTCCTAAATCACATGATGAGGTTGAGTACATGAGTACTAGACCGATATTGCCCAAGCACTGGGAGTTGTCAGCAAGTTTATGGCCAATCCAGGAAAGGAGCACTGGAAAGGAGTTCAGTGGATTCTCAGGTATCTGAGAGAGACCAGCAGCAGGTTTTTTATGCTATGCAGGGTCAAGCACTTCTTTACATGGGTATATAGATTCAGATATGGCAGGTTACTTGGATGACATGAGAAGCACCATAGGATATGTGTTCACTGTTGGTGGAACGGCGGTTAGCTAGATTTCAGAGTTGCAGAAGGTTGTTGCAGTCATAGAGGCTAGCAAGGATAAGAACCATGTGAAAATGTTAACAAAGTCGAGAACAAAGGAGAAGTTGAATCTTCATTCAACTTCTGTTGGTCTTTAAGAATGAACTTGAAGATGGGGATACAAGCCAGAAAACAAAATTAGAGGATGTATAGATATAGGTACAGGTGCAGTTGTTTATCTCCAAGTGGGAGATTGTTAGGTTGTGAAGCTAAAAGCTTCACAAGTATGCAAATGGAGGAGGTTGCTGAGTGTCACAGTAACCGATGTCGGTCAGGCCAACCAACGTCGGTCAGGAGTAGACTGGAAGCTGTCAACATCGGTCAAAAATCAATCGACGTCGGTCATCTCCAAATAGACAGAGACTGACATCGATCGTCTGTGCGTTCTAGAACTGGTCTAATTTTAGACGGACAGTTTGTTTGCATGTAAAGACTAATTTTAGTCTTGAGTCTGCATTTCTAATTATTGTAATTGGGAAGTCTAATTATTGTTTGGTTTGGGATCTATTTAATAGACCCATGGGGCTGTATTGTAATCAAGGACAAAGGATTAGATCCTTCACTTGAAGGCAAGAACAACAATTGGGTTGGTTGTCTCAAGGTGTGTAAGATCAGTTGATCTGCAGGTAGTAAGATCAGGGAGATCTACATGGTAAGTAAGATCAATTAGATCTGCAGGTGTGCAAGATCAAGGAGATCTACTTGGAGTACTTTGAGTACTTGGTGGACTGGCAATAGGCAACAACAACCATTGGATTGATTGTCACTGACTGGTGGAGGGAACAACTCTGTGTTGAGTTGTGCTTGTAATTGATTGAGAGAGAGAACTCTTGAGGGAGAATTACTGTATGCCCAAGAGGTGTGGAAAGAGTGTGATTTCTTCATTGTATTTCCTTCTGGAAGAGTGTTAATACAAGATTGTATTGTCTCTCATATTCTGTGTTGTTTCTGAATTCTAGTTACATATTTCTTCTGGTTTAATTCCATGTTTAGTTACTTATACAAAGGTAATCAATTGTGCCCTTAAGGAGTATGATCCTAACAAGTGGTATCAGAGCTTTGTGTTCTAGATCCTGACAGGTAATGTAACACACATTTATATAGAAAAGGGACACATTATTTAAATTAAATGTTACATAACTACAATGATTGATATGAGATACATCCGTTTTAATTTTTTCCATGGTGTAGGTACATAAAATGTTACAATTTTAGTGTAGATTATATTATAATTTTAAATAAGAAATAATTAAATATTTTTTTTTTGCTATTCTTGTAAGATACTAGCTGATTAATGCAAATAATTACATTGAGTGACAAGTCGACACACTCATGTATGGTATTAGAAACCAATTATTTAGACAAATTTTTGTTAATATAATCCACTCTAAATGTTCTAGCTCAAATTCAAAATTTAATAATTTTTGAATAAAAAATATATTTTTTATTATTTTATGATAATTTTTTTATAAATTTAAGAAATTTTATTCATTGTACTTTATATCTCAAGATTGAAGTTTTATAGTTGCAAAGTTTTGATCAAGCAATCCTTAATCTAGCACAAAATGGTTTTTTCAAAATTTTGTATTGTGTATTTTTTAAATTTTTAATTGTGTAGAATATAGGAGGTAGATTATGAAATAAGAGAAGGTTTTTTGAAAATTAAAAAAATATAAAATTATTTTAAAATATTTAAAAATTTATGTTTGAGAAATTACAATTTTTTTAAAATTTGATAAGGTAAAAGTTATGAGATTTGAAGATCTCGTAAACTTAATACAAAGGAGAGAAAGATATGTCATTTATGCACACATGAGATGCCTGTACTAGTGATAATGAGGTGGGCTTAACAAAACCAAGATCAACATGCCAAAAACAACAAACAAGTTAAACCAAACAATGGTTCTAACCAACTGAAAACAATCGAGGATGCTTCCTTGAAACATCCACCAAAATCAACAATAAACAAAGGCTAACATGACATTTTGCATCATTAAAAGCCAAGGTATTTTCTAAAGATTTTTCAATAGACTTTCACTTTCTTTTTGCCTTCAGTAGCTGTCTTCTGCGAATCAGCTTGGAGTCCCTCTGAGCCAGAAGTTTCAACGTGAAGGGTCATACAAGAGGTCGGTAACACTACTTTTGTAACTTTTTTCTTTTTTTGGACCTTAGTCCAACCTTCCTTGTCTTTTGCAACAAAATAAGGCTATGATTTTTCTTATGCTATTGGGTCTTTGAATGGTTATGCCCAAGATAATTCCATTTCTGTGTTTTTTCAGAGGGGAGGCTGAAGCGAAAGGAGCAACTGTCTTTGTGGCTTTCCTTGGAGAGATTAGATTTTTCAGCAAAACATCTTTAGAATGAGAGGGGCTTCTAAGGTCCTCATTTGGAACAAAGGATTCAAGATCTTCCAAAGGTGATGTATAATCATTACAATCAAGATCATTTGAATCTTCATTAAAATTTACTTATAGATGGTCAAGAATGAAGTCTTTCCACCAAGAGGACTTCTTTTTTTCTTGAGGGAACTGCAATTTTTGGTTAAATGGCTTGTATTGAAGTAGCTAGGACAGTGAAATAGTAAACCTTCATAATTCAAGGGTTGGGATCAAGAGCGGCCCCCAACTTGCATAGTGATATTTTCAAGAAGATTCTTAGAAGTATCAATATTCACTAGAATTTTGGCACAAGTAGTGTGTTATAACCGATATGTATTTGGGTGCATTTGCAGATATTCACCGAATGATTTACCAATAGCTTTTAGGCAGTCCAAAATTGAAGAGGAAGATGAGACAGATGAACCCAAATGAGTTTTACATTAAGTGGTTATGTGAGGGGGTTGAAGGCAGGGGCCCATTGTTTGATGACCAGGGGGTAGTGATTCAAGCTCCATAATTGGTTTTGAATCTTTTTCTTGTCTTCAATCTTGCTAAAAATAATAATAATAATTTTTTACATAAGGGCAAATATCAAGAGTACCTATTATAAGGGGTTGCCAATGCCTCGAGATCCAAGCATGTACCTCTTAAATTTTTGGCCAGTTATCCACGAATTTGAAGATGAGACCTTTGGCTGAGAAAAATTCTTTCGATCTGATTACTTATCTGGACTTTTCATCAAAGATCATAACAGGGTCAGCAGAAGCGGGTTTGAGAGGTTTGGGATTTGCTTTTGGAACTATCTTATGAGATATTACCTCAGTGAAGGATCTATGCTTTATGGGGTCCACCGCAGCTTCTAGCTCCATGATGTCCAAAACTTTGTTGACAGTAGGGGAGACCTTTTGCATCAAATTTTGTCCACATATCTGAGATGAGACTACCCTATGCCCTACATCTTCTGCAACAGTCCTCTACATAGGTACATAGTCAACATTCTGCCCAGAATCACTATTCACAGAGGCTTGTTGGTTGAATGAATGCTAGGAGCTTCTGCCAATTATGAGGAGGGGACCAGAAGAAAGAATTTCAAAAAATTTAGTTCTTTCATGTTGAACTGGCTAGGGGAACGATTCGCATCTCCAGATCTAGTAGAAGCTTCCTTCCACTTCATATTTTGCTTGTAGATTTGAGTTGAGTCAATTGTGTGCCCTGCGTCTTCTGCAACAGTCTTTCGCATGGAGTTCATCTTCTACACAATGTCTATTTTATGCACAACTTCATGTTTTTGCACAACATCATGTTTTTGCACAACATCAGTCTTCTACACAGATTCAATTTTTCGTGCAATGACGACCTTCTGCCCATAATTGCCAGACACAAGGGAGCTTTTGCCATGAGTGGGAAGGGAAACATAGTCTATGTTTAGTGCAGTGATGACCTTCTGCCCAGAATCGCTAGACATAGGGGAGCTTCTGCCATAAACGGGAAGAGGAACGGGAGAACACATTTTTAAAAAATTATAGAATTAAATTATTAAAACCCTAACAATGGGTATTATTAAAAATATTGAATAATTCCATTTTCAAAGAGCCGAAGTGGCACCAACCTTAGCATGTAATATTTTGTTGCCATGGAAGCGATATGTCACTACCACTAGATAGTTACAACTATAAGGGGTTACACTTTTAAAGGTTACAATTATAACCTTTATGGATGCAACTCATGAATCCCCAAAGCTTGCCATACGAGCTTAAGCAAAGCTAATAAAAAAATAAAAGATAAAAGAAAATTATTAATAAATCCAAACTAAATAATTAAAACTAAAAAATTAATAATCAAAATAAATAAAAAAATAACTAAAAAAATAAAATTAAATGTTTTTTTAAAAATATAAAACTTACATTATAAAATATAATCAAAATTTTAATATAAAAGTAAATAAACTATTACAAAAATATTAATTATAAAATTGAAAATTAATACAAAAATATCTAAATATTTATATAAATAATTATTTTTCTTAAAATAAAACTAATTAATTTTTCTCTTTCTAAAATTAAAAATGAAACAGTGAAAATCATTTTTTTCTTCTCATAATTAATAAGATCAAATAATTAATTATTTCATTTTTATTATTAAAAAAATGAAAGAAATTTAATTTTATTTGAAATTAAAAAATTAACACTTTAATTTAATAATTATCAAAACTATCTTAATTCTAAAACATTATAAAAGTTTAAATTCGTGGAAAAACATACTTTAAAATGTATTGGACAAATCTAATAAGGTATAACACACACATACATGTGCTGGTCTATATAATAATAATTTTTTGTTTTGTACTCAAAGGGGTTTGCACGAAATTATTTTAACGCTAATTTTAATTTTATAAGAGGGGTATGCACAAAATGTGGAAATTTAGCAAAGCTACCAAAATGCATTCACTCCTCATTAAGGAGCCCCAAAGATAATTGTAAGATATATGTACAAATGAAAATATTTTTGTCTTGAAAAGTGTATATATGTATATGTATATAAAATTACCTTTTTTTTAAAAATTATTTAAATAAATTTAAATTAATAATTTTTTATTTAAACGTATTTTATTAAATTATACAAATTTTAAAATAAAATTATATATTTTTTATGTAGAAATTTTAAATCCTCACATAAAATTTGTTTAGTCAGCTATCTTCTATATAAAATATAAATTTTTTAAAAAAAATCTTGTTTCATACACCAAATTGATATTTTGATTGAGATTAACTTAAAACTTACCATTTTCTTTTTTAAATTTTAAAACCAAAAACATAAAACCAAAACTAAGAAAAAAATTGCTATAATTTTTAAAATCAATAAGCTATGAGGGTCTCAAGTACCAAATTTTAAAATCTGAAGATAAATTAGAAACAAGCTAACAAATTATAAACATTTCAAGATAAATTAAAAACATGTAATTAGCAAATTAGAAACATCTCAAGTTACATTAGAAACAAATTATTTAGGTGTTTAAATTTTTATTTATTTTTAAATAAGTTCATTTATCTAGATAATTAAAGTTTTATAATGTTTAATTGTGCATGTGTAATTATATATTTTTGTGTCCAAAATAAAAAATATTTATTTGTTTAAATTATTTATTTTTCATATAAACATGTTCATTTATTTAGATTTTTTTTGTTTTAAAATGTATATATGTGTTTGTGTAATTATATATTTTTTTCTAAAATAAAAAATTATTTAGATATTGAAATTACTTATTTCCATATAAATAGGTTTTTTAATTTAAAAAATTGTGATTTTAAAATGTATATATAAATATATGTAATTATGTTTTCATTTAAAATTAAAAATTATTTAATCATTCAAATTTATTGTTTATATAAATAAATTTGATTATCTAAAAAAAAAATTAAGTTTTAATATATATATGTGCACGTATAATTATTTATTTTATTTTTTTTAAATTAATTTTTATTTTTTCCATGTATATAAGTTCAAGTTTGAAGCTTATACTGCAAATTTAGGGAAAACACAAAAAGTTATAGTTTACAATTTCATCGGAAATTTCTATATCCATAGATATGGTTTAAGGTGCCAAACTTTAGAATTCCATAAATTTAAGAAATGTTTTTCTTGTAGGTTTTATTTTATTTGCGGTTGAGTTTTCTTTTATAATTACATTTTTAGTCCATAAAAAGAGATACTATTATTTAGACCAAGTGGCCATTGTAGTGTAAGTATTATAGACACAACATGATGTTGGGTTTTATAGTACAAATAAAATTTTGATGATTATAAAATAAATTCAGATTTATATTAACAATGACAAAATACATGATAGTTTTATATAAATAAATGTTTGAGATGTTTTTCAAGGATATATATGAGTATCATATCAACTTCAACGAACATTTGGTGTGGTTGAATGGATGTGCAGGTTAATTTATATTTTCAAAGGTATTTAATTGGTTATATTAAATGTATTATAAGTATAATGTATAGAATTTGTTGAATTTTTTAAAATGATCATGGAAAAGGGAAGTATGAACGTGCAAATGATTATATCAAATATATATTTACGAAACATAAAATTCAATTTTATAGGGTTATATTTTGTAGTGTTGACAGAATTGTCAATTAATGTAAGTCACATTTCAGTGTTTGTAAAACAAAACAAATAAATCTAAATTATTTCAATATATATTTTTTTAAAAGTGAGAGGGCTAAAACTTTTTACTAAATTTTTTATTTTCATATTATATCTTTTCAAATATAAAAATACATTTAATTTTTTAAACATATATCAATTAATTCTAAGAATACAATTAGAAAAGTATTTTTGACATAACATATATTCATTATGACTATATCTAAAAAATGCAAACCATGATCAGAGTTAGGGACTATTCTTTTTTGTGATCGTTGCATTAATAGTGATGAAGATGTACCTACATGTGAAAAGCATATTGAGAAATATATGCACAATTTGGATAAAACCCTGATTGAATTGACACCTGTTTAGGATGAAGTTTTCCACATGCAAGATTCCATATTGTCTTTTACATTTTATTTTCGATTTGGATATGTAGTGTTCTAATGTAATTAGATTTACTATAAAATTTTGATTTATTGTATTAATGTGCACATATTTATGTAGGTCATATTTTATTCTCATTATAAAAATATAAAATCAAAAACATATTGACTATTACTTACTGAGCTATACACAAGTGAAGTTAATGTTTGCTATTATGGTTATAGATGATAATGGATAAGTACATCTCATTAATTCACTTGTAATTATGAGTAATTAGTTAAAAAAATAAGTGAAAAGGGGCATGATGAGTTTTATTGATTTTTATTTAAAAATGAAGGTTTTTATTACAACCACCTTGTGATTGTTATATGTTTTTAATTAATTTAAATGTTAAAATATGGTAAAATTCAAAAAGAAACAGAAGTTACATTTAAGTGATTACGAGAAAATATTTAATATTTTTGAAGATAAGTAATATCTTATAAGTTTCATTAGAGTATTTTTTATTTTAAAAATTTAATTTAAGTTCATAATTTATTTTTTAGTTTAATATTGTTTTTGTTATTATTAATATGAAATCAAAATCATAGTTTACATATAATTTTGACATTTTTAATGTTGTTTATATTCAAAATAAAAAAATAACTTAAATTTGTATGATTATATTTAAAATAAATTAAGAATTTTATATTCTTTAATAAGTGTTTAGTGGTGATTTTAAATTAATACACCCGATCTAATTTAGTATTTTTATTTTATTTTCACCAATAAAATGGGATAAAATTATGATTTTATATTCATGATAAAATAAAAAATAATTATAATTCTAAAATTTATATTATGATTTTATTTTTAATTACAATTTTATATCTTATTACAATTTTATATTTTATTATGATTTTATTTATATTTATTTTGCTAAATTTATTTAGGGAGAGAATCATAACCTAATTAAACGACATCAAAATACTATAAATTATTAAAAATAATTCAAAAATTTCAAAATAAAAAAATTTACTATAATATATTAACCAAAAATATAAATAAAAAATTACTATATTAAAAGGGTTCTACAATTTATCCATCAACCTATAAAAACTAAAAATCCATGTAACACAAAAAAATTAGAAACCTTCTAATTATAAAAAATGAGAAGACAATACCATTCACTATTTTAATCAACTCGAAAAAAAACCTCCACCTCTCATATTAACTGAAAAAGAATTAGAGATGAAAGTTAACTTCTCATGGAAATATGATAGTCTGACCACTCTAAGTCAATCTTCCAAAGAAACCTAATGGTTTTATTAGTGTTAATATCATTAGAATGAGTTAGAATCAGTATAGTTTTTCCTAGAATATAGTGTTAAATTTTATTATATGCAATAAGCAATTTTTGTAATTTGTTCAATTTTTTTTTTTTTATTATTTAAGTTTTAATTAGAGTATATTTATGATTTTAAATTTTATTTAAATTTAAATTAATTTTTTTAATTTTATTTAAATTTAAGTTAATTTTTTTTATTAATTTATTATACTTAATAAATATTTTTATAAACAATTTATATAATTTGATTGTTCTATTATTTAAGTCCAAATTAGAATCTCTTTTTAAGTCGTCCTTGATTATACTTGCATGGTTAAATGCAAAAATACAGTAGAATGAGTATTTTATATTCATCAATAAGTGATTCATGGTGATTTTATATTACTATTCTTTATCCCTCTTAGTATTAAAATATTATATTCATTAATAGAACAAGATAAAATTATGATTTTATAAGTATTAGTATCTATATAATGAGATAGAATTAGGATTTTAGTGAAATAAAATTATGATTTTATACATATTAATATCAATATAATGAGATAGAATTAGGATTTTAAAATGAAATGGAATTATGATTTTTAGAATGAGATATTAAATTTCAAATATGTGATAAGCATTTTAAACAAAAGAGTTGTAAATGAACAAAAATAATTTCGAATATAAAATATAATTAAATAATAAATAACGCATAATAATTACAAACAAATCTAAAAATATATACAATGTCAAAATATCACATATTGTAGACCTTCAAATTTAACTATTAAGTGTTTGAAATTATTTAATCTTGACATCGTTAACTTAACTTATTTGCCATTTCTTTAACTTGCAATCTCTATGAAAGCCTTTACTAGTCTACCGACTATCTTGCAATTATTAAAAACATTATTAAGATATCATATTCTGCTTATAGATTTTTGTTAGTCAAGTTTCAATAATATTTGTTCTTGTAGGAAAAGATCACACTATGTTGGATAGGGACACAACCTGACCCTGTCCATTAGTGTAGCCTCAACTCCCTTGATTTAATGGTTACTTTTCAAATTTGAGATGCTTAATGTTGACCCTCCCATGATTTTAACAAAGTTAGTTAACAAAAATATTTCAAATATACCACTATATAAACACATCAAAGTTACTCATGTCACTATTTAGCAATTGACAATAACTCTCTATACAAGTTACTACACATTGAGCAAAAATGCACTAATATTTTCAATCTAAGTTCTGATTTATTCCGGCTTTCATAGGGCAAGTTTGAAGCTATTTTATTGCATATCAAGGGTACTCATTATCAATCATTCAATTTGATTTACTAGCTACATTTATATATTGCATTTATCAAAATTCAAACACTCACTCTAGGAGGGAGAACTATACCAAGTTGAGTTCTTTTGGGCTATGTAAGTAGCAATTAGATTATGCAAAGTTTTATGAGGATAACTTAGATATTCCTCTTACTCGAATTCCCCCTTTGTATTTGTCGTTTATTCTATTTATGTGCAGGTAGTAGGGTTTCAACATTGCAGGTACTTTCGTGTGACAACTTAAAACTCACAAATAATCAACATATCACCTCTGATAGTCATAGGTACCCAATTAGAAAAATCACCTGCACAGTCAACACATACATGACCATAGTCAATCACAAAAATTCATAGTTCACCCTTGTTTGCCTTCACACAACCTTGTCTTAGTGCATTTTAGGATTCTATTTTTAAGTGTGACACACTTTAGTGATACTTCTAGTTAGTTCCACATTAGTAATCTACCTACACATTGATGAGATCACTAGTTAGCATATAAAATTTTCAAAAGCATATTACATAATCAATTTCTCTATCTATTCATGAGCATAATATAGTTACACATAATCATAATCAGTTAGTTCTAAGAGCATGGCAAATTATCCTAAGCAAAAAATGGCACATAAAAAAAATATTTATCTCCTAAGACACCATATGTTATTCAAATTGCTTCAATATATGTACATGTAGTTACATCTTCTCCTATTATACATGAGCATATAGGTTCACATGGGTTTATGAACAATGATTCAAATGGTTATATTATAACATATGATTCCTATTCAGATTCAGAGGCATCTACAGTTGTTACTTCTTCACAAGAAATCATTCATTCATATCATGTTATAGGTTATGCTTACATGCCTTCCATTACAAATATAATCGGTTGGCTACTTGGATATTTCCCTTTGTACATATATTCTTTGTTTTTAGTTTGTTGCTTCTTCTTCTATCTATTTTTTTAAGCATTCTTTGAACCCTTCATTTTATTTTCACTTTAAGCAATTCTTGATTTTCAAAACCAATTTGAATAATCCAAAATAACTAACAATGTTTTCAATGCACATTCCTTATCTAAATATTCACTATCTATGCTATATAATTATGATTCACATACACATACACTAGGGTCATATTGCTTGCCTTCCTTCTTGCCACATTATGTTTTAACACCTTGTTGTGGATTGTTCAAATCCTGACTATTTAATTTATTTTCAAACCCTTACTTCTTAGTACTTTTCAAATATTTTAAATTCCAATCTTGAAAAAAATTATTTTTTTAAAAATATGGTAAAAATACCAAAAAAAAAACATATATTTCAAAAAAGAAAAAAGAAATCAAAATATTCTAAAAAAATTCAAGACCTCTAAGCATTTTCTTATGTTACTAGTTTACTTATTTTCATATGTTGTTATTTCATGTTAAGTAGATAACATATTTCAGTTTTCAATACACATTGTTTTTCATAAGGTATGTGAATGTGATACAAGACATATTATTACATAGATCTTTGATGTCATAATTTTATTTTTACCCAGTAGCCTTGCTAAGCTAGGACATCTCTTCGTTATTCATGAACATTTCAATATATCGTATCTAGCTACAAGTGTTTCTACCATGTTAAGCTATATATCATAAAAATATTTTTTTAATCACTCATACTTTACATTGTGTTACATAGCTATATTATTTGATAATAAAGGCATTGATACATATGGTTGATGTAAACTAGTCACATTTGATTTATGATTCTTTTCAACGATCACTTTACTACATGATAAGCTAGGACTTGATCACTTATTGTGTGTAGTCCTTGGCCTTATGTGTGTAACATATATATGCTATTTTTTGTATGATATCATCATGCCATTTGAGTGTGGCCCTTGGCCTTGTTTATTTGTATGATATTTATATGTCCCTTGTATGTGGCCTTTGGGCCTTTTGCATACCATTCTATTAAAATTGTATGACATTTTCTAACATTGTTTGCATGTTCATTTTTTGTTACTATGGTGTTGTGATGCATATTATGCATTACTTATAATTTCTACTTTTACTCTTATGCCCTGATACATATCATGCACAAGTTGCTTGTGTCTTAATGATATATCTATCTAATACATATTTCATATAACATTCAATATTATATTCAATACTACGAGGCAATACGTTTCAAATGTTCACATGCTCTTATAGGATTATATCTTTCACATAGTATACAAGTTTTTTTTATTTATATTAGTGACTTGCAAATTACGTCTCTCATATCAAAAGGGGGGAATCATCATGGGCTTGTATTGAGGATTCTAGCTCTCATGAAAAAAAATAGATTTATGACATAATACAATGTTCGGATTTATGATATGGTTTATAATTTTCATATTATGGTGGCGTATAACATGCACTCACTGTTATAGTTACTTGAGTACATATTCACATACATTCAATGCATATGCTCGGTAATGTGAAAAATAGTTATAGTTACAAGTTACAAGTTTATTCTATATCAACTTAGTATAAATACAAGGGGCATGATATTTGCAAATTTCAAAATTAACTTTTTTAAAGTTAAAAAGTTTCAAAGGTATAATAGTTTCAAATCAAATCTAGATCTGTCTATAGCGGTGTGATTCATTTCATTTTTTAAGTGGATCATATTAGAGTCTAGTGACACTTAATGTCTATAGTTGCACGTTAGAGAGTCACCTTTTTTGGTTCCACCCCTCCTACTATAATTATTCTGCACAGTACTATACGTATTCAAATGAGGGTTAGAGCATACAATATATCTAAATAAAAAAAAACTTACAAAGAAAATCAAGTAAAATCTAGAACCCTAGGACCAAAATCAGAAAAAGTAATTTTAAAATATGTATGCGGTTCACCAATATGTTTATCATATTTTTTATTTAACAAATGAATGTTGCACGATATGCTTAAAACTCGATAGATGTATTTAGATTGTAAAATTATGACTTTTAAGCATAACTATGAATGTAAAGTAGAATTCACTGATAATTGAAATCGACAATCGACAAGTCGCATATGCTAAAAATAATTTGTATAACAAACTACATTATACTTATCTTTTTTTATTTCTATTTGACTATATTTATGTCTGTAAGGATTGCACCAACAATCATTCTAGATGCATCAACATGGATGTGGAATGGTTTTGTCCAATCAAGAAACTAGATGATAGGTGCAGTGTAGTGAGAAACCAGAAAAGATAGCGGTGTAAAAGTTTATATCTAGAGGTAGGATCTGAAGATATTTCTAGACAAATCTAGGCTCCCTAGACAATGATGTAGGTCAGTCACATCCGTTGATTGTATACTTGTTCACATTGACTGTGATAAATCTATGATTATTCTACTGCTTGAAATTGTATTTGCTAAGAGCACTGAGATATCACAATCCTATAGATGTTGCACATAAATCATTAGTTTCCTTCTCTTTGCCTTTGAAACCCTAGGGGTACTTTTGAGAACTTGAAACTTGCAATAAGAGAGGGGGAGTGTAATGGGCTAAGTTGGCCCTAATAACCCCTTTGATGATTGAACATTATCTAGTATCCAAATATTTCGATGAGGGAATCAAGTCACACATTGTTCTCCCACCTAGAGTCATTGTGCATTTTTGCTTCTTGACTATATGTATGTAGCTAGAAATTTGGCTTTGATACTTGAAAATGTTAGCGATTGACTTTATTTTGAAATGCTTCAGACTTGAATTGTGATTACTTCTAGTGAATGACATTGGATTTTAGAAGAATAGGATATTCACTCGATGTGTAGTAGTGTAGTAATGCGCAATAGATAGGGCCAAACTAGGAATAATGAATGGCATTTGATTTGTATTTATAGTGAAACCTTTTGATATTTTCCCTTAGTCAACCTTACAAAATATGCATAAATACCCAAATTAATATTTTTAAATTTGAAAACTCGTCGTTAATTGTTGCAGGACGAGGCCGCACTAGGTGGATAGGTCTACAACAATGAATATTTCAAAATTTGGAAACTCGTTAATTAGTGTAGGCCAAGATCGCACTAGGTAGACATGTCCACAACAACATACATGTTTGCTTAACATAGACGTTTGAAAGAATCAGGGACAATTGCCTTGAGGTTGGAACAGTCTGAGAGATGATATAAGACAATTTGAATAGTAGTGATGGCAAATTGATATAAATAAATAGCTTAGAGGAATGGTGAGTAAGATTCATGTATTTAGACACAAGTTAGGTGGTTTAAGATATTGTAAGAATTAGCATTATCAAGCCCCTGTGCCCAAATTTAGGTATCTACAACTTGTAGCAATTGCCACTTATTTTAGGGACATAAAAAATTTATGTAAATGGAAACGTATCTCTAACAAAAACATCAAAAACCATTCATTATTCCCTAGGTAAGTGAAGGTATGTATTCAAATCATTTTGATTTATACTTTGATGTACACACACATTCACTCACGCTCACATGCCCACATCAAAGTGGATGCATTATGTAGACACTCCAATTTGTTTCAAGACCCTTTTCCACAATGTCTTATCACTAATTTACTGTATTTGACGTACTTGTGTATTTCTAGAACTTTTTAAACTACACATTGGTCTCCATTTAGCCCTTAAACCTTAAAAGAACATCTAAACACATATTATAATTTACCAATTTGGCATCCTTGGACTAAATCTCATTTGTTGTCATGCTCCTCATTGAGATATGAGTCTCTATTTATCCCATGTCAGTTCCACGCAAATTCTATCATTGGCAAGCCCACACCTTGTGTGGATATGTCCTTTTGCTCATTACCGTTGAGCTCGCACCTTTAACCTTGCCTCTTGTCATTTCTAAAGTAAGCTAATGTGTCCCATCTTGTCCTATAATGCCTTACATATATAAGCCATCCTAAACCATTTAAAAGGAGACTAATAGGAGGGAATAGAACATCAAAACAAAATATAATATCGAAGTCTATACCTAAAGCAAAGCCAATCATCGAGTTACTTTATTCCTCTTACTTCAAATTGAGTTTCATTGATTCGTATCTTACACGCTTGCAACATAGTTGTTTATTTTAGTCTTTCATTATCCCCATGTACCGAATGAAGGTTTTAATTTGCATGTAATTGCATCATCACTTCTAAGGAATAGGAGGTTCAAAACCCTTGCTCAAACTATTTCCTTTACACTCACACAAAACTATGTGGAGATATGATTCTGACGTGTGGGGGACATAGTTCACAACATTGCTTCAGAGGTTCCTCAACTCCATAACCCATTTGTTTGTTTTAAGTGCCAAGCTAGGCCAAAGAGAAAGGATCAACAATTCAATACATCATTCCTGATACATCAAGTTAAAAAATAGGCGGCGAACTAATGACATAAAATCAAGTTCTGCAACCCCTCACAAGTCAAATTTCATAGAATTGTGAAAAACTCGACATCACAAATTTGACCAATGCAAATCTACCTAGGTCAAATCTTCGTAACATGTGAAACTATCTGGGAGGATCCTAGAGTAAAATCAAAGTTTAAAACAATTTACAATCAACATGCACAATCATCTTTCCAAACCCAAACTTCTAAAATATTAAATCAAGAAGTTGAGATCATTCTTTATCCCTTAATACTTACTTTGAACATCAACAAGGGTAACCCAAATGAATGATTCTTGGAGGTTCAAAATTACTAATTTCCTTGTCTACGTAGTTTAACTTGAGGTTCTCAACTTTAAGACTTTGCTTTTATCCTACTAATTTCCTTGTATATTTAGTTTGACTTGAGGTCCTCAGCGTTAAAACTTTGCTTTTATCCTACTAATTTAGCTTTTACTTTCAACATTAAGACTTTGCTTCAATTTAATGCCAACACATTTATCTTATTTTATAATGAATACATTTACCTTTATAAATAATAGTTTGAATTTTAGGTAGCAAACTTCACAAGCTTCAGTGAAGGGTTTGTGGTTTAATCTTAATTGAGTATATTGGTGAGCAAGCTGATTTGAGTTTAATTTCCTTTGCGTAGTAACTCAAAATAATAACTTAAAATCAAAAGTTTTAGAGATTTAAATTAAAAATCAAAAGTTTCATAAACTTTTATTAAAGTTTCTTTTGATCACCCATCTTATGTATGACATCCTTTGTTTCAAGTACTCTTATTTTCATACGAAGTTAGGGTCATTCAAGTAGGTTATCGAAATTGATCAACTGTCTACAAGCCAATTATGTTTCCAAATAACATTTGAAATTTCTATTTGATGCTCTAATATTGTCAAAGGTTCGTTGCCAAATCCAACCACGATCATTGATTCCGTGTTTGAAGATCCTAGTATTTTGTTCCTTCCAAGTGTTCCACAATAAGAGACTAACTCCAGTTTACAAAATCTAATTGGAAAAAACATCAAACTGAAAAATGCAGCCACAGGGTTGAAGTGGTTAAATTAGAGATGAAAAATGTCCAAGTAATACCCAAGAGCTTTACCAAACATTGCCACAACTCAATGATGGACATGAGAAGAATAAATGAGACATTGTTTCCTCATGATTCCAACACAACTCACATCTGAAGGGACCATTGAAGCCCCTTTCCATAAGTTGATCTCCCGAAAGAACTCTACCATGGAGTAACTAGAGAAAAACCCTAACTTCAGGGCAAAGATTATGATTCCACAGTGGTTTAAAGACCTTGAGAGACTAATCAGTTGGACAAAGTGAGCAATAACCATCAGCGATAATATAATCTCCATTACAATTCCCTGCCCAAGCCAATATGTCAACATCATCTAGGCAAGAAAGATCTCTCTCCTTGAGAATATGAAGCAGTGGGTTTTTATGATATGCGGAAACCTAAATCGATGACGCTTCAATTGGAATCCACTCCTTGTCACTCACCCACTTTTTACTGGGCCACCTAAAATAATTCAAAATCGTAATTCAATCAACTTGATGAAGTTGTTCCATAAGCCCATGGAAATGGGGATATTGTTCAACTAGACAACTTTTTCTTCATCATAGCCTCACCAACTTTGAGGACAACGAAAATAGAGGAGCTTCTAGAGGGGAGAGAAAACTAGAGAATTTGGTCCAGAGTTTTATTAGAGAATTGGTGATGCACATGTTGAATCACCTCGGGGTTCCCTCCAAGAGATGGACGTTTACTCTTTAGAGGCTATACATTGTTTCCTCTTCTCCTTGTCCCCACGATCTCTCGCATCAAAATTGTTATCAGATTCATATGGATGAAGCTTCAAGGGAGAACCCTGGGTGTGCTAGTATTGGAGGTATTGGTTGGAATTCTAATAATTCCATTGCTTTCTTTTTCTCAACTAGAATTAGAATTCTAATAATTTAGCTAAGGGACATGGTATTGTGGAGGGTATGACATCAGATTGGAGAGGGGGGTGGAAAAACCTTCAAATGGTTGCTAATTCCAAGTTCTAGGTACAATTGCTTTTGGAACCTAGCCTTAATACTTCCAATGATTGGTGAATTCGAAGAATTTTCCACAACATCCATTGCCTTCAACAAAAATTTTATAGGGTTATCTATTTGCATACCCTTCAACAAAATAATAAAGCAACAAATGCGCTTGCTAATCGAGCTCTTGATCAACCCGATGTGAAGGGATATGGTCCCCCTCCTTTATGGTGGCCCTCTAGGCTCACAAATGAGGTTTTATGAATGCTTGCCTTGGACAATCACAACACTAGTCACTCAAGTCTTAATTAGTCTTTGTTTCTCTTACTTCTGGAGAATATTGTCATTGTTCGGTTCTCTTTAACTAGTTGGTACTTGCTCTCCTCCTCTCTTTGTGGTGATTGGGCTTGCTTCTACTTCTAGTCTCGTTAGGAAACTTATTGGTTTTTCCCTTTTGACTACAGTTTTACGCATGAGCCTTAAGTTATCAATTTTGTTGGTATTCTTGACCGTTACATGCACCGTTCGTTAACTGATTTTCTTATGGCTAGATGTACTCAATCTTGTTGGTATTCTTTGAGCATGCCAAAGGGGGCAGGCCATGCAAGGGGGCAGGCAAGGGTGAGCCCTGGACAATTTTAGTAGAAGAGATACCCCTACCTCCTTGGGTCTCACCCGAATGTGGCACGAGATGTTTTCCACAATTAAATAAATCAATCTATTTGATGCTATCTTTTGCACAATCTCCCTATATACAGGGTTTGATAAATGCAATGCCAACCATCCCTAGGGCTACAAGGTATATTTTGAATTAGATACAGTTTAATATGCAACCTAGCTGGACTTAACAAGATTATTTCCCATGTTTCTCATGTACAAACTGAATTTTCACTGCCAAGCAATCCATCAGATATTACACTGCACTTTTCGCCCTCACATTTGCCACTCAATTATGTCTCGACCTCATAGAAAATTGCTAGATGAAAGTAGACTATCAGACTGAGCTTCAATCCTTTTTTTGAACTGTACAATTTTCATTGTGTAGATTGACATGATGTTATGCAAACAACATAAACTCCTCTTCCCCTTGTTACACACAACCACAATTTGGACCAAACATGAATTCGTGACCCTCTAAGCTGAATAAGCACAGTCGATACTACATCTCAAATGTTAAGTTGATTTTTTTTGCTTCATACAACTTTAAATTATTTCATATGCAAGGAATGAGATTATTACCTGTAGCTCCCAAATATCATAAACAAAATTTGCAATAGTGCAAAATTAAATCAGGCTAGGCATGTTAAAATCAATGAAATATTTCTTCGACAAAATATTTGCAGCTGTACAAGTTATAAGAACTGAACTTGTGTCTGCCCTGTCTTTTCAGCTTTGGGGAATTCCCTGGTCTTTGAACATCCCAAACGCAAGCATGTTATTTCATGGTTAATTAGTTCTAAATTAACAGCTATTGGCTGCTAATTCATCCTGATTCATTTGTTGCTTTACAACACCCTATGTGACTTAAAACAATGGATGTATGAGCAGGCAGCTAGCTGCCATCAAGAAAAAGCTGCCAAGAACTAACACTGAACAGTCAGGATTGCCGTCTGAAAAAATTTAACCACCTTCGGCAGATACCCTTGGTTTCAGTCGAAGGAATGGCATCAGGGTCTTTGAACTTGGCCTTAGAACTTAACTCATTGAATGAATTAACTAAATTATCAAGCCTCGCAACAAACTCTATCAAAAGTGAGGCAAATGTTGCCAAGGATAGGGCACTCGCACTCTCAATAGTCTTCTCTCTTGGTTTTGAACATGTGTGATCAATGTCAATTGAGCGTTGCAGAGGCCAGGACAGCTGCTTGCAAAATTTCTTCTCTGGGGCTTTTGCCACTGTGACAGACGTCGTCCCCAAGCGTGAATTATGACTGTGCCAACTTCTTGAAAGAACACTATCCACATGGTCATTTTCTTTAGGCCGGTGCTGACTGTTTGACCTCAAATCTGAGAGATTCCCTAGTTGATCACGTTCCTCATCTTCAATCAGGTCATCACCATTCTCGCTCGGTACAATAGGGTGCCTATTTCCAATGACCCAGCTTTCTGAATTTACAAGAAGATAAGAGCGTGCATCAATCTTTTCCTGTAACTCATCTGCCACCTTGTGAACTTCAAGTAATATATCTTCACCCGTCAGTTTTGTCATGTTATCAATGTTTTTGCCCAGTAAACGTAAAACACTTGCACCTTCAGCACTCACTCGTCGTAGCTCATTGCTGAAAACTTGACGTAGTTCACGGGAAGCCTGCAAGTGCAATCTCAAGTCAAATATTGTACTGGATACAGAAAAGAAGATATACAAACTAATATGAACCTCTCATAGAAAATAAATGAATTGCCAATCTTGCATTCCCCAAAAGAGTCTCTAAATGTCCCTCCCAAGGCATTCTCGGACAGATTTTCATTAGATAACAAACATTGTTATTATTTCAAATAAAGGATCATAGTTTTTTTTTCACAAAAATGAAGAACAGCGAGTTTAGCAAAATGAACAAGGTAATATGCTGTATGGCACAATTTGGCAGTGTAGAGCAGCTATGTTGCATAACATCAAGACATAAACCTTTGCACAATGTTAACAAATTGAACAAGGTCGCTTCAAACATTTTTACAGGCACTTGGAGTTGCAATGTGATCCATTTTTCTTAGTTGATTCTAGATGCTGCTTAATGTGGAGAGAATATTGTAAATATGAACCAGCAGTAGGACAAAGTACTTGCCATGACCCTAGAAAAAATTCAAAAGAAGTTGAAGTCCCATATTAGAAATAGGAATTCTGGAAGAAGCACAGACTGTATGTAATGGAGTGCACAAGGCTGATATTGCAGCAGATTAATACGTAATTGTTCAACTGCACAACACTTACCATTTCATAAATTCCAATATTAGAGAGAAGAATTATCTGCACTAGATTGTGCATATACCAAATAAAACAACAGAAATCTGCAAACAGGACAGTACACAACTGCAGAAAGTTCCTAAATCTACTACAAAATTTTGTCTGAAAAAAATTTAATGCTACCAAGAAGATAAGCTTCCAGCTCTCAGAAATGATATTAATGATTAAGGGTTCAAGCAGCCAGAGTAAGATAATACTAAAATCCAAATCTCTAGTTCCACCTACATCATTTAAAAGCGATTACTAAGCATATTTTTGACAGATCGTTAAGTGAATACAAAAGGCCTGTCCTCAAAGTATTAAGCATTTTTAGGCATCTGTAAGTAAATACAGCAGCACTGCTGATGCCGGTAATAATCTGGCTAAGATACCTGCACAAGGGCCACAATAGAAGACAATATACAAACAAAATATGAAGTATGCTGCAAATTAAATTGCCGTTGGAAAATAAAACTCTCCCGTGCATTTCGTACAAGCAAGAAACTGCTCATGATAAGAACCAAATTTATGGAATTGTATGAGGCATGAAATGATTCAACAGAGGCAAAAGCTTGGCAGAAAAAAGGACAATTTTAAAAAGATTTATCCTGTTGCAAAGCAATTCCACTTTAGGTTCAACTTCATATCTTCTAAAACTAACCTGTATCTCTGAGAGTATACAACCATGCAATGCCATAACCATGTACGTGCAATGCCTCAAAGCTCCTCCCACTTTAACATACTCTTTCCAGGGATACTTCAGCATTTTGTAATTGCCATGAGGCCACTCCCAGCTTGCAAAGCCTTCCTAAGCGCTTAAAACACATTAGGAACTGTTACGAGAAAAAACTGTAAAATACTGTATGCACCACGAAGATGGACAATGTAGCCTACCAGAGTTTCCTCTTGAGCTGCAGAAAAAATAGCCGATCTATAGCCATTATATACTGGATCATCATCAGCCTGACATGTGAGAATTTTTGATGTAACCCTTCCGATCTCTAGTCCTGAAAGGTATCCATCTATGCATCCTACAAAGAGTATTTGCAGATGAAGTGAAACATTGCAAACGAATTATTAGTTGACACGTCAAGCAATAAAACATTAACAATCAAACTCATTGACAGAAAAAATTCATGAATAATAAGCAGAACATATCGTAGTTTATATGTTTGTAACTCTCACCTTCAAGGGAGTTTGCAACACCCGTAAAGTTTTTCACTATCAGTTTGTGTAAATCCTCTCCTGCCCAAATTGGGTAAATACAGCCATTGACTATAAAAGAAATAGCTGCCCCCATAACAATGAGAAGAAAGCGTGTTATTGCCATGTGAATGAATGCCCTGGTTCTATATCCAGATACTAAGATGAAACAGAATGTTATCAGGAATACTCTAAATCCATATTCATAAGGTTTCATCTTTGGATATAGCTTAGCAAAAGTAGCCCCTGCTCCTGAAAGCAACCAAGCAGTAACAAGGTCAGAAACATATTACATAATTTGCATGTATAAAGACAAAATCCTTGCATCTCAAGTTTATGAATATCACAAACGACAGTCAACAGACTTTTGAATCTCACAATGATTGTCAACTGACCTGCAGTAAATAAGCTCAAAACAATCATCGCAGGCTCCCACTTTCCAGTACACATGGCTAGTTCTGCAACTCCAAAAGCTAGACCGCCGGCTATAAACGTTCCTAGACCTCGGTTAAATCCCTTGCTCAGTGTTGCACCTACATTTGGCAGGTGAAGTTTATATTCGAAGTTGAGTATATACAATAATCATATAGAAAAAAAGGAAATTCAAACAGAAGCACATTGAGATGAAAAGAGCCTTGTACAATCCATTTACAAAACAAGCAGGGATAAAGTGAGGTTATAAATGAATTGGATGTTTCTGATGTAAGGAATGAGGAATTTAGAGTTGAAAGTTAAAACAAAAACATTATAGTTTACACTTTCCTGTATAGTTTTGGAGATTTGGGGGCTTTTTTTCTAGTATTCAACATTATATACATGAAGATTGGACAAGTATTTAAGGTGAATTGTGAATTTACATGAATATTTCTTTAAAATATCTGTCACAAATCTTAGAGCAGAGTTAAGCTACAGCGCGTAGATGAGATAATCAAGTTAGAATTGTTGATATCAGTTTGACCCAATTTTGCTGTTTGCTTCTAAAGTTGCAAGACAAGAAATATCATAAATTCAATCACAAGAGACCTACAAAAACATGAATACAAATAACATATAGAAAATAATAAATTAATATGAATATGAATATATATATTATGTCCAATAGTAATCATAACAGGTTAATACGACTGCAAGAAAATTACATTTCAAATAAGAACTTAAAGGAAAAAAATGAGATAAAACATAAAACACATGAGCTAGGTTGTTGAGATCTTTCTCCTCACAACTCGTGACTGCTTAGTAGAACAATTGGTCCACCATCCTCGACCACTTTGGATTTTGCAGGTGCACTTAAAAAGACATCACAAAAACAAAAAAAAAAAGCAAGGTAACCCACAAAGCAAGCAGAATATGTTGACTGAAGAGGAAAAAGGAAAAGTCCTTTTAAGGTACATAGTGCCTACCATTACCAGGTAGCATTTCTGCATATGAGAACAACTGGACTGCTTAGACTTCAGGGCATGCAAACCCTACTCCCCCTAAACTGTACCTCGACCACTCAGGCATGACTTGCTCAGTCAACGAATTTGCCAAACCTCAAGGGGCAAGTTCGGAATTCACCAAACCTGAGATAAATCGTTTAAAATCATTTAAATTCGTCTAACTTCAGGGCATGCAAACCCTACTCCCCCTAAACTGTACCTCGACCACTCAGGCATGACTTGCTTAGTCAACGAATTTGCCAAACCTCAAGGGACAAGTTCGGAATTCACCAAACCTGAGATAAATCGTTTAAAATCATTTAAATTCGTCTAGAAATTCTGCCTGAATTTTTAAAACGAATTTAATAAAAAAAATCATTGAAATTTATTTTAAATTCACCCAAAATTCGTATTTTTAGGGTTTGCTGTTTTTTCCTTGTTTTCTCTCAGGTCGCCATGATTTGTTTCATTTTTATCATTCCATTGACTTTATTTCGCCGTAAATTCCAGTCGTCGTGTCTACAATCCAGGCCATTCTAAGCTCCAAGTGATCCACTGTGCAGTTGCGTGACGCATCCAACTCCACGGCGATGTCTACAGTCTACTGCCAACTTTAATCACGAATTTTATCTCAACTTTAAGTATATTATTAAAAATAAGTATATTTCTATTAGCTGAATTTAATCACAAAATTTACCTCAATTTTTTAGGTTCCATTTTTTTTCCTGCACGAATTTGTGTTTGAATTCAAATGCAGTGACTATGGGCACATGGGATCAACCTAATCTGTTCACCAGAGGTTGTGACTTACTCCAAATACATGGGAATGACTGTACAGTTTTCTGTACAGAAGGAAGTTAACTCCAGTGCCGTGCACATGCCCAATAAAACCATCCCAGAGCGCACTTCAGGGCGCCCTAGGCCCGGCAGTACTGGGTATCACAGTAGGCTTCACTGCTGCTCAGGCCAGCCCTGAGCCTCCCTCTGTCGGCACAGTTTTCAAGGAAATTAAGTGGATTTTCATGCCTCCAACTTATTATATAATGCTACTGAACATGGAAATGCACTGAGTTTCTACTGCATTTAAAATTCATGTGCATAGGAAGGGTCAAAAACGCGCTCACAGGTATGGATTTAAAATTCTGCTGTGCGTCAATGCGCGCTCACCCGAAGCCATGTGCGCAGCATATCCAGAAACATGGGAATAAATCTACACCGTACCATACACTTGAAGGCTCACTACAAACACATGGGAATGAATTTGCACCGCACTGTGCAGTGTCGGGTGGTCAATTTGGGGTAGATGAGGGAGGGGTAGGAGTTCGGATGTGAGAATCCTGACGGATAAACAAGGCAACTTACCCACAAAGCTTTTGGCCTCTGTAAGATTTTTTTTTTTGAATATCTAATATGCTAGATTTGGTTTTTGAAAAAAAATTCATATTGTTTTTGAAATTTCCACCACTGGCATATACAATTGTCAAATCATTTTTTTATATTAAAAGATGAAAAAAGGTACCATATGGGGTTGCATTAAATAGACCCCAGATGATGGGGTCATCAAGGAACTCTCAATAAAAAAAAAATTGCCCACAGAAACAAGAAAAAGATCCCATAAAAAAACAGTTTTGCCAAAAACAAAAAGTGTGTATATACCATACCTACAGTGAATTCAAAGACCACCACGACAGTCAATATTGCCCAAATGGAATAAGTACTAATCTGCTTGTAGGGCTGCGACACAAACATCAGCAGCGACGCCAGGCTGAGCGCCAACCCCATCTTCGCCGAAAAGATAACCTTCCGAGGATCACTCTTTGCATGTTCCACAGACTTCCTAAATGCTTTGCACACCTCATTCCAGCCTTTGTTGGCCCCTTCCCTCAATCCTACACAGCACCCAGAGGGCACCTGCTGCCCCTCCAGATCATTCTCCTCCGGCCCTTTCTGACTCAACAAACTCTCTCTGCCCTGCTCAGAGAAACTGTAATTCGCTTCTCTGTTAGGCGCCATGACTTCAAATTCAAGATAGATACTTCTTTTCTCCCTTATTTCACCTCCTCTGTTTATATAACCAAACACGCCGTACCTAATTAATTTGATTTATATATTTAAAAAAGAAAAGAAATAAAACGCAGTAATATGTAAACCCACGCTTCCTGTGACCTCACAGGGGCATCCTTATCGCATAAGACAAAACAGTATTAAAAGATTGCAAAAGCAAAATAACTACATGGTTAATTATGATCCTAAAAAAATTAATTCGATTACCAGTTTCGTGGTATAACGGGATGCAAAGTCTGTTAATTGACCCAAAACCAACTTGGGTAGGTAGTGACTGGATTTCTAAGTTATTTTTGGATTGAAAAGGGTTTTTTTAATTTTTTATTTAATAAAATAATAAAATAGTACACTGTACAAAAAATAAGTGGAGGGAATCATATCTTGAATGTATATTATATGGCATTAAAAAAAAAATTTCAACACATAAATTATATCAAGATAGTGTTGAAATTAAAATTCTATAATATTTATTATAGTCATAATAAAAATGTAGTTCAATTTAAAAAATGTGATAAAAATAAGGACTACAAAACACAAAGAACAAGACCATTAGGTAGTAACAATGGATATGATATTTAGAGGAAGTAGAGGAGGGATATTATCACGGTTTTCTCTCTAGTCACTAGAACTTGGACTATCATTGTATAGGGATAGGCTCCCACCTGTCAAAAATTTTTTTTTTCAATTTTTTTGGTTTGTCAAGAAGGAGAAGTGAAAAGAGGTAGGAGTGGAAACTTATCTTGGGGAGGGGTACCACAGTCGTTACCACCATTGCTTCTAAGACAGTCGAACACGTCGTCATCATACTGAGGCAAACATTGACGGGAACAAAAAGAACAACTTCCCCTGATAAATCAAAGTAATTTAATGTTACATCCATCCTTGTATTAATGAAACCTCCAGATTTTTAAGATTCAAAAGTGACTAAACAAACAGAAAGAATAGAATTTTAATAACAACCATGAGACCAAATAATTATTCCATGCTAACATTACTACTCTTATAAAAAAATTAATCCTTAAAAATTAATATAATGTCATCATATTTCTACTATTTCTTATTTTATAATAATAAACATATTATCATTTCTCCTTCCAATATTCCTTACTTAAAATAATAGACATGTTATCGTTTCTCCTTTACTATTCCTTATCCCAAAATAGTAGCAAAAATGTTTTGGATTGCTCTTCCTTAAATGTCACACTTACAAAGACGCTATAAACATCACCTATCTAAAATTATTTATTTACTTATATTATAATAAAGAATATTCATGCCTTCCTTCACACTTGTCCATGTGCGAGTGGCTTGGAATTATTTCGAATAACAAAACATTATTTGTACTTATTTCACACGTGTCCATGTGCGAGTGGACTGGAATTAATTAGAGCATTGCTGTCAAGTTTGTCGGAGAGTTAAAAATGGAAGTTCGTAACATGCATATTTTTGTACGGATTAAATTCCACGTGAAGGCATATTTAAGTTGTACTTTATAAAAATAAAAAACTATATATTATAAATAGGGGTTCCTTGACCATGGTTAGTGGAGGGCCCTGGTCGGACTTCTTTAACGGTGAGTAAGAAATTATTGTCCACTTCCCCAGTGGTGAGCCGTAAATAATTCTCAGACGCTTTTGCAGTAAATAAGTTAACAAATATTTGGTTTTTATGAAGGTCGGTGGTAAAACGTTTTTTTAAAGGTTTTAAAGGGGTGTTCTATTTTAATTTTGGAGTCACGTAGATTTATCATGGTATTATATTAAATCTAAAAAAATATCTATTTTAGTATTGTCATTTTAATTATTTATAGTTAAAGTTTGAAGGTTTAATTTATTATACATTTTATGTATAAATCATTTTATGACTAAAATTTAATTTTTCAAGTGTTTTTTCGTGACTCTAAAAGCACCAATCATTAAACATGAAAAAACCATTCATCAAATACAATTACATATTTTCATATTTTAAAAACTCAGTTTAACATACCCTACTCACCCTATAAAAATTAATACAACCCTAGTGTTTTTCAAGCGCACTTAATTATATTATAAAAATCCCTAAAAGTTATTCATTTAGGGTTTGCTTTAGGTAGAGTTACGCTTTGTCCAAAATGCAACAGCGGCGACAATGCTCCTCACAAAACCTTACAAATCTCTTAAAAACTCGAGCATTTGTGTGTATTACTAAAAAATGTATCCAAATGCAAGAAGCGAGCAAGAGGATAGATTGAAGGCTGCATGAAGAAAAGCAGTGAAAAAGTAAAAAATAGAGGAGGAACATGGCTCACCATATTAGAGCCACAATGTTCTTCTATACCAGCGTGCTAGTGAATTTTTACCAATGATGGACAAGGTATGAGCAAGCCTTTTTTTGTTTTCCTTGACAGTGTTTTATACCCTTTGGGAAGATGCTAAATGAAATGAATCCTAGTAGTGTGTCAAATTTTCATCTTGTCAATGATTCATGGTGCAAGGTTCATCCCTTTTATTTAAATATGTCTAAGTTTTTAACATGTTAGCTTAAGCCAATTATAGAAATTGAACTTCTTTCTCCCTTGCCCACCACACACAAAAATCAAATTTGAAACTCTCAAGGATTGTCACTAAAGGGCTTTTTGGTTTAAAATAATTTTAAGGATGATTGTTTGTATTACATCATAACATGTAAAAATTAAGTAAAATATAAATGGATTGTATTGGAAAGATCTTACATTCTTTGTTGGAGTCCTGTGAAATTTTGTTAGTGCACAAGTTAACACTTATTTTCCAATTGACCTTTTTAGCAAAGTTTGTGTTCTTGCCAGGGTTTCATCATTTTAGTATTCTATTGATGCTTTCTTTTATGTAGATTTTTGCATCATTGGTAGAGAAGATAGAGAATCCATTGAGTCATGGTTGAAAATAACAAGCTTTGTGTTTATGTCCATTATTGCCATGTTGAACGAAAGGTAGGCTTTGGCATGTAATGTTTTGTATGCAATGAACTCATAGTAATAAATAAGCATTAGATTTTATGATGAAAGGAAGTTCCTAGTGCATGTGAACTCGTGAACTGACATTTATCTTTTAAATTATATCCATTAGACTTATGATGAAAGGAAGTTCCTAGTGCATGTGAACTTGTGAACAAACGTTTATCTTTTAAATTAGATTCATTAGACTACTTATGATTTACAAATTTGTTTTGAAGTAGAGTTGAAATGCACTTGAAGAGCAAAAACATAGTGTAATCAAAGATTATCTTGGATTTCACTCAACTGAAGGAAAAATGGTAAGCCTTGTGAAGTAGAGTATGTTTGCTTTATAGTGAAATATTTGAGAGGCAATGAGATTCACATCCTTACATATTGAGAGTTACCATTACGTAGGTTATAGAGAGTCGCCCAACAATTAAACGGGACAAGGGAAAGGCCCTTGAGTTTTTACTAAAGTCACTCGATGAGTTTCTTTCCAATTTCTTTTGATTCTTTCCAATTTATTTTGAAATTGTATTTCAATTCATGGGGCTTTCTAAGCTTTTTGTACCATTGAATGGACTATTTAAGTTACAAGTAATCTGGACACTTGCTTCTATTGTGCAAGGCCTACCTCTTATCACACACTACTAATTCTTTGTAGGATTAACAAATTGTAATGATGTACTACCTTTGTATATAGGAGATGATTGTACAGATGAAGATGTTTTTAAGGTAAGATGCTCTCAAGTTAATATTTTGACTTTTTTTGCCTTGAAATCAAAAGCTTGAAACCTGTTGTTGAATGTATGTATAAGTGATATCCTGGTGGCTTTTAATAGTATAAAGTGATACATTTTAATGGAATATTACATGTTGTAATCAGTCTACTTGAAGAACTTATTTGATTTGTTAGGTACTGTGAGACAAAGGTCAAGGCTATGGGATTCTCATCTCCACAGCTCCCAAAGAAACAAGCGTAATATTTCTCTTAAGAAACCATCTGAGGTATATGAAACAACCCCATTTTTTATTTTTTTTACCGAGACCCAATTGCTTCTATGGTAAAAGTCCAATGGCACTCAAGAGAAATAATCTTTCAATAGTGTGATGAATACCATGACTATGTTAGGTCAACCCAAATACTTAACTAAGGTTAATGAATCTGAAAGGATTCCATTAGGAAGCTGATTATTCATATTGGATATGAGGATTGGGGTGTATCAATGTACTCCACGTAAAACCATAAACTATGATCTAAATATACTTCTTTATGGTCTTCCTAATAAGACCATTTTGTTGAGGTGTTGTCAATAATGTCTCAAAGGTGTCCAAGAATGTCAATGAGGTGGCAAAGAGTGTTCATGAGGTGTCAAGATTGCTAGCTAGTCAATGACAAAGTGTGCTTCAGTAGTCATGCATGGATCTTCAGTGTTTGGTTGGATAGGCATGATTGATGGATGTTGTTAATGATGTGATCATGTTGCAGAGGCCCTATACGATGTCAAGAGTGCTTGGAGTGATTGTAAGTGAAAGGTTTACATTTGGTTCATCCTTGTGGTCATCTAGACATAGTTGGTCTTTTGGAAAACTAGGATGAGTGAGAAGATTGATGACATCAACATTCACACGTGTGAAGGTGTCAGAAGAAAATGGTCACATGGGTTTGTTAAGGCTTGTGCCTAGATCATGTGTTTAAAATTTTAGGTCTTGAGATGGTTTATATAAAATTTATGGCAGTGAAAAGTTGGTCCCACAGGCATGTTTCTTTGTTTTCCATACTCAGTGAAATTTGCATTAAAAAGTGACTATTGGAATTCAAATATTTGAATTTACAAAGGAAAACCAATCATCATTATTTTGGCTATAAATTTTGATGTTGGACAAATTTGATGGTGGTATAAAAATAAAAGTGGTATATAATTTCAAGGGAAATCCAATAAAAATAATTCATAGGTTTGACTGATCATACACCTACATTTATTATGGTCTAAAGTTGACTGAGGGTTTGACTTTCTTCTACAAGTGATCTGAGAAGGATGTTTGAGTTTTTATTAATGGTGTTTGGATGTTTCAAGGTAAATAAACTATTGAAGAGTGTTTTAGACTCCCTAAGGATATTTTTTATTGATTTTGGTGGTTTTATCAATCCATCTCCAATATGAACAATTGCTTACAATTTGACTTTTGGTTCGTTCATGCTGATTTCATGTATAAGGCAAATGTTTGATGGGTTTTGCATATGTAAAAGGTGTGTAGAGATTAATATAATAATTTTAGGATGGATTAAGGGTCATGTGGCATGGACCTATGTGCTTTGAATTGGTCTTGTGTTCCTAGTTTTGCTCAGTGAGGTGTTAAAAGGGTGAATAGGCCTCCATGGACCTAAAAGAGCTTCTTAGGCCTAATTGAAAGGTGTTGATGCTTAAGGTGGTATATAAAATATATGGATGAACTATGAAGGTGGTGTTGATATTATTCCAAGTGTGATATAAGCCTTAAGGTTTAAGGAAAATTTTATGGCCGACCAAGAAGGTGATGATCATTTAGACTCTATAAAGAGCAAGATCAAAGATGAAGGTTTCTAGAGTTGTGATGCTAAAATAGTGAAGTGTGAGTGTGATTGGTGGGTGGATTGAAGAGAAGATAAGGTTGAGGAATGTATGCATGACCTGTAGGTCATATTTTCTAAAGTTATAATAGTGTTCTTGCAAGGTTGAAGATTGAAGATGAGTCAAGAAGTATAAAGTGATCCAAAAGGTTGTTTTGGATGCATTGCTTGTGTGTAAAAGCTTGAGAGAGTGTGAAGGATTGAAGAGAGGTGTTATAAATTTTTTATCCATCATATTGAAAGGAAATTAGAGTTATGGAGCTGTTGATATCATAGGTGTTGTGTTGGTGATCAACATTTAGGACAAGTTGGTGCTTGTTCATGCTTAGGCGTGGGTGCTCCTTGTGAAGTGGGTGCTTCAAGAAAGGTCTCTTGCTTGTGGTTTTTTATAGGACTATAGTCCATGTATTTTTAGGCTTGAGAGTGGGTTTTATCTCCCATGAGGGTTTCCCACATAATTTGTATGTTATGTGCCATTGATCTTGCATAGCTTTCTTTATGAACGGTTTATATGCTTCATGAATGTTTATGATTGAGTGTTTGAAGTTTTGGAATTGGATTTGAATTGATTGCATCATTGATTCACTCCCCTCTTAGTGATTGTACCTCTAATAATTGGTATCAGAACCATACCTTCTTTTCTAAAGTTTAACCACTTGAAGGTGATCCAAGGTACAATATGGCTAGTCAACATGTGCAAGGTTTCTATACAAAGCAAGCACCAATGTTCAATGGGTCTAATTATTATTTTTGGAGTGCAATGATGAGGACATACATCATATATCTAGGCTTTGATATTTGACAATCTATTATGAATGGTTATTCTACACCTTCCACTCCTCCAACTAGTGCAACTGACAAGAAGTTAAGTGAGAACAATTCAAAAGAAATGAATGCTATCATTTGTGGCCTATCAGAGGTTGAGTTTACCAAGTTGATCCATTACAAGTATACCAAGGAAATTTGGGTCAAATTGCAAACTATCTATGAATGGGATTCAAAGGTTAAGTTGGTTAAATTACATACTCATTGAAGGCAATTTGAGGGCCTCAAAATGAAGGAAGAAGATACTATGGAATCCTATCTTATAAGGGTTGATGAGGTAGTGAACATGATCAGAGATCTTGGAGAAGAGATTGAAGAAGCTACTATGGTACATAAAGTATTAAGGTCTCTCACCCTTAAATTTGATTCAAAAATATATGTTGTAAAAGAAAGTCATGATCTCACCTTGATGAAGATGGATGAACTGCATGGCATCCTTATTACCTATGAGATGAGAGTCAATGAGGACATACCTTCTAATAAGGAATTAACATTCAAAGTGATCAAGGAGATAAAAGCCAAGAAGAGTCAGTTAAGACTTGAAGATTTTGATCTTAATGAAGATCAACTTGAAGCCATGATTATAATAAAACTAAATGTAGGATCAAGTAACTATGAAGGGAAACTTCCTTTTAAAAGTTTTTCATGTGGTACAGTTGGTCATTTTTCAGCTAAGTGCCCAAATAGAGGCAAATCTGAACACAAGGAAGCTCATAAGGAATCTCATGAGAATGAACACAAGAAATCTGAGGGTCTTAACAAGTACACAAAGTTATTCAATAGGAGAAATGACAAGGAGTCATACAAAGGCAATAAGAACCTTTACCATGAAGAAGACAGTAACTCATCTATTGAAGAAGAAGGAAACACATCAGATAATGATGATTCATCTCATGATGAGGACAAGAAGACAATGTTTATGGCTCTTGGGGATGATGAAGGTGAATGCTCTTTAGGCAGAGATCTCTTTGGTGGAGATAGCTCAGAGGAATAAGATGAGAAAGTCACTCTTGAAGACAAATATCTAAATACCTTAGAAGAGATGAAGCTACTACAAGGAAAGAATAAAAAGTAAACATCCTTGATCAAGTTCTATGTGGAGCAAATTGGCTTTTTTGAAGAAAGGTTGAGCAATGAAGTCAAAGAGAGTGATGAGATCACTCAACATCTTGAATCTCAGGTTTGTACCCTTGCTGAAGAGATAAAGAGTAAGGATGAAGATGGATTATTTGCAATGGAAGCTAGATCAAGTTATGAGCAAGCTTGAAACATATCTCAAATTTGAGAAAGGTACAATTGATATTATTGATCTATTGAGCATTCAAAAAGTCTCAAATGACAAATGAGGCCTAGGGTTCTATGAATATGTTGAAAAGGATCAGAAGATTGAAAAGATAGCGCTAATAGATTAGGAGACTAATCATGGTAAAGAGAATGCTAATAAAGACAAGAAGGATGACAAATTGAATAAGAAGGATAACTTCAAAAGCTACAAAAGTTCAAATCAAATCAAGTAACCTAATGCAATAAGGTATGATAACTCCTTCAATGGCTACTATTACTCTTGTCATCAGTTTGGTCATAGGATCATTGATTACAAAAGAAAAACTCCTTGTAAGAGATTTACATGGAATTATAAGCAAGATAATGATAATCATGAAGAACATCATCACTCAAGACAGTCAACAGGTCCACAAAAAAAGCATGACATCCTATGCTATAAGTGTCAAGGGATTGGTCATATTGTAAGGTTTTTTAATGCCTTCATCAGGAGACCAAATGATCGGATGTATGAATGGGATATTGAAACTTCAAAGAATCATCATATAGATCATGCACAAGGTATGAACAATTAGAGAAACTTCATTTGTTTCAAGTGTCAAGAGAGAGGTCACATAACAAGGTTCTACAGGAATAGTCAGTATTCTACTTTAAAGAATGATTATCATAACATGAAGAAAAGGAGCCATACAAAATGGAGACCTAAGGAGGTGAATGAGAAACAGGTTCAAAATGGACTATTTGTCATGACAAACCAAGGTATAAATTCAAGTGTCAAAGAACAAGCCTTATCTGCTCAAGGGGACAAGAAGATCAAGCAAGATTTTGAGTCAAAAGGAAAGAATGAAGTTAAGAACTCATTCAAAGTCAAATTGATGATGAGGCAGGATTACAAGTCAAGTGAGAGCATGGAGATGTGGGAGTCTCCTGAGTTTTGGGACATTTAGTCCCTCTATGACAAATTGGTGTTTCTACCTTTGCTTCTTAGGAGACATCTTTTATTTTTGGAATCTAGTATGTATGATCTAGATGATGTACAAGATGCCAATCAGTACAGAGTTATGTAGAATTATTGATTGGTCTTTAATACCAATGCCATTTTTGATAGGAAATTGATGATCTTATGTTTTTAAGACTTGTGTTGATCATATAAGATCATTGGTTAAGGGGGAGTAACAAGTTCATGATCTTGTTCTATATGTGAGTGATGAAAAGCTTCAAAAGTTTTGTTTAGGGACATTGGTCCTAAAGGCATGTTTTAGTCAATTTTTGATGCTTGGTTTGATAGGTCAAATCATGAAGTATGAAGGTGAGGTTGGTATGGAGTGTAGAAAGGACATGTTCAAGTGTATTCCATGAGGTTTCATGCATTGGATTGGTCACAAGTAGCTCTAATGATCATTTGTTTAGTTGGTCCATTTTGCTTAGTGATCATTGCCTAGTGAGAGCTCATCTTGCAAAATTGGTGATTTTTGGGACTATGTAGCCAACCAAGGGTGGAGGCAAGTTGGATTTGATGTGTATATGTGAAAAAGGAGGTAAGAAGTTGTTAGAATGCTTCCATGAAAATTCTAAGGTGTTTTGGCATAGTGAGAGGGGTATACATAGGGTCTGCAGACACATAATGACTAGTTCTAGGTGCTAAATGAGGATTGGTGAGTGTTTAAGGTAAATTTGTGGCATAGAAAGGTGTGTTGACCTCATTCAGGTGTGCTTCATGTGGTTTCAAGGTTTGAAGATATTTTGAAGGCAAGTTGAAGATTTTTGAATGTTCTCGGGTATGATAGTCTATGTATAAGTGTTAGAAGGTCAAAAACCATTTCATGGTTATATGGGTTTCTAAATGAGTATGACCTCAAGATTTGATCCAAAAGTGAGTATTGGTGACCTCAAGGTGTGGAAGAATTTTTAGGAGCTGACATTGACCAAAAGGTGGTAAGTTAACCAGATTTATTTTTGATGCCCTAGTTTTTGCACCATGTGAGTTGGTGACCTTCCCAAAGGGAGTTGAGACCTGAGGTTGATTGATTAATTGAAATGGAAAAAAGGGTGCTAAAAAATTATTTTAAAGTCATTTATAAGTATGTAGTTTGTCTTATAGATGAGATTTTGTGCAAAAGGAGGGCTAATTGATAGGTTAGTTTATGAAGGAGATATGGTGAAGAGGAATATTTAAATGATCATTATTGGCATGATTAAGGGTTCATATGATTATACTCTAGATAAGAAATTTCAAGACATGAAAGTGCATACATAGAAAGTTATGGGCTCTGCAAGGTTCAGGTGGGGCTACTAGGCCTCTAGGTAAGGCTTATGTGAAGAAAAGTGTTTTTTGGTCCTTTTATCCAAATAACCAAGTTATGATTTTTATTATATGAATACATCATTGTGTTTTGAGTATGTCTTGAACATTTTTTAGTGATCATGGAGTTGACTTGTGAGAGAAAATTTAAAGGCAATTATGAGGTATCATCATGGTTGGAGATGGTCTGAAGGTACTCAAAGGGAGCCTAAGGTCAAGAGACTTAGGGGTAGTACCTCTTAGTGTTATTAAGGTGTGATCACTCCCATTTTATTTATATTATGTGTTTATTCTTCATATAGTAGGACATGGTCAAGATGGTGTGTTGTCAATGAGCAAGACTGTGAAGATTTGGTAAAAAATGGTATGCACAGTGATAGGGGGTTTATATCATCTCTCAGATGATATAATTTATTGATGATAGATTTGAAAACATTTTAAAAATTTACAGGCCCTCGGGATCAATAGGTAATCCCACTTTGTCATTGTGTCAAAAGGGGATAAAGTGTTTGCAGAAGGAGAAAGAGTATGTGCATGGCTTTGTGTTGGTGTTGACATCAATGACAAAAGGAGATATTTTTGAGGTGTTGTCAATAATGTGTCCAAGGTATCCAAGAATGTACATGATGTGGAAAAGAGTGTTCATGATGTGTCAAGGTTGCTAGCTAGTCAATGACAAAGTGTGCTTCAGTAGTCATGCATGGATATTCAGTGTTTGGTTGGATAGGCAGGATTGATGGATGTTGTTGATGATGTGATCATGTTGTAGAGGCCATATGGGGTATCAAGAGTGATTGGAGTGATTTTTAAAGTGTGATGTTTCCATTTGGTTCAACCTTATGGTCATCTAAACATAGTTGGTCTTTTGATAAATCAGGGTAAGTGAGCATATTGATGATGTCAACATTCACACATGTGAAGGTGTCAGAAGAAAATGGTCGCATGGGTTTGTTAAGGTTTGTGCCTATATAATGTGTTTCAAATTTAAGGTCTTGAAATGGAGTCTATACACATTTATGGTAGTTAAAATTTGGTTTCCCAGACATATTTTGTTATTTTCCATACTCAGCCAAATTTGCATTAAAAAGTGTCTGTTGGAATTCAAATATTTGAATTTACAAAGGAAAACCAGTCCTCATTGTTTTGGCTATAACTTTTGATGTTAAATGAATTTGATATTGGTATAAAAATAAAAATGGTAAATAATTTCAAGGTAAATCCAACAAAAATAATTTGGATGTTTGACTGGTCATACACCTACATTTTTTATGTTCCAAAGTTGACTGAGGGTTTGACCTTCTTTTGCAAGTGACCCAAGAAGGATGTTTGAGTTTTTATTGATGGTTTTTGGATGTTTCAAGGTGTATTAGATATCAGAGAGTGTTTTAGACTCACTGAAGATCATTTTTATGGATTTTTGTTATTTGAACAATCCATCTTCAATATAAACAATTACTTACAAGTTGACTTTTGGTTCATTCATGGTGATTTCATGTACAAGGCAAATGTTTGATATGTTTTACATATGTAGAATGTGTGTAGGGATGAATGTAATAATTTGAGGATATCTTAGGGGTCATGTGGCATGGAAATATATGCTTTTAATTTGTCTTGTGTTCCTATTTTTGCTCAATGAGGTGTTAAAAGGGTGAATAGGCCTCCATGGACCTAAAAGAGCTTCTTAAGCCCAATTGAAAGGTGTTGATGCTTAAGGGTGGTCTATCAAAGATATGAATGACATATGAAGTTCGTTTTGATCTTATTTAAAGTGTGATATAAGCCTTAATTGTTAAGTAAAGTTTTGTGTCTGACCAAGAAGGTGATGATCATGTAGACTCTATAAAGATCAAGATCGAAGGTGAAGGTTTCTAGAGTTGTGATGTGAAGTATAGTGAAGTGTGAGTGTGATTGGTGGATAATTTGAAGAGAATATCAGGTTTATGAATGTATGCATGACCTATAGGTCATATTTTTTGATGGTATAATAGTGTTCTTACAGGGTTGAAGATTGAAGTTGAGAGAAGAAGTATAGAGTGATCCAAAAGGGTCTTTTGGATGCATTGCTTATGTGTGAAGGCTTGAGAGAGTGTGAAGGATTTGAGAGAGGTGTTATAGATTGTTTTTCTATTATATTGAAAGTAAATCAAAGTTTTGAAGCTATTTATATCAGAGGTATTATGTTGGTGCTCAACATCTAGGACAAGTTGGTGCTTGTTCATTCTTTGGGGTGGGTGCTCCTTGTGAAGTGGGTGATTCACTAAAGGTATCTTATTTATGATTTATTATAGGAATATAGTCCATTTGTTTTCAGGATTTAGAGTGGGTTTTATCCCCCATGAGGGTTTTCCACATAATTCATATGTTATGTGCCATTGATCTTGCATAGCTTTTTTTATGAATGGTTTATATGCTTTATGAATGTTTATGATTGAGTGATTGAGAGTTTGAAGTTTTGGAATTGGATTTGAATTTATTGCATCAATGATTCACCCCTCTCCCCTCCCCCCCACCTCTCAATGATTTTACCTCTAACACATTTAAAACCCTTAACCTTACTCAAGTGCCAATTTTGATATAACACAACTTAGGTCAAGGTTCATCAGGGGTAACTTCATATTATCAATCAAGAAGACTAGGCAAATAACTAGGAATATAACTACAACTAAGGGTTATAAGTGTATTCAATCAATCACATGAAGATTAATTTGGATACATACTTTAATTCATCAATTAATCAAATAATTCCAACAAGAAGGATTAATTCATAAGTTATTCCAATAACAATACATTATTAGACAATGTAAACATTTATCAAGATCATGACTATGAGTAATCTATTGATATCAGCTTGTGCTACCCACTTGATCCCTCAATCATGATCTATAGCCTTTAGATCATAGCACAAATAGCTTATTTACACACACCAATTATATTACTAGTTTATTCATCCATACCACCACATTCTGCAACACCATTTATGCATTTAATATTCATGTTATTATAAAGGTAATATCAATTATTCACCATGTTTCCAATAGACATAATTGCCTACCAAGGAAAGGATGATAATTCATTATCCACATAGGAGTGTAAGCTCACTTATTCTCACTACAACATCCCTCATATTTATGGTAGCACAAGTTAAGAGAAGTCTCTTATTACAATCATCATACATCACCCAAGACAATTTAGTATTCATGGATTAAATGCCAACATAAAAATTGATTCTGATTAAAATGAAACTTAAAAATATTTCAAATAATGAAAGAGGTGCTACCTGTTGGAATTATATACCTTAATCTCCAACATAGGGATCTTTGCACCATATTACATCTCCCAATAATAGATAACAATGACAATGGAGTTTAACCAATGAATATGCCAATAACCTCATGCATGGAATCCAAATATTAACACCATTACTTCAATTTATTATGCAATAAAATAGAATATAGAGCAATGCTAAATTTAAGAATCCCACATGAGTAGTTCTCACATCATAAGATGTTATAGCCATGTATCATACTTGGTTTTATTGCCAACATGCGAAATCTAATTCCAAATAAAAATAAACATTAATTATTTTGTAGACAACTAAATAGTGCTACCCATCAAGATTTTATAATAATACTTGACTTTTACAGTCCTTGCACCATGTTTTCCTTCCCATTATCTTCACATGAGAATGAATAATGATTAAATCAACAAATCTAAAAATGACCTCATGTAGTAATTAATTAACAATAGTTGACCACTTAGCCAATATTTACAAACATGGTCAGCTATAGACCTATTATTAATTCTCAACTAGCTATCATATCACATAATGATAAATATGCATGATCTAAAGGTTACTGCCATATATCATTATGTTTGAGAGGAATTAATGTATCATAACTTTACAATTACAACATTAAGCACTATTGTACAAATTAACCACTATCCATTAAATACTATATTAATTCAAAGAAGTGACAATAAATGACTTGATAACTGTTATATATTCCTTTTTACATATAGGTAAAAATTAGGTCAATTTTAATCTTTTAATCCACAACTGATTATATCTCAATATTGGGTTAAAGAATCAATAATAACATGCTTACAACAACCCTATGATTTTCATGCTCAAGGTTACAAGAACCATGTACAATCAAGCATAACTAATCATAAAAAAAGGTTAAATAATAAGTATCAACTCAATAGACCACACGTATCTATTCTAATAGAAAGTGAACAATGACAGCATTAACTTCTCAACATGCCTCTTTCACTAAAAAATAGAGGATAACAACTAACCAACCCATAATACTTTTGATCTTTCAAACATGTACCTTCTAAAACCTTTAATTATTCATACTTCTCATAATCATAACAAGAGAATATTGAATGATAAATGACACTAATGTGGCCTTTAATAACCAGTCATTATATATATATATATATATATATATATATATATATATATATATATATATATATATATATATATATATATATATATATATATATATATATAGCTGCAATATTGAATTTTCAATATGTTTCCCATATATACATGAATGTAATGCAACTTTAAATAGTTCTTATAACTTTCATTAAGACAAATGAATCACTCCATAAATTATGTAATTACTCAATATACATTAATTGCTTAAGTAATGAAATGTACTCTTATAATCCAATTTGAAACAATAAACAACTACTACTATAATAAATGATAATAAGGGAGAAAATAGTATAAATAACTGTTTGCAATATTTTCAAACAATGTAACCAACTACTTAGTTCTTACATCATTTAAACATAAGTTTACAACGTCATTTTATAATCCAATGAAGAACAACAATAACATACTTATATCCATGATAAAGTAGGTTTAAGCAAGCATTTATAATTGATGTATAAAGTTGTCATAACTAACCCAACTTAGTTCACCTTTCCTATTGCCATCACCTAAATGAAATATGTATTTATAGTATTAAAAAACCATCAAGGGCCTACAACTTGCTTTGAATCTCTATATTTTAATGAGACAATACAACAGTTTTCATAAGTAATAAATGGTTTAATGCAACATATAATGTAAGCATGCATCTTTACTTAAATAGTCAATCAAGGAACATTTACTCACAAAGTTAATTCTATGTCATTTATAATGATACAAGATTTACACCACATATAACAATAATATTAAATTCATAAAAATAATGATTAAATGAAATGTATCACTAATACAACAAATTCCAACATGAAGTATATATCAACTCGAAGATCTAAACAAAGAGATAGAGAAAAGAGCAAATTTGCATGCCCAGTCCTATGAGCCCTTCATTTGGTGGCCCTCATCACCCCATCCATAAAATGAATGGTGGAGTTGGGCATATAGGTTTTTCAAGAAGTCATGACAATAAAAGAGATACTAAGCCATTGGTTAAAGTAGTAACAACATACCTTCATCAAGAAAGACAATAATAAAGCTATAATACAACTGTCATCAAATAATGAGGTTCAAAACCTCCAATCGAATACCAAAGAGGATACCACTGTCCTTATTCATCATTTTTTCCATTTGATCAAGAAGCATGTATTTAAAAATTAGTCTTACAATCTTGGGCAACGTTCAAAAACATTAAATCTGAAATTAAATACTTTCAGTTCAACTTAACTCAACACAAAATTGAAACAAGAATATTACAACCCTTACATGAACACCACAAATTAAAATAAGCACATTTCATACATGTCATGGGTTATGTATAACTAACAAATAAAATTCCAAATCAATAAAAAGGATGCATACATATCAATATATAGTGCAACTCCAACATGAAAATAACAACATAAAACTAGAGATTGAGTTCATAGCTCCAAGAAGGGTTCTAAATTCAAAAGAATTTCCTAATAGATGTGTTTTTAAGTTATTTTAAGGTATGCACCCACCCATTCAAAAACATAATCACAATGCATACAAAAAGATGCATATAACCACAAGACCTTGTAACCATACTTCCCATGACCCTACTCCTCCCTATGATTATACATCAGCTCATGTGCAAAATATCGACCCTAGTTATCCTAATTAGAGTTATAGACCACTTGTTTAAACCTCCCTCATTCCTTTTTCCCATCCTTTACCCATCTCGGTGCTTTCTCACGCTAGACAGGCTCTCTAGAGACCCTTCGAGACTTGTTCGGGAGCTTGTTGACTAGCTTGGGGCCCTATTTGACCTAGGTCATGGATTAGGGAGGAAACCCATGGCTTAGGCCACACGTTTCCTTCATGAAAGCCATATCCTAGGCTTCAACCTAGGTAGAACATGTGAAAAATTGACCTGTTTGGTCCCAAACAGTCAGAAACAACTAGTTTGGGGCTTGTTGATGGATTAGGGTTGGATATAGGCATGCTATCTCATTTATTGCACACATATATTGACTCTTTAACTACATCTCTACTCTGATCATACTCTATTGATCATTAATTTTGAAATTTTGGCTACCATCTTTGAATTTCTCTTGATTCTTGCTTGGCACACTTGCTTTCTTGGTGAGAAGGGATGCCCTACTATGCTATTAATTCCATTGATGCCTTTTTTATTGTTGATAATGTTCCTAAAGCTTATGGATTACCATGTGACTCCTAAATATTCCATTACACCTGTCACTTGTGCTCCTTGTATTGGCTCTCACAGATTGGTGACCTCTCCTTCATCTCTTCCATAACTTTTGGCTCTTGGTCTGGACTCAGCTCACATACAACTTGATCTTCTTCCCCTTTTGCCTCTTATCTTGGATAATCAGTTGGTAGAAAGTCTACACATCTTTTGAGTTTGATATGAGGGCACTTTACTTAGCAAAGTGAAACTCTTTTCTTAGTTTCAGTAGTATATATGCTAGGGTTTGTTCAATTTTAGAAAACTAGTTGCTTAATCTATTGCTTGACATAGTTTTTGAAGTTTATTGTGCTTGTGTATGTATAAAGAGTAATTTCATTGCTTTAAATATTCCCTTGTTGTATGTCATTTCTCTCTTCATAAGATTTTTGTATTACATAATAGACACACTATAAAACTTAGGAAAACTCTCTCCTTCTCTCTTGTTAAAACTAGAAATATTGTGTTGCTAGAAAACAATAGTATTGCATTGAAAAATAGCTCAAATATAGAATCGGCATGCTCTTGAACCCTTACTTGAAAATGTGTTTGTTTCTAAAAATGCCTTTCATTTGGCTTTAAAGTGCCCTAGTTTCTAGATTTACATTTTGTTGGCTATTTCATTTCATTCAGTATTGTTGCTTCTTTTTCATTAATGCAATCCAAAGTATAGTTTTAGCCACTTGATTTACTATGGGTGGACCCACTAGAGATTTGTGGATATTTTATTTACTCATTTGTACTAGCCCCAACCTAGTTTACAAGTCCATCTATAACATAGTTCAAGCTAACAAATTGGATAGCTACTGTAGACATCCTATAGCCCATAGAACCCCTGAGCCTTCTAGCCTCTTAATGATTTGCTTTAGCACCCTATCAAACACTGGTGGTTTCATTTAGATTCTTGGAGCTAAATTTTGGCATGCCTGGTGGGACCTCACATATGGTCTCATGCTAGTTCTATCCCATTTAGATCTCTCTTATCCAATGCCCCTCAATTAGTCAATAGGCTTTGCTTTTAGTTGTGTATCGGATCTCACCTTGATTGTTTTTTCTTGCTTTGGTTTTATGCCACCCTCCTTGTTGGTTCTCCATCAGTTTGCCTCTTCTATTACCTCTTATGGTGTTTGTATTTCATTACACCCATGGTTGACCTCTGACCCTTGGGATGCCATTCCCATCAGATTTAGTGTCTCATCCCTAAGCTCACTCATGAGCAAGCCATGGCTATAATGGAACATCACAGACACCATAGGATTCATGAGGCCCCGTCAATCCAACATGGTGGTGTATACCCTCTCACATTTGAAAGGGAACAAGATTGGAAAGACTAAAACCATTGGACTCAATCTTCTTTTCACCAATCTGAACTACATTCATTTGAGGATTTTTTTGCTCATTAGTGTGCCACATCTCACTCACCCATACATGGTGTTGAGGATCCTCTTGCCTGGTTAGGACCTAATAAGTTACACGCAATCATTGAGGATTACTGTAGGTGTATTTAGGTGAATGAAGTTTATCCCTCATATGCGATGATTTGTGATCATGCTTCTTCTAGAGACAGAGCCCACACCTACTCAGTGTCAAGTGCCTCAACCAACTCTCATGCAAGTTACCCACCTCTTTCTTGATATGACTCTTCACCTCAAGAGGATCCACATGTCCATGTTGTGGATCATAGGTATTCACACTCAAGAAGATATCTTAATCATGAAGATTCCTCCCATCCTTATAGACCTTCTTTCAAGGTTTCTAATGAGCATGTTGATTTCAATCATCATCTACAGACTAAAGATCCATTGGAGGTATATCAAGAGCATGAATGGCCACCAGTTAACCCTCGATCGATGGAGTATGACCATTATCATGGAGGTGGAAGTCACCATGACCATTTATATGAGTATACCATGTCTTCTCAGTAGTCCCATAGGGATCATCACATTCCCCATGGCTGCTCCCCCCTTGCAATAGAGATGATTTTTTCCATGACCAACCCCCTTTTCAAGAGCCACCTCAGTATCATCCCTACCATGACCATGGCTATGATGACACTTATGGATATAGGAAACATCATCACCATCATGAGCCTCCTCTTAGAGCTCATCATTAGCCAATCATCAACTGTATGTATGAGGATCTCCACAATAATACTCTAGCTCATTGGGTGCATGCTATTACCCTTCTTATACCCATCCCTGAGCTACCGAAGTATAATGGTATGCATGACTCCAGTCATTTGAAGCATATTATGACATTAATGATGGTGTGTAAGGACTGGAAATAGGATGAAGGTATTTTTTTAAAGCTCTTCACTCGTACTCTACAAGCTAAATCTCTTGTTTGGTTTTATAATCTACTTCTAAATTCTCTCTCTCATTTACAATTCCTTATAGATAACTTCATCTAATATTTTGATATCTCTAGACCCTTTAATCTCAACACCCAATCACTTACCTCTATGGTGTAGGGAAAAGGAGAGTCCAACTTTGATTTTGTGCATAGATGGTAGTCAGTTGTTCATACGTGCAGAACTAGGTTCTCGAATGACTAACTTTATGATATGCTCACGTGAGCATTGAGGTAGGAGGTTCACCTTGAGGTCCTCAAACATGAGCCCACCTCCTATGATGAGGCTATTAATTAGTGTTTTATTATTGAAGTGTTTGAGGTGCATATAGGTATGTGGCTTGTACCTTCCCAAAAGTCATCCCCATCCCATGATCACAATCATAATTCAACTAGGGATGGTGTCATAGATTATCCACCTGAGAAGAAGGATAGTCATGAGGTAAATGCTTTTAGTAAGAAGCCAACTAAAAAGAAGGATTTTAAATCCAACATGACAAAATAATAGATGGTGTTCCCTTATGATCCCACCAAGTTTTTCCATTACCATTGGATGAAAGGGCATGATGATGCCAATTGTGCCTTGCAAAAGTTTAGTGGGCAACACTCACCATAAGTGTGGAGTTCTCCTCTTGTATATCCCAATTGCAAGTTGGATGTGTTCAAGGAGCCTCTTCTTAATCATGATAAGGAAAATAAGAAGAAGAAATAAAAGGCTAAGGCCCCATGCTCTCCTTCTTGCTCTTCTAGCTCCTCTGATTCCTCTTCTCAAGCTACCCCATGAGGGAAAACTAAGTGCGAGAGTAGCAAGGTGGTTTCTTCTATTGAAATCACTCTTATTGGCTATGAGTGATTTATCAATACATGCTCAGGTCAGGCTACTAACCCTTTTGGAGAACCTAATGGTGATAGACCTTCCATCCAATCCATGAGGGCAGGGAATCCCAAAGTTAGATTTGACTTTTAGTGTAATATCCCTCCCCAGGCTAGACAACGTTCATACTCTATCATTGAAGAGTTACAGGGCCTCTTAGCTAGGATCTCTATCTAGGACTTGCTTTGCCTTTTCCTTGAGTAAAGGGGCCTCATCTTCGATGATCTTAGTCTTTCTCATGAGGATACACTACAACATGATATCGGGGTGTTGTTTAACTTTGATACACTTGAGCGTCTTTGCCCTCCTGTTCTCTCTTTTTACCCAACTTCCTTGCTAGACATGTCGATTTTGGCTAAGAGGGCTCATTTACCTCTTTATATTGAGACTTTTATTAATGATTTCCATATCAATTGATGTATCATGGATGAAGGAGCTACTTTGAATATCATGCCCCTGCATGTATTCAATGAGTTTGGGATCAATCAAAAGAAGCTTTCCAATTCTTGCCATAAGTGTGTTGGATTCAACAATGACATAGTTATGCCAGTGGGAAATGTGAAGCTCTACATCAAGTTTGGTCCTAAGGTGGTCCAAATCAAGTTTTGTGTGTTAGATCTTGATCACTCATACAACATGATCCTCAATCATCCTTGGACTACTGCCATGTAGGCCATCACTTTGGCCACATTTTTCATGGTCCAATTTTTGCATGAAGGTGAGGTTCACACTTTAGAGGCTGACCCAGACCCCTGGGAATTACTCTACATAAAGTCAAATCCCTTTAGCAAGGCTTTGGAAGTCTTATCCTCAGGTTATGTGGGAGCCCACACACCTTCAATAGTTGAATCTTATCTTATCAAGGATGAGCATTGTGGCCCGATAGAGTCCCAGTCTCCATTCACCCCCCAAGAGTCTGGAAAGCACCAATCGAATCCCTCTTCTGAGCCACAGTGCTTGGCTAGCTCATCTCTCCTCAATGACCTCTTCTAGGATGTCTCCCCAGATTTTGAGCTCCCCCTCATGTCATGTTTTTCTCATCAGAGTATAGGCTCCCTCAATGTGTCTCCCACTAAGGTCGATAGAGTGGTTGAGTCTGATTATGAGTGTTATTTCATCCATGTCACAACCCACAATTTATTGAAGGAGAGAAAGGATTACACCAAGCTCATGCAAGCTTGTTGTAAGCATGATCATCCCCTTGACCATCTCAGGTTAGAGATATCTCTTACTAATGGTCCAACCCCAAGCATTCCTATCATGAATGTTCTCCTAGTTGAACCTGAAGTTCTAGATCAGTTTCTCCCTCTTTCTCTAGGGTGTGTTGAGGAAGGCAACACCATGGATGTTGAAGGATCTATGGATGTCAACTTGGGCACTTTGGTAAGGCCCAAGATTGTTAAGATTTGTGCCAGTCTTGTGCCAGATGAGTAGGATGTCTTGGTCACCTTCTTTCATGAGTTTTTGGATGTATTCACTTGGGAATACACTAATATGAAGGGCATGGATTCTAACATCATCATGCATAACCTCATTATGCAAGATGGTGCCCACTCTATTCACCAAAAATAATGACTAATGGTTGTAAAAGTCTCGCAATTAGTGAAGGATAAGATTGAGAAGCTCATCCGAGCTGGATTCATTCAAGCTATTAACTACCCTCGATGGGTTTCCAATATTGTTCCCAATCTCAAAAATAATGAGACAATCAAGATTTACATCAAATTTAGGGACCTCAATATGGCTTTCCCAAACGATAATTTTCCTACTCTTTTGATTGACCAGATTGTTGATTCCACTATTGGATTCAAGATCATGTCTCTCATAGATGGGTTTTTTGGATACAAATAGATCCAGATTGCCCCTAAGGATCAACACAAGATGATATCCACTACCCCTTGGGGTACCTTCTATTATGCCATCATGCCTTTTAGTCTAAAGAACACTGGGGCCATGTATCAATGGACCATGACCCATGTTTTTCATGACCTCATCCATAAGATTGTTGAGTGCTATGTTGATGACCTCTTCGATAAATCCTACAAGTAGGATGAACATGTGTGAGACCTCTAGATCATATTTGAGTATCTCCATGAATATCATATTAGCCTTAACCCTGAGAAGTGTATTTTTGGCATCTTTACTAGAAAACTTCTTGGCTTCCTTGTTTTGAAAAGGGGCATTGAGGTGGATCCTGACAATATCAAGGTCATTCTTGAGATGCCTCCCCCATGCAATCTCATTCCATTGTAATATTTTTTTAGAAGGCTCAACTTCCTCAGGCATTTTTTGGAAGAATATGCATATAAATCCATACCCCTCAATCGTCTACTTCGTAAGAACACTTTGTTCTTATGGTCTGATGAAGTCTAAGTAGATTTCAAGGAGTTGAAGTGCATGCTTCATAACCCTCCCATCCTAATGGCAACCATTGAGGGGTGTGAGTTTATCTTATATACCTCCATCACTAATATTTCTATTGGGGCATGCTATGCTAAAAGGATGACACTGGTAGGGAGAGAGCTATTTACTACATCTCTCAGACTCTGGTTGGCCCTAAGCTCAACTACTCTTTAGTTGAGCAGTAGTGCCTCTCTCTCACCTTCGCTATGAAGAATTTGTAGCATTACATGTTGGGCTAAACTACCAATGTGATTAGCTAATCTGATCTACTTTTCTACTTGCTCAACAAGATACACCTTATCGATAGGACTATGAAGTGGATCATGCTTCTTTAGGAGTTTAACCTCTATATCATTAACCAACATTCCACTAAGGGCTTGGCTATCACTAATTAGCTTGCTTACTACCCATGGACAAACCCTAATGCAAAGTTGGTCAATGATGCTTTCCTTGATGAGTTGGTCTATTCAGTTGATAATGTTGAGTTCTCAAAGTGTGATTGGTATCAAGACATTGTCCATTACCCTAAAGATTAGTCTTATCCAATTGGCACTCCTTCCAAGAATGCTATTAGATATGTAAGTTTGTAGTATACTATGTTACATTGGTGGCATCCTATTCAAGAGGGGTCCCAATGGCATGTTGATGTAGTGCTTTGCCCTTAAGGATGTTCCTCTCACACTTGAGGAATCTCATAGGAGCACTCGTGATGGCCACCTGGGAGGTTAGGATATCACTCAACGTATTATCAATATGGGTTACTACTAGCCCACTCTTGTTAAGGATGCTATTCAATACATAAAAAAATGTCAGATGTGCCAAGTCAATGGGGATGCCATCAATACCTCAACTATCCTCTTACACCCCATTTTAGCTCCTTGGCCCTTTTCCATATGGGCTCTTGACTTTGTTAGTGAGTTCAAACCCACTTCTTTTGATGGTCACCACTGGTTCATCATGGCTACTAACTATTTCATGAAGTGGGTCAAATCCATGCCTCTTAATAACATGTGTGAGAAGATGGTTACCAAGTTCATCTTAAACTAGCTCATCTGTAGGTTTGGGATCCTTACCATGATCATGGTTGCTAATGGTTTGGGCTTCCAAAGCCTTGAGAGGTGTGAATTAGCCCAACATTTTGGCTTCAAGCTTAGCTTATCCTCTACCCATTACCCCTAGGGCAATGGGCAAGTAGAATATTCAAATAAAACTTTGAAAAAGATGTTTCTCCACACTATAGCCTAGTCCAAGAGAGACTGACATCTCATGCTCTATCCTACCCTCTGGGCCTATTAAACTAGTTTCTGTGTAGCCATAGGGACAACCCCATACTCCCTCATGTATGGGTTTAAGTTTTTTTTCCATTTAGAAGTGTTGATCCCCTCATTGCAAGTTAAGACCTTTAGATCTATTTTTGATGAAGAAGAATGCACCGCTCACCTCACTAAGCTTGAGTTTTTAGATGAGCAATGCTTGATAGCTCTTGAGCACAATCGTGCTTATCAACACCGTCAGCACACCCAATTCCAAAAGTTAGTGCACCCTCATCCTTTTAAGGTAGGTGATATGGTGATTATTTTTGATAAGGAGTACCATAAGAAAAGCAAACTTGTTCATAAGTGGTTCATCCCTTTTGTCATCACTAACTCTCTCGATAATGGGGCCTATCATCTTTTGAACCTTGAAGGTGAGCCCATGCAACATCTGATTAATAGATTCCACTTCAAGACATTTCATGTCTAGGGCCCGTGTGGCCCTATAGAGAAGTTGCCTATGGTGGTAAGGTGAGCCCTCTCTCCCTTTTTCTCATCACCACTTGTGTGCTACTGGTATATGTGTGTGCATGTGAGTTTCTTAGTTAGTAGTGCCAACTAACTAATCACATTGTATCTAGTAATCTATATCAGATGAAGCATACATCCTACACACAAGATCATAAACACACATGTGCTGATAATGAGAAAGAGCTATATATATATCATCATAAAATACATGTTTTTCTCTAAGTGCATCACTTGGATTATTTGAGCTTGAGCTCACAATCCCAAAAACTACCATGAGTGTGGCTACATATGCATGACCCATCAACTTATGATTGGGTAGTGTCTATGCTAGTCATAATCTAATAAGAGATCTTGATCTTTACCTCTTGATCAATCACGTGATGGTTTCCTCTAGGGTAGTTAGTTAGTCTGCCCTTATGCTAGGTCCCACTTCTCCTCTGGTCTACTCTCAAGCTAGCTTAGCTCATAATTGATCAATCTCAGCTTCAGCTCTTGCTAGTTTCACCTCTTCCTCTATCTTAGTTACTCTCTAGTTCACCATGGATGCCTCATGCCATGCTAACTTAGCATTTATCTGTGGAATCTTGTATTGTGCCCTCACCAATTTGAGGGAGGCTTATGCACCAACTCACCAGAATTGAGTATGTGGCTCTGCCCCCGTTGATAGATGTGACACCTGGTCTATTAGTGGTGTGCCTACCACATCAAGGAATAACTCCCTCAATAGTATATCCAACTAGGGTCTAGTCTAACTAGGTTGGTTCCCTGCACACATGTACAAATCACATGTGTTATTTACATATAGGCTCTCACTAAGGATGAGTATAAAGATAAAGTGTTATATAGAAAATACACTTGTCCTACTTGGTGGTGCAGATGGCCCTTATGGAACCCTAATAGGTCATACTCCTCTTGGTGGTGGTGGTCCTCATCACACTAGTTGCTCACCACCATTGCCTTTCTCTTTATGCCTCAATTGCTAGTCATGCTCAGCTCTAGCTATCTTGGGTTGAACATGTCTCTCTCTCATCACTAATTTCTACTACCTAAGATGAAGGTAAGACCCCTGTAGACTATAGAGCTCCTCTGACCCCACATAGGCCTCTAATGCTACATCCTCTGGCCATACCATAGACCTATATAGATATTTGATGTAGCTCACCATTATGTCTAGTTCTAAGGTGGTTTTCATAGGCCCTACCCTCTTCATGAATAAAGTAGCCCATGCTCTACCTATCTCTAGTGATGGGTATGCATCACTACCATATGGTACCCTTAGCCTTATCAAGGGAAGTCTCTCATATACCCACACCATGAGTAGGCTAAGCTATGTCAATCTACCTACCCTTGTGCACTGGATGTGATCCAACTACTGGTATAGTCTACCCAAGATGTACTAGCCCCAGGCATACCTCTGACCTCTCTCTACACATTAGACAACTCCTATCCATGAGAGTGGTAGTCATCCTATGTTTTGGATAGCATAGAGCCTCCCAACCAAAATCCCTACTATCACTGTCCTTAATGATCGAACCCCCAGTGATTGTTGAGTGATCTACACTCCATGACTATTCTACTATGAGTGAGGTCCCACCAAGTAGATCTCTACTACTATTTCATCTTGCACTGGTGACAAGTCTATCTCCCTTTTACTTGTAGGCTCCCCCTCATAGAGCTGGTAAATATCCTCTATGTTGAGAATGTCCTCCAACTCAAGCCCTAGCTAGAACACATGCCTCTCTAGTGCCCATGTGGTGGCCAATGTATTAACCAAGTCTTTAGAGTAATGTAGGGATGGTACGTGCACCAGCCTCTAAAGTCCTATAATCTACAAGCATGCTTGCACCTCTGTCAGTAGAGCATCTACCTCCTCAACTAACCATGATGGGACTCTCTCCTAGTTGGTTACTTCACATGACCTCTCTATTCGTGCTTGCTACTCTCTCACTTGTGAAGGTTCTCCTTCCTCTAGTATGCTTACTCCTCTGCATGTTTGTGTAAGTAAGCAACATGTATTATCATTATCATTTCTTACCATTAAAGAGGTAAATTAGACTTAAAATCATGCTTTCTACTTTATTTTTTCATCTTTTTCCCTATATTTGACATTCTTGGCCCTTTATAGGAGCTCCCAAGATTTTTGGGTTTGGTCTTAGGCCCTTGCTGCCCAGAGCTATAGCTTCTGGGAAAAGCCATGACATTTTAGTGTGGAAGGATGTAAGTTTTGTGGCCTGCCCCACTATAAGGTCATGGCTTTGCCTAGTAAGGCCATGACCTATGTGGGACACTTTGGAGAGCCCTTGTGCTCCCCTTTTCTCCCTTTACGGGCCACAAGAGAGCCTCTTATTGGGCTCAATCTCTTTGTCTCATTGAGCCCATATTTTTCCACTCTTATTTCATCTGATTCACCTAATGAATCATTTGGCATGAGTGAAAATGACTTTAGGGCTTCCCAAACCCTAGAATTTTGAATAAACTTAAAAAAGTGTGTTCAAAAGACTTACCCAAACCATCCTGTGCATCTCTGGCATGCCCCTGCATCCTCATTCATCCCTTTTGAGTTTTGGGTTGCTCTTGGCTCTCCTTTAGGTCTCTTAGAGTGCAATTAAGAGTGAAAATGACCTCTTTTACAACCTTTTAGTGGGCCTTTTTGGGTTTTTTTCCCCTGCTGGTGTATTTTAGCCAACAAGACCTCCATCTTAGAGGTTTTGGCACATTCTAAGTGCATTGGTAGCCTCCATTTTTTGATTTAAGGCATCCTTAAGGACCACTCTATCCATGTTGTTGGTACTCAAGACCTTTTTATAGGTCCCCATTAAGCTCTCAAGCCTATGCCCCATTTCATGGGCACTTAGGGATAGAAGTTACTTTCTGTACTTTTTTTAGTTAGTCATTTCTCTACATTTATGTAGTTGATTCATTCTGACTCCCTCTCTATTTTTTTGTCATGGTTGTAGGTTCTCAACATTAGATGGCTGTGGTTGTTCGAGACTTATTTTAGTCTTCTCGATTGGTCTTCATCTTCTCTGAACTTCCCCCCTTACCTTTTTTACCTCTTCCCATGGTCAACATTGGTTAATTGTTATGATCATGGCTTGGTTTCATTGCTTGTTTCCCTTTGTAACTTGCTTATACCACTCTGCTTTGAGATATCTATCTTGTAGTTACTTTTCCTACATCCTCAACCCCAAACATGGTACACCTCTTAGTGGTGATTCATACCAATGGTGATAGTAGGGGTAACCTAGGGCCTATGGTTTCGGCTTGGGTTATCAATGATCTATAGGGTCATGAACTTGTTACAGTTGGTCATTTCCAGATCAATGAGATGAATAATACTACCGAGTATCACATGATCATTGGTACTTTGACCAATGCTATGCATTAGGTGCATGCTATGTGCATTTGTTCTTTGACTCACTCTTAGCCATATAGCAACTCACTAACATCTAGGCTATCCTTAGCTCTGAGTTTCTCCCTCTCTTTAAGGTATTGCATGATTTGCTTTCTTTCTTTGAGGATGTCCAGTTAACCCACATCCCTCGTAGGGAGAATACCAAGGTTGACACTTTGGTAAATTTCATTTTGGATAGTATGATTTGATTTGATATCACTTGTGCTTCCCTTTTGTAGGAACTGGAGCTTGATGTGGATTCTAGATCACACAACATATGCACTTCTACCTATGGATCACACCATCGATCATCTTCCACCACCATCCTTATCTAGTAAGTGTAGGTAATATTATCTTTTATCTTTTCATTTATTGCTTTCATTTCCTTTAGTATGGTTTCTAGGTACTCCATAGCACTCCTTGTTCCTTTGAACATTGATTGCTCATACCTTAGGGGCATATGTAATCGTACTTCTCATGACCCTACTCCTCCCTATGATTATACATCATCTCACATGTAGAATACCAACCATAGTTATCCTAATTAGAGTCATAAGACACTTGTTTGGACCTCTCTCATTCCTTTTTCCCATCCTTTACCCATCTTGGTGTTTTCTCACACTAGACAGGCTCTCTAGAGACCCTTTAGGACTTGTTCGAGAGCCTATTGACCAGCCTGGGGCCTTGTTTAACCCAGGTCATGGCTTAGGGATGAAACTCATGACCTAGGATACACATTTCCTTCATGAAAGCTATGGCCTAGGTTAAAACCCAGGTAGAATGCATGAAAAAGTGACCTATATGGTCCTAAACGACTAGAAACAACTAATTTGGACTTATTGATAGATCAGGGTTGGATATAGTCATGTTCTCTCATTCATTCCATATATCTATTAACTCTTTTGATACATCTTTGCTTTGATTATGCTCCATTAATTATTCATTTTTAAATCTTGGATACCATCTTCAAATCTCTCTTGATTCTTGCTTGGGACAATTGCTTTCTTGGTGAGAAGGGATGCCCTACTCTACTATTAATTCCATTGGTGCCTTTATTTGATGTTTATAGTGTTCCTAAAGCTTGTGGATTTCCTTGTGCCTCCTCAATATTATATTGCACCTATCACTTATGCTCCTTGCATTGGCTCTCACAGATTGGTGACCTCTCCTTCAACTCTTCCACAACTTTTGGCTCTTGGTTTAGACTCAGCTCACATACATCTTGATATTCTTCCAATTTTGCCTCTTAGTTTGGATAGTCATTTGGTAGAAATTCTGCATATATTTTGAGTTTTATTTGAGGGCACTTTTCTTAGTAAAGTGAAACTCTTTTCTTAGTTGCAGTAGTATATATGCTAGGGTTTTTTCATTTTTAGAAAACTAGTTAATTTATTGCTTAGCATAGTTTTTGAACTTTCTTGCACTTGTGTATGTCTAAAGAGTACTTTCATTACTTGAAATATTCCCTTGTTATATTTCATTACTCTCTTTATAATCTCTTTTCATTGCATAATAGACACACTAGAAAACTGAGGCAAACTCTCTCTTTCTCACTTGTTGAAACTAGAAATATTGTGTTTCTAGAAAACAATAATATTGCATTGAAAAATAATTCAAATCTAGAATCAACATGCTCTTTAAACCTTGATTTAAAATGTCTTTGTTTATCAAAACATCTTTCATTTGGCTTCAAAGTGCCCTAGTTTCTAGATTTACATTCTGTTGGCTATTTCATTTCATTCGCTATTGTTGCTTCTTTATCATTCATGAAATGCAAAGTATAGTTTTAGCCACTTGCTTTACTATAATTGGACCACTAGAGATTCATGCATATTTTATGCACTCATTTGTACTAGCCCTAACCTTGTTTACAAGTCTATCTATAACTTAGTGTAAGCTGACAAACCAGATAGCTACTATAGACCTCATGTAGCCCATAGAACCGCTGAGCCTTCTAGCCTCTTAGTGATTTAATTTAGCACCCTGTCAAACACTGGTGGTTTCATTCAGATTCTTGGAGATACAGACCCTTCAATGCATAAGCTATTATTCCTAATTTCAAACATAGCTATAGAAATATACAAGCATTAAATGTAAATAATTAACCATTTAAAATTTTGATAAACAAATATAAATAGCCATATAAATGCTTTTATGCATTCTAAATCAAGAATGTAGATGAATGTAAAACCATATAAAGGTTCTTATCCATCCAATTCAAGTATTTAAATGAATGGAAAACCATCTAAATGCACACATTCCTCAGCATTTAAACATATTCATAGTCATCTTGAAGCATATTCATAGCCATGCAAATATTTAGGCAACGATTAAAAGATTATATAACCATAATAATAAAAGCATCCTCCATCAAGACATTTCTTCAAACAAATTGTATGCATCCTCCATTGAGGTATTTTGTCAAACAATTTGCATGCATCCTTCATTGAGACATTTTGTCAAACAATTTGCATACATCCTCCACAAACAATTTATCAAACAAATTGCGTCCATACAATGTAAATAATTAGCCACATAAATGTGCATAAAACTAGCCTTTCAATGCAAACATTTTAGCAACACAAATCTGCATGAAATCAACCTTTCAATTTAAACATTTTAGCCATACAAACATATATAAAATCAATCATTTAAGATATGTAAAATTCATCAAAGAAATGCATTATGCATATACAATAGCTAAAATATAATTGATAAACAAAGCATATAATGAATACATTAGCACATGACTCATGAGTTACCATGGGAAAACCTCAAAGAGGTAAAAAACCCACCAATGTGATATTTATTAATATGAGAAACCAAATCACTCCAATACATAAACTTCTCTTCTCACTTTCTCTCTTCCTAATAATCTTCACAAAACTTTGAGTCACCTGAGATATTTTTAATTCTTCCAGATGATTGATTGAATAATAAGGGTAAACCCTATTTTATAGTAAAAATTAAAGGAGATGACCATTTTAACCATGAGTCCAACCATCCCGAGAACATTTTAAAATACTAATAAATAATAAATAATAATGTTTTATTTTTACTGATAAGTAATAAATAATGCATGTTTTTATTATTAATTTACACGAGGTTGTTAACCCATGTTAATAAATAATAAATCATTATTATTTAATTACCAAATAATGTACTAAGAGTCTTATAATTACACTTCTTAGACATTAAATGTTCTAATACCCCCCTTAATTCTAAGTGGGGATAAATGTCTTGGTCACCATAAAGGAATTATACTATGAGCAAAATAGAAGGATTTAAAAACTTTCATCATGCCAAACACCACATTTTGAAAGAAAAATAATTATAATTTATAAACTACTCAAATGTAGATTTATGTTATCATGATCGTGAAACTACATCTCAGAGTGTCTCATGAATAATCACTAAGCACATTTAGAGCCTTTTATAACATAAGGATCTCCATTACAAAGTATGATTTTAATGTATTGGGGTAAAAAATAAAACCTCCAAATAAAGTTTACTCAAATCACATAGCTTTCACATGAAATTTATAATGCTTTACAATGAGAAGAATTATAGAGAAAGAGAAGAAACACATGGCCGTTAGGAAGTGGCATTGTCATGCACACTCTCCTTCAATGGTAACTCTGAGAGGCCCAACATTGCATGAAATTGAGAAAACTTGGTATGACCAAGTGGTTTTATAAAGATATCTACCACTTGTTCATCTGTAGGACAAAAATGTAGATTAATATCACTATTTATGACTTTCTCTCAGATGAAATACACATGAACTTAAATGTGTTTAGTTATTTCATGTTGCACTATATTTTTTTTCAAAACTATACAACTTTAGTTATCACAATGAAGGATGCTACTTTGAGAAATATATAAATGAAGTTATCTCAACAACCTTCATAACCACATGGCTTTTTTAGTAGCTTACATAACACTTCTGTACTTTACTTCTATAGACGAGAGAGAGATAGTAGGTTGCTTCTTGTTGCTCCAAGTGATACCATCTGCACTAAACTTAAACACATATCCAAAAGTAGATTTACAATCTAAAGTATCATAACATGATCAACATTATATTAACCATATAAATTAGCATTATCAATGGATGAATAAAATAATGATAGTTTACAGTTCTTTTGATATACCTAAGTATTCTCTTTGCTAATTTTTAATGATCCAAAAAAGGATACTACATGAATCTATAAGTAACACTAACAACATATAAAATATATGGCTTAGTAATGGTTAGATGAATCAAACTTCAAATAAGTCATCTATATAAAATAGGGTTAGCTTTTTCATATGTAAGTTTATGATCAAATTTAATACCAACTTTAATATGAGTAGAAAAAGATTTACAATCAAGCATATTAAACTTAACAAGAAGGTTATGAACATACTGATATTGTGATACAATAATAAAATCTTTATCTTAAAATATAACCATTCCTAAAAAATGATGTAGAATGCCTAAATCAGTCATTTCAAACATTTGACTTAGTTTAATTTTATATTTATGAATTAAATTAATTAGATCACCAATAAGTAACAAATGATTAACATATAATACAATTAAAATAAAATAACCATTTTCAACTTTAACAAAAAGATCATTATTAAAGTAGAAATTAGAGAAACCCAATTATTTGGAAAAAAAAATAATTTAAAAATATCAATCTCAAGGAGCTTGCTTTAAACCATACAAAGATTTCTTTAACTTGCATAAATAATGTTCTCTATTAAGATCAATGAAACCTTTAGGTTAAGTCATGTATATTTATTCTTCTAAATCCCTATTTAAAAATACATTATTGACATCTATTTGGTCGATAACCCAACCATTTTGAGCTACAAGAGCAAATAAAAAGTCTAACAGTACTCATTTTTGCTATAGGAACAAAGGTTTCAACATAGTCAATCTCAAGTTTTTGAGTAAATCCATGATAAATTAATCTATCTTTAAACTTATCAATTTTACCAATTAAATTATATTTGATCTTATAAAGCCACCTACAACTTAAAATATATCTTTTAGGCAGAGGAGGGATAAGATCCCAAGTCTAATTTTTAATTAAGACATTATATTCAACTTGCATAACAACATTCTATCTATCATATTGAGTAGATTCTTTATATGATTGAGGTTCACATTCATACATAATCATTAATGCATGATAATAATATTGACTTCTAGTTAATTTATTAAGGTTATCAATATTAGATGAATAGATTAGGGATTCTACTCATTTAGGTCTTTTAAATTGAACATGAAACCAAAGGGGTTTCTCAGACTCCAAGTTATCCAAAGCTAGATAACTTCCTCAAGGGTATCCATTTCATCACAAGGAGAAACATAAGAATCAGACTCATCAATAGAAGAACACTGAGGAAGATCCACAAAGGGCTCACAAAAAGATTTTTTGAGAATAAAAATATTCTTATTCTTAATGATCTGACGTTTAGAAGGATCATACACTTTTAAACCTTTTGTGTTACCTCCATAACCTAAAAAAATTCAAGAATAGAAAATGGGATTGAGCTTCTTTCTTTTAAATTTAGGAATAAAGATAGAAGCAAGACTACCAAATATCTTGAGATGAGCTACACTAGATTTATTTTTAGTCCACATTTCTAAAGGGGTAGAAAGATGCAAAGCTTTAATAGGGACTCTATTCAAAATATAGACAGTATTATTCATGGCTTCAGCCCAGAAGAACTTAAGAACATTTTCAGATTGTAGCATTATTCTAGTCATTTCTATGATAGTGTATTTTTTTCCTTTTAGCATTACCATTTTGCTGAGGAGAATAGGGGATTGTTATTTCTCTTTAAATACCAAAACTAATGCAAAAATAATCACTCTTTACTAATATATTCACCACCATTATCAATTTTTAATCTCTTAATAGAAAAATCAGATGCATTTTCAACACTAACTAATGTAATAATCAATAAAATTATCAAAACAAAAATAACTATTAAGAGATAAAACTTCAAAAGGTCCTACAACATCACTATGAATCAATTCTAAAGGATGAGAGAAATTTGTATTATAATTCTTGTGAAAGGGGTTAGTATGTTATTTACCACATAAGCAACCCTCACAATTTTCATGATGGGAGGGAATAGAAGGAAGTTCAATGACAAGATTATTGTAGACACATCATGTAAACTTAAAAAATCAACCTGTCTTAATATTTCATGCCATAATTGAGATTTAGTCTTATTATACGATGAAATAAGACATCCAAAAGAAGGAGAAAAGATATATAAATAATTCTTTTGAACACCTTTAATAATCAAGGAACTAGATTGATTTCTAATGGATCAACTATCTTTAAGTAATGTTACAATAAAATTATCATTGGTAAGTTGAGAAAAAGAGAACAAATTCTTTTTGAGCTTAGGTACATAAAAAATATCATTTATAATAACATTTGAAAACTTTATTTTTCCCTATTTAGTTGCTTCTAAAAATGAATGATCTCTTAAGTAAATTATTTTAGAGATATCTCTAGAATCCTGTAAAATATTAGATAAGCATGTCATATGGTGTGATGCATTGCTATCTAAAATCCACTTATTTTTATTTGAAGCAAATAAAGCAGCATACAAAGCAATAACATTTGAATCCTAATTGTTATTTTGATTAGGGCTTTGTTTTTTATGTTTGTTTTGATTAGATTTTTTTTCTTTATTTTTTTTAGAAGTTTGATTGTTATTTATATCCTTATTTTTATAATAGGTTTCCCTCCTATGAAAAAATTTACCACATAAATTACAATTTTTGTTAAACTTAGGTTTATAATTATTTTTACTAGATTTTTTATTCTCATATTTGCTTTTAGTAGAATTAGGTTTATATTTTTGATTTTTAGCATTATCAGAAACATTATTTAATGTGAGAAGTGCTTGAGTGACATTTTCTTTAAAATAATTTTTTTTCATAAATTACTCTTCTTGAATCAAGAGAGCATATAAAGTGATAAGGTTAGAGATATCTTGCTCAGTTTGATACTTAGACTTCAAAATTGAAATACAATTTCAAAACTTTTCATGAATATTTAACATTGATCTTGAATCAAATTATAATTACATCCATCTAACTGAGTTTTAATGTTAATTTTAACAATAAAATTCACAACTTTTTCATCACCTTTCATATGTGTAGTTAGCAATTCAAGAAATAACTTAATAATCTTTGAGAGATAAATGCCTTCGTGCATAGATTCAAGGAGTTTTCAAGCATTGCTAGGAAACTCCTAATTATCAATGTGGAGAAGAAATTCATCCTTAACACTCTACAAGATAATGGACATAGCTTCTTGCTATTTCTGTTGAAACACATTAGTAAGTTCAAGAGTCACATTGCATGCAGAAGGGACTTTTTCAATCTCAATGACAACATTCCACAACTTGTGAGCCATAAATTTGGATTTAACATAAATTTTACATATATTAAAGTTATTTCTATTAAGCATTTGAAATTTATCTAAGAAAAAATGAGGTGAAGCCATAACTTTCTTTTAAACATAATAATAAATAAATGCTTAAAAATAAAATTTTTAGTGTCAATTTTAACTTAATTTGATAGTAAAATAAATTTGAAAATGTAAACACACAATGATTAATCAATTTAATAATAGACAGTAAGAAATTTGTGAAATATTATGACAAAATAGAGTGTTGTAAGTGTCACAAAAATACACTAAAAAAAAATAATTTAATAAATTAACATTTTTTAAATGAATTTTTGAAGTATTTTTCAAAATAAAGTGAATTGCACATGAAACTATACTTAATTATATAATTTATATGCCAAACAATATAAAAAATTGAATTAAAGTTGCACTAATCTAAGTGTCGAAAGAGTCTCACTCAAAACAACCACTTAAACATTATTATTCAAAAAGATGTAAAAACTAAAATAGGACTCAAAACAAAAAATGAATTACTTCAATATATCTGGAATGTGCCAAAACTATAGATCAATTGGTTATACTACTATGTTTGTCAAAAAAATATTTACTCAGTTAAAAGTTGAAGAACTAGACGATAGGCAAGGCTTTAACACGTAAGAAAAGTTGCAACGTGAACGAAAAATAGATTTCAAAGTAAACTAAATTTGAAAAAAAATGTTTTGACGAAGTCAAAAAATATTGATTTAGGCAGTTTTGAACATGGGACCTCTTTAGTTATAAGATCTAGCAAAAAGATGGACCACCAACTCTTCTATAAAGCTTTTCAAAACAATACATGCACTAATCTATATTTAGACATTTTTAAATCTAATTTTTATTTTTTTTAAAAATAAAAAAAAATAATTAATATGTACATGTAAAAATAAATAGTAAATAAAAATGACCAATTTTAATTTTTTGATTAAAAAATATTTTTTAAAGAAAGGTGGGGCCCACCCACTTTTACATGGAATATTTGAATAAAAAAATAATTATTTTTAAAATATTTAAAAAAAACTTTATTACTTACCTGTGTATGCTTCCAACCATGAATATGACGCTCCTGTAGATGAAGTGCTCCCAGAAACTTACATAGGTCACCAAAAAACTTGAAAATTATTTCAATATTCGGGATTTTTTTTGGGCAAAAGAGTTTTAAAAAATGGATTTTGACCAGGAAATCAATGTTCTAAATTTTAATGAGTCGATTATGGTGCCCCTGTGACTGAGGAAGATTTCAATGCTTAAAAAAAATATGAGTTGTTTTAAGAGGGTCCAAAGGTTTTTTGAAATTCTTCTAAAGTGTTTTGAATGAGAGACAGAATTCCAAAGTAATCCAAAAAAAGAAAATCTCCCTCCTTGCCATACACAGGCTTGAAAAATAATTAAAAAAAATATTTTTAATTAAATATAAATAAATTGGTCTTCGTAATTGATAATGGCTTACTCCACCAATTATATTCCCTTAGGCTTTGTTACATGTAAAATTCATGGAAGGAATGCATTATGCATATACAAGATCTAGAATATTATTGATAAACAAAGCATATAATGAATACATCAACACATGACACGTGATATCGTGGGAAAACATCAAAAAGGTAAAAAACCCACCGATGTGATATTCATTAATATGAGAAACTAAATCATCCCAATGTTAGGTTGTGGAGCTAAAAGCTTCACTGATGCAAACAGGTGAGGAGGTTGCAGAGAGTTTGCTGTTGTCACAGTTGCCGGCGTCGGTCAGGCCAACCGACGTTGACAGGGTACAAACAGGAAGACAACTGACGTCGGTCAGAGATCGGCTGGCGTCGGCACCCCCCAGGCAGACAGGGACCGATGTCGGTCACCTGTGTGGTTCGAGCTACGTGTGTTACAGGCAGTTAGCTAATGAACCAATTGTTTGCATGTCAAGAGCCAAATTTAGACTAGAAGCTGCAGATCTAATTATTGTAATTAGGTGTCTAATTATTGTTTGCATGAGATCTATTTAAGAGACTCATTGGTTGTATTGTAAAAGTGTGCTAGAGAGTAAGAGAGCAAAATATAAGCTCCTTCAGAGAGAAGAGAGCATGGTGTGTTCCTCCTAGTGCCACAGTACCAAGTGTGGGTGCTGGATTGGAGAATCAACAGGGTTCTTCATGTATGTATGATCTTGGTCATCAAGTGAGCATGGCTACTTTAGGAGATCTACATGGGTAAGTAAGATCATTGATCTATAGGTGTATGTGTGTGCAAGGTCTAAGGTTCACAGGTGTGCAGAACCAGATTGATTTGCAGGTGTACAAGATCAGATAGGATAGCAACACAACAGGGAGCAGGATCAGGTAGGATCTACTTGGAGTACAGTGTGTACTCAGAAAGAGAGCAAAGAGGAAGGCAAGGAAGATCATTCCATAAGTGAGATCATTTGGGTTGCAGGTTTTTGTAGTTCAGGGGAGATCTACTTAAAGTATGCTTGTGTACTTGGAGTGCGTGGAGCACTTGTAGAGTGCGTGGAACACAGGAGTACTGGTAGTAGTGGATACTCGCTGGTTGGAGGTGAACACCAATTCTGTGTTTGAGTTGTGTGTTGGGATCTAAGAGAGAGAGCTTTGAGGGAAGATTTACTGTTTATGCCCTAGAGGTGTGTAAGGAAGAAGAACTGTGGCAGCCTTCTTTGTTGTATTTCCTTCTGTAAGAGTTTTAATACAAGTTGTGTATTGTCTCTCATATTCTGTGTTATTTCTAAATTCTAGTTACTTGTGATTCTGGTTTAATTCTGCATGTAAGTTGCTTGTATATGGTAATCAATTGTGTGCTTCCGTTATTTCCCAACAAGTGGTATCAGAGCTAAGGTTGCAGGGAGCAGGTTTTGTGTTTGGTTACAGGTCACTCTCAAGGGTTTCTGATTGAGTGGGAGTAGAGCAATGGCAGAATAAAGTAAGCTAAGAATGGAGGAATTGAAAAGCATAGATGATTAATTATGGTCCTATGGAAAGAAAGAGCAGGGAAAAGAAAATTGTTGGTTTGTGGAAGATCAGCAAGAAGGAATTGAAGAAGCAGATGTTACAGGTGTTGTGGCACAGGATGCTCTGGTATGTTTCTTGGATAAAGTAGAATCTTGTTTTATAGATTCTGTTGCCTCTTTCCATGCAGCCCCAGGTAGAGGAGCTAGTGAGCCTTGTCAAAGAATTGACAAAAGGGAAGTGAAGCTGAAATTGCAGGCGGCCAACACATGGGTGTTGAAGGAGGTCATGCAGGTCCCAAGCTTGGAGATGTGGCTAATTTTTTCAAGAAAGTTGGGTGATGAGAGATGCACAAGAACTCTCATAGCGGATGCACTTGAATTAGCTGGTGGTAAGAAAATAGGTACTCTTTATCTACTTGTTTATATTACTGATTCTTCTTCTATTGCAGAGACGTAGCTTTGTAGGCTTGGTCACATGAGCAAGAAGGAGATGCATGTTCTTAAGTGGAAGACTGATATATTTGATAGGCTTAAGAACTGGAAAGCCTTGGTGTTCTTGGAGGAGATGACAGACAGAGACCAGTGGATGGGGCTGGATACTTATGAGCAGGGAAGTTTAGACATGGGTTTTGATTCAAAGGAGCTCACGGATAAAAAGTCATCACTCACAGGCGAACACAGGTATCGACATCAGTCAAGAGAAACTACCATCGAATAGACAGGCACCGATGTCGGTCATGTGCAGACCAGAGCTGGTGATGTCAGGCAGGGTAAGACCGACGTCGGTCAGGAGGACTGATGTCGACAATAGGTAAGATCGACGTCAGTCAGGAGGACCAAAGTCAGCAATAGGGGGACACCGACATTGGCAGAGTTGGTAGTCAGGACAAGCGCATGGGAACCGATGTCAGTTGGATGCAGACTGTGTGGTGACTGAGGTAGGTCACTGTAACAGATTTTGGGCAGACAACAAGCTGTCAAGGAGTCTCAAATGCCCATATGGAGGACTGAAGGTGGTAAGTAAGCCTCAAATTTGTTGTTCCTCTTCTTTATACTAGTTGCTGACTGTAGAGCAGGAATGATCCAGAAAATAGTGGGAGCATGGCAGGAATATGATGCAGAACCAAGCGAGAGATTTGGTAGGGTTGCCAGCCGGTATGAAAGCATAGAGACGAATGGATACCTTAGTTGAAGAATAGAGTGAACAGACACGTGAGATGGAAGACCAGGTCATATGGTCTTGAGGAAGCTGCAGGATAGTGGTACGGGGTTTGACAGGTGGATGACAAAGCATGGCTTTAGTCAATGTCAGGGTAACTACTGTGGTTTGTCTTACCAGGTGGATGATGATTGCAACATTATCCTATTACTGTATGTGGATGGTATGCTAGCTAGCAGGTTTGTACATACAGGGTTTTGCTGAGCTAAGGGTAAGGTTAGTTCAGTGGCATGTCATGAGGAATTTGGAGCAGCAAAATTCTTTGGCATGAGAGACATGGAGATCACAGGTTGATTTTGTCTCCAGTGGGAGCTGATGTGAATCAGGTGTTGGTGAGGTTCATTACGCAGGATGCAAAACTGGAGCACACTAAGGGCTAGACAGTTCAGTGTCCAAAATCACATGAGGTCTGGTATAGACCTGAGTTTTCCCAAGCAGTGGGAGCTGTCAGAGAGTTAGGAGCCAATTCAGGGAAGTGGATTCTCAGGGATTTGAGAGGGACCAGCAGCAGGGATTCATGCTATGCAGGGTTAGGACTTCACTACATGGGTTTGTAGGTTTGGATGCGGCAGGGTACTCGGATGACAGGAGGTGCACCACAGGTTGTGTGGTGGGTGGTCTTCAGGATTGATCTTGAAGAGGGATACAAGCCAAGAAATATATTAGATGGGGTATAGGTACAATGCAACTGTTTATCTCCAAGTGGGAGATTATTAGGTTGTGGAGCTAAAAGCTTCACTGATGCAAATAGGTGAGGAGGTTGCAGAGAGTTTGCTGTTGTCACATTCATTGACGTCGTTTAGGCCAACCGATGTCGGTAGGGTACAGACAGGAAGACAACCGATGTCGATCAAAGATCGGCCGATGTCAGCACCCCCCAGGCAGACAGGGACTGACGTCGGTCACCTGTGTGGTTTGAGCTACATGTGTTATGGGTAGTTAGCTAACGAACCAAGTGTTTGCATGTCAAGAGCCAAATTTAGACTAGAAGCTGTGGATCTAATTATTGTAATTATGTGTCTTATTATTGTTTGCATGAGATCTATTTAAGAGACTCATTGGTTGTATTGTAAAAGTGTGCTAGAGGGTAAGAGAGCAAAATATAAGCTCCTTCAGAGAGAAGAGAGCATGGTGTGTTCCTCTTAGTGCCACAGTACCAAGTGTGGGTGCTGGATTGGAGAATAACAGGGTTCTTCATGTATGTATGATCTTGGTCATTAGGTGAGCATGGCTACTTTAGGAGATCTACATGGGTAAGTAAGATCATTGATCTGCAGGTGTATGTGTGTGCAAGGTCTAAGGTTCATAGGTGTGCAGAACCAGATTGATTTGTAAGTGTGCAAGATCAGATAGGATAGCAACACAACAGGGAGCAGGATCAGGCATGATCTACTTAGAGTACAGTGTGTACTCAAAAAGAGAGCAAAGAGGAAGGCAAGGAAGATCCTTCCATAAGTGAGATTATTTGGGTTGCAGGTTATTGCAGTTTAGGGGAGATCTACTTGAAGTACGCTTGTGTACTTGGAGTGCGTGGAGCACAGGAGTACTGGCAGTAGTGGATACTGGCTGGTTGGAGGTGAACACCAACTCTGTGTTTGAGTCGTGTGTTGGGACCTAAGAGAGAGAGCTTTGAGGGAAGATTTACTGTTTATGCCCTAGAGGTGTGGGAGCCCTAGAGGTGTGTAAGGAAGAAGAACTGTGGTAGCCTTCTTTGTTGTATTTCCTTCTGTAAGAGTTTTAATACAAGTTGTGTATTGTCTCTCATATTTTGTGTTATTTCTGAATTCTAGTTACTTGTGATTCTGGTTTAATTTCGCATGTAAGTTGCTTGTATATGGTAATCAATTGTGTGCTTCCGTTATTTCCCAACACCCAATATATAAGCTTCTCTTCTCACTTTCTCTCTTCCAAAATAACCTTCACAAAACCTTGAGTCACCTGAGATATTTGTAATTCCTATAGATGATTGAATAATAGTGGTAAACCTTATTTTATAGTAACAATTGAAGGGAGGTGACTGTTCTAACCAACGGGTCCAATCATCTCGAGAATATTTTAAAATACCTATAAATAATAAACAATAATATTTTATTTTTACTGATAAGTAATAAATAATTCATGTTTTTATTATTTATTTACACGAGGTTGTTAACCCGTGTTAATAAATAATAAATCATTATTATTTAGTTACCTAATAATGTCCTAAGGGTTTTATAATTACACCTCTTAAATATTAAATGTTCTAACAAGGTAAATATTTAGCCATGGTTGTATGCATTCATCCATTAAAAGTATAGAGTAAATCAACCATTTTAAGGTATTAAATCAGCTATACCAATGTATGTAACCTGCCATGTAATGTATGCACAAACTATAAAAATGCATATTCAACCATGTAAATATATGTTCATCTATTTAAATGTATGACCAACTATTTAAGTGTGTATATTTATTCCCTTTAAGTGAAGTATCAACTATTTAAATGTATGTTCAAACGTAGCTATTCAAGGTATAAAATCAACCATTAATGTAAGCAAAGGTTTGCAAATACTCACTCATTAGGAAAAGGAAGGGCTCAAGTACCCTTCTATTTGGATAAATATCCTTATGGCAGCTTGATTACCTTCTTCCCACCACACATCCATCACTTCCCTTTGCCTCTATTCTTTGCTAAATTCCAAGTGTTGACTTCCCTTGCTAAGAGTCTGTTAAAAAAAATGTGCCATAGTCTCCCTTGCATGCTTTATGCCCTTCAAAATTGTTAAGTGTGGTAGAATGTTGCACAAGAATATCATCCCAAGTAAAAATGTGTCCTCTATTTTTACATGATCATGTATTTTAACAAAACAAAAGGTGAATGTTCTTCTTATCTCCTATTCTCCTCCCACTTCAACATGGTATCTAAACCAACCTTTACATGGAAACCCCAAAACATTCCAATTCCAAGCTTCTAAGATTGTGTGGTCTCCTTTTGACCCAAATTAAGCCTTTGGTTCACAAAATGGCATGGTAGATTTGAAACTAAATTTGTTTTAAAATTAGTTTTTCATAATTAATTTTAAATTAATGTGCCAACCACAAACAAGGCAATCAATAAAACAACAACATGACCTAAGTTTATTGAGGTAGAGCAAGGTAAAGCAATAAAGACCACCACAAGGTGTCTAACAAGATCAAACAAAAGAGGTGGTAAAGTCCCTTGCATAAGAAACAACCAACATACCAAGCGGGTAAGAATTAAATAATCAAACAAGATGATTACACATGCTAATAAGACAATACAAGAATGAAACATGAAGTAAAGAATAAAATAAAACCATAAGTAAGACAGGACTCGAAAGGTTAAAAAATGGCTTAGAATCCATCCTAACTCAACATTACCTATTAGTATCAATAATGAATTTCTCATTAACCTTCCCGTTATTGTCCTAACTATCAAAATCCACCATTGAGCCTAACTCATACAACCTATCCCTACAATAATAAAAAGTGAATATCAACAACATCTGGATAATGTATCAATGATAAATAATGATTTAATTTAAACTGAGTAGTATATATTAAAAATGACATTAAATGAATTAAGTATATCATTAAGTCATAAACCATCTACATCTAAAGTGAATCATAATCACTACTGATAAGTATAATTATAATCATTAGAATCAACTCAACATCTGTTAATAAACATCCAAAGTGTCATATCAGATTCAAGCAATCATGCTATCATAATGCCTCAACAAATACAATGTATTAAATAGTTGGGTCATGACATGTTCTCCCTTTCAAAGAAGTGTTTTCCCAATGACTAATAAAATAATTAGGTGTAGCACTACTTGAAAAGATGTTTAACTTACCAAGTAGCACTCTTTTCACAAAACATTCTACAATCACAGGCATACCATCAGTTTAAGTTTTTATAAATGAAGCAATTATTCTTGACATTTTTTATCAATTAACATCAAAATAATGTCATGCCTATTGTGTACTTATGCAACCCATTACTTAAAACAAGAGAGATTACCCCATACTTACCTCTTAGTATATCATGTAGACATATCAAACCTCTATGGTGATAATATTCAACCTTGCTTTACTGATATGTCATTTACTACCCTTAATATAGCCACATCTTTCTTTAAACTAGGCTAGAAGAAATATTTTCTTAGCTTGGGTGTCCCTTTACGACACTAAGATGAGTAAAATAGGGTGTTATATGCACTTTTCCCAACACTAGATCCTGCAAATATTTGTAATTGGGTACATAATTTTCTATTTTTATGACTCATAAGGTCATTTTTTTCAATCAAAATGTCATTAACCACTTTTTAATAGGCTTGCCAGCCTAAACCCACTCGTACCTTAGTAGAGTGTATCAACAAGATACTATTTTTAACACAACATTTCTAAATTTACCAATTTCCAGCCACCAGTACAGGTGTGTAATCTAAAACATTTTCTAATCACAAGTGTTACAACTACTGTAATCAAACCTTACCTTAACATGTTTATCAAATAGTGTGTTATCAACACTTTGAAGCATGGATTAAAACCATTAGATCCAATAAGGATAAAAACATTCATAAATTTTTAATTTAGTTATTGAATTCAAAATTAGTAGTTTGATCACAAAACAATTTTGGTGCTATTAATTTTCTTGTATTGTAAGGAGGTGTTACGACACGCAACCCTACAACTTTAGGACAATAGTTTCAATAATAAGATTTTAACAAAATTCTAGAGTTGAAGTAAAATTCTTCCACAATTTGCATTATACCATGTGCTTAATCACATCAACATTCAACATAGAATTTCAACAAAAGAAAGTAACCATACCATTATTTTTACTTCTCTTTCTATTATTAACCATTCATGGGTGAGTACAACATCCCCCACCAACCATAATGAACATTAGAGATTCCATTCTAGGTATTCATATGTAACCCCAAGGTTTCCAACATCTTCTATATTTCTTATAAGCACACACAATGGTTCAGGGATCCTAATCCTACCATATTTTATTAGTCATCTGAGGGAATTTACCTAAATTTTATCACTATTTCAAAGAGTTAAGTGGGTACGTAGGATTTTGTACCTACATTATCAATATTTCACATTGCTCCTTCCAAGCATAGTATTATCATACATTCCAATTATTATTTTAAAATAATCAAAAATATTCACTTCAAAATATTATTTTCAAGTAATAACAAAATATTAACTCATTCATAGCACGTTGGCACTCACAAGCCACACATGCTTGTGTTTAAAAAAAAATACAACCTAGCTGAATGGAAATAATAAGCAATATAATCAGCCACATAAGTTTATAAAAAGGCATATGACATAATAACTCAACCATAGGATTTAATCATCCTACATGTAACAATTACATGCACTCATATGAGTTATTTAATGCACACAAAATGAAATAGACTTAGTCATGTATCTATTATGATCATTAATTTTTGTTATCCCCTATTTTTAGACCCCTTTTAATTAAATCATCTTAAAAAATAATAATATTAAAATATTAAATCCCCTTGTTGGGTTGTGATCTCCCATTAAAACCCTCACATTTACTCATATCAAACTCATTCAATCAATTTCAAAATTGAGTTCTATTTCCCTATTCTATATCAGTCATATGAACAATCATATTACAAGTTTGAAGCATTAAAAGAACAAAAAATGAGCAATATTTATCAAGTTACAATATAGATCATTGTGTGCCCTTGCATATAATATAGTACACCCTTGTCACACACAAGCCCACATTTAGCAGAGAATTACATATTTCTAAATCCCACTTTGGAGTATTGACTATGTTGGCAATGTTCATTGACAAAGGGGTCCTTGAGGTTAGCTCAACTTTGTGAGCCCACTAACCCATATTTGGCAAGGTGATCTAACCTAAGGTGATAATTGGGGTTTTTACCATATATAGTCATATATAGCCTATGTGCATGATCTAAATACATAAAAAAAAAGGTAACAAAAAACCCTAACAGGCACATATATTATGTATAGGAAAAAAAGGATCAAGCCACAAAGAAAATCATTGATGTGAGTGTCTATATGTTGACATAAGTGTCTAGGCCTTTATAAACAATATTTATAGCATCTAATGGCTAGATCCTGAGCATCATTTTGCCTAATTCCACTTATGTACATCTCAAATCTACCTGCACATCTATAAACAAGATAAGTATTATCTCTCCTTTGTGTTTTAATTATCAAAATATCAATTGACATTGTACTTTCTATATTTGTTGGTTTTATGGATTTCATTTATTGCGTTATCTAAATTAATTTAATTGGTCTTGTTAGCCAAAATTTGGCTACCTTGAATGAGGATCATTCAAACTTTTCACTTACTTGATCTTAACTTTGTTGATAGCCATTGTGAAAGCTTTGTGTTAGTCATTAATGATCTAAGTTGATAGGTAATGTGTCTCCCTTAGTAGCTTACAAGGTCATTTAGGATGGTCTAGTTGGTAGTTAGGTCAAGTCATCTTGTTTTGTCATCAAGTGGTCATTATTTATGGTCTTCATGTTGTGTTTAGCATTATTTAAGGTAAATTTGACAAAGTTAAGGTAAGTGGAAAACCAAGTTAATGGGGAGGCATGCCAAAGAAGACAAGGTGGTGACCCTTCTAGGAGCAACCACAACCTAAAGCTATTCAAAATGGTCAAAGAAGCAAAACTATTAAGTGGATCACATTGTTTCTAAGGCTATTTGGAGAATTTAAGGTAATTTTAATAAGATTAAGGTATCTTGTTACTTTAGTCTTTTTATGATTTTAAAATATAAAGAGGACACCTATTAATTAAAAAAATATAAATATTTTATCTTTGAAAAAGGGATGTTTCAAGTCATCTAACATCTTGGTGATGACGTCATGCCTATACCTAACTGTACACATTCTCTAAAGCTCTTTTATAACTGACTTTCAATGTTGGAGTCCATTTGTAACTAGCATTTATCATTCTCCAATGCATAAAGGAAGAGTTTTCAAGATAATTACATGTAATAAAGGGTGTGTGTCATTTTTAAATATTATTACACATTTTTACAAGTTATAGGAAGGTGAAGGGTCACTGGGTTCAACATCCCCAACATTTCCAAGAGGTAGAACAGTCAGAATCTTGAGAAAATCATGTTTTTGGTGGTTTTGTGTAGACGGTGTTTGATGGTTGACAAAATGAAAAAACTCATAGAAGTCCCCACAGTATTCTCAAACCCAAATATATTTAAAAAGTGGATTTTTAGAGCCAAATAGTGAAAAAATCCACTCCTCTTCTCCATTGGTCTTCTTGACAGCTCAAGAAGGGCCACTGGTTTGCACTTAGTAATTTTAAGAGAGATAGAGTTAGATCCCAATATATTATCCATATATTGGGAACATAATTACCTTAAAATTTATGGTATTGGTTGTGTGGTTAATCCCCTTAACTTTATGAATAATTGTGAAGAAGTTAAGGGGTATAAAATGAGCTTCAAACCCCACCAAGGTTGATTTTCCTCAGGTGTGGAGTTATGAGGTAATATGAATGGATGAAAATGATTGGGGATAGTATATTTTATAATATTATAAAACTTAAATACTATTTCCTTTAATATTTATTTATGATCATGTTTGGTGCAGGGTCAAATAACCTTGTTTTGCTAGTTTGGATAATACAGTTAAATTGCAAGAACTATGAGATGTTTCAAGTGAATCTAATGGATGAACTGAGATACTCAACTATCAATACAAAATAATTAAGACTTATTAGAGTTTTTTAGGCACTATTGGATAATTAAAATTCAAAAAAGATAAAGAATTATGCATATGCAGTCAAGAATATTGAAGTTGTTGTCATGGTAAAGTAGCCCTGTTCAGATATGAAGGTGTTATCATTGTTCAATATCCTCAAAGGATATTTAACATCTCTAGATAATCCTTGAATATAATCTCAAGAAGGTTTAAAATACTATATAGTATATCCATGTCTCTAGTGTTCCTCGTCAAGCCAAGGGAAATGAAGGTTTTGTAGACCTACAAGTTTGTAGACCTACAGGTTTGCAGACCTATAGGTCATTATTGGAAATAAATGGTTTTGGTAAGAAGACTAAATGGAATTTTGAGTACATAAACCAATGAAATTTTATTATCTAAAATACCTAAAGCACTGGAACCTATTTTCTCAGATGTTAACTCATTTTGTATTCAGGAGGATTGTGTTGACTAGAGAGGACTGTGTAAGTCCAAAAGTAAGACTATGAGAGATACAAATGAATATTCAAAGTGACATGAGAAAATTAGTGGAATGACGAGTAATTTGAAACAATGTTTCATTTAAATCCACATTCCATCAATGGTATACTTCTAATCGATATGAACCAAGTAGGACAAAAGAGATATTTAGGACTAAATGACAGCTTATAGGTCGCTTTATAGGTAGTGGGCAACATGGGTATGTTGGTGATGAGTTTTGAAGCAAAGAGATATGTAGAGGGGTCATAATGAAACATGGAAAAATCCAAAATAAATTTAAAGCAACACCAAGGTGCCTAGGGTTCCAAAAAAGAGGTAAATCCTTACACTTACAGTCAAAAAACTGAATGCAGACCTACAGGCTTGTCTAGTCAAAATATAAAGAATGCCTACTTGTGATTGAGGAAGAAGTATTGGGGAATAATGAAAAGTGTGAGAAGTATTAAATAAAGATAATAAAAAGGTTTTTATTCTTTAAGTATCATGATTAACTATCAAAAATATGTCTTCTCAGGTTCCAACAGTGTTAGGCCTTAAGAAAGAAAACAACACAGTCCTACCAACAAAGTTGAGAAAAGAAACATGTATATTGTGAGATAATGGATTGAGAGTTTTTTGAGAGTTTAAATGGATTAGGATACATAATATAACACCAATAAACAAAAAATTATAACCAATGTGAAAAAGTATACATGCAAGTTTGCAATCAGAAGGCCTAAATACAAACCTACATGCCTGCATTAAGAATAATGAGGAAGGGCATATGCATAAGGTGAAATAAGGTCAAGAAAATTGTATATAGGTTTAGAAGAATATAAATTTACTTAAAGAAATATATAAAATACCATTTGTTGACCAATTTTGCCCACAGGCAAAATTTTTGGTCCCCTTCTTCCCTTGTTATTCAATGCCAGTCATTTTCAGGTTGCACAAGTTCAATGAATTTGGTTCATGGCTTGGTTCAAGTGGTTCAATGACCTTTGGTTCAAAATTCCATCTTCAAGCTTAACATCTCGATTCAACAAGTGTTGAACCATTGAACCGTTGAACCATTTTTGGTTCAATAGGCTTGGTTCATCGGGCTTGGTTCAAAGGGAGAAGTTCATCGGCCTTGGTTCATCAGTTTATCGGTGAGCAATGTTTGAACCATTTAAACCGTTGAACCATTTTGGTTCAACAGCTTGGTTCAAGGGTATGCCAATTGGTTAAGGGGTAGTCTAAAGGTTTAAATTCCCTAGTAGAGGGTAGGTGCTTCAATGGAAAATACCGGGTAAGTCCCAAATTTGTTTAAATTCAAATTGGTTTAAGTCCCGAATTCCTTCAAAATTTTTGTCCGAAGGAATTCCTTCAGACAAAAATTCCAAAGGAATTTAGGTGTGCTTCAAAGCAAAGGATGGGACAAAATTCTGTGGACTTTTTGTTCGCGAGAAAATGTCTGCAAAAAATACACAAAGTCCGCGGGAACCCGGGGGACCGATCGAAGGATCAAAGGACCCACAGAAGGACCCCGAAGGGTAAATACCCTTACGGGGGACTCTCATCCCAAATACAAAGGGGCACTAAGCAAATTCAGGAGGGTGCTAAGACTAAGCAAAGCCACAAAAATCTAGCAAAGGACCCGATGACGTTTTGATCGGGATGAGGACGTCTCAAAGGCCGTCAAAATTAATAAAGAAAATTAGCCATTGGTTTTCAAACCAATGACGGCCGTGTGAACGTCAAAATTAGTGCAATGAAATAGTTGTTTGCTTTCAAGTGAGAGAACACTAACCATGAGAGCCCAGAATGCAATGACCTGCTAGAAGTTTGCCCCTGAGGACTGAAGGAGCCAGAAGAGACAAAATTGAGAAAAGACAAAGTGACAAGCATGGAATGAATAGGCAGTTAGTCCAAGTGGCAAGAGGAAGCACCGATTTGAGAAGTAACTCCAGCAGGTGAAATAGTGGTTGTGAATTGACCATTTGGGGATGCAAACAACTATCAGTGCAACCAATTTCTCCATTTCACATTAATGAGTAGACAAACCATGTATTGACCTTAAAAAAGCAAAATGCAAGCAGACAAAGTTCACAGTTCATTAATGTTTTGAGTGACTTGCTCTTCCCAATGAGAGGACGCAATAGGCCACTTGTAAAAAGGAGCGCCAAATGGGCCTCCTTACTTCTCCTATATATTAAAGACTTGTAATTTGAGAAATCATCTTCCACATTTGTAAGGCACAACCCTGGCAGAATTTCACTTGAATCAATAAAAGCATTTTTTACCTTTATCTTGGATAGACATTTTTGAGTATGTCTTGAGTGTTTGATTGTGTTCAGTCATTATTTCTTGATGCTTTCACAGGTTCAACACCAGCATATCTGTTGTCTACAAGGTGCCATATCTGTAGTTGATAGGAGGAGAGTTCTATTTGGAGTGAGAAAATAGAGAAATTACCTTTCAGTGTGTCTCTCATAACACCTTTAGTGAACCTCTATTCTCTGTGTTTTCATTAAAACCTCCCTATCAAGCTTTTGCAATTTGGTCCTTCTACCAAGTGTGAAGCCTATGTATGCATTCGTCTGGTTTTAAGAGTGGATGTGAGAAGGTCATTTAATTTTGGTGTATCACCTCCTTAGAGTAGTTTGTTTTCCTACAGCTTTCTCCCTTTTCATCCCCCTATTATATATAGCTGTATATATACATGTATTTACACTTGCTAGAATGAACATGATGCATCAAAGGGACCTAGCCCTTATCTAGAGACTTTCCCCTCCAGCTTCGCTAATCCCACAGGTGAGAGGGGAGTTTCCATAGTTGTGAGGAGAAGGTAGGAGCTTTGCCTCCTTGCCCTGGGTGTAATCCTCTACGTCAACAATTTTGGCATGCCTGATGGGACACAGTTTGACAACTCAGTAAGGTTTTAGGATTGATGCTGGTCCTGTTATAGCAAATAAAATTTTTATAGCATCTGGTGACTCCACTGGTAAGAGCTTTAGTTTTCCAATTAAGACCAGTTTCTTAAATTTCTATGCCTAAAGTCACCACAAGGTCTACTTCTAAAGGGGTTCCTTTTGATTTCATTGAGTTGCCTTTAAACTCTGCAAAAAGACTACAATTTGAGAGGACTCATCCTTATCCAACAAGCCACCTGCCTAGACCTATTGGAAGGGACGCATACGCAGCAGAGCCTTAGCTATAGCCCATCCCAGCTATGGCTTTGCCTTTTGTGGCTTTTCATGATTAGAGCCCCTTGAATCTCCCACGTTATGATCTAATTCTAGGAATAAACCTAAAAAATGTGCCTTCTTTTAATGGAGAAGGGCCCATTATAGTCATCAAGCATATTAGGAATATTGCTAACCTCTGTAATATTCACAACATAACAGAGGAAAATATCGCCATCAGATTATTAGCACTGTCTCTCAAAGGCAAGGCTCTTGACTGGTACAAAACTTTGCCTGTGAATTCAATACATTCTTGGAATCAATTGGGCACTCAGTTGATAGATTGTTTTGGGGAAAAGAGAGATGACCTCTCGCTTGCTGAGTAGCTGACGACCATAAAGAGAGCTCCACATGAGTATATGCAGGATTTTAACACGCAATTTCAAAAGACTTGGGATAGAATTCCTATCTTGGTAAGACTAACTCCCAGCTATGCTTTCCTATATTATTTAAGAGCTTTAAATAGTGATATTGCTGTGGTGATACAATCCATGGGAGGGCACATACTGCCAGCTGCTTATGACATAGCCATAATAGCTAAGAATTGCTTTGTACACGCTAAGAAAATAGCCCCTAGGCCTCACATGCCACTTTTCCCAGAAATGCTACCTCTAATTCAGACTATTGCTCCCACATTAGCTCCTTTGCCTAGCATTGAGAAACCAGCTACTGTTTTATCCAATGAAATTCATGAGGTTAAAAGTCTGTTGTAGAGCATGTCAAATGAACTCGTAGCTCTTAAAAGGCAACAAGCTCAAAGCAACAGACCAAACTAGGGATACTAGCATTATGGTTAAGCCCCTAGACCCCCTTTTCAAAATTATAATCAAGGACAGGGTTAGCTCACTCAGACCAGACCATTTCAAAAATACAACTCAAGCCCCCCTTCATCATCTAAAGTCATGGTGCCGGTTCAGAACAATCTAGTATAGGATCAGCCAAGTTGTTCGACCATGGGATATGGTCAAGAATAGTTTGTTTACACAAATGAGATGATGAATTATTTATAGACTGTAGACAATTAGGTAGCTGCTCATTCCCAGATTTTTGAGGCTCCAACTCAACACAACAAAGTAGCAACTAGGCCCAGCTTGATTCTACCCTCATGAATCATCTAGAAGGGGAATTTTATTCAGTGAAATATGTGGGAGCTACAGACAATCAGGCTGACTATGTTGCATCCAACATAAGATTTAAGAGAAGAGAAATGGGAGAAGCTCAGGCTACCACCCAAGCGGCAACATCACCTTCTCCATCACACTCCAATTCAAAGGCCCCAAACTTTAGACAACCATTTGCACCTTCAGCCCCTCAGCCTGTAGCTCATGTTGGAATCATCCCTAAAGAAAGCTTGAAGGGAGGCATTCCCCAGGTCAATATAGTGGACCAGATGAAGAAGCTGCATATGAACATCTCCTTATGGGATTCATTGTCTCTTCTAGGATAGAAAGATGTATTGAAGAAGGAATTTCATGAGCTGGATCGATAAGCTATCCCAACAAGCACTGATAATGTCTTGATGACGAATGGACATCTTTCCACTTCAGGTTAGATAAAGAAGGAAGATAAAATTCCCCCTTTATATGTATCCTTGGTCATAGGGGATTTCTTGGTACACAACTACATTATTGACAGTGGGGCTAGCACCTCAGTGATGCCCAAGTGCATAGCTGACAAGATGGGACTGAAATATGAAGAGATGAACAAAGGAGTCTTGCAGCTAGATGGGACACCTACAAAAATAGTTGGGATTTTGAAGGGTTTAGGATTGACATTGCATGCTTGCCCAACCTTCTCAATTCCCCATGATATAGTGGTAGCGGATGTTCCTCCTTATTTCACAATTTGCTTGTCCAGGGACTTCACATCAAAGATAGGTGGCTATCTAGCAGTGAATTGGTCCTATTTGGTTTTTAGAACCAAGTACAGGACCAAGGTAAAAATTGAATCTGAGCCACTCTACAAGGACCATCTTGAACCATATTCGCCCAAGGTAGCAAACTTCAGTTACACCATTATTGACCCAGAAGAGTCCTAGACAGACCAATCTCCATCCTCTGCTCTTGAAGGAGTTGCAGACCTACTCTTGGATGAGTGGAGAAATGATAACTTTGAACATGATCCTTACAAGTTCATTGAGGAGCCAAACCTTGGAGTCTACTACATGCATGAAGAGGGCGCCTTCATACCAAATATAATGAAGGCAGGCCAAGAGGACCTAAGCCTATGGTAGCTGTATTTTGATGGTTCCAAAAGTAGGCTGGGAGCTGGTGGTGGGGTGATGTTAGTCTCCCCTTCAAAGGATAGGTATTTTTCAGCTTTCCATTTCCATTTCTCTTGCATAAGCAATGTTGCAGAATATGAGTCCCTTATCCATGGCCTGAAATGGGCAAGGAAAAGAGGGATCAAGGAGTTGCAAGTTTTGGGAGACAGCGAGCTGATTGTAATTTAGTTGAGAGGCCTGAAATTGATGAAGAATTCCTTGCTAAAGTTCTACAAACATAGGGTCTAGGACTTGGTGGAAGATTTTCTCACTTTCAATATCGCTTCCATTCCTAGAGAGTAGAACAAACAAGTGAATAGGCTGGCAACAATTGGTGCTCAGTTTGATGTTTCAATGGAAATAGGTTGAGACTATGGTTCATGCCACTTAAAGGTGGTAGTTCGACCCTCTGTCCCTGATAACATTGAAAATTGGTAGGTTTTTAAAAATGACCATCAAATAGCTTTCTTCTTGAAGGAGGAAGCTGAGTTTGCAACACACAACCAGGCAAAATTGTAGCAGCAATATGGTAACTAGATTATTCAATTGAAGAATAATAAGCTCCCTAAAGGTTTGGTCATGCTTGAGAGCATCTTCAATGGAGATGACCAATTTAGAAATGACAAGGTATACATCAAAACTAAAGAGGAGAATTATGAAAAGGTTGAAATCTTTAAGGACAAGCTGCTTGTGCTTGGAAAAGTTTGCACTATTCAAGAAAGGTAGGCTTTCATTTTGCTGTGTCAAGAGTTCTTTGATGTCTTTGCTTGGGATTATAGTGATTTGAAGGGCTTGGACCCAAGACTCGCCTAGCACACCATTGAATTAGAAGAAGGCGCCAGACTAGTCATGCAGAAGCAGAAACCCATCAACCTGATGATGGAGCCCCTCATGTAGAGGGAACTGGCCAAATTGATTGAGTCTGGGATTATATTTCCAATCAAACACTCCTCCTGGCTGGCCAATCTTGTTCCTGTTAGAAATAAGAATTGGGAGATCAGGCTATGTGTCAACTTCAGAGACCTTAATAAAGTCTCTTTAAAAGACCATTATCCCCTCCCAGGCATGGAGCAGATCCTTCAGAAGGTGACAGGAAGCGAGCATTTCTCCCTCCTAGATGGTTATTCAAGGTATAATCAGATTTTAGTGTAAGGCTGTGACCAGCACAAAATGGCCTTCACCACTAAATGGGGAACGTTTGCCTACAAGAAGATGCCATTCGGGCTATCTAATGCTGGTCCTACCTTTTAGTGAGCCATGGACATGGCTTTTGGAGGCTTGATAAACAACAACGTGCTAGTATACCTTGATGATGTGATGGTATTCTCCAAAGAGGTGAGCCAACACATAGAACACCTCAGGAATTTTTTTGAAAGGTGTAGGGAGTTTGGCATCTCTCTTAATCCAAAGAAGTGTGTGTTTGATGTTCATGAGGGGAAACTCCTTGGCCACATTGTGTCCAAGGAAGGCTTATCCATTGGCCCTGAGAGAGTTCATTCTATCCTGGAGATGTCCCTACCAAAGCACAAGAAAGGCCTACAGAGCTTCTTTGGCAGGATAAATTTCATTCAGAGATTCATTCTGAAATTCACAGAGATAGTCAAGCCACTAACATCTATGCTGAGGAAGGGTGAGGAGTTCAAGTGGATAACACAAAGAAAGGATAGCTTTGAAGCCATCAAGTAGGCCATAACTTGGGCTCCTACTTTGATCAACCTTGACTTCAACAAAGACTTCAACCTCTACACTTTCAACAATGAAGAAGTGATCTCTGCCATGCTTACCCAAGCAAACGATGATGAACTCGAGCAACCACTTGATTTTTTTAGCCAAGGGTTAGAGGATTTTGAAGTCAGATACATGTATGTAGAGAAGCAAGTCCTGGTAGTAGTGCAGAGCCTGAAGAAATTTAGGTATATGTTGTCTAACAGCAGGATTCACCTCATGGTCCCACATCCTGGCATCAAGGATTTCTTGACCAATTGAGACCTAAATGAGAAGAGAGTAGGGTAGATCACCAAAGTGATGGAGTATGATTTAGACATCAAGATCACTAAGCTAGTGAGGGGAAGAGGCCTGTGTGAATAGCTTGCTGTAGACTTCACGCAAAAAAGGGAAGACAACTTGTTAATTCATGATGCAGCCACTACAAAGGAACCAACTGTCATAAAGGATTGGACGTTGGACCTGAGATGTTTCCTCCTCAATGGTGAGTGCCCACAGGGTCTTGATAGGATCGGAAGAAGGTAATTCAGGCTCCAGTCTCTCCCTTATGTTCTGATTGATGGATTATTATTTAGGAAGGATCTCTCTGGGGTCCTTCTAAGATGCATTGACCCAAACTAGGTTGATAAAATACTATCTGAGTTCCACAATGGGCTGAAAGGCGGCCATTTCGCTCCTAGAGCTACTACAAGGATAATGAGAGTTGGCTATTTTTGGCCTACTCTTTTCAAGGAAACCCATGCCTGGGTAAGAAAGTGCCAAAAGTGTGCACTTTTTGAGGGAAAACAATGGTTGGCTACCATGCCTCTACAGCCTATTTAGGTGGAACAACCATTCATGCAGTGGGGCCTGGATTTCATAGGGATGATCAATCCTCCCTCCAGTGTTGGACACAAGTGGGTCTTGACTACTACGAACTATTTCACAAGGTGGGTGGAGGCTATTGCTCTGAAAGAAGCAAATGAAAGTGCAGTCTTGGAGTTTTATGAGGACCTGGTGACAAGATTTGGGGTCCCAACCACCATAATCTTAGATAACGCCTTGGCTTTTCTGGGAACCAAAACAAGTGAATGGGCGCTAAGGTATGGTATATACCTCAGTACTTCATCCAATTATTACTCATAGGGGAATGGGTTGGCTGAGTCCACCAACAAAAATCTGATCAAAATCATAAAGAGGACCATGGAAGAAAATTAGAGGACTTGGCATGCCAAGCTGAAGACAGCTCTGTGGGCCAATCGAATCACTCTGAAGAGAGCAATCAAAAATTGTCCATATACGCTTGTATATGGAAGGGATGCTAGGCTTCCCATCATACTTGAATTGCCAGCATTGGACCTCACTCACCAGCTGCAATTAGAAATATTTTTTGCGATGGATGCAGCTCTGGGTTTTGCGTGCGCGAACCCAAATTTGAAATCGGGTGCAGTGTGCCGAGCAGCTGGCGAGGCTGTGGAGGAGATTCTTATTGGAAGTAAAGGGAAAGGGTTTCCTGTTGCGTGGATTAAAGAAACCACAGCTGTGTGTCCAGCCTTTGATCCTGGTTCAGGGCATGGACCAGGGGGACGATCCTATGCGGATGTGGTGGCCTTCAAAGCAGAAATTTATGAAGCTCGACCTCATACAACACCTATACCTAACCGCATTTTGCCTGTAAGTGCCTTAAAACCCATTAGGGTAACTCTAGACCCTGAATTAGCAAAATATATCTTCCAAGAAGAAAAATGGTTTTCCTCTTGTGCTGCCATTTTCCGTTTTCGTGGTTTCTGGCCTTCGTTTGTAGATCTACAGAATTGGATTGCTAAGAGTTGGTTGCATATTAAAGACGGTCAAATCTAGACCTGCGTCAGGGGTTTTTTTATAGTAATATTTCAAAGTCCTGAAGATAGGCAGTCTATATTGTGCCACAATAATTTTTCTTGGCAGGGCAAGTTTCCTCTTTTGGCCAAACCTTGGCACAAGGATTTTAATCCTCTCTCAAAATATTTTAACAAGATCCCTATATGGGTGCGGCTCCCTTATCTTTCGATTCATTTGTGGCAAGAGGTAGTTTATAAAACCATTGGAAATGCTTTAGGGGAGTTTCTGTATGAAGATGACTGCACGAAGAGCCCCCATTCGACTTGTGCACGATTTCTGGTTGTTCTGGATGTTTCAAAGGGCCTTCCTGAGGCGATATGCATTGACTCCCCAAGGGGTACCTGGACACAAATCTTGGATTATGAGGGGATTCCTTTCAGGTGTAGGAAGTGTTACCAGATGGGACATTTAGCTGCCCATTGTGGTGCTGGGAAAAACAATCCCAAACGTTCACCTTCTTGGTGGCCAAAGGATTTCTCTGAACATAGCACAGACAAACTACCTTTAGAGACTTCTACAGATTCCGAGACTGAGAACGAGGAAAGGGTGCAACCCGAATCGGAAGATGAAGAGGATTCACTGGAGAATCAATCAAATGAAGCCTCTGAGGAGGCTGTAGTTAATAATACAGATGAGCCTGTGGAGGAGATGGTGATCTCATCCCCTGTTCTGGAGGATCTTTCAAAGAGCCAGACTGTGTTAGACTGTCACAAGGAGTTTATGCCTATTGTTGGCCAAAGATCTTTGTCTTCTGAGGCATGGGTTACTGAGGCAGCTAAGGTTGAAGATGGCTAGACTGCAGTTAGAAGAAAGAAGTCTAAGCCTTTGGTCCCTCTGCTTGAAATGAATCTTCGGTCATGCAAAAAGAAAACCTGAATTTAAAAGATTCATCCAAAGTTCCTTTCTGCTGATTGGTTTTTGGGGGCAGTAAACCGGTCATTTTTTGGTTTGCTGGTTACGGTTCTAGAAGATTTGTTTTCTTTCAGATCTGTGTTTTGTCAGCTGTTCTTTTTGTTCTTATCTGTTGGTTACAGGTCCATGTAAAACCTGGTGTTGGCTCTTTTTTGTTATCAAGTTCTTGTGTTAACCTGGTTGTGCTTTAATGTTTATCTTTCTCCTTGTTCAGGGTTTCAGGGTCCCTTCAAAACCTATTTTTACCTTAATCTAAAACATGGAGGTTAAGCTATGCGAGATGATGGAGCTCCAAGAGATGAGGGACCGGGCTATGGCTTCTATGACCAGTCGCCAACAACAAGTGAAGAGACACTTCGACAAGAAATCTTTGTAAAAATATTTCTCTGAAGGAGACATCATCTTGAAATGGGATGAAGACCGAGATAAGCCTGAAAAACATGCAAAATTTGATGCCTTATGGAGTGGTCCTTACATAATCACTCAGTGCAAGCAGCATAATGCATTCCAACTCTCCAGGTTGGATGGCAAAGAACTATGTATCCTAGTTAATGGGATACATCAGAAGCATTGCTACTGAGTCTCCTTTCATTTGTATATATTTTCCCTTGTTTTCTTTCCCTATTTTCCCCTAAGTGCTGTTACACAAGTAGTAGTTTTCTTGGTCTTGTGTGTGTTTTCATTTCCTTGGAGGTAGATTTGCGTGACTGGTTCTAGATTTATCAAAGTTATTGCTAGTTTTCCCAAGTTGCCATTTGACTCCATGACCAATGGACTGCAAGGCAACTAGTCTCTAAGCATAACAGGCATGCTTCCCTTGGGAGTCACCAATTTGTTGACCAATTTTGCCCACAGGCAAAATTTTTGGTCCCCTTCTTCCCTTGCTATTCAATGCCAGTCATTTTTAGGTTGCACAAGTTCAATGAGTTTGGTTCATGGCCTGGTTCAATTGGTTCAGTGACCTTTGGTTCAAAAGTCCATCTTCAAGTTCAACATCTCGATTCAACAAGCATTAAACCATTGAACCGTTGAACCATTTTTGGTTCAACAGGCTTGGTTCATCGGGCTTGGTTCAAAGGGAGAAGTTCATCGGCCTTGGTTCATCAGTTCATCGGCGTGCAATGTTTAAACCATTTGAACCATTAAACCATTTTGGTTCAACGGCCTAGTTCAAGGGTATGCCAATTGGTTGAGGGGCAGTCTAAAGGTTCAAATGCCCTAGCGGAGGGCAAGCACTTCTCATATATATTGAAGACTTGTCATTTGAGAAATCATCTTCCACATTTGTAAGGCGTAGCCCTAGCAAAATTTCACCTGAATCAATAAACACATTTTTTACCTCTATCTTGGATAGACATTTCTGAGTATGTCTTGAGTGTTTGTTTGTGTTCAGTCATTATTTCTTGATGCTTTCATAGGTTCAACACCAGCATATCTGTTGTCTACAAGGTGCCATCTCTATAGTTGACAGGAGGAGAGTTCTGTTTGGAGTGCAAAAATAGAGAAATTACCTTTCAGTGTGTCTCTCATAGCACCTTTGGTGAACCTTTATTCTCTGTGTTTTCATTAAAACCTCCCTGTCAAGCTTTTGCAGTCTGGTCCTTCTACCAAGTGTGAAGCATATGTATGCATTCATCTGGTTTTAAGAGTGGATGTGAGAAGGTCATTTCATTTTGGTGTATCACCTCCTTAGAGTAGTTTGTTTTCCTGCAGCTTTCTCCCTTTTCATCCCCCCCATTATATATATATGTATATATACATGTATTTGCACTTGCTGGAATGAATGTGATGTATCAAAGGGAGCTAGCCCTTATCTAAAGACTCTCCCTTCTAGCTTCACCAGTCCCACAGGCGAGATGGGAGTTTCCATAGTTGCGAGGAGAAGGCAGGAGCTTTGCCTCCTTGCCCCGGGTGCAATCTTCTACGTCAACACCACTCAAGGCTAATATAATCCTTTTTAATAAGGTTTCTATGTCTAAATTGTAGTCAAGAACCTAAAAACCATAAACATGCCTGTTTTGGATGGTTGCAAGAGAGAGATGTGTTTGTTATTTGAGGATATGAAGCAGTGATAATGTAAATATGAATAAAAATCATGTAAATATTATAAAATTATATATATATATATATATATATATATATATATATATATATATGGTTTTTAAGATGATTTTGGACAATCACATAGATCAAGAAGCTTGTTTACGCCTAATATGCTTAAATTTGCACACACATGCTTGTGTGTAAAGGTATGAATAAGGTTAGTATGTTGAGGGTGAAATGGAAGCATAAACTATTTAATAAGGTTATAATGGATTTAATTGAACATTAGTTGTATTTTTGGACTCTTTAAATTGTGAAGAAAAAGGGAAACATAATCTACTAGGTTTATTTGCACAAAACTACCATTAAACCCTAGTTACAGGGTTTTGAAGGTGATAATGGGGTTTGAGGAATGGATGGTGAGAGAGACATTGGAAAAATTCATTAAATGTTTACCATAACCAAATGGAGCATTTCAATCCAAAACTAAGAGCTCTTACACCTTGTTATGCAAAATCTCCCTTCTCAAGCTCTCAAACAGGGTTAATAGTAAAAAATGGTCATTTTATCTTGTTCAAAAATATAAAGAGAAGGTGCATGGGATAAAAATATCCAAGGTATATTTGAATAACCTTGTATAATAAAATTTAGTTTCATTGGTTTGGGGATTAGGGCCCCCATATTTATGAACCATCTTTTAGAGTATAAGCATCTCTAAACCCTACTGAAATGCTTGTAGGAGCTCGATGGGAGAGAATGTTGGGGATCAACCAACAATTTGATTACACTTATGAAATCAATAAACCACGGAATTAAATCAGATAGATAAATAACTAGAATGATAAATAACAAAGAACAAGAGATACAAGAAACCACCCTGAAAACTTGTATTAAACTCTTTACAAAAGGAATACAATTGAAGAAACTTCTTTCTTCCACACCTCTCTCAGATGTATAGATCTCTCTCTCAAGTACAATCAACTCCAACAACCTGGATTGTTTCACCTATACAATTCTGTACTGTTCTTTCAGCATTCACATACACTACAATAAGCTAAGAAGATCTAATTCTACATATAGAATTAGGAAACTTGAGCATGCACTTACAACCAATAGTTATGCCTCTTGAACAAGGGCTCTAAAAATAGTCTTGCTAATAATAGAGACGCGGACTTAAGACTATGACTTAATCTCATCATGCAAACACTCGGTTCTGTCCTTGAAAATAGCTCTCTGGATGCACAGGTAACCGATGCCAATTCCTGCCTGCTTGCCTGTGACCGACGTCGGCCGATCCCTGCCAATGCTGGTGTCTCTTCAACTACTCCTAACCGACGTCGGTCGCTCCTGACCGATGCCGGTGACTGTGTAAACCTACAACTGTTAAAATGTGCTCCTTGGTGAAGCTTTTAGTCTCCACACCTTAACAGAGAAGTCAAGATTTATGACTCATAATTAATTATTTTGACTTTAAAAGCACATAAAAATAATTCCTCACTCCAAGATGTTCCGCACCATGTAAGTTTCTTGTACCTTCATTGATACAGATGCATTTAACACTATGTTTTTGTAGAATTTTGGGCTTAAAATAGGGTTATTACACATATAAATTGATGGAAACCATTGGGGAGGTTGGTATGTAAGGTTATATACCTTATTAGACCCCAAAATATATTATCATACTTCTAAAAATTCTCTTACAGGTCTAATTTCCAAGGACAATGCATAAATGCTTATGATATGGTGATGTAGTCACCTAGGGAAGATAAAGTAACATGGTTGGAGTACTTTTAAACTATGAATCATGATATGATATGGCTTTAGGGTATAATATATGATCATAAACCTTTATAGAAGTTCTTAAGGATGTCTTATTTCCATTCTAATGACTAATACTAAGTAAATCATACCTAATGGACTAATAAGCCTATAGGGCTATTGAAGGAGAATCTATACCATTTAAAAGAGTGATGAAAAGGTTTCAAGAGAATATAGATGAAGATTTGAAAAGTATAATATGTCATGTAAGTTTCTTCATTTAGTTGAGATGCCATATTCCTAGTTACCAAATTTGTAATTGCCCCTTCAAGAAGTGATTGTAACTCTCTAAACAAGAGCTCCTACTCTACTTGGTGAAGTTCCTCACCAAGTTGATCAAACACATGCTAAAGATATGGATGAAATTGATATTATAATCTTACATTTTGCTTTGTAACTAAATTTAAGTGGGAGACACTTGCCATTGGAGTTACGCCTACACCTATCTTCTCTCCCTTTCATTTCTCCTATATATGCAACCTTGAATGGCTTGTTATGGAGCCTTTGGCTGAGTATGGAAAAAACCTACTCAAATAAACACTTGTATTATGCCTTGAAATGTTGAATAAATTTGATTTTTACCTTCTCATATGCTTGAAACTAGTGTACTTATGTGATTGTTGATGAATGCTAGTAGTAGTGCTTGTACTCTCTCTCATTTGTCCTATCCTACCTATTTACAAATGGATTATCTTTTTGAAGGTCACATGGTGAGTTTGAGGTGAATTTTCATGGTTTGAAATTGGATTTAATTCATTAGTTTCCTTATTAGATATCTTTAATAGCCATCTCAATCAATGAATTATCTAAGACCTCCATGTTGAAACACTCATGCTTGAAGGTCTTTATTGAGTAGTGTGATCAAATTCAGGTCTAGTTTATGTTATTAATGCATGATGGTCAAGTAGAGGGTGTTAATTTGGTGCATCACCTCCCTAGATTAGTTTATTTTCAATTTATCTTACCCTTTTCCCTTGCACACAGTAGGTATAGTAGTAGTTTAAGGTGATAACATCAAGGGAGCTAGCCGTATCTAGAGATTCACCTCATTGATTAAGCCACCCGTAGCCTATTTGTGTATCCATGATATAACTTAAGTGAGGAGGATTAAACATATTCCTCAGGCTGAAACTTTTGTTGATAATAGTTTTGGCATGCCCAATGGGATAAATATTACATCCCACTAAAGAGTTATTGATGTTTCTATTCAACACATTAGATTTTAGAGGCATGAACACAAGCATCAATGGTGACTCCAAGTGAATCTCAGATGGCATAAGTATCCTAGGTGTCTAATATTATAAAATTAGTATGTATCCTAATCATTTTTTTGGTCAAGATGCATATTCTATGCCTTCATATTCTCTATATCAGGTTGATGGAATTCATGGCTTCACCCCAAGTGGCCCTCAAGATAAAACATGGAAAACTTATCAAGGTCATCAAAAACCTTATGTGGATGCTCCCAACCCAACTCAACCTCATTGGTAGCCTACTCTTCCCTATATCTAACCTTGTCAAAGTCATTTTGCTTATATTCCTGATCTCTTATACTTCAAATAAACTATTACAAGTTTTTAAATGCAAATAAGGTAGATTGATAAATAATGAGAGCTTGGCCTGATTATCTATGACCCTTCTAGTCAAAATGACAACACTCAAATGATGAAGAGTTTTATGCATTCACTTAAGACTGGGTGGGTAGCTATTGAAAAATAAAATCAACATTTGCCAATTAATGATGTGATAGAAATAAGAGGTCTAATTCAATGCCTTGAGAGCATATTGGTAATTGAAGAGAGGCAATAAATTTAGTATGTCTAGTCTTGTATGCCTCCTCTTCCTCCACATCAACCTTATTTTACTCTAAGCTCAACACAAGTTGTAATATGTCATCAAGAGACATCTATGTAAATGAAATATTCAGTCACTCTTCCTTAAGATCCTAATACCATTCAATATTGGAGACCTTCTTGGACTAAGACCCATAATTATGTCATGCCTAATCTTGAGAAAGAGTCTTATCCTATGCCTATCTAAAGTCAAGAAAAAGAGAAGTGTAAGGAAGCCAATTCAAGATATCTCCCAAGTTCCTCAAGATATCCACCTACCCTTCAAGTTATAGCCATCCATGAATTTAAAGACACCTCTAAGTTTTATAAAGTAATTGAGGAGTAGAAAGAGAAGAATACAACACCTTCAATTTAGTTCTCTTCTCTATCCTTTGAAGAACATAATAATCAACCTAGTACTCCAAAAGTCCCAAGTTGGAAGGAATCTCTAGCAGGTTTCAAGAAATTTAATGAAGTATATTGCCCTCCCACCCTATCTTTTTATCAAGGAGAATCGGTTGCATTGTGGGAAAAAGATGGATGTTCAGATGTGAAAGAGAGTTTATGAAATGTAGGTGATGAAATGGAAGTTCTTGAAAATGAAGATTAATCAGTTGTAAGTGAGCCTCAATAAGGCTATGAGGATAGTGTTTCTAGTGTGTATGATGAGTAAATATTTCTTGGTACTCCTCTTTGTCAATAAGGAAACAAATCTATCATCAAGGATGATGAAAATGATTGTCTTGATGGTGGAATGCAAGCTAACATGAAAAAAATCCATTATCAAAGTGATTTCATTGACAAGAGTGAAGAAAAAGATTTTGATTAGGCATGGCAATAATTATACCATAGTTTCATGGAACAAATGTACTTGTTTGGTAATCATGTGATGCATCTAGAATAATAAGATGAATGCCAACATTAATTTAGTGAAGTTGGCAGCCTCTTAGAAGATAATGGAATAGGTTTGGCACAAAAGAGACTTGATGAATTGAGCATTAAATGGGAATATGATATTTAATTATTCATGGAGTAAGAGGAAGCCCAATCTAGCTCTCATGGATTGAGCCTTGACAAAGAGAAAGATAAATATGAAGTGGTTAAGCAAGTTGTATATGAATATGAGGTAATTCTTCTTGAAGATACATTGGCTATTAATCTTGTTGAACCTCATGGTTAGAAGATAGTACTTGAAGAAGATAGCTTGTCACCTTTTCATGAGTGTATTCAAGCATTTGAAACATTTGACCAACCTTTTATCCCTCAATATAAAGGCAATATTAAAATTGAGATTGGTATGCTTTTAAGTGACAAAGAAGAAGCTACCTTTTGGGAATAACTAGAAATTTTTTGTTCTATTTTGGATAGTGAATATATAGCCCATGAGAAGAGTTATAATATTGTTGTCTTGGCCAAAGAGCATAATGAAAAGATGCATGATAATACCCTTGAAGAGAACACCATGTTTGATGACCTTTTTGAGTCTCATGAGTAAGTTCAAGGAGGCCTTGAAGACATGTGGAAGTCCTACTTGGACATATTTAATGATTTTGAAGAGCTTGGTAGGCTAATACCTCAAGAATAAATTATTGATAAAGAGTTCAAATCTCTTATCAAGACAATGAGTCTTATTAGTTATCACCAAGAAGTTCAAATCCATGGTGTAGCAAGGTATTATGAATATGACACTCTTCAAGATGAACATGAGATGGAATTTGAGAAGCCAATCAAAGATGAAGTTGTTGTTGCCTTCACAAGTCAAAATGTGATCAACTTGGAGATATCTCACATTTCCAAAGATGAAAAATAGTATGAGGTAGTTAGTGAAGATCATGATGAGTTTGTCTTTGTTGGAGAAATGTTTACTACTATAGATCCACCTAACATCGAGACAAAGAAAGTGGTGGCCAAGGAAGGAGATAGTCAAGTAATAAGAAAACATGAGCAACAACTTACACATCATGCTTGCTCATCACATGAAGGTGACTCAAAGAATTTTACTTTTCATCTAGGAGGATTAGTTCTAATACATTAGTTGTACATAGTAGTTCTTATCTTGTCTTTCCTCAAAGTTATTTGTAGCATAGTGTGTTTATTTTGGTCTTGTTGTGATGAAAGTGGTGGCCAAGGAAGGAGATAGTCAAGTAATAAGAAAACATGATCAACAACTTACACATCATGCTTGCTCATCACATGAAGGCGACTCAAAGAATTTTACTTTTGATTTAGGAGGATCAGTTCTGATACATTAGTTGTACATAGTAGTTATTATCTTGTATTTCCTCAAAGTTCTTTGTAGCATAGTGTGTTTATTTTGATCTTGTTGCGATGGTGAAGTTAATAAGTTGTTTTAATTTTTTTAAGAGGTTTGAAGTCAAGTGTCAAAGATAAGTCATGCTTTATGTTGAGTTGAGGTGACTCCATTTCCAAATAGATGGACTAGGAAATCGGTCTAAAGTGTATAATGGTCATGCTATCCCAGGAGGTCACCAAAGATGTTAGCCAAACTTTGGCTAATTTGAATGAGGATCATTTGAAACTTTTCACTTATTTGATCGTAAATTTGTTGATAGCCATTATGAAGGCTTTGTTTTAGTCATTAATGATCTAAGTTGATAGGTAATATTTCTCTTTTATTAGCTTACAAGGTCATTTAGGATGGTCTATTTGGTAGTTAGGTCAATTCTTGTTGTTTTGTCATCAAGTGGTCATTCTTGTTAGGAATAAATCAAAAATTAATACCGAACAATTTCACAAAATCACAATAATAATAGATATGAATAGAGATGCATAAAGAACAAAAATAAAAATGCACAACGAGAAGACTAGATTTAATGTGGTTCACCCAATGTGGGCCACATACACCAAGAAACACTTGCTCAAATTTTATTACAAGCCAAAAGAGTATAATCCACTCTCAGATCAATATTCTCACAATTATAATACACAAATATTTTTTGGAGCTGCGCTATATAAACTTTCCTAAATTTACACCTGAATTCACACACTCTGTTCTTCATTCTCAAACTCAATTCATCTATATGTCTAATGTATTACCTACTACATCTATAGTACATCAATAGGTAATCATAAAGAATACATAAATAGTGTACATTAAATTTTAAATGTACAATATTTGAAAAACATTGTAATTTGGAAATAGGCTCCACAACATAACAATCTCCCACTTGGAGATTGATTTCCTCTAAGCAGGTTTATCAATGCTTCAATATCATCTATGAAGGCCAACCAAAATTGAATATAGCTTTAGTTTCTCCCTTGTAACCACCTTGGTCATCATGTCTACATGATTTTTATTAGTATGAATCTTCTCTAGATTCAACTTCTCTTCCTCCAAAGCTATCCTAATGAAATGGTACCTCAACTATATATGCTTCATCCTATAGTGGAAAGAAAAGTTCTTTGTTAGATGTATAACACTCTGACTATAAATATATAGTTTTCCTTCCTCCTGCTATGCCCCAAATATTTAAGCAACTATTGTAACCAAATCAACTCTTTACTTGCCTTTGTGGTAGCAACATACTTAGCCTCTGTGGTTGACAAAGCCATAAGTTTCTATAGTAATGAAATATAGCTCACTACTGTATCACCTATAGTAAATACATATCCTCTCATGCTACTCATACTATGTAAATCTCCAACCATGTCTAAATATACATAACCATGCTAAGTGGTGTCCAATCTACCATAGCTTAAAACTATCCCCATGGTCCCTCTCAAGTACTGAAGGATCCGCTTCATTGCTTGCCAATACTCTCTACCTATGTCACTCGTGTACCTACTTACTACTCCCAATGCATGGGGAATATATAGCCTAGTAGACACTATGGTATACATCAAATTGCCAACTACTGATGAGTAAGTTACATGTCACATCTGAATTCTCTCCTCCGCTATCTTAGGACATCGCTCCTTTGATAACTTGAAATGTCCTACCAAAATATTCCCAACTAGTTTATCATCTAGCATACTAAACCTCTCCAAGACCTTTTTAATGTAATCTTCTTGGGACAAATTTAGCTTTCATTCCTTCCTATCCTGAGTTATTCTCATACTAAGGATTTGTTTTACTACTCTCAAATCCTTCATAGTAAAGGAATTACTAAGCTATTCCTTAAGTAATTTTATTTTTTTGCATGTTCTTACCTATATCCAACATGTCATCCACATACAAACATAGGATAATGTAACTACCATCATCAAACTTCTTGATATATACGCAATGGTCTAAATGACATTTGGAGTATTCCTGCTCCATCATAAAATTGTCAAATTTATTATACCACTATCATGGAGCTTGTTTCAAGCATTACAAGCTCTTTTTCAGTTTTCACACCATGTTATTATTCCCTGTGAGCTCATATCCCTATGGCTGATCCATATGTAATTCCTCATCCAAATAACTATCAAGGAATGTAGTCTTCACATCTAGCTACTCCAAGTGCAAGTCTTCTGTTGCCACTATCCTAAGAACAGTCTTAATATAAGTCATCTTTACCACTGGGGAAAAAATCTTGTCAAAATAAATTCCTTTCTTCTATGTAAACCCCTTTACCACCAACTAGGCCTTGTACCTTTTCTTTCCTCCATCATCCTCTTTAATTCTTTACACCCACTTGTTTTGAAATGCTCTTTTACCTTCAGGTGGGTTTACCAAATCCCAATTCTAATATTCCATGAGAGACTAATGCTCCTTATCCATTGCTTGATCCCACTTCTTCCTAACATCTACCTACTTTTATTTTTTAAAGCACTTTAGATCTCCATGTTAGTGAGTAATAAATAATTAAGAGATGGAAAAAAATGTCTAGATTCCCTTCTTACCCTAGAAGACCTTATCACTGTAGGAGTTTGGGGTTCTTATGGAGTAGGTGCCTGAACTAGTTGGTTGGAAACTTTATCATCTACAATGTCCTCCAACATTGTGTACTCTTTTATAAAATCCTCTTTTTGATCTTACAAATGCTATTTATACATGACTTTTTCACTAAAGACAACATCCCTAGACCAAAATATTTTCTTATCCTTAAGACTCCAAATCTAGAACCAAAGTCATCCTCAAACATAACTAATAAAGGTGCATTTTTTAGACTTAGCCTCAAACTTGGTCCTATCATCTTTGTCAATATGAACAAAAGCTTCACAACTAATATTCTAAGAAAGGAATAATCAACCTTCTTACCATACCAAGCTTCCTCAGGTATGCATCCATCTAAAGAAGATGAAGGACCTCTATAGATCAGATATACAACAGTGTTTTTATGGTTTCTACCCAAAACTAAAGGGGTAATATTGCATGCAACCTCATGCTCCTAACATGCTCCATGATAGTCCTGTTCATGCTTTTTGACACTCCATTCTACTGTGAAGCTCTTGGAACTATCTTGTGTCTACGAATTCCATTCCTAGAATAGTAATCAAAAAATTCATTACTACAATATTCCCCACCATTATCTGATTTGAGACATTTTAACTTGAGACCTATTTCATTCTCAATCAAGGATTTCCATTTTTTAAATGTATCAGACATATCAGATTTTATCCTAATGCCATATACCCAAACTTTCCTAATGATGTCATCAATAAAAGTGACATAATTAGATGAACCACCAATAGAAGATACCTAAGTCAACCTCCATACATTTGAATGAACCAACTCCAACTTATTCTCCTTCCTTGTAGGTTCAATCTTTGGAAAATTTACCCTTTTATATTTTTCATACGCACAGTCTTCACATTAATCTAAATCAGACCCTTTCAATTTGAGCAACCTATCATTCAAAATTTGCATGCCCTTTTGGCTCATGTGGCTGAGCCTGCCACAAAGCTACGTATGCATCTACAACAACTAAATTAAAATAATGAACACTAATTGATAAATATAGGGTACCAACTTTCTTGCCTCTTAATACCATAAGAGCACCCTTGGTCACCTTCCAAAAATCTACTATAAATGTCACCATATAACTTGCATTGCCTAGTTGTCTTGTGGATACCAAATTATACCTCAACTTAGGCACATGCCTAACATCCTTCTGTATCCAAGTGTTCCCATTTTATATCTTGATCTAAACACTTATTTTTCCTACTATGTTTCAAGGCTCATCATCACCAAGATAAACTTGCCCAAAATCCCCTTGAATATAATCAATAAAATAATACCTATATGGTATAACATTAAAAGAAGCCCCTGAATCTAAAACCCAAGACTCATTAATATTGTCAATGGATAAAATTAATGCATCTTGACAAACATTACCTATTGACACATTTACCTTCTTGGTGTCTTCCTAATTTTTGTTCTTGTTCTGAAGAGAGCAACAATCCTTCTTTACATGCCCAATCTTTCCACAGTGCCAACATACCATCCTACTCTTTGATTTTGACCTTCCAAGACCATTTGAATTTCCATGATTTCCTTTTCCTCTTCTTCCTCTACTCTCCACCACCAAAGCATCTCCTAAATTAAAAGCCTCCCTAGATCTTTTTTGTCACATTTGCTCACTAAGGATTACTCCTATGACATCCTCAAACTTTAACTTGGCATTATTAGAGACTGAGTTTATCACAAACATTACCAAGATGTTCCAACTCTCTTGTACGGAACATAAAATAAGTGGGGCCTTGAATTAATCATAAAAGTTAATTTTTATAGAGTTAAACATATAACCATATTAACTTCGTTCAAATGATTATCAACTGAACCATTTTTAGACATCTTCATATTAAATAAAATTTTTATTAAAAATATTTTATTAGAAGTAGAGGGTTTCTCATATAACTGCCCTATCGCTTTCATGAGACCTTATGTGGTCTTATCCTATGATATATTAAACACAACCGAAGATGCAAAGCACTATCGAATCACCCCAAGTACTTTCCTATCAAGTAGCTATCAAGCCTCATCTATCATATCCATTGATTGCTTTATTTTTCCTCCCAACAGAGCATGGATGTCCTTCTGATAGAGGTAATCCTCCATCTACATCTTCCATAGATCAAAGTTTTATTCATTGAAAATTTCAACCTTTGATCTGTTATCATCAGCCATAGATCCAACTTAAACTAATAACCCTTCCTATGATTCAACACTTCAGCAAATATAACTTAAAGCTATGATACCAGTTGTTAGGAATAAATCAAAAATTAATGTGGAACAATTTCACAGAATCAAAATAATAATAAATATGAATAGAGATGCATAAAGAATAGAAATAAAAATGCACAACAAGAAGACCAAATTTAACATGGTTCACTCAAAGTGGGCTACATCCACCAAGAAACACTTGCTCAGATTTTATTACAAGACATAAGAGTATAATCCACTCTCATATCAATCTTCTCATAATTACAATGCATAAATATTATTTGGATCTACACTCTACAAACTCTACTGAATTCATATTTGACTTCACACACTCTGTTCTTCCTTCTCAAATTCAGTTCCTCTATATCTTTGATGTATTACCTACTACATATATAATACATAAATAAGTAACCACATATCGGTTTACAAAATAATGGGTATCAAAACCATGGGCCAAGTCAACCCAAAATGGTTCTCCATTAAGGGGGTCTATAATTTTTTTTGGGGGCTACCACCTCTAAACCCCTGTTTGTCGGGGGCTATCACCCTTGAACCTCTACGAGAATACATTAAGAGTTTAAAATAAATTTTAAATGTATAGTATTTGAAATACATTGTAATTTGGAAATAAGCTCCACAACATAATAATTCTTTATGGTCTTCATGTTGAGTTTAACATTATTTAAGGTAGATTTGACAAAGTTAAGGTAAGTGGAAAACTAAGTTAATGTGGAGGCATACCCAAGAAGACAAGGTGGTAACCCTTCCAGGAGCAACCATGGCCTAAATCTAGTCAAAATGGTCAAATAAATGGAACTAGTGAGTGGATCACATTGTTTCTAAATCTATTTGGAGAATTTAAGGTAATTTTGATAAGATTTAGGTATCTTGTTACTTTAGTCTTATTATGATTTTTAATGATGAAGAGGACACTTAATAATAAAATCAAATATAAATGTTTTATTTTTAGAAAATGGGATGTTTCAAGTCATCTAACACCTTGGTGATGACATCATGTCTATACCTAATCGTATACTTTCTCTAAAGGTCTTTTATAACCAACTTTAAATGTTGGAGTCCATTTGTAATTGGCATTTATCATTCTCTAACACATAAATGAAGAGTATTCAAGAGAATTGTAGGTAGGAAAGGGTGTGTTAGACTTTGAAATATTCTTCCACATTTTTTATAGGTTAGAGGAAAGTGAAGAGTCATTGGGTCTAGCATCCCCACTAGTTTCAAGAGGTAGAATAGTCAGAATATTGAGAAAAGCATGTTTTTGGTGATTTATGTAGAGGATTTATGATGGTTGGCAAGGTTAAAACTATTATATAATTCCACATGGTCTTCTCAAGCCCAAATATATGCAAAAAGTGGAGGTACAAATCTAAATAGTACAAAAATCCACTCTATTTCTCCATCAATCTTCTTGGTAGCTCAAGAAGGGAAACCAATTTGCACTTGGTACTTTTAGGAGATATAAATTTAGAGCCCAATTTCTTATCCATAGTATGGGACCATAATTACCTTACACTTTCTAGCAGTTTTTGGCTAGTTAAGCCCCTTAACTTTATGAGTAATCGTTAAGAACTTAAGGGGCAAAAAAAGAGCTTTAAACCCCACCAAGGTTGGTTTTCCTCAAGTACAAAGTTATGATGTCATATGAATGGATAAAAATTATTTGGGATAGTATATTTAACACTATTATAACTATACAATAATATTTACTTTCATATTTCTTCATGATAATGTTTGGTGTAGGGTTAAATAACCTCATTTTGGTAGTTTGGGTAATACAGTCAAATTACAGGAACTATAGGATGTTTTTAGTGCATCCAATGGATGAAATGAGATAATAAAATATTTATAAAACCTAATTAATAATTATTATACTTTTTTAGGAACTATTTTATGCATGAAACTTCAAGGAAGATAAAGAATTATGCATATGTAGTCAAGAATTTTGAACTAGCTGTCATGGCAGAGTAATCCTGATCAGATATGAAGGTGTTGTCATTATTAAATATATTCAAAGGAGATTTAAAATATAAATATAATAATTTAAGATAATATTTATGAGGTTTCAAATACCATATAGTATATTCATGTTTCTAATGTTCATCTTCAAGCCAAGGGAAATGAATGTTTTGTAGACGTATAATTCTGCAAACCTGTAGGTCATTATTAGAAATAAATGGTTTTAGTAGGAAGATTACATGGTATTTTGAGTACATAACCCAATTTAATTTTATTTTATAAAATACCTATATCAATTAAACTTGGTTTCTCATATCATTAACTCATTTTGTACTTAAGAGGATTGTGTTGACTAGATAGGATTGTGTAAGTCCAAAAGCAAGATTGTGAGAGATACAAATGGATATTCAAAGTGAATTGAGAAAATTATAAGATTTATGATGAATTTAAAACAAGGTTTAATTTTAATCAAAATTACATGAATTGTATACTCCTACTCAAAATAAACTAGGCAGGGTAAAAGAAAGATTTAGGCCTAATTGATAGCCTATAAGCTTATTTACAGTCAGTGGGTAATAAGGGTATGTTAGTGATGAGTTTTGAAGCCAATAGGTCCATATATGGGTCATAATAAAACATTAAAAAATATAAAATATATTTAAATAACTACCAAGGTTCCTATGGTGCCAAAAAAGAGGTAAATCCTCACACTTACAATCAAGAAACCCAATGCAGACCTACAGGCTTGTCTAGTCCAAATGTGAAGAATACCTACTTGTGATTGAGGAATAAGTATTGGGGAATTAAAAAAAATATGATAAGTATTAAATAAATATAATTTATAGGTTTCTATTCTGTAAGGATTAGGATAAACCATCAGTAAGACATATTCTCAGGTTTCAACAATGCTAGGCCTCAAGAAAGAACAAAACATAGTCCTACCTACAAAGTTGAGAAAATACATATGTATATTGTGAGATAAGGGGTTGAGGGGTTTTAAAGAGATTAAATGGATAAATATACATCATTTAAACCAATAAATAACACTAAATAACCAATGTGAAAAGTTATACATGTAAGTTTTCAATCAGAAGGCCTAAATACAGACCTACAGGCCTGTGTTAAGAAAAATGAGGAAGGGCATATGATTAAGGTGAAATAAGGTCAATAAACCTATAGAGAGGTTTGGAATAATATAAATTGAATTCAAAAAATCTATAAAATACCACTCAATGCAAATATAACCCTGTTAAAGAAAGTTTCTATGTCTAAATTGTAGTCAAGAACTTAAAAACCATAAACAAGCCTACTTTAGATGGTTGCAAGAGAGAGATGTGTTTTTTGTTTGATGATATGAAGTGGAAAGAATGTAAATTATGCATAAAAATAATTTCAATATGATAAAATTATCTATATATTATTTTTAATATGATTTTGGATAATTATAGAGATCAAGAAGCCTATTTAAGCCTAGTAGGCCTAAATCTGCACACACAAGCTTGTGTGTAAAGTTATGAAGAAGGTTGGTCTCTTGAGGGTGAAATGTAAGTATAAAGGATTTAATAAGGTGATAATTAATTAAATGGAACATTTTATTTAGTTAATTAATCATTCAATGGTGGGGAAAAAGGTAAACATAGGCTACTAGGGTTATTTGCACCAAACTACCATTAAACCCTAGTTATAGGGTTTTGAAGGTGGCAATGGGGTTTTAGGAATGATGGTGAAGATAAAAATTAGAATAAATAATTAAAGGTATCACAGACCCAAATTTAACATTTGAATCTAGAACTAATCGTTCTTACACATTATTATGCAAAAACTTCCTTCTCAAGCTCTCAAAGAGGCCTAACATTAAAAAATGGTCATTTTCTATTGCTCAAAATTGTATAGAGGTACATGGGATAAAAATATCATAGGGATAGTTGAATGACATTTTATAATAAAACTTAGTGGCATTTTTTTGGGGATTAAGGCCCCCATATTTATGAACCATCATTAAGAGTATAAACATCTCTAAACCTTGCTTAAACCCTAGTACGAGCTTGATGGGAGAGAAGACAATATTTATGACTAATAATGAATTTATTTGACCTAAAAACACTTAAAAATAATTCATCACTTTAATAGGGTCCTATATATGCAAGTTTTATGTACCTTCACTTATATAGATGTATTTAATGTTATGTTTTGTAGGATTTTAGGCTTAAAAAAAGGTTTTTGGACATATGAGATGATGGAAACCATTGGGGAGGTTGGTATGGAAGGTTATATACCTTATTATACCCAAAAATATATTATCATACTTCTAAAAATTCTCCTATAGGTCTAATTTCCAAGGATAGTGCATAAATGATGATGAGAGGGTGATGTAGTCACCTAGGGAAAACAACGCAACATGGTTGGAGTACTTGGAAACTATGGATGATACTATGATAGGGTTTTAGGGTCTGAAATAAGATCATACACCTTATAATAGGTTCTCATGGAGGTTTTAATTCCATTCCAATGGCTAATACTAAGCAAATCAAACTTAATGGACTAGTAAGCCTATATGGCTAATGAAGAAAAATCTCTACCATTGAAAGGAGTGAATAAAAGGTGTCAATGGAAGATATAAGAAGCTTTGAGAATACTAGGATGGAATGGAAGTTTCTTCATGAAGCCAATATTTCATGTGCTATGTTTCCAAATTTATAACTACCCCTTCAAGAAGTGCTTGTAACTCTCCAAATAAGAACTCCTATACCACTTGGTGAAGTTCCTCATCAAGTTGATCCAAGACATGCCAAGGAGATGTATGAAACTGATCTTAAAATATTACATTTTTCCCTGTAATTCACTTAAATTGGGTGACACTTGTCATTGGAGTTACTCATATACCTTTATTCTCTCTCCCCTTCATTTCTCCTATATATGCAACCTTGAGTGGCTTATTATGGATCCTTTGGCTATCTATGGTGATGTCTGGCTTAGCTAAACACTTATACTATGATTTTAAATGTTGAATAAATATTATTCTTACCTTATCATATGCTTTCAACTATTGTAATTGTGTGATTTTTTATGAATGTTAGTAGTGATTGTACTCTCTCTCATTTGTCCTCTCCTACCTCTTTGCAAATGGATTGTATTCTTGCAGGTTATATGGTGAGTTTGAGGTGGGTTTGCATGGTTTTAAAGTGGATTTAAGTCATTAGTGTCCTTATTATACCTCTTAACTATCCCTCTCATTTAATTCATTATCTAAGACCTCCATGTTGAAACAATCATGATTGAAGGTCCTTGTTGAGTAGTGTGATAAAATTTGGGCCTAGTACATATTATTAGTGCATGATGGTCAAGTGGAGGGTGTTAATTTGGTACATCACCTCCCTAAATTAGTTTATTTTTAGTTTCCCTTATCCTTTTCCATTACAAGCAATAGGTATAATATTAGTTCAAGGTGATATCATCAAGCGAGTTATCCCTATCTAGGGATTCATCTCATTGATTAGGCCACCCATAACCTAGAGGTGTCTCCATGCTATCACTAAGTGAGGCTTTAAAAACATACTCTAGGGTGTAAATTTTATTGATAATAGGTCTAATTTAGAATAGGTTTATTCATCCATTCGATTAGGCTATTCTACCCATTTAACCTTTACACCAACCTAAAAAGGGTTAAATATAAATGAATATTCTTTTCTTTTTAGTTTTAAAAAATAATTAAAAATGTGTTATTAAAAGTTTTATTTCACATATCTTTAATATTTTTCAACCCATTCCATCAAACCTATTATCATGAGCATGGATAAAATTCGATGGTCGACCCTACCTATGATGATTTTTTTTTGTTGAGGGTTATTTATTTAACATTACCCTTCAAATTTTAGTATAGTTCACATTAAAAGAAAGAAAAATTAAATATATTTTATATATTTATAATAATAATTTAGAGTTTTTGATGGGTTGTCTATAATTTCACCTTGCATTTGATACAATTTATAATAAAAACATGATTGTATTTTATAGTTAAAAATGCAAATCAAGTTATACATCCTTAAAATTTAGTCTCTAATTATGAGGTTTATTCTACAAACATTTAAGATTTTTCTAGGCATTTCCATCAAATTTATTATCGATTAGTTTCATATAAACTCTTATTTTTATTTTTCTAAATGTTTGTTCATAATATGTTATAGTTAATATTGTAAATATTATAAAACACATTGAAGTTGGAAATGATGAAATTAAAAACCCTTTAGATTAGATAAGTCTCTAAGATATATCACATTGTGTAAATTATTGCCATAAAATGTGACATTGGAGTTGTTTACATCAACTTTCACTATCCTCCTATTTTTAGACCACTTTAAATTAAATAATCTTAAAAAATAATAATATTAAAATAATATCTCCCCTTCTTGGATTGTGGGATTCCATTAAAACCCTCACATTTACTCGTATCAAACTCATTCAATCAATTTTACAATTGAGTTCTACTACCCTATTCTTCCCTATTTCTATATTAGTCATAGGAAGAATTATATTACTAGTCTAAAGCATTAAAATAACAACACATGAGTAATATTTATCAAGTTACAAGCTAGATCATTGTATGCTCTTGCATATAACATATTACACCCTTGTCACACACAAGCCCACATTTAGGGGATAAATACATATATTTGAGGCCTTCTTCATAGTATTGGCTATGTAGGAAACACTCATTGACAAAGGGGTCTTTGAGGTCAGCTTTATTTTGTGAGCCTTTTAACCCCTTTTTGAGAAGGTGACCTAACCTAAGGTTAATAACTAGGGTTTGATATATATATATATATATATATAGTCATAAAGAGCTTGTGTACATGATTTAGATACATCAATATAAAGGTGACCAAAAACCCAAATAGGCACAGGCAATAATTTTTCAATACATTGAATATTATGTTTAGGATAAAAGTATCAAGCCATAGAAAAAATCATCGATGTAAGTGTCCACAAGTTGACACAAGTGTTTAAGAATCTAGAAATAATGTTTATAACATCTAAAAACTAGATCCTAAGCATCATTTTGCCTACTTCCACTTCTATACATCTCAAATCTATCATCACATCTACAAACAAGATAAGTATCATCTCTCTTTTGTGTTATAATTATTAGAATATCAATTGGCATTGTACTTTCTATATTTATTAATTTTTTATATTTAGTTTATTGTATTATCTTAATTAATATAATTGGTCTGATTTATAATAGTTTTATTCATCTATTTGATTAGGCTATTCTACCCCTTTAACCTTCAGACCAACCTAAAAAGGGTTAAAGATAAATGGATATTTTTTAATTTTTAGTTTTAAATAATAATTTAAAATATGTTATTAAGAGGTTTATTCCACACATCTTTAATATTTTAAAACCCATTCCATTAAACTTATTATCACGAGTAGGTAACAAATTTGACAGTCTACCTTACCTATGACGATTTTTTTGTTGAGGGTTATTTATTCAACATTACCCTTCAAATGTTAGTATAGTTCATAGTAAAAGAAAGAAACATTAAAGATAATTAATATATTTATATTAATTATTTAGATTTTTTGATGGGTTGTCTATAATTTTATCTTGCATTTGATATAATTTATTTAAAAAAAATGATAGTATTTTATGATTAAAAAATTCAAATAGAGTCATACATCCTTAAAATTTAGTCTCTAATTATGAGTCTTATATACACATTTAATATTTTTCTCCACATTTCCATCAAATTTATTATCAGATAGTTTCATATAAACTCTTAATTTTATTTTTCCAAATGTTTGTTCATAATATGTTATAGTTAATATTGTAAATATTATAAAATATATTGAAGTTGGAAATGATGAAATTTAATAAGAAAATGCAAATGTCATTGGTGATATTTTTGAACACCACTGACTTGGAAACCCAAGGGTTCCTAGTGAAGACAAATCTAGGCATTGAGGGATTTCTCGAAGGGGACATGGTCGACATAATAAGACATTAAACAATTAATCTCATACCATTTACCTACATTATTAAAAACATCATATTGTAAGCATACATTAGGGTGTGAGGGATTATAAAAAGTTATATCTCGTCATATACCTTCATAATGAGTTTTTTAGGTCTCTTTGGGTGTTATCCTTGCCACTATTCTTAACAATAGTTACGATAACATGGTTGAGGGCCATTAAAATTTTTGGGAGGGGATTAACAGACAATAAATATGAATTTAACCTAGAAATTCCCACAGAAGCAATATGACAATATTGGGAGGCAAAAATACAAGGCAAGACAAGACCAACATGAAACCCTAACAAAGTAAGATTCTCTCTAAACTTATTTTTTGATGGTACTTGACTCTCTTTAATTCAGAAAACCATTATTTATTTTTAATTATGATGATTAATGAACTTTATTTTTAAAATTAATATGATTAATGAAATTTATTTTTTTAATTATGATATCAATGAACTTTATAGAAATCTTGTTTTTTATATCATGAGGTGTCACTTCACTCAAAATATTTTAATGTCATTGTATATTCATGTAAGATATTTTACCAGTTAAAATTTATGTCAGATAGAGATCATGACCTAATAATATTCATTTCACTTTAGTCTATAAATCTAATATATCAAATAAAATAATTATATATGTCAAGTCCATATTAAAAAATAACATGAACTTAATATGTATAATAATAAAATAACAATAATTGAGTTATTTTCTAATTGGTCAATATTATTATTTTAAAAATATCACATGATTAAAAATTTATTATTTTTTTAAATGGTCAACACTATAATTCTATCAATATCATATAACTATAATATTATTGGATATTTATTTTTATAGGATTTCATTTTTACCCTATGATTGTTACCAAAATCACACGAGGAGAAATGTTATTTAAGTAATAACCACTCATGGAAGTCATTTGGTAAATAATTAAAATATATGCGAGGAAAAATCCAATAAAAAACAATATCTAATTAAAATTGATTTATTAGGTACTACACTCACTAAATGCTTTGTCAATGGAGAAAGATGTTGGAAGGTGAGAAGCCATAAGGAGTGAATTACATTCACCATTCCTTCCTATTATGACCAATGTGACCCATCTTCAGTTTTCATATGGGGACCCTTTTTCTTTTTGTTAGGCCTAGAGTTTTTAGTTGTCTAGATGTGAAGATCTAAAATATTGAATTTGTGCTTCATTGATTTTACCAAGTTTGCATAGTAATTATTTATTGAAAATCCTTGGTCTATATAGCACATGTAGAATTAGAGTAAATATAAATAATTATCTAACCTTTTTAGGGTCTTCTGTAATTTTTCCTTTAGTAGTGTAACCTTTTTTTGCATTATTTTAATGTTGAATGACTAAGTGCTTATGAAATTCCCCTTTTGCCTTAGTCAATTTTGTATAAATGGGTAAAATTTTAACATCAAGTTTAATGAAAATGGTTTTCTCTTTAGTAAGTTTCCATGCTCTTTTTAATTTTATTTCAAAAATTTAATCATTTCTATTTTTAAAAGCATAATCATTTTCGTTTGAATTTTCTTGACCATTTGTTTTCAAAATTATGAGCTGTTGATTGTGTTTCTTTGTATTATTTCCCACAGGTTCCCAATTCATTCCTGGAGCCATGTGTTAATATTTCATGGCTCATGGTAGCCCTAAACTATTATCAAAAGCATTTTGATACTTAGTCAATTTTGGAAATCTTTCCTAGAGCCATGTGGCATATTTCTACCACTTCACAGGACTTCAATGATACAAAAACCTCCAGGTGAGTGAATTATTAAGATTGAATCATGTGACATGACATGGTGATTCATTATCTTAGAGCCACCCGTACAATTCATCAACTTATGGGTGAGCAAATTAGTTGAATTATTCCATGTGACATGATCTCGATGACTTACTATCCTAGAGCTGCTTATATAATTCAATAACCTCTAGGTGACTGGATTAGAAATCTTATGCCATATGACATGATCTTAGTGACCCATTATCTTAGAGACACCCATATAATTAAACAACCTTTGGGTGAGTAGATTAGTGGTATTACACCACATGGTGTGATCCCAATGAACCACTACCCTAGGGCAATCCATGTAGTTTGATAGACCCATATGAACTCTAGATTAGTGGGATGTCACCACCTAAAAACATCCCTCTATTTCATGACCAAGGCATAATCAAAACATAGGCAAGGCTTGGGCAAAGTGGTAAGCTATTATGTTCCAAAAAAATCAACCTTGGGGAGTTAAAGGAAGGCCAATGGCTAAATAAGTAGGTTTAGTCACCAAAGAAGCCTAAGGACCAAGATTGATGGCTATCTAGCCCATTAAGGCCAACAAATATGCCAAGTAGATTTCATAGTAAGTTTGTGTGACAGAGTCAAAATGTAAGTAGATCCTCACTAACTTATAGATCCAAAAGTGACAAAATTCATGATGAGTAATGGGTAAATTGGCTTAAAGGTCCTAAAGTTAGATTGAATTGACATATCCATTTAATTAATCTATGAATTGAATGTAGAAGTATATGCAAGGAATAGTGGGATGATAGTTCCAATAAAATATTAATGATAATATGCCTTTAATATTTGAATCTAATTACAATAATCCCTCTAAATTGAATGAAAGGCACTCAATATGGCATGAGTCATTGCTTGGTGTAAATATCATAAGGAGTTATAATAGACAAAGAACATAAAGGACAAATATTTTTCCTTAAAGAGATGTGGCTTCTAATTGTAAATCATATTCAAGCTAGTAAATCTATCATAATCCTAACTACATTCTCCAATCATCATTTAATGTTGTAACCACCCTAGTAGTGGGTTGAATGAGCTTCATGGACAAATATATTTATATAAGGGACAATTTTTTCTTATTGTAAAGAGTCAAAAAATTTTAGTCCCAAAATGCTATTGGAATTTAATCAGGATTACACCTGTTATTCCCTCTTACTTTTAGACTTTGTTTGTCTGCTAGGGTTGACATTTAGTGTAAAGAAACTCTATTAAAATTGTAATAAATTTTTCTTATTTAAACCTTGTCTTCTGATCACTAAATGTTATTGATCATTTCCTATTTTGAGTCCATGCTAGTGTTGATATTATGCTTAGTTACAAAATTTGAATACAATAATTATATTATGCTACGACTAGTCTAATTCACTTATGAATTCTTTTCGTTTCCCTTAGAACACTCTTTGCTTTATGTGTGTGTAGCTATAAAGTAATTTGAAAGCTTTGTGGGTAATAACTATAGGTCTTTTGTGTGTTTACATTTAGTGAAGAATTATTGAGTTATGCATTCATATTTTATCCTTTTAAGCTTTCTCATTGTGTCCCTACAAGTTTATGCAACTGATGAATCAGGTACATAGTGGTATAACTGTGACTTGGTAGATTTTGGATTTTGAAGCACTAGTATTCTCATTACTAAAAAAGCTCTTTTTGCTCTCCATTTCCTCCCCTTTTATGTTTGTTTTAGAATTGAAATACACTCCTATTTTATAAAGTGGTAAAGTGATACTCAATGGTACCTTAGCCTTAAAGATCAGAGAAACTAATGAATTCTAACTATCATCAAACAAAAATTAAGACTTCAGTGGTAATAATTATTATTCTTTGGGTAAAATAAGGTCAAACTACTCTATCCTTGTATTAAACCAACATCAGTCTTAAAATTAACGAGGTGATATATTTATCTCATGCATTGTCCCCCACTTTTCTCCTTGGAACACTCAACCTCAAGAGTATTTTCAAACTAGAGGATTTTGGACCGAACAACAAATGGTGCTATAAGGAGGGCCTTTGAGTTATAGTTTAATCTTTGATTGAGTGATATAATAGTTATAAATTTTTGAAAGTTTGTGAAATTTGGTTAATAATTATTAGATGCATTTTTAATTCACTAATGTTTTCTTTCTTTGCTTATAATTTTGCTTCCCCATCTTGTTATAAGCTTAAACACATGTAGTAGTTGGACCAAAAAGATTAATCATGACTCAATTATGCATTGTAAACAAAGATGGATCTTATTATGCTTATCAATTTATCCCAATATGTCTGTGGGAGATTGATTATCTTGCCATTTCAAATCCATAAAAGGGATCAAACTAGTGGAAGAAGACCTAGACCCATAATAAAGCTAGTGTCCATTAGCTCTTCATCTCAAACCACCTAGAACCAGTGTATAAACATAATATCCCCTATGGATTAGCTTGCTAGGTCTATAATAAATGTTCCTGGGGTGGTCCATGACTTACCTAGGAATCTAGAGAGGTACTTGTCAAGATTAACTCTTACTGTAGGAAGGACTATGGGGGAACATGTGACCTCATATAATAGTGCTTTGAGACTCTTCAATGTAGAGCATGAGGATGTGGCTTAGATTATAGGATTTTCTCCTTCATGATTATAGATGCATCATATGATTGGTTCCTAAATATTCTTGAGGATCTCACCACAAGTTGGGACTAATTTAGTTATACTTTATTGGCCCAATTTGGGTAAGTTATAGATCCAAACATCCTATATCAATAATTTACATGCATTAAATGAGATCCCAATAAGATTATTAGGAACTTCCATGCTTGTTTCCATAAGATGTATAGTCAAGTCACCAATATTTACAAGTTGGATGCTCAACTAGCCTTAGAAATGTATAGAAATGCATTGGACTCATGACTTGTGATGTTTTTAAGATGAGACCCCATAGTGATAACCTTACCTTTGGCATATACCAAAGCTATCAAGGTCGATAGGAAAATAAACCCATAAGGCCAGATGATGGATCTCATTTCTAATGAATTACCCAACATGCCAACCTTGAGCCTACTTCTTAATGCAAACAAAAATGTGCCTCTATCTCAACCATTACCAATAACTAACCAACTCCCTTTAAGACATTATTGCCCCAAATTAACACCTAGGTTTTCTCAACCTAATGAACAATGAAGTAGTTCCCCTCTTGAAAACGCAAATAACATTAGTGATTGCTAACTATACCCATACTATACCCCAAGAGTTTATAAAAATGAGTTGTATGTCATCCAACAAATGGTGTAAAGATTAAGTAATGACTTCTTTAGTTTGCAGAGGTAAATGGGTAGCTCTAGTGTTGAGATTTCGAATAAGAACTTCACTTAATAGAGGTAAAACAAAAATTACAACCATCCCTACAATTAACTAGATACTTCTCCCAATAAGCTACTTGAAATTAATTTTTGTGAGATAGTTTTTTCTTATTGGTGCCATATTCATAACATATCCCAACATGGAGACATTGATTTCATTAAGTTTAGTGTCACCTTCAACATATTTAAAATGGAAATGGAAGAGTATGAGATGATACTAGACTAAACTTAATCATCTAATGCTGGTACCTAACATAGCTATGGTGTTAGAAACTATAGAGTTTCCTATCTAAGAAGAGAATGAACCCAAAGAGAGCACTGGTGAAGTGCATGATTTGTAAAAAATTCAAATAATCAATTATGCCCTTAGGAATCAAAAACAACAATAACCCCTCACTACCTTAACTCCTCTAAATAATGCCACAACTCCTCCTGATCATAATGCTAGAAATGACCCTTCACCTTTGAGGCCTAATGAATCCAAATTCCATGTCAGAATTTGGCCACCCTAAGGCAAATTTGGATACAACATAGTCAAAGATATGAAGAAGATTAAAGTGAATATCACTCTTCTTGAGATTTCTTAAATCACCAAGAAACTTCATCTTATATTTAAAATCACTCACAAAAATCTAATTCAGCGAGCCTAAGTAAAGCAAATGACTACCCATACTAATGTGCTTATTCATAAAAATAAGATTGAAGTTCCTCCCTTTCTTTTAACTGTTAGATTATTTGGGAAGAACTTGCATAACTACTTAGTAGACTCGAGTGTTTCAACCAACATAATAACTATAGGCATTTGTGAGAAATTAGGTTTGCTCCACATTAAGTCAGACAAGGTAATAGTCCAACTAGGCAAGTTTGAGGTTATTATGGTTGATGGGATTCTCAATGTGTACATACAATTAGAATTAAAACATAGAATAAAAGAATTCATAGATATCCAAGTTTTAGACATCCCTGAAGCATATAGAATGTTACTTAGCTGAGATTAGTCCAAAAATTTGAATGGATACATGGCCACTAATTTCTCTCTCATGTGTTTTCTATGAAGAGGTGTTGACAACCAAATAAGGGTGGATAGAGAGCCCAAGATGAATAACCCAATATTTGAATATAATGCAATAAATGAGAAAGTAAGCTTAGTGGATTTTGACTTAGGGATATAAACCCTATAAATAAAGATTTTTAAAGGCAAGCTTGATGAATATGTAAATTTGCATGGGCTATGGACATTATATGTTGATGGATCTTGCTCTAATTCAAGTCTTAGAGCTAGAGTCTTGCTTATTAATCCCCAAGGTAAGTAACATATAACTACTTATCAGATGTAATTCCCATGCACCAATAATTTTGTAGAGTATGAGGCATTGGTCGTATGAATAAAATTTGCATTAAAACATAAGGCAAAGGAATAGAAAGTATTTAATGATTCTAAACTGGTTATGAATTGGGTAAGGAGCAAGTTTCATTGTAAATTTTCATACCATAGAAATTATAAGCATAGAGCACATGATTTGATTGAGATGTTTAATGAATTCAATGTCATACATATCCTTAGGGGAGACAATTAGTTTATTTATTCATTAGCATCCTTAGCTGTGAGCTTAACCCCCCTTGATGACACTAAATTACAAGAGTTTTTCATTGAATTAGTCCCTTGTCCCTCTTTCCCTAACAATGGATAAAATTTCTAGGTCTTTAAAGATGGCCATCATATCATTGAATCCATTAATAATGATGGGGTATTCAAATCCCAAATAATTGATGAAGTGGATATGGATAGTCCTAGAGCTGAACTTGACCAAGGGAATCATAAAAATCCAAGGGAATCAAATCCCAAAGGAGATGATATACCTTGAAAAGGAATTTGACATATTCAGTCTTGTAACCCTAATCAATAAACCAAACTTCTAAGTTAGGAATACCGAACTGTAAACTTGGGTTCCATATAAAGACCCCAAACTATCAATGTAGATCTAGATTAGATGAATATAGAAATAAACTAGCTTCAAATATTGCTTCTCATATATAAGGATGTTATTTCTTGGGCCTATAGAGACCTCAAAGTCTTTGAACTGAAGGTAATTACTAACACCATTCTACTTAAGCCAAATAAAAAACTGTTTAAGTAAAGATAGAGGCCTATGAACCCAATATTGAAACCATTAATACATAAAGAAGTTTACAAAATAATCTTAGCTAAAAATATTTCTAGTTTACCATTCTACTTGGGTAGCAAACCTAGTGCCTGTACGAAAGAAGAATGGTGATATTAGACTATGCATAGACTTCTAAAACCTAAACATAGATTTAAATAAAGATAATTATCCATTTCCTTCCCTTGATGAAGTGATCCAAATGGTGTCTGGATCCCAAATTATGTCCTTATTGGATAGATTATTGGGGTAAATCAAGTTATTGTCAATTCAAAGGACTGAACCAAAACCACTTTTACAATGAAATGGGACACATTTGCCTATAAAAGAATGCAATTTGGATTGATCAATGTTGGCATGAGGTTTTAAAAGGCTATAGATTTCAAATTTGAAGGTTTAATTGGTAAGTTCATAGTAATTTACATGGATGATTTAACTATATTTTCAAAATGTAGGTTAGATCATATTTTCCATTTATAGAAGGTGTTTGAAAGATGAAAAAGGTATGGAATCTCTTTAAATCCAAAGAATAACGTGTTTGGTGTGACTGAAGGTAAGCTTACAAGTAATATCATCATGAAAGAAGGTATTGATATAGATATTGAATAAACTAAATTGATTTCTAAATTGCCTCATCCTAATAGTAAAAAAGAATCAAAATCATTCTTTGGCAAAATTAATTTTTTTCGCAAGTTCATTTTTGGAATAGCTAAAATTGTGAAGCCCTTAGATGCTATGGTGAAACATGATGAAAAATTTGATTGGCATGATGAGTCAAAAAAAGGATTTTAGGACACTAAGGACACTATAATTCAATCACCAATACTAATTAATCTAGATTATGACAAAAACTTCTACATCTATCTATTTGCTTTTGAGCACACCATTGCTTCCTATCTTACATAAAGATTGGATGGAGAAGAGCACCCATCACTTTAATGAACACCAATATAAAGGATTCATATCTGAGGTATTCCACATTGGAAAAGCATGCATATGCCTTGGTTAAGGTTTTAAATTTTTTTAGACATTATATTCTTAGGAATAAAGTGCACATAATTATGCCAGACCCAATAATCAAACTCATGTTGGGGAAGAATGAGTTAGGGGAATGCATGGGTAGATGGATGACCAAGTTGTAGGAATAAACCTTAAAAATTAATCCCACCAAGCTGGTCCAAGGTCAAGGTTTAACTCATTTGATAACTGAGATTGATTTAAGGATAATTATACATCAAGTAGACCAATACTAAATAATGCAACAAAATTAGTACACCCTAATTGTTCATTACCTTCTCTATGGGAACCCACCTCCTAGGTTGAACCAAACATACAAGAGAGCTCTGAGATTGAAGGACACATAATATATGCTAAAGAAAGGATTCATCTTTAGTTAAAACCTTGATGGCATCTACCTTAGATGCCTATAAAATGCCAAGGTTAAATAAATAATGGATTATTTCCATGAGAAGTTCGGCACTAGTCATCCTGTAAAATTTTTAAAAACACACAAAATAATTTGACCATGATATTATTAGATGACCCTATTCAAAGATGTCCATACACATGATATAATGTGCCATTAGTGCCAAACCTTTGCCAAAAGAGAAATTCACACTGTAATGCCTCTGCAGCCAGTTATAAAAGGGACACCATTTGTCTAATGAAGGCTGGATATCATAAGAGTCATTAATACTAACTCCTAAGTAGGCCATAAGTTTTTTATTACTTCCAAATCTATTTTACAAGATGGATAGAGGTAGTGGCAACAAAAAATAGTATTTTTAATGAAGCAATCAAGTTTATGGAAAATAATGTGACCAATTGATTTGGGATCCCAGTCTCATTAGTTTGTGATAACAACCTTGCATTTTAATCCACATAAATCATGAGTGGGAATATGGAAATGAGATAACTCTAAGGTTCTCATCCAATTACTACCCACAAGGGAATGGATTGACATAATCAACTAATAAAAAATTATTCAAAGCCATCAAGAAATCTACAGGGAAGAAACCTTAAGAGTGGCCTTCACTGTTGAAGTTTACCCTTTGGGCTAACCATACTGATTTAAATTGGTGCTTAAGAGCTCTTTATTTCTATTGGTTTATGAATTATAACTAGTTATACCTATTACACTCAAGATTCCCACTTACAAGTTCATTCAATAGTACATGGAAGGTAATGAGAAAGTAAATTATAGACTATTGGACCTTGTCTATTTAGAAAAAGCCTGAGAGTAAACTCTGTTGAATTTTAGCAAGCATCAAAACACTAGTAATAGGTGTTTTGACAAGAAGGCTAAGGTGAAATATTTTAGGATTTCTAATCTAGTACTATTATGGGATAAAGCCCATGAAAAAAAGAGCTAACATTCCAAGTTTGGTTCATTATAGACTAGCCCATACCAAATATATTAGTTGCTAGGGGAAAATTATTTTTGTCTCAAGGATCTAGAAGGAAACAATATCCTATTTCCTGTGAACATATAATTCTTGAAGCACTACTTCTCAATTGTATTGTCTAATGAAAATTTTACATGAATTTAGAGTGAAAGGGTTGGTGATGTATATATTGTAGTATATTTAGTTTAGTTTCTCACTTTTTTGCATTTTGATTTCTTTGGTTTAGTTTCCTTATTTTTCTAGAGTATGTTTGTTTCATTTGTGTGTTTTCATTGTTCATTGTTCTTTATTTTGTCCCTTTTTGGTGCTTTGTGATTGAACTTTACTTTGAAGCAATAGTCGGCTCTAACCTTTCCCTTGGTTAACAACCAAGCATGTACCCTTAATTAAAATAAAATAATGAATGGGAGGAGAAGGCCCTATTGAAATAATTCATTCCTGTATCAATGGGCCAGTCATTAAAAGGGTGGATGAAAGCATGGAAGGTACAATTTAAGGTTTCGAGGCCTAAATGTGAGTTTCCATTTTGAGACAATTCAAAGGTTATAAGTAGTTTTTGACATTTCATATTTTGAAGGCCAATGATTCATAATAGAACAAGTGAATTTTAGAATAAATGCATTTTATTTTCAGAATCCATATGTAGACTAGGAATTTGACTCAAGAGAGGATGGTTAGTTTGGTGTTAGTTCCAAAAATGAAATCAAAATTGAAATACACACACTAACATAACATCTCTACGCCTAGTTACTAGGGGGAGCTTAGTTAACAAAACATGAATGAAAAACACAACTAGAAAGTAAAGAAAACCTTCCTTTCACCTTCCTTGGATGCTCCAAAATGCTTGTTGTAGTGACTTGCTCAGTTTGTGCTCATGAAGTCTGCATCAATGGAAACTTGGCAACTTCCATATCTCTTTGGCACATTGTGTCTTTGGCTTGGCTTGCCTCAATATTTAGACATTATAACACTAATTTGCATGAATCTTTGGAATCAATTTAACATTATAACTTTGGTATGTGAGATCCTCAAATTCACTAGGTAAGGCCTCCTATTTATAGATTTTTGGAATGGCTTGAGGATCAACCATGACCGTCCATCTCAAGATTGAGATGTGTGGCCATGAATAAATCCAAATATAAAATTCATTCTATATATATCCCCATTAATATTTAGGATAGAGGGGCATTGAATAGGCATGGAGGGTCTTAATGAGGCATGGGAGACCCATAATCTTGATATTTTATGTATTTATGGCTTATGGATGCCACCCTATATGATGATGTCACTTGATGATGTAGTTAATAGAAATCAATTTTAAATAAAGATTTATTCAACAAGTTCCATAGAAAATTAACTTAAGGCCCTAATTTGGTTTAATTATCCTAAAACATGATTAGTCAACTTTGGTGCAAATTTTGTCTCTTGGTGCACAAGTTAATCAAATTGGTCAAAATGTCTTGTTATTGGTCCAAAATTTGACTAGATTAGAATTGGGAGTCGATGTTAGATGCATTGGAACCATATTCTCATTTAGGATGTTACCAAACAAAATAACAAAGGCATATGTCTCATGAAAGATATTTGATAGAAAAGAGCAATCCAGGGCATCCAGGTGTAAAATTGGCATTTTGACTTGAAACGATCTGATCAAAGTTAGCTGACCCATAAATTGCATTGCCCTATCTAATGATACTCTAGTCTAAATCATAACTTGAATATATCAATTTTAACTTATTTAATATGTTTTAGTGTTTTTAGGCCAAATTGTGCATTTTATTGGAAATTGGTCAAAAGCCTAGTTGGAGGTTATTGGTGGCTAGATTTAGGTGTCTATAGTTTGACCCTGTTTAGGAAGGCATTACAAGCTATAAGCATAATAAATTTTTTTCAAAGATTGAAAAGGCCCTATATGCCGACAACTTTAATGATGATGAATTAACTGCATGATGCCCCATCGAGTGAATGGTTGGTACAAGGAAAGGTCAGCAAGCAGTCCTTGAAAAGAAAGAATGGAGATGATGGGACCAAAAAAAAAGGAAAATGATGGGAGGAAAACATAATGATATTGAAAAAGTCGTCAAAATCACTGATAATACAAGTGGGATAATGTATAATGGTTTTCCCAAAGGCAGTTATAACCATTGTACCCTAATAGTGGCAATGTGGTATGATAACACAATGATTTGCCCAAAGGTGGTTATAATCATTGAGAAGATGGAACTACCCTAGTTAAGATAAACAAATAAGATAACAACATGCCCCTGTATGGGAAAAAAATTAAATTAGTGACAACATAATGATTTGCCTAAAGATGGTTATAATTATTGAGAAATGTAGGTGGGATGGTGTAAAATGATTTAACCATAGGTGGTTATAATCATTGGACTCTGATTATGGCAAACATGATTGATCAACTGATTGATGACAATAACTTAACATAAAGGGTAATGATGAATTGGATCAACCTACTAGTAGGGAGATGCTCATCTGAACTAACAAATATTAAAATTCTTTCATGGTTAATTACTCTATTTGGGATATGATTGGGATTTAATCAGAATGTTAGTGCTGAAGAGATGTTGAATTCACCATTGCTGAATAGACTTCTTAAAGCTAAGGTTTGTTTTAACACATGTCAATAGAAACCATGATGAAAATGTAAACATATGAATATGGATGGATTCAAGTGTAAGTGTGAGTAAGGAATCACCCAATGAATGCACATAAACTGAATCAAGGCAATAATATTGAAAGTAAACAAACAAACACACAAACAAAATAACAAAGAAATAAACAAATAAACAACTCAATATAAACCATATGAACATTGTCCCTAAAAAATAGGTGACAACTTAAGAAACTAAAAAAATGGGGGAATCGATTAAAAGGAAGGGGGTGGATGAGATGTCTCTATATGCACTAGGCAAGTGGATGCTACCTACATAGTTTCATGGATGCAATATCCAACAAAAACTTTAGGTCAAATGTAGTTCTCTCAAGAAATGTAAAGAAAATGATAACTGGTGAAAACAAATAGAATGAATGTGATAGAAGAATAAGAATGGTCTTGTAAAATGGTAAGTGCATGGGATAAAAGGCCAAAAGGGATGGGGAAACTAAGTGACAAGTGATTTGCTTACAACTTAGTAATGCTTCCAAGATTCCTTAAAGCAAATAAGTGGTCAATGTTTTTGGTTTTTTCTAATGGTTTTACAAATGTTTTTTTTTGTAATTTTGAGAGTATCTCAACTCAATTGAGAATGACATGATACTAAATGGTGCAAGCTTGAAAAATGGTGAGAGCTTTACTTAGATTTCTTGCAAAATGATGAGAGCATGGCTTAGGTTGCTTGCAAAATGGTAAGAGTGTGGCTTAGGTTATTCACAAAATGGTGAGAGCATGGTGGAAAGGGCGATTGAGGTGACCTAAAAATGAATTGAGCATGACCTACATAGCCCCGAAATGACCTCAAGTCATAGTAATTCCATCCACACAAAAGGTGGGGAAAAACCAACTAGGTCCCAACAAGTCTCAAATTTGGCAAATAGCTAGTCAAATGAAAACAGTAATGGCAAGGTGATGTAACAATGCATGATAAACAAGTGTTTCCCCTAGTTTGCCCATAAGAGATTATAACTAAGATACAACAACATAGATCAATAATACTAATTTACCCATAGACAATTTTAATTAGTAGCAAGACTGGTGAGACATTGGTTTGCCCATAAGTGATTATAATCATGCTCACACAAACAAACTTGATATAAAATGAAAAATGAAAGATTTCTTGTTAGATCAACTGTCACACTACGTTTATAGACTATAATTTAAACATGAATTAGATTTATTATTGAAACTTGATTGGAATCCCCCCATAAAATGTGTAGAAAGAACCAAAGTAACTAATGTCAAAACATGATTGGATAGGATAACTAAAAATAGGCTTTGGTCTAGATAGGAATGGAATGATAGGATAATGATGGTTTTTGATAGGTTAGATAAAAATGGTAAGAGGGATGCCCCCAAGTGATGGGGTAAATAGATGGATACATGATAATGATAAAAGGATATGTAACAAAAACAATGGCATGGTAATGTGAAATACATGACCATGTTAATAACTATCCCACCTTCATCTAAATAGCTACTTTGTTAAGAACTATTAATAGATTTGAATTTTGAGAATGTTTTTGTGCTCTTTGTTGGTCATTGATTTTGATTCCTTCAAACATCAAGATAAGGTATCTTTTTAGCCTCTACAAAGGAAAGTGTGGCAATAGATGGTAAACAAGGACAAATAATGAATGGTAGGTTTGATTGTGAAATGGAATGGGAGATGATAATAAAATGTGGAATGGTTGGGAAAAAAATGAAGATCGGGATGTTCAGTCACACATAATGTTGTTGATGTCATATTTGACATGACTTTGGTTATGGTGGGGCCAAAGACTTGTTCTCTCAATAGGACCATCAATTTTTTTATTATTTGGGCTTGAGAGTAGCTACCATTTGATTAGGCTATAGATAAGAAACTATTTTGATTTGATATTTGATTTTATCTTCATTAAGAAGTAAAGAAATTTTGTGCTCAACTATTGGTGCCTCAAAAAGTTTTTCATCAATAAATTTATCTTGATTGTCCCATAGCACCTCTGAGAAGGTTTTACTAAGGAATGTTTACTTTTGACTTTGATTTTTTCCTAGTGCTTCCAAAAATTTTTCACTAGAAGATGCTAAGGTTGAACTTTGCATGTCCCCTAGTGCCTCTAAAAATGTTTCACTAGGAGAGTGTTATTATTCTACATGAATATAGCCTTGGACTCCTTGATCTTATTTAATTGCTATGTGGCCATGGATGTAATTAAACAAAGTGTGATTCTATCAATCCCAATCGACACTTGTGGGAGATGGAATGTCAATACTATGGTTATGTTGGTTTATGGTAATGGTATATGGCATGATAATGGAATTAGGAGAGGCTGCACAATCATCATAGAAGATACTAGGAGAAATTGTGTCGAATCTAAAGTACTCATCCTCAAAAACTATAAAAGGATCACAAATGTAATCAAATTGATCTATGAGGCATGTGTAACTAATGTTGTAATATCTATGAACATATTCTTCTTCTGAATCTAATTCTCACTCAAGGGACTCTAAATCTGATGTTGAGACTGATATTGATTCATATTTTGATGCCAAATCTGATGTTAGTCTAAGAGTAGAACCTAACTCTGACTCTGATTCTTCATTTGATGGGTACTGTATTATAATGATGTCTTGTTGAATGTTTGGTATTAGATATGTAACAACTTGTAACTGCATGATGGGCTCCACCAAGACTAATTTGTCAAAGTGAGACTCTTTTATAATGGAAAAGGGTCATGAGATAACTCCTTAAAGACTAGCTTGTTAATAAGAGGGTCTTGAAAAATAGGCATATGGTCAAGGTAATGATTTACCCAAAGGTGGTTATAATCATTAAGAAGTGACCTAGTAAAGACTAGATCATTAGAGTTAGACTCCTCAATAATAGGTATAGGATTGAAAGGTAATTCATCATAGGTTAAGTTATCACAAATGGTTGGTTCAAGAAAAACATCTTGGATTGGTTGGTTATTTTAGCCTTGGTTTCCAATGAGTTAGAAAATACCAGTTTTGAACATAGCTTGGTGTTTGAATGATTGGATTGGTTGAGGTTTGGATGGGATTGGTAATGGAGGAAGAATGGCCTATGGTTGGATAATGGTAGGGCATCAAGGAACATGATTACTTGTATGAGCCAAAGGATGATTGCCTGAAATGGTAATGATGGGGTAGTGTAGAGCTTGGTTTCTCACATAAGCCAAAGGACTAGGTCCTAGAATGATGAAGGGGTATTGTGGAGCATGGTTGTTTGCACAAGTGAAAGGATGAGGTCCTAGTATAGAAATGGTTGGGTGTTGTGGAGCTTATTTTCTCGCATAAGCCAAAGAATGAGGTCTAAGAATGGGAATTGTAATGGTATTCCTTAGATATTGTAGAGCTTGATAGCTCATATAATCTAAAGGAGGGTTAGGGGTAGTTGATGATTGGATAACAAAAGGATGTCATGGAACTTTATTTATTGCACAAGCCAAAGCATCCAAGTCCTCTTAATAAACAATATCATTCTAATCTTGAGTTGGATCATAAGCTGGCTCTTGACTGTGTTCTATGTACTGATTATTATCAAGAGGGTATGGATCCCAAATGATATTATTTGTAGTTGGGTCTTCAAATTCCTCATAAACCTCTTCATACCAATCAAGGTCTTGAGTTGGATTGTAAGTTGGTTTGTGACTTTGTTCCCATGAATGATTATTATGAGGTGGATAGAAATCCATCTCACAAACCATATTAGCATCATTGGGATTTTGAATAAATCCATAAAATTTATTTTGTGCAGCCATTATATCATAAGTTGGATTATATGTGACTTTACCATAGGTGTAGTTAGACATATCTGCATAAATGGTGAAAGCTCTGAAAATGAAAAAGGGTTAGAGTTCTAAAAACTTCAAAAAACTATGTCCAAAGGAAAAATGGTTCAAACTTAGTCTAACTTGGTCGAAAGGGTCAAAAGGTTTATGCAAAGATTTGTGATAACACAAGCTAATGTTAACATCTTACACAAAAATATTAAGTAAATGAATCAAAAATTGAAATTCCAAACGCTAAGGTCGAAGTGTTTCAAATCAATCTAATCTAGGAAATTAAAAGTTGTTAGCTCTTTTGGCCAAAATGTGGCGTCAAAAGCTAGGCTCAAATAAGGCATGTGCTAGGACTCTTGGCCAAATGACATCAAAAGCTAGACTTTGAAATAGATGAAATTTTTAATCTAACAGATTTGAAACACTTCTAACAAACACTAGGAATTTGATTCTTGGACATGGACTTGATCATATAGGTATAAGGTATGAAACAAAGGTACTTTAGAGATAGTTTGTTTTCTCACAAATAATGGTATAAAACTTGGTTATTTTGACAAATAAACTTATACAATAGCGAACAATGTAACTGTGCTAGACAAATATTCACAAAGGTACACTTAGATTGGTTTGAAAATGTGGGAACAAATTTGAACTCTATGCAAGAGGGTCTATGAAACAATATCTAAAATGTTTTGGGTATTGTAACAATGTTAGAATACTCAAAAGTTGTGATAAAATGCTTGTTTCAAAAACTCTCTAAGGCAAAGATAGTTTCACACAAATTTGACAACATAACACTACCTTTCTTGACTCAAAATGTTATAGTGCATAGACTCAAAGTTAAAGTGTTTAGCATAAAATGACTGAAGTCTATCAAGTGGTGATAATGATCATGAGTCTTAAATGGCCTTCAACCCAAATTAGAAATTGAACCTAAGTTACCTCAAGTTTAGTGAAAATGGTGAATCCACTTAACACATAAAACCTATGAACTTATGAAGGTGAAATTTTAAATTTAAATTATAAATGAAGGACTTAAACAAACTTTGGCAAAGGACTAGACTCAATTGGGGTTCATAACTATGCCAAAGTGGATGATATGACTCCAAGTTTTGGTGAACTTTGAATAAGTCAAATTGATGATTCACGTGGGCAGCTTAATGCCTCTTTGTTCAAAGAAAAGTGAGGACTATGTGTTTTGGTTTATAACATTTTTTCACACCAAGTTTTGACTCCAAAAAAAACTTTAATTTAGAACAAAACCAACTAATTAATCACTCTTAGATCCTAAACTGATAAGGTTGCTTGGTATTATTAGAATCCATTAATATAAATCATTTGAGAGGATTTTAAGTGTTCATATAAAAGTAAATACACATTATATGGTAGGGTTTTTACACCCCCCTTCTCTCAAATGACAGTACTGCAACATGTACATTGAGCTGCACCTTGCACCAACAATACTTTTGTGGTAAGTGGGGATTTGTCTAAGATCTACAAGTTTCCAAACATCTCTATGGGAATCAATTTCATAATGATTTTCACGTCAAACAATGCAAAATAAAAGCATGGATTTTGGGTCTACAACACATGGCTTATTGCAAAAAGGTCTAGTCCTTTTTACAACCACTACATCTGTTACTTGCTTAGTGTAGTGCGATGTCAAAAGTACAAATACATCCCATGTGAAAATCCATCAATATAAGGTGGTTTAACCACTCAAACCTTTCGATCCTAGTGAGAGTGGGTGGAGTCAATGCTAGGATATGAAACCCTGGGTCAAAAATTCCCTAAAGAACTCATGGGAGGTAATGACATCCTCCTCGTAAGCCAAGATGCAATGAAATGAAAGACATAAAAAGAAAGACTTTAGGGTCATTTTCAAGGTCACCCAAACTATGATGAGTTTTTGGGTAGTGATTTATATGACATTATTTCTAAGCCTTGAACTAGACTTTTTGCAATAAGGATGGTGCTTTTGATTCCAAGGGTTCCCTAAAGGGGCCAAATGGAGGAGCATAGATGCACAAACCTTTTTTTTCCAAACAAGTTATAATTAAAAAAATATTCAAAATAAAAATTGATAAGTGTGTTCAATTTTAAGCACCAAAACAAATATTAGGTAGTGTTATTTTGACCCCTTGGTCTTAAGTTATAACTTTGAAAGCATAATTATCAAAGTATTCACTTAAGCATATAAATTTTTCATTAAGCCCAAAAAAAAAGTTCTTAATTCATTTTAAAACACTCAAATGAAGTGTGAAAGGCACTGATTTAGTTTTCTTAGATGACTTTCCATGTATATCTTGAAATAAAAATGTTAACACTTTGTTTAGCCTTGAAGCATATTTATCAAATGAGGTAAGTAACCTTGAAGGGCAAAATCTGTCAACTCGAAGGCAAAATATCAAGAAATAAAACACGTTAGATTAGAATTGGTTATGAAATATATATATATATATATATATATATATATATATATATATAAACACCTGAAAACAACAAATTAGAAGGCTAAAAATAAAAGATAACACATAACACATAAAATCTTGCACATAAAACATAAAAACCTGCAGTAAGAATTTTTAACATAACTTTTAAAATATAAATCAGTTTGTCACAAAATTTTTAGAGGTTGTAAATAAATATAGCTTGAATGTATATGAAAAATATGAGGTCAAAAAAATTAATAAAATAAAATTTATTAACTCTATTCTAACTATTTTTACCAAAAAAATAAAAAACAAAAAGTGACAGTCACTAAAACAGCCATAACTTCTAAAAAAAAATAAAAAATTATGAAATGTTTAGAGAATATCAATGACATATTTATATATATTAATACAAAAATTTAGACAAAAATATCAATTAAATAAAAATTTATGAATTCGTTATTGGCCATTTTTATTCAAAGCAAAAATAATAAAAAAAGAATTAAAACTATGAAATACAAAAAAGTTTGTGGGTTGTGCTTTCATAAAGATAGTCCCGCCGAGCATGCTATTATGTAGACTAGGAATTTTACTCAAGATAGGATGTTTAGTTTGGTTTTATTTTGAAGAATGAAATTAAAATTGAAATAAACACACTAGCATAACATCTCTAGGACTAGTTACTAGGGGGAGATTAGTTAACAAAACATGAATGTAAAACACAACTAAAAAGAAAAATAAACCTTATTTTTACCTTCTTTGGTTGCTCTAAAATTATTATTGTAGTGGCTTGCTCAGTTTGTGCTAAAAAATTCTACATCAATGGAAGCTTGGCTATCTCCATCTCTCCTTGGCACCTTGTGTCTTTTAATTTGCATGAATCTTTGTAATTGATTTAGACTTATAACTTTGGAATATGAGAGACTCAAATTTAATAGGCAAGTCCTCTTATATATATATATATATATATATATATATATATATATATATATATATATATATATATATATATATATATATATATATTTAGAATGGTTTGAGGATCAACCATGACTGTCCATCTCAAGATTGAGATGTGTAGCCATGAATAAATCCAAATATGAAATTCATTCTAGAAATATCCTCATTAATATTTGGGATAGAGGGGCATTGAATAGGCATGGAGGGTCTTAATGAGACATGAGAGACCCATAATGTTGATATTTTATGTATTTATGGCTTATAGATACCACCTCATATGATGATGTAGTTAATAGAAATCAATTTGCAATAAAGATATATTCAACTAGTTCCATACAAAATTAACTTAAGGCCCTAATTTAGTTTAATTAGCCTAAAACATGATTAGTCAACTTTATTGTAAATTTTGGCTCTTAGTGCACAAATTAATCAAATTGGTCAAAATTTATTGTTATTGGTCTAAAATTTGATTGGATTAGAATTGGGAGTCAATGCTAGATGCATTATAACCGTATTCCCATTTAGGATGTTGCCAAAACAAAATAACAAAGGCATATGTATTGTGTAAGAAATTTGATATAAAAGAGAAATCTATTGCACCCAAGTGTGAAATTGACATTTTGACTTGAAATGATCTGATCAAAGTTAGCTGGCTCATAAATTGCATTGCCACATTTAATGATACTCTGGCCAAAATCGGCACTTGAATATATCAATTTCAACTCATTTAATGAATTTTAGTGTTGTTAGGTCAAATTATGGACTTTGGTAGAAATTGGTCAAAAACCTGGTTGAAGGTTATGAAGGTTATTAGTGGCTAGATTTAGGTGTCTACACCATCAAACTACAGTTAATTTAACATCTTGAAGTAATGAGAAGACACTGAGCCAATCTAAGATCATCTAGATACATAGAGATTTTTGAACATCCTCTTACTTGTGGATTAGTTCCCAAACCTTAATGGAATGAATAATAAAATCCCTTTTTAAAGAGAAACATGTAATAATAACTAAGTTTAAAATGTCAAATCAAATGTTTTTAGCCTAGCTGATAGTGGAGTAAGGCCTTGAGTAGAATTAAAGGTATATTTATTAAGGCTATAGATGTCTAGGTGGTAGTAGAGCAATGCCCATGTAATCCCCCCTAAGCTATTTAGCCAATAAATCCATTTTTATAAGTTCTAATACTCAACTTGATCTAAACTTATCTATGTGAATCCTAAAATGCATTAGATGAAAATTTATCAATACACACACATTGATCGTCTTTTTGTAGATATGAAGCTTAGTATGTTATAGCTAACTTTAGTGCCTTCCTTTTTTGATTATGTCTAAGTAGTATCTTGTATTCTATGTTTTGTGTAGGAATGAAAGCTTGCATCATAGGCTCTAAATTTTGAACACCATTTTTCCCATGGAAGTCACCATTTATTATAACCAACATGCCCCATCTTTAGTTTTCATATGGGGACACTTTTTTGTTGGGCCCTCGAAATGATCTGATCAAATTTAGCTGGCCCATAAATTACATTGCCCCATTTAATGATACTCTGGCCAAAACTATCACTTGAATACATCAATTTCAACTCATTTAATATGTTTTAGTGTTTTTAGGTCAAATTGTACACTTTGGTAGAAATTGGTCAAAATCTTGGTTGGAGGTTATCGGTGGCCATATTTAGGTGTCTACACCATTAAACTACACTTAATTGAACATCTTGAAGTAATGAGAAGACACTGAGCCAATCTACAATCATCTGGATATATAGTGCTTTTAAAACATCCTCTTACCTATGGCTTGGTTCCCAAACCTTAATGAAATGAACAATAATTTTTTTTTAAAAGAGAAACATATAATAATAATTGAGTTTAAAATGTCAAATCAAATGTATTTTCTCAAAAGGGTGATTCAAGAAACCTCCATCATAAGATTTCTAGTCTAGCTGATAGTGGAGCAAGGCCTTGACTAGAACTAAAGGTATCTTTATCAGGACTATAGATGTCTAGGTGGTAGCAGAGCAATGCCCATGAAATACCCCCTAGGCCATTTAGCCAATAAATCCACTTTTATAAGTTCTAATACTCAGCTTGATCTGAACTTATTTGTGTGAATCCTAAAATGAATTGGATGAAAATTTATCAATACACACACATTGCTGGTCTTTTTGTAGATATGAATCTTAATATGTTCTAGATAACTTTAGTGCCTTCATTTTTTGATTATGTCTAAGTGTTATCTTGTATTCTATGTTTTGTGTAGGAATAAAAGCTTGAATCCTAGGCTCTAAATATTGAACATCATTTTCCCCATGGAAGTCACCATTTGTTGTGACCAATATGTCCCATCTTCAGTTTTCATATGGGGACACTTTTTTGTTGGGCCTAATATACCCCCATTTTTTGAAAATTGAGAACCTTGAGAAACCCTTAGATTGAATACAAAAATTTGGCATGTTAAGGTCATTTGTAGAATTTAAAGATCATCCAATTTATCACAAGCAAGCTTACTTAGTTATATTTTGCTTTAATTTTGGCTAACAATGCTAATAAATGGTCTTAGTGCTTTTAGGTTGTAGGTTCCATGTTGTTTATTCCTGAGAAATTCATGTTCCAAAATCTTATCAAAACCTTCAATTTAAATTTGAATACTGGTGGAAACCTTTTAAAAATATATTTTAGATCTAAGTATAAAGTTCATATTTTAAGCTTAGTCATGTTTTTAAACATGACTAAAACTTAGCCTAAAGTACTTGGTCCCCTTTGTTATTTCCCATTTAAAATTCCTTATGTGCCTAACTAATATCCATTTTGTAGGGTCCTTTTAATATTTGTTAAGGTGTGGAGCCTAAAAGCTTCACCAAGGAGCAGATTTTGTAGTTTGCAGGTTTACACAGTCACCGGTGTCGGTCAGGGGCGACCGACGTCGGTCAGGAGCAGTTCAGGAGACACCGACATCGGCAGGGATTAGCCGACGTCGATCATAGGTAAGTAGGCAAGAACCGACGTCGGTTACCTGTGCGTCTAGAAACCTATTTTTGTGGACAAAACTGAGTGTTTGCATGATGAGATTAAGTCATAGTCTTAAGTCTGCGTCTCTATTATTAGTAAGACTATTTTTAGAGCCCTTGTTTAATAGGCATAACTGTTGGTTGTAAATGCATGCTCAATTTTCCTAATTCTATATTAGGATAGATCTTCATAGCTTATTGTATGTATGTGAATGTTGAATAACAGTACAGAATTGTATAGGTGAATCAATCCGGGTTGTTGGAGTTGATTGTACTTGAGAGAGAGAGCTCTTGAGGGAAAGAGATCTAGAGAGAGATCTGTACATTTGAGAGAGGTGTGGAAGAAAGAGTTTCTTCAATTGTATTCCTTTTGTAAAGAGTTTAATACAAGTTTTTAGGGTGGTTTCTTGTATCTCTTGTTCTTTTCTATTATCTGATTCTAGTTACTTATCATTCTGATTATCTCTCACTTGGAGATAAACAGCTACACCAGTACCTGTACAGCAACATCTTCTAGCTCCTCCATCTTCAACTCAATCATGAAGACCAACAAAATTTGAATGAAGAGTGTGATCTCTTTATTGTAATTTCCTTTGTAATGAGTTGAATACAATTGTGTGTTGCCTCTCATATTCTGTGTGTTTTCTCATTGATAGTTATTTGTTCTTCTGGTTATTTCTGCATGTTTAAGTTGCTTATACAATGGTAATCATGTGTGCTCTTAATTCTGACAAGTTGTGTCAGAGCTTTGGGGAACTTAGGTCCTATCAAGTGGTATCAGAGCCTTGGTTATAGGTTTAGAGCTTGATATCCATTAAGTGGTATCAGAGCTCAGGTTCACTAACAGGTGGTTCAGATCTGTGTAGTATGTATTGATTACAGGTTACTCACAGGGGTTTCTGCAGGGATTTCTATTTGAGTGGGAGAAGCAATGGCAGAAGAAAGTAAACTAAGAATGGAGAAATTTAATGGCAAAAATTATCAACATTGGAGAATGCAGATAGAGGATTATCTGTTTCAAAAAGATCTATACTTACCGTTAGGTGGGATTACAAAGAAGCCCACAGACATGGATGATGAAGAATGAGAAGTTCTTGATAGAAAGGCTCTGGGGTCTATAAGACTGAGTCTAGCATCTACTGTGATATCTAATTTATAATAGGCAAAGTCTACGGTAGAGTTAATGACTGCTTTAGCAAATTTGTATGAAAAACCCTCAGCTTCTAATAAGGTATATCTTATGAAGCATATATTTAATTTGCGTATGCAGGAAGGTGGATCTATATCTAATCATCTGAATGATTTCCATGGAATTGTAAATCAATTAAGTTCAGTCAATATTGTATTTGATGATGAAATTAAAGCTCTTTTAATATTATGTTCTTTGCCTAAAAGTTGGCATAGCTTAGTAATACTGCATCTGCTTCAAATATTTTAAAGGTAGAGGATGTTGTTAGTGTTACCTTGAATGAGGAAATTTGCAAGAAAAATACAGAGGAAACATCAGGGAACGCTTTAAGTTTTGAGAGCAGGGGAAGAGCAGAAGTAACCAGCATCGGCAGGAGATCAGCCGGCATTGGTCACCTCTAGGAAGGCAGGGACCGATGTTGGTCGCCTGTGGTGGTCAGAACTGCTGTTGACGAACAGTCAATTAAGTGAACGCATAGTTTGCATGATAAAGACCAGTTCGAGTCTTTGAGCCACTTGTCTAAATTAGTGTATGCATGAGATCTATATAATAGACTCATGGGCTGTATTGTTAAGTGTAGAACTTGTAGAATCCAAGTGTAGAGATTGGAGAGTTCTTCCCATGGTGGAATCAAGTAGGATTCCCCATGTATGTAAGATCAGGTTTGATATGCAGGGTGTTGCAGGATCATGGTGGAGATCTAGATGTGATAAGTAAGATCAGGTTGGTCTGCAGGGATGTGTGTATGCGAGGGTCAGAAGAGGATCAGCGGGGGAGCAAGATCAAGGTGACAACAATACATCAGGAGCAGGATCATGGTGAGATCTACTTGGAGTACCAGTTCGTACTCGGTTGTACTGGATTTACAATGAGGTGAACAACATCTTGTGTTAGCTGTGTGTTGTGACCTATGAGAGAAGATTACTCAGGAGAGAAGATTACTTGGAGCCCTTGAGGAGGAAGCCTCACAGAGGTGGAAGAAGAGTGTGATCTCTTTATTGTAATTTCCTTTATAATGAGTTGAATACAATTGTGTGTTGCCTCTCATATTCTATGTGTTTTCTCATTGATAGTTATTTGTTCTTCTGATTATTTCCACATGTTTAAGTTGCTTATACAATGGTGATCATGTGTGCTCTTAATTCTGACAAGTTGTGTCAGAGCTTTGGGGAACTTAGGTCCTATCAATATTTCCTACCTTAGCCTAAGGTTTTAACCTTAAGGCCCCATTATATTTATTAATACTAATGGGACCTTAGTCTTAACATATTAGCTTAAGTTTCAATTTTTTGAGTCCAATTTTATGTTAGTTCAGTCCTTTGATTTATGCCTTAGCCTAAGATTTTAATCCTAAGACCCTAATGTATTTATTAATACAATCATCACCTTAGTCTTAAACACCTTAACCTAAGTCTTTTGTATCATTACAATCCTAACTTAACTTCCTTGCATCTTGTAGGATCCAATGACCCTCACTTTGTCACAGTATTTGATCCAACAAAGTGAGAAAAGCCCAAAATTTGAATTAAATAGCATGCATCTTAGATGATCTGATGGTCTGTGCTTCTTCATAGCCTTCTGATTAGATGGTGTAAGGAAAAACTGACATAATCTCACACATAGCCCCTTAGACCAATCACATTCAAGATCTGAGATCATGATCAATGGTTCTCACTTCACTATGAGGACCCGATAAGATAGAGTGAAGCATAGTTGAAAGGTCAAAAGATTATGAAAGGCCCATAGGATCGACATGTGACACCTTTACATTTGATGATCAAAGGCAAATAGGTCATGCCTGACAAAGTAACCAATCATGAGTGAGATCTCAGATCATGATTTAATAGCTATCACTTTATCATCAATTTTAATCCAATAGAGTGAATTAAGTCCAAGCCCCTGAGAAGCCTTGTGAAGGTACCAAGTGGCATTCTCACATTGGGTCATGAGAATTTGATGAGCTTAAAATTGATGTTTGTGCTATCATCATTGACGTCCGTACAACTATCAACTTTAAGTCCATCAAATTAAAAGCCTCACAAGATTAAAATTAACATTCATGCGATCATCATTTTACATCCACAAGAATGTATTTAACATATGTGAGACCATAAAATTTAAGCTAATGAATTATTCTACTTAGGATCAAAATATGCTCCAAAATCTTGTTGGAAGGCTCATAAATTGCTTTACAAGCGAAGGTAAATTCTCAAAATATTCTCAAACATAAAAAATATTCAACCTGAAAAATTTGGAAATGATCTTATGGTCTAAATATATGCATAAGAAAACTTAGTCTAAATCTATACTTTAGGGTCCCCATGGCATTTTGTTTAAATATCATGAACCTTAAACTATAAACTTATACTAAGTCTTTTTTTTTTTTAAAGGAAGATCTTCAAAAACATAGAACTTAGGCTAAATACATATAACCAAAGGTTTTCATGTGTTTGTTAATACGTTAAAAACCTCTCTATCATTAGACCATTATATCATGTTAATCCCTTTGAGCATGTTTTATAGAGCTTGGCATAAATATTTTAGACCAATGTATACATTGTGTTTATTAAACACAAAGTATACATTGACTTAAAACATTTAACCACAATCCCATTTATATAATTTGGAAAACTTAGACATAAATACCTTAGCTTAAGGTTTGCTTCATGCTTAATAAACATGAAATAAACCTTAGCCTAAGGAACTTAAGTCTAATTCCCACCTTAGTAACATGCTAACTTAAAGTTTAGGCATATTTGCAGATCAAAGATTCGTGCTTTGTCACTGGAGGATGATCCAATGATGTGAAGGCTCCCAAGTAATTTTTAATGAAGTCTCAAGAGCCTACAAGCTTGACATGTGGCGAAAGCACATTCAAGGTAGAATTGATAGGATGATCTGACGGTTCACACTTTGCCACTGGAAAGTGATCTAATGACATAAAGGTACCCATGAATTTTTAAAGGCTCACGAGCTTGCCATGTGGCTAATGCTCATTCAAAAAAGGATTGACATAGGATACAAAGCATGAGGAAGGGATGCAAAGATGCCAAGTGTCATAACCATGGGGCTTGGAATAGAAAAGAGCCAATCATAAGTAGAATCTCGAATTATGATTAACAACTCATGCTAATCTAGGATTGTTTTCCAACAGTGTAAAATAAAAGAATGTATTTTAAATACCAATTACTAGTGCTCAAAGGCATTTATGAAAAATGTCGTGAAAGGTCTAGACCAATGACACATAGATGCCATGCAAGTAGAAAAGATAAAATAGGAGATCTAATGGGCTCAAAAATGAAAGGTATAAAGGCAAAGGTCCAAATGAAATCCAAGGCATGTACAAGCCAGAGTCTAGATATATCCTACCATTAAAGCTCCCAAAACCCTAAACCATTCATAAAAGTGACCCAATTGAATTCATTTGGTTACAATTTAATATAATAAGAGATTGATTATATTTTTGAGCACAAAAGAGATTTCACAGAGACCAATTTGTAAATTAGTGTGAATAATTTGCAGAAATAGAGACCATGGTAGCTCACATATAGCAATTGAAAGAGGAGACTGAGATCTACTTGTTGATAGATAATGAGGGATGAATCTTCAAGGACACCAAATTAGACATTATGGCCTTAAATGTCCCAGGCATTAGAAACTGGTCTATACTATTCTTCATCATGGAGGAACTAAAACCCATTATAAAAGAGGAACAAATAATTAACATAGTGAGCTAAAGACATTATGAGTTAGTTATTGTCTAGATGACTAGCCTTCACCACGCTATTGTAAAGCCTAAGGTACTACATTGTATAGACATTCTTGCTCTTATCTTTGTTGATTATAGGGTAGATAATGAATGGATCATTAGGGAAGGAAATTCTAAGAAGATAACCTATATTCCCCCTATGGCCTTTGAGAAATATTATAAGCTCCCTCTCCCCCATGTATACTGGTCCAAAATTAAGGAATGGACCAAAAATCATGACCTAGACTCTGTCATTAGGCCTTGGCTGCACCAAGGAACCCATATCTTCAAGGAATTTGAGGGCAAGATCCTAATAGTCCAATTCAGGGAAGGAATCAGAGTTATAATGACCCTACTAAACTGAGCCTTTGTATCCCCCTTAACCACCTATGTGAATAAAATATGGGTCCTCTATGTGCATTTCATGGTGGAACAAAAGCTCACCCCTCCAATTGGAGATTTGATAAGTGTCTTCTTGGCCAAACTGTTCACTGCCATCAAAGGGAAGACCTCTAAACAATTTTACATTATGTCATACCTACTAGATGCCCTTCTTGCTTCATAAACTTCCATGGTATTAGAAATTGGTCTCCTAAGGGAAAAACTACCATTTCTCAGAATTACTCCAAATTGCATATCTTTAATTACAAAAACCATATGCAATTTATATGTGACTATGTCTATCCAACCATAGTGGAAGCCATCACAGGTGTTCCCATGCCTAGGGTTAACCAACTAATCAAGAAATACATAGAAATGATGGGTGACATTTGGTACTACCTTGACTACACAGTCATCAGGATTGAGGGGATCATGTCTTAGCCTTACAAATTTCTAGTGTATGTTCCCAACAAGCTGGCTGAGTAGGAAATTGCCTCCCAGCTCATCCATGGCATTGATGGAGTTTTCAAAGAGAAGAGGAAGGGTCTTATCTACCCATTCCCTTTGACTATTGGAAGAACCATAATTCAAGATTGGAAGTAAGTTGATACCATGGCCAAGCACAAGGATTCTTTTGGGTTTTAGCTTGATGAAATTAAGATGTAAGATCCTAAAAAGATAGTGACTAGTCATTTGAAGGAGCAGAAATTCCCCAAGCTTGAATACATATATCAACTTGGTGTTCATGACACCATCTACATTAAGGCCAAGAATTATGAAGAGGTGTTGGCTAGGATCTAAGGGAACACCATCAAAATTGAACACAAATTGATCAAGGATGATGACCCATCTAGAGAAGCATGGAAAATGAATCTTTTACAATATCAATTTCTACCTGAACCATATGGGATAGCCCAAGAACAACCCCAAGCAGAATATACACAACTACAACCTCAAGGGTAGATTGTGCAAAATCAAGATGAACATGGCCATGATAAAGAGAAATTGGGAGAAGAGAAGTTAGAAAAGAGACCTAGGGAAGGGCCCTCATCTTCAACATTACCCTAAAAGCCACCTTCCCCAGTTTAATATATAGATATGATTACCTCTAAGCTAGATGAGACACTTGAGGGTGATCTCAAAGAATTTTTATAGGCATATGACACTGACATGGAAGAAGAACTATCTGAAGAAGACAAAGGAAAGGAGCTTGCTCTAGACATGGTCCCATTGGTTCCTAGGGAGAAAAGAAAATTAGAAATGGCACTGATCCCTCTCAGACCCAAAATACCAAGTTTGACTCTCACACACCCAACTAGTGAGATCAACCTATTTAGTGATAAATATCCTATTCGTGGGCCAATCATCCCTGACTAGTTCATTTATGGAAAATTGTAAAATATCCCTTCTATTTTCCATTCATAGGCCATGATAAAAGTTACCAATGTTGAAGTACATGATGACATGAAGCCATGGATCAGGGTTATGTTAAAGAAAAAAGAAGAAAGGAGAATTGTGGTAACTCCAAGATTAGAAAACAAGAATATGGATGATTTTGGAGAATCAAGCAACATAGGTATAGAGGTCTCAGAACCTCTAAAATTCACAAGCTCATCTACCACTATCTAATTTAATCCAGAGACAACTGGATTGGAAAGGGTCACCATCAAGAAAGCTATGGTGGGAGTTGAGGAATTCACCTTCTAAAAGGTGGAGACTTTTGTAGGTCTGACCCTAGTGGGAGGTCAATATATTGGTGAGGCCACTATTCATGAGGAATATGTTGGGATCTTGATTGAGGCTTAATAAACTTAAGTAAAGGCTGGGGTTTAAGGGATGAAATAGAGGATCCAAAACTTGGAAAGAGAAAAGGAAAATATAGAAACCCATGCCATTTTGTCAGTCCCTGATTCTATAATGGACATGCTTGAGGCCTCATTCTTTGATATGTTTAATTCTTTGAGTTCAATAAAGCTAAGGCTGGATGCCCTAAGCCAATAGGGTGAAGTAGCCTATGAGTTAATAACTAAGTGGAAAAAGGAGGATTCCCAAGTTAGGGATCTCATTGACATTGTCATTAGGAATAAAATCTCTAAGTTTAGATTTATTAGCTTGTCACATTTGAATAACATACTGGGGATTATAGTAGACAAGATCCAAGGTCTAGGTACTTATTTAAAGAATTTGAATAGATTAATGATAGATGATAAGGAATTAATCCCTAGAATTGAGCAACTCCTAGGAATAATGTTTTTGAATCCTATCAAGACCACTAAAATTAGAATCATTGATGATGCTGAATTCAAACATAGGGTCACTTTGGTCATGCAGTCAGCTAGGAGCAAGAGCCAGGTCCAATCTGGTAGGGACAATAGGAGAATTTTAGACATGATTTTCATAGTAGAAGAGAAAATTATAGAGGCAAGGAACATTAAGGAAGCCATGGCCAGGGATGACCGAGACTTGGATGAATTCACTGATGCTGAAGAGGTTTACCTAATGAAGCCAACTATGGACATGGAGCTCATCAAAGACTAGTACTAGAAGGCAATGAAACTTTTGAAAATGAACAAGGGGACCCCTCAGTGATGGGCCCACCTAATAACTAATATTCCTTTTGTATAAACATTATAATATCTAGAATTGGAATATTATTTTATAAGGTATATGCTAATCTATTAGCATATTACCCCTACATCAGTATAATAGTGTTGGGGATCAACCAACAAAGTTGATTACTATGTGAAAGCAATTAAACACATAATTAAAGTAGAATGCTAAGTAACTAGAATCAGAAATAACAAAGAACAAGAGATATAAGAAACCACCCTAAAAAATTGTATTAAACTCTTTACATAAAGAATTACAATTGAAGAAACTTCTTTTCTTCCACACCTCTCTCAGATGTACATATCTCTTTCTAGATCTCTTTCCCTCAAGAGTTCTCTCTCTCAATTACAATCAATTCCAACAACTTGGATTGATACACATATACAATTCTTGTACTGTTACTCTACACATACAATAAGCTATGAAGATATATCCCAATTATATAACTTTAGGGATCATGAGCATAAAATCATAACCGTTAGATGCACCTCCTAATCAAGGGCTCAAAACAGTCTTACTAAAGATAGAGATGCGGACTTAAGACTAACACTTAATCCTATCATGCAAACATTTTGTTCTGTCTACGAAAATAGATTCTAGATGCACAGGTGACCGACGTCGGTCCCTTCCTATCTATCTGTGACCGACATCGACCGATCCATGACCGACACTGGCATCTCCTAGTCGACTCCTGACCGACGTCGGTCGCTCCTGATCGACGCCGGTGACTGTGTAATTCTTGCAACCTGCAACTTGGTCATTTGGTGAAGCTTTTAGCTCCACACCTTAATAATCTCCCACTTGGAGATAAACAGTTGCACCAGTACCTGTACAGTAACATCTTCTAACTTCTCCATCTTTAAACTCAATCATGAAGACCTACAAAAGTTGAATGAAGATTCAACTTCTCTTTTGTTACCGACTTGGTTAACATATCAGTAGGGTTCTTATCTGTATGGATCTTCTCCAACTTCAACTCACCATCCTCCAATACCTATCTAATGAAGTGGTACCTCAGATGCATATGCTTGGTTCTTGAATGAAAGGCTGAATTATTAGCCAAATGAATTACACTCTGACTATCACTGTATAATCTGTAACTCTCTTGCTCCTTTCCTAGCTCTTCCATGAACCGTGTAATCCATATCATTTCTTTTCTAGCCTCTGTGATTGCAATATATTCTACTTCTGTAGTTGACAAGGCAACAACCTTCTGTAACTTTGAAATCCAGCTAACCATCATTCCACTAATAGTGAAAACATATCCTGTGGTGCTCCTTCTGCCATCCAAATCACCTGCCATATCTGAATCTACATAACCATGTAGAGAAGTGTTTGACCCACCATAGCACAAATGCCTACTATTGGTCCCTCTTAGATATCTAAGGATCCACTGAACTGCTTTCCAGTGTTCCTTCCCTAGATTGGGCATATAATTACTCACAACTCCCACTGCTTGGGCAATATTAGGTCTAAAGCATATGGAACTTTCTTCATGTACTCTACCTCATCATATGAATTAGGACATTGTTCTTTACTCAATTTAAAATGTCCAGCCAAAGGTGTGCTTACCAGTTTTGCATCCTGCATATTGAACCATTTCAACACCTTGTTCACATAATCCTCTTGAGACAAAATCAACCTATGATTTTTCCTATCTCTCTTAATACTCATGCCAAGGATTTTCTTTGCTGCTCCCAAATCCTTCATGGAAAATGTGTGAGCTAATTTCACCTTAAGCTCAGAGATATCCTGCATGTGTGATCCTGCAACCAGCATATCATCTACATACAATAATAGAATAATATATCTACCATTATCCAGTCTCTTAAAATACACACAATGGTTAGATTGACATCTACTATAGCCATGCTCAGTCATAAACCTGTCAAATCTCAAATACCATTGTCTAGGAGCTTGCTTGAGGACATACAAGCTTTTCTTCAATCTGCACACTAGCTTCTCCTTACCTTTGACCTCAAATCCTTCCAGCTGATCCATATATATTTCTTCATCCAAATATCCATGAAGAAACTCTGTCTTAACATCAAGTTTCTCAAGATGCAAATCCCAATAGCAATTAAAGACAATACAGTTTGTATAGAAGTCATTTTAACTACAGGAGAAAAAATCTCACCAAAATCAATACCTAGTTTCTGTGCAAATCCTTTCACTACCAACCTAGCCTTATATCTCATTCATCCATTACCACCTTCCTTCAATCTGTAGATCCATCTATCCTTTAGTGTCTTCTTTCCCGTTGGCAACTCAACCAAATCCCATGTTTGGTTCTCTTTCAAGGAATCAATTTCCTCATTCATGCCTAGCTCCCACTGATTCTTGGATTCCACCTGTATTGCTTCATCAAAACTCTCTAGTTCTCCACCATCAGTAAGAAATAAATATAATAATGAAGGGGAATATCGAATTGGAGGTTTACTTACCCTTTCTGACCTCCTAATGGGCATTTGAGACTCATTCACAACACATTGTCCACCCAAATTCTCTAACAGTGACTGACCTCAGTCACCTCTAGGCCTATAACTGGCCGACATCAGTTCTCTCTGACCGACATCGGTTCCTTCATGACTGATGTTGGTCACTGTATGACTGACATCGATTCTTGTATTACTGACGTCGGTTCCTGCCTGACTGATGTCGGTCTCTGTGTTTTCTTATCTATGATAATTCTTTCCCGCAAGCTCATTTTGGACCGTCACCTCATCCAATTCTCCATTGCTTTGCCCAAATTGATTTAGCTTCTTGAGCTAATCACTATACATCACTTTTTCATTGAAAACAACATCACGGCTCCTAATTATTTTGTTAGTTCCTAGATTCCAAAATTGGAATCCAAAATCATCAAAGCCATAACCAATAAATGTGCACCTCATAGACTTAGCATCCAGCTTCTTTCTACTTTCCTTATCAATGTGCATAAAAGCTTCACAACCAAAAACTTTGAGAAATGAGAGATCTACCTTTTTACCTATCCATGCCTCTTCTAGAATTCCACCATCCAGAGTTGTAGAGGGTCCTTTGTTAATCAAGTACATTATAGTATCCACAGCTCCTACTCAAAACTCTAAGGGCAAACCAGCATGCAATCTAATACACCTTGCACACTCCATTACTATTTTTTTCATCCTTTCAACAACCCCATTTTGTTGAGGTGTCCTTGGAATCATCCTTTGCCTACGTATTCCATGCATATAACAATACCAGTTGAACTTGTGGCTGCAAAGCTCACCACCATTGTCAAATCTCAGGCACTTCAATCTCCTACCTATTTCATTCTCAACCATAGCTTTCCAAATCTTAAAAGTGTCAAAAACATCATATTTCTTCTTTATACAATAGACCCATACCTTTCTTGTAGCATCATCTATGAAAGAGACATAGTACTGTGATCCTCCAATAGAAGCAACCTGAGCCGGTCCCCACACATCTGTGTGAACAAGCTCCAACTTATGCTTCTTCTTTATTGACCCAGTCTTGAGAAAACTCACTCTCTTCTTTTTCACAAAAATACAGTGCTCACAAAAACCCAAATTTATGCTTTTCAAATCTGAAAGTTTTGACTTAAGAATAGACATTCCCTTCTCACTCATGTGGCTGAGCCTAGAGTGCCACAACTTTGCATCCACATCTGAAGTAGATAATACAGAAGGAGAATTATCAATAATAAAATTACATAAATTGAGAGTACCTACTCTCTTACCTTTAGCCAATACAAGTGCACCCTTGGTCACCTTCCAAGATTCAGTTGTGAGAGTTACTCTACAACCCTCATCCCCCAACTTTACTGTAGAAATCAAATTCCTCTTCAAGTTGGGAACATGCATGACATCTTTCAACACCCATGTGTTGTCATTCTGCATTTTCAGCCACACTTTTCCTTTGCCAACAATTTTACAAGGCTCATCATCCCCTAAATAAACTATTCCAAAATCTCCATGGACATAGTCACTAAAATATTCTCTATTAAGGGTAGCATGAATAGAGGCACCAAAATCTAAAACCCAAGATTCTATATTATTATGCAAAGAGAATATAAGAGCATCTTGTGAAATACCTACAACTTTTGCTTCTTCTTTACGTCCATGTTGATTGTCCTCTTTAGGTTTTGACTAGCAATCTTTGCTTATGTGCCCTATCTTTCCACAATTCTAACAGGCTATCCTCTTGCCATTTCTTGATTTGGATCTACCTCTTATCTTTGACTTAGACCTTGATCTCCCTTTCTTTCTCTTCTCTTTTTGCCTTCCCCTACTCTCAAAACTTAAATCATTCCCTAATGTTTCCTCTGTGCTTTTCTTGCGAATTTCTTCATTCAAGATTACACTAACAACATCATCTACTTTTAAAATATTTGAGGCAGATGCAGTATTACTAACTGCCATTACCAAGCTATGCCAACTTTTAGGTAATGAGCATAAGATTAATAGAGCCTTAATTTCACCATCAAACACTATTTTGACTGAATTTAACTGATTTACAATTCCATGGAAATCATTTAGATGATTAGATATAGACCCACCTTCCTGCATTTGCAAATTAAATAACTGCTTCATAAGATATACCTTATTAGAAGCTGAGGGTTTTTCATATAAATTTGCTAAAATAGTCATTAACTCTACCGTTGACTTTGCCTATGATAGATTAGATATCACAGTAGATGCCAGACTCAATCTTATAGATCCAAGAGCCTTTCTATCAAGAACTTCCCATTCTTCATCTTCCATGTCTATGGGCTTCCTTGAAACCCACCTAATGGTAAGGATAGATCTTTCTGATACAGATAATCCTCTATTTGCATTCTCCATAATTGGTAATTCTTGCCATTGAAATTCTCCATTCTCAGTTTACTTTCTTCTGCGATTGCTTCTCCCACTCAAACAAAAATCCCTGTGAGTAACCTGTAATCAATACACACTAACCAAATCTGAAACACCTGTTAGTCAACTTGAGCTCTGATACCACTTTTCAGGCACCTAGAACATAAATGCTCTGATACCACTATTTGGGGATCAACCAACAAAGTTGATTACTATGTGAAAGCAATTAAACACAGAATTAAAACAGAATGATAAGTAACTAGAATAAAAAATAACAAAGAACAAGAGATACAAGAAACCACCCTGAAAACTTGTATTAAACTCTTTACAGAAGGAATTACAATTGAAGAAACTTATTTTCTTTCACACCTCTCTCAGATGTATAGATCTCTTTCTAGATCTCTTTCCCTCAAGAGTTCTCTCTCTCAATTACAATCAATTCCAACAACCTGGATTGATACACATATACAATTCTTGTACTGTTACTCTACACATACAATAAGATTTGAAGATCTATCCCAATTATATAACTTTAGGGATCATGAGCATATAATCACAACCATTATATGCACCTCCTAATCAAGGGCTCAAAATAGTCTTACTAAAGATAGAGATGCGGACTTAAGACTAACACTTAATCCTATCATGTAAACATTCTATTCTGTCCACGAAAATAGATTCTGGACACATAGGTGACCGACGTCGGTCCCTTCCTGTCTGCCTGTGACTGACATCAACCAATCCATGATCGATGCTGGCATCTCCTAGTCGACTCCTGATCGATGTCGGTAGCTCCTGACCGACGCTGGTGACTGTGTAATTCCTGCAACCTTCAATTTGCTCATTTGGTGAAGCTTTTAGCTCCACACCTTAACAAATAGTGAAGAACACATGTATTTTGGGACTTTTGAAGACAACTATCCTTATCTTTTGTACACCTATATATTGTAATTGATTGATGCATTTCCTAGTCTTTTTATAAAAGGCATATATCACCATCTTGTAAAAAGAGGGAATTTTTGATCAAATTTTGTACACTTGAAGCAATTAATATAATCAAGGAGTTCTACAAAGATTGTTCACATTTGATATGTCAATTGCTAATATAGCTTTTCTCTCAATTTCTAGTTTTATGTCTTGAATTTGAATGGTTTCTTTGAATTCTGGGTTGCATTTTAATCACAGGGTTTCTAATTTTTGCATATGCTATATTAGTTGGAGGATCTTGGGTTTTGCTTCATTTCATTTTGCTTTGTATTTAGATGTGCAAATGCTATTTGATTATAGTAGTAAATCCTTAAAGTAGACCTAGTTCTTACTTGTGACTCTTTACATTATCCTTTGAAGTTTGCCTGGTATATATTGAAATTTTATCTTAGGCTATGTTGCATTATATATTGGTTGAATGCATACCCAGTTGCAATTGATGCTTTGTTATGATATTTCAAACTAAAATTGGCAATCACTCATTTCTTTTTTGCCTTACCCTTCTCTTTGCTCTTTTTTTACACCAGACCACTTTAATGTAAGCTTCACTATAAATATCCACTTAGATTAGTTTGTAGCCTAATATGGATCATAATTCACTAAGTATTAATATATATTCTCTACAATTCATAAAGAATGGATGGTGATGTCTCCCAACCATCATTCATTATAAATTTGTGGGACACTAATGCATATCTCTGCCATTATTTCACCATAGGTGACATCAAGTTTCCATAACCTGATACTCATGCTTTGAATTCCTTGAATTATAAAATGAGAAGTGTTATTTGAACACTAAGAAACCCTATGGTACATTTGGAGGCATCAACATTTTTCCTTCTGTTATGCCTATGGTTTATAGTTGTCTGGATGTGAAGATCTATAATATTGAATTTGTGCTTCATTGATTAGTAAATATTTATTAAATCTTTATTTTACACGGTAAATTTTTATTACAAATCCTTGGTTTATATAGCGCATATAGAACTAGAGTAAATATGAACAATGATCTAGCCTTTTTAGGGTCTTTTGTAATTTTTCCTTTAGCAATGTAACATTTTTTTTGCATTATTTTAATGTTGAACAACTAAGTGCTTATGAAATTCCCCTTTTGCCTTAGTTTATTTTGTATAAATGGGAAAATTTTTAGCTTTAATTAAATGAAAATAACTTTGTCTTCAGTAACTTTTTGTAACTTTTTTGCTTTTATTTCAAAAAGTTAACTGTTTCTGTTTTGAAAATCATAGCCATTTTTATTTGAATTCTCGACTATTTATTTTTGAAATTATGAGTTACTGATAGTGTTATTTTATATCATTTCCAAAGGTGCCCAATTCATTCCCAAAGGCATGTGGTAACCTTTCATGGCTCCAAATGGCCCCGAACTATTCTTAAAAGCATTTCAACACTTACTCAATTTTTGATAATCTTACCTAGATCCACATGGCATCTTTCTATCACTCTACAAGACTTAAAATATACACTAACCTCTGGGTGAGTGGATTATTAAGATGATTCCACATGGTGAAATCCTAGTGACATGTTATCTTAGAGCCACCCATACAATTCAATAATCTTTGGGTGAGTAGATTGGTGGGATTATGCCACATGGTATGATCTTGATGATATGTTATCTTAGAATCACCCATATAATTCAAAAACATTTGGGTGACTAAATTATCTATTTTGTGCCATGTGGCATGATCCTAATGACCCACTATCTTGGAGCCAACCATATAAATCATCAAACTCGAGGTGAGCATATTAACGGGATTACACCACGTGGAATGCTCTTGATGACCTACTACCCCTAGGAATTTCATGCAGTCTGACATACCCATATGAGCTATGAATTAGTATGATGTCACCACATGGAAACATCCCTCTACTTCATTGCTAAATCACATTCAAAGCATAGGTGAGGCCTAAAAAGTGACTAGCTATCTCATTGTAAGGAAATCAACCTTGGAGAGTTGAAAGAAGGCCAATAAATAAATAAGTAGGTCTAGTCACCAAAGAATCTTGAGGACCAAGATTAACTGCCATTTAGCCCATCAAGGCCTAAAAATACCCAAAATATACTAGGTTTTAATTATGTGTTACATAATTAAAATGCAAGCATCTCATCACCAATTTATAGATCTAGAAGTGACAAAATTCAAGATGAATAATGGGGAAATCGGCTTGAAGGTCCTAAAGTCAGATTGAATTGACATATCCATTTAAGTAGTCTAGGAATTGAATGCAAAAGTAAATGCAGAGCATGGTGAGATGGTAGTTTTAAAATAATCTCAATCATAATCTGACACTAATATTTTAATCTGATTATAATTAGCTATCCAAATTAGATGAAAGACACTTAATATGGCATGAGTCATTACTTGGCATGTGTATCATAAAGAGTCAAAAGATACAAAGAACATAAAAGATAAATATTTTGCCTTAAAGAGGGATGACTTCTAATTGTAGTTAATGTCTAGGCCAATAAATCTATCAAAATGCCAACTACATTATCCAATCATCATTGAATGTTTTAACCACCCCCAGTAGTGGGATGAGCAAGCTTCATGGACAAATATGTCTATTTAATGGATTTTTTTCCTATTGTAAACTGTCAAAAAAATTTAGTGACAAAACACTGTTGGAATTTAGTCAAGATTACATTTGTTATTCCCTCTTACTTTTAGACATTGTTTGTATACCAGGGTTGACACTTAGTGTAAATAAACTTAGTTAAAATTGTAATTGATTTTGCTTGTTTAAACCTTGTCTTCTGCTCACTAAATGTTATCCATCATTTCTTATTTTGAGTCCATGCTAGTGTTTAATGGTTGATAGTAAGCTTAGTTATATAATTTTAATACAATAATTATATTATGCTATAACTAATCTAATTCACTTATAAATTATTTCCATTTCCCTTAGAACACTCTTTATTTTATGTGCTTACGAATATAAAGTAATCTAAAATCTTTGTGTGCAATAACTACAAGTCTTTTGTGTGTTTATATTTAGTGAAAAATTATTGAGCTCTACATTCATATTTTATATTTAGAAGCTTTCCCATTATTTACTTACATGTTTTTGAAATCATTAAACTAGGTACACAATCATATAACCATGACTTTGCATATTTTAGTTTTTGAAGCACTAACATTCTCATAACTAGAAAATCTCTTTTCTACTCTCACTTTCCTATCCTTTTATGTTTGTTTTAGAACTAAATTACACTATCCCCTATTTTATAAAGTGGTAAAGTGATACTCAATGGTACTCTAGTCTTAAAGAGTAGAGAAAAAAATGAATTCCAATTGTCATCAAACAAAAATTGAGACTCCAATGATAACAATTACTGCTTTTTGAGTAAAATATGTTTAAAATACTCAGTCCTTGGATTGAACCAAAATAAATCCTAAAAATAATAATGGCATATATTTATCCCATGCATTATCCCCTAATTTTCTCCTTAGATCACTCAACCTCATGAGTGCTTTCGAACCAGAGGATTTTAGGGTGAACAACAATGCTTTTAAACCAGAGGATTTTAGGGTGAACAACAACTAGATATTATTCACCCCAAAATACTTTGGTCTAAAATCACTCATGAGGTTGAGTGTTCTAGGGAGAAAAAAAGGGGATAATGTATGGGATAAATATATCCCCTTGTTAATTTTAGGATTGATGTTGGTTCAATCTAAGGACCGAGCCAAAACCACTTTTACAATAAATTGGGGCACATTTGCCTACAAAAGAATGCCATTTGGATTGATTAATGCCGGAGCAATGTTTCAAAGGGTTAAGGATTTCAAAATTTAAGGTCTAATTGTTATGTGAAAATTAATTTACATGGATAATTTAACTTTATTTTCAAACTGTAGGTCATATCACATATGCCATTTGCAGAAGGTGTTCGTAAGATGCAAAAGGTATGAAATCTCTTTAAATACAAATAAAAACATGATCAATGTAATTGAAGGTAATATTATCGATCATATCATCATGAAATAAGGTATTACCATAGATCCTAAATGAGCTAAAGTCATTTATAAATTAACATAGCCTAATAGTTAAAAATAATTATATTCCTTCTTTGGCAAAATTAATTTTGTTCACAAGTTCATTTCTAGATTTGATGAAATTATGAAGCTGCTAAATGTTATGTTAAAACAAAATGCAAAATTAGAGTGGCATGATGAGTCAAAGAAATCATTTTAGGACATTAAAGATGCTATAATGAAAACACCAATGCTAATCAGTCTAAATTATGCCAAAGACTTTTACATTTACCCATTTGCCTTCATGCACACCATTGCTACATATCTCACATAGAGATTGGATGGAGAAGAGCATCCCATAACTTTCATAAACACCAATATGATGGATGCAGAGTTGAGGTATTCCACATTAGAAACACATGCATAGCCTTGGTTAAGGCTATGAAAACATTCAGGCACTATATTCTAAGGAATAAAGTGCATGTAATTATGCCAGACCCATATATCAAGCTCATGTTATGACATAACGAGATAGGGGAACATAGGGTTAGATGGATGACCAAGCTATAGGAATACAACTTATAAATTTAGCTTGCTAAGTTAGTCTAAGGTCAAGGTTTAACTCAACTGATAACTGAGATCAATCCAAGGATCACTATACATTAAGTAGACCAAGAGCAAATAATGTATTAGAATTGGTACACCCCATTTGTTCATTGCCTCCTCTATGGAAACCCACCTCCTAGGTTGAACCAAATGTATAAGAGAGCTCTTAGATTGAATGCCACACAATATATGCTGAATAAAGGAGTCATATTTAGGAAAAATCGTAAAGGTATCTACCTTAGATGCATATCAGAAACTGAGGCCAAAGAAATCATGGCTCATTTCCATGAGAAGTTAGGCATTGGTCATACTGCAAAAAATTTAATGAAACAAAAAATACTTCAGAAAGAATATTATTAGAAAATCCTATTCAAATATGTCCATACACATGTTAGAATGTGCTATCAGTGCCATAAATTCACTAAAAGATAAATTCACACTACAATATCACGACAACTAGTTATAGAAGGGAAACCGTTTTATCAATGGGGACTTTATTTCATATAATTCATTAATACTAACTTCGCAATAGGCCACAAGTTGGTTCTTACTTCCACATACTATTGCATGAGATGGACATAGGCAATAACAACAAAAAATATCACTGCTAATGAAGTAATCAAGTTTATGGAAAATAATGTGACCACTCCATTTGAGACCCCAATCTCATTAGTTTGTGACAATGACCTTGCATTTCAATTTGTAGAACTCACTGAGTGGGCATATGACAATGGGATAAATTTAAGGTTTGTATCCAATTACTACCCACAAGGGAATTAATTGGAAGAATCAACTAACAAAAACTTGATTGAAGCTATCATTAAATATATAGAGAAAAAACCTCAAGAGTGACATTCACTACTAAAGTTTGACCTTTGGGATAACCACACTAGGTCTAACATGTGCTTAAGAACTCACCATTTATATTGGTATATGGACTAGAGCCAATTATACCTACTACACTCAATATGCCCACCTACAATTTCATGCAACAATATATAGAAAGTAACAAGAAAGTAAATTCTAGACTATTGGACCTTGTCTAATTAGAAGAACCCCAAGAGGAAGCTCTATTTAATTTTAGCAAGCATCAAATCATTGTTAAGAGGTGGTTTGACAAGAAGGCTAAGATGAAATCTTTCAATATTTATGATCTAGTACTGGTATGGGACAATGCCCATGAAAAGAAGGGCCAATAGTCTGAGTTTGATCAATTATGGATTGGACCATACCAAATATCTTAGTTATTAGGGAAAAATGCTTTTGTCTCAAGGATCTAGAAGGAAATGATCTCTTATTACCTGTGAATGAATAGTATCTCAAGCACTACTTCCCAATTGTTCTATCTAATGTAATTTTTCAATGACTGCTAAGTGAAAGGGATGGTGATGTATATATTAGAGTAGATTTAGTTTATTTTCTCACTTTATACATTTTGATTTCTTTAGTTTAATTTTCATATTTTTATAGAGTAGGTTTGTTTCAATTGTGTGTTTCATTTATTCCTTGTTATTTTTTTTGTACCTTTTGGTGCTTTGTGCTTGACCTTTACTCTGAAGTGATAGTTTACCCTGACCTTGCCCTTGGATGATAACCAAGCCTATATCCTGAATTAAAATAAAATAATGAGCATGAAGAAAAGGTCTTATGTAAACCAATCATTCATTGTATCAATGGGCCATTATTTAAAAGGGTTAATGAAGACATGGAAGATATAGTTTAGAGTTTAGAGGCCTAAATGTGAGTTTTCATTTTGAAAAAAATCAAAGGTTATAAGTAGTTCTTGACATTTCATATTTTTAAGGACAATGATTCATAACAAAACAAGTGAAATTTAGAACAATTGAATTTTCTTGTCATAAGCTAAAATGCACTTAATTGAACATCTTGAAGCAATGAGAAGACACTAAGCTAATCTAAGATCATCTAGATATCTTGAGTTTTCTTAACACCCTCTTACCTATGGCTTAGTTCCCAACACTCAATGGAGTGAATATTAATATCTTTTTAAAAGACAAATATGTAAGAACAACTGAGTTTAAAATGTCAAATCAAATGTATTTCCTCGAAAGGGTGATTCAGGCAACCTCCATCGCAAACTTTTTAGCCTAACTGGCAATGGAGTAAGGATTTGAGTGGAACAATAAGTATCTTTATTGGGGATATAGAATTTTCAATAGTAGTAGAGCAATGCCCATGCCAATCCCCCCCAAACCATTTAGCCAATAAACCCCCTTTTAGAAGTTCTAATGCTCATCTTGATCTAAACTTTTTTATGTGAATGCTAAAATGAATTGAATGAAAATTTATCACTATACACATATTGATGGTATTTTTTCATATATGAAGCTTAGTACGTTGTTCCAACTGAATTTAGTGCCTTCATTTTCTTACTATGTATATGGATTTTATTACAATCTATGTTTTATGTAGGAACAAAAACTTGCAGCCTAGGTTTTAAATGATGAACACCATTTTTCCCATGAAAGTTGCCATTTGTTGTGACCAACATGCCCTATCTTCAGTTTTCCTATGGGGACCCTTTTTATTTCTATTTAGCCTATAGTTTGAATTTATCTAAATGTGAATATCTAAAATATTGAATTTATGCTTCATTTATTTTACTAAGTCTACATAGTAAATCTTTATTGCATAGTGGCCTGTGCAAATTGGTAGGTTACAACATGGTAAGGAAATCAACATCAAGGAGTTGAAATAAGGCCAACATCCAAATAAGTAGGTTTAGTCACCAAGGAATCCTGAAGACCAAGATTGATGATCATCTAGCCCACCAAGGCCACCAAATAACCCAAGTAGACTGCATGTCAAGTCTATATGACATAGTCAAAATTCAAGCAACTCCTCACCAACTTATAGTCTAGAAGAGACAAAATTTAGGATGAGTAATGGGTAAATCAACTTGAATGTCTTAAATTCAGACTAAATCAACATATCCATTTAATCAATCTATGAATTTAATGTGGAAGTCTATGTAGAGCATGGTGGGATGGTAGTTCCAATAAAACCCCAAGGATAATCTACCACTAATATTTAAGTTTGATTACAATTAACACTCCAAATTGAATCAAAGACACTCAATATGGCATGAGGCATTGCTTGACATGTGTATCATAAGGAGTCAAAAGAGATAAGAAACATATAGGATAAATATTTTGACTTAAAGAGGCATGGCTTCTACTTATAGGTCATTATTAGTCTAGTGAATCAAATAGAATCCCAACTACATTCTCCAATCAATGTTGAATGTTGTAACCACCCCATTAGTGGGATAAGCGAGCTTCATGGACAAATCTATCTATATAAGGGACATTTTTTTTCTTGTTTTAAAGGGTCAAAAAAATTTAGTCCCAAAACACTATTGAAATTTAGTCAGGATTACACTTGTTATTCCTTCTTGCTTTTGGACTTTGCTTATCTACTAGGGTTGGCACTTAATGTAAAGAAACTGTAATATATTTTGATTATTTAAACCTTGTCTTATACTCATTAAATATTGTCCATCATTTCTTATTTAAGTCTATGATAGTGTCAAATGGTTGATAGTATGCTTATTTATAGAATTTGAATATAATAATTAGATTATGCTATAGCTAGTCTAATTCACTTATGAATTCTTTTTGTTTACCTTAGAACACTTTTTGCTTTATGTGATTGCATCTATAAAGTAATATAAAATCTATGTGTGCAATAGCTAAAGGTATTTTATGTGTTTACATTTAGTGAATAATTCTTGAGTTATGCATTCATATTTTATCTTTATAAGCTTTTCCATTATGCCCCTACAAGTTTATGCAACTGCTAAATCATATACGCAGTGGTATAACTATGACTTGGTAGATTTCGACTTTTGAAACACTAACATTCTCATAATTGGAAACTCTTTTTTTTCTCTCCCTTTCCTATCCTTTTATGTTTGTTCTGGAACTGAACTACACTATCCCCTATTTTATAAAGTGGTAAAGTGATACTCAATGATACTCCAACCTTAAAGAGCAAACCAATGATTGAATTCCAACTATCATCAAACATTGAGACTATGATGGTAACAATTACTATTCTTTGAGTAAAATAAGGTTAAATTACTTGGTCTTTAGATTGAATGAGTATCAATCATAAAATTAATGAGAGTATATATTTATCCCATGCATTGTCACCCACTTTTATCTCTGGAACACTCAACCTCGTGAGTGCTTTCAGACCAGAGGATTTTGGGGCAAACAATACTCCCCCATACTAACAAATGCTTATGATAGCTATATGTTAAAGTAGTTTCCATTTTTTTTGTGATTATTACCAAAATACATGAGGAAAAATACCAAATGACTACTCATATAGGTCATTTGGGTAATGAAAAACTCCCACAAAAATTAATATCTAATTAAAATTACTTGTGAAAACATTCAACATAACATTAAAATACATGATTATCTTATAATTAGGCTAATACAATATTGATAATAATTGTGAGATAAGGGTAATTTATTAGGTACTATACTCACCAAAATTTTTACTAATAGGGATAGTTATGTGCTAAAATAGATTTCCTTGCCTTGTGATTATTATCAAAATACATGATGAAAAAAGTTATTTGAATAATGATTAGTCATGGAAGTAATTTGGGTAGTGAATAAATCACACATGAGTAAAAATATCATAAAAATTAAGATCTAATTAAAATTGTTCATGTATGCTTTCGACTTAACAATAATATACATAATTGGGTAGTGGATTAATCCCACATTAATAATAATTATGAGACAAAAGTGATTTAATAAGCACCACACTCACCAAAATCTTTGTCAATGAGAAATGAGGTTAGAGGGAGAGAATCCCAAAGTGGTGAACTACATTCACCCTTGCTCTCCCTACTAAAAAATGCTTGTGGGTCCTCTTGCCTTATGGTTATTACTAAAGATACACGAGGAAGCCTTGACTTGACATATAAAATTATTTTCAAAATTTAAGGGTTTTAGAGCTTAGATTTTTGGGTTCAAGGCATCAATTCCATATTTTTGGGTTTCAAATTTCCTATTTTTTGGTCTTGAGTTTCACTATTTTCAATTTAAAATTTTTGTTTTTCAAGGTTTTTAAGTTTAAGGATTTTAGGTTTTAGGTTCAAGGTTTTTTAGTTTTATTTTTCATGTTTCATATTTAAAATTTTGAGGGTATTTTATATCAATCTACTTTTCTTATTTTCATGGTTTATATTATTTGAATTTTTAGGGTTAAGGTTTTTGGGTTTTATAATTTTTGGGGTATTTATGTTTATGGCTTTTTTATTTCAGGTTTTATAGTTTTAGGTTTTCAAATTCGAGGCTTTCAGGTTTTATTTTTCAAGTTATGGGTTTTATATTTCATGTTTTAAGGTGTTTTATATCAATATATTTTTTGTGTTCTCAAGTTTTTTGGGTTAAATGTTTTCCAGGATTTAAGTTTTAGGCTTTTAGGTTTTTAGGTTTAGAACTTTCAAGTTTTGGGTTTGTAGTTTGTGATTTATGGTTTGGGATTTATTTTTTAGATTATAAGGTTTTTTGGTACTTTATTTAATTTTTTGGATATAATTTGTAAGGTTTATAAGTTTTGTGTTTTATGGTTATTAAGTTCTAGGTTTATTTATTTTTAGTTATTTCATGTTTTCAAGGTTCAGGGTTGAGAGTTTTATCATTTTCAAGTTTCACACTTTCCAATTGGAGGGCACTTTACATCAATTTAATTTTATTATTTTTAGGGTTTCAAGGTTAAATATTTTTAAGTTCAAATTTTTGGGATTTTTAGGTTTGAAAAGAAATTGATAAATAAACTAATACAACATAAGCAATACTAACACAATCTTTAAGATAAAACAAAATATGAAAATGACATACACACAATATTACATAGTACACAAGATTTCATCTGGGAAGACTTTATATAAAAAAAGAAAGTACATGAACCCTTATTATTTTTTCTATTAACTCAACCATTTTATAATACAATAATGTACTTTGAAGTTCTACTTGACTCTAATGCATGTGCGAGTATTTTTAAGCACATCATTAGGAAATTGTCAGTTGTATCAGAATGTCATGGACACCAAAATCATAAGCTATATAAATATGGGCTAAAAAAACCAAAAAATACACTCATAAGGCCCCAAAAAATTTAGGGTGCTACCCTAAACTCTGATGGAGGCTACGCACCCCAAGATTACTAGATGAAGGGTCTAAATGAGTAAAAGTCATGTCGTGTAAGTTATAAAAATTATACAACACATTTCTAATAATGTTTTGATAATTTTTAGGTTTTTGAGGTTCAAGGATTTATGGTTTTTGGATTTCAATTTTTAAGTTTTATATTTCAAGTTTAGGGTTTTTGAGATGTTTCATGTCAATCTAGTTTTCATGTTTTCAGAGTTTTCTTTTGCAATTTTTTAGGTTCAAGTTTTGGGTTTTTTTAATTTTTAGGGTTTAGATTTCAATATCTTTGAATTTAGTGTATCATTTCACCTTGGGGTATTATTTATAGTGCATATGATGATACTCACATTTAATTTTATTACAATGAAGGTGTTTCTCTAATTGAAATTCAAGTCTTAAATAAATAGTTGAATAAATAATATCCATTTCACTTTGGTCTATAGATCCAATAAAATGTTTATATATGCCAAATGCATATCAAAAAATAACATGCATATGCCATATATAACATGCAACATATATATTAAAAAATAATATGCATATGCCATAGATAACATGTATATATTAAATAAATAATTTTTTATTAAATAATTTTTTATATGGTTAACATTTTTATTCTATTGAAATCATATGATGAGAAAAAAATTATTATTATTTATATTTTTAAATGATCAATATTATTCTTCTATCGATATCATATGATTATAGAAGTATTTTTGGGCCTCAAGTTTCAAATAAAATAATTATATTTTATATCAATCTATTTTTTTTTTATATATTTTTATAATTTTTAGACTTAAATTTTTTTGCTTCAGTAAATTACAGTATTAAGGCTTTATATTTATAAGTTTCTTAGTTTCAAATTTCGATTTCATATTTAATTTTCAAGGGCATTTTATATTAATCTATTTTTTTAGTCCTTTCAAAGTTTACAAATCAAGATTTTCATGTTTTGGGTATTCAAGTTTTAAGTTTTTAAGCTTTCAAGTTTCATGTTTTGATATTTTTGGGGTATTTGTATTCAATGTTTCCTAATTTGGGATTTCAGGTTTGGTTTTTCATATTTTTAGGGTTTTCATATTTAAAACTCTCAGGGTTTGGGTTTTATATTTTAGCTTTTGGGTTTTAAATTTCAGGTGTCAAGTCTGTTTTATACCAATATATTTTTCATGTTTTTCAATTTTTAAATTCCACAATTTTAAATTTTAAGGTTTTCAGGTTTCAAGGCTTTCAGGATTTGAGTTTTATGATTTTTAAAATTAGAACTTTGAGGTTTCAAGTTTTGCATTTCTAGTTTAGGTTTCAAATTTTATTTTTTTATTTTTGGTTTATAATTTCAAGATTTTTGGGTTGAAAGTTATGGTTTTTGAGGTTTCTATGTTTTAGATTTTATGGTTTTCAAGTTTTATTTTTGTTTTCTATATTTTAAAGATTTTTAGGTTTAAGATTATATGGTCTTGGTTTTAAGGGTACTTTATATCAATTATTTTTATTTTTATTTTATAAGTTTAAAAGCTCAATATTTTTGGGTTTAGGGTTTTAAGGTTTAAGATTTCTATATTTTTATGCTTGAAGGTTTTTTAAGTTCTTAGGTTCTTGATTTTCATGTTCCAAGCTTTAAAGTTTCAATTTTTTATATTTTTAGGTTTTTAAGTTTGAGGTATTCAAGTTTTATTTTTCAAGGTTTTGTGTGTCATGTTTTAGTTTTTAGGTTTTTTTTTTAAAATTTTAGGTTTAGGGTTCCTTAAACATTTTATATCAATCCATGTTTCTTATTTTTTAGGATTTGTACTATAAAATTTTAAGTTTTGGGTTTTCTAGTTTTCAAACTTTTGGTATCAATCTCTTTGAAATCAAAGTCTTGTACTTTGGGGTGCTATTGCTAATAGTAAATATAATGTGGAAAGTATCCCAATGATAATTATATAGAGTGGAAGTGAAATAAAGACATTGATAAATCTTATTTTAATAAATATACTAATATTTTTTTTAACTGTGTCTATTTTTCTAACCTATGAATCTAATGATTTATGAATGCTTTCATATAAAACAAATTCTTTTAATATTAAAGATTAATGAAATTTGACTCTATGTACTCAAAATATTAAAAAAATTTATATAAAGATAATTGATTATAAATGTCACATTAAAATATATCTACAAATAATAGTAAGTCAAGGAGATGGACTTAATGACCTTTAATTTAAGAAATTCAAATCATGTTATTTTTTCATAATATATAACATAAGTAAAAAATATAGGATATCTTAACACCATATATGACTCCACAACATCATTTCAATCAACAACATCCAATCACTTGGTGTTGTTCAAGTTTATTTGTATCACCTAGATGTGATCAAGATATAAAAGTGCACCCCTATTAAATAATGATGTTAAAATTTTATATTTTAATAAATATAGTAATTTTGTCTAGCCATTTACAATGACATTTAACAACCACCATGAAAAACTAAAGCAAATTTACATTTTGGAATCATTTTAAGTTAATAGACTTATTAAAAAATAGATAAAAATAATTCCTTACTTGACATAAATTAATTATTGTAACCTTAAAAATTTTCATCTTGACACACATTTACTTAGTGCAGGTAATAATGGTTGTCATTTCTTTACAATGTAGACCCGTTTTGTAGCTAATATTCAACTGGTTACAAGCAATTTTAAATGTGATCTATAATTATTCAATGTGATCCCTAGGGGAAAAAAACTAACACAACGAAATTTTACTCTACAATAATTGTGATTTTATCTTATGCGATCTTTCCTTGTTCAACCAACACTATTATTTGGGACTTAATAATGATGAAAGAATCATGGATCCAATTAGAGGACTCTGCAATTTTTTTTTGACACTCGATTAGAATACATATTATATTTTTCATGTTTTTTTTTATTGTGTTTCAAGTTTTGAAAAGGCTCGTGAAGTTTGACATCCATTAATGGTTTTTAAAAATGTTTTATGTTGGGTTGAGAGTGAAACTCCCTGAACTAATTCTTATGCGAGCATGATTACCAAATTAGAAATAAATTAATCAAGGTTGTGTCCCATGCATTACCAACAAATCTTTCATTTTTATAATTTACCTAATTTATTCATCAACCACTAAGAAAACTACTTCAAATCATCCACAAATTTGTAATCATTATGGAGAGTTTGACTCGGTGTAATGCAAACTATTCCATTTATAACTATATCTATTTTCTTTGCCTCAATATGTGATCTTTATTTATCATTTTTTTGGTATAGATCTCAAATTTTGTTGGGGAGTCAAACATCTACAAATTTTTCAATATTAAGTAGCAGGTCAAGGAAGATTGAAGTTTATGTGACATAAAGGAAAACACCCATGGTTCAAACACTACCAAGGAACATGCAACTATAACATCTAACAAAGATCCCATTTACAATATGCTTTTATGGATGTCCATACTTGTTCCAATTACCCAAATGAATTATCCCATGCATTTTTCTCTTGTACATTAGTGTTTTGAATTTAAAAAATAAATATGAAGATTCTATCGATTGAGTTGTTTGAATGAGTTTTTTGGATAAAATATTTGAGAATTTTGTTGATTTTGATTAGTTTGATGAAGTTTTAGGATACAAATTTGAGGATTATGTAAATATTGATTTATTTGACAGAGTTTTTAGGACATGAATTTGAGTGATTTGACATAGTTTTAGGCACTTTATATATAGGTGGAAAAAATTGGTGCCATATTATATGGTACATTACTATGTAGGTATTTAGAAGATATTTTATTATGAGCATTTGGTTTTCATCAGCAACCCATAGGGCCCCCATATTTCAAGATAAAAAATTACCAATGACATAATAATAAGTGACAAAAAGATGTCTACGATTCATCATTAATATTTAATTTTCACAATTATTTAAATCAGGTATTCAACAATTCTTACAACTATTTATCTATTTTATTATCTTTAGGATCATGAAAAAACATATATATCAATTTTTATCCTTATTTTTTTGTTTTCATTAAATATTATACAAAATTTTGCTTAACTATGATTTTAATTTTAAAATGTTTATACACTTCTAAGATATTACATGTTAGGTATGGAATTACCCAATGCACAAATCTACTACCTAAAATAAAATGACTGATTATCTTAATATTTATTTGAAAATAATTATGTTGAATATGTTTACTCCAAGATTTATAATCAACCATTATAAACATTATTTTCTCCTTAACAATTATCCATATGATACCTTTTTTTTCTAAAATTTCAATCTTTTGGTAAATAATTAATACAAAGTCCTATAATTCCACACTAGCTTTTGAAATTTCTATTTGAAATCAAGAATGAATTGTCAGACCTTGGTTGTTTGGAATCCTTTCAAACATTATTTGATAAGATATGCTAAGATTTTTTAATCAAATATAAAAGACCTTGATGCACATTAATATTGCAAAACCTAAATAAGAAAATAAAAACAACAATGGCCAACAAATTAAATTAAAAATAATAATCTAACAAGCAACCCCATTGCTCTATAATTAGTTTCATATAATGTGATTATTATTATATTATTACATAAACTAAAGATGTCTTTCATCCCAAAATAAATTAAAGCCCAAAAAATATTTCACAAAGGAGGAAATGTATTACAATTTTTTTCATAAGTACTTTATCAAAACCTAATATTACTCTTTCATATCCACATAGCTTTCCATTTAAATTGTTTCATATTCTATAATATATATCATCACCATGTTTTTTAGGACTTTTTTATCTTTTGGAAATATGCCATGTTATATCTCTTTATAATTTATACCATATTTACTTAGTTTATAAATATCCTAACAACAATCTCATTTTCGAATCACTTATAAATATAGTGCATCCACTAAGCTATTTAAACAATATCAAAGAACCACTACAAGTCAAACTATCTGTAATTTATATTTTTTAACATGTTTTGATGTTTAATTACACCTTTGGTTGTAAATTTATAGTGTTAGTATACAATTTGAATAGGGTGATGCAAAAATACATACATGATATTCCATGTTTCCCATACTAGACAAAAATAAAAAATATTAAATAATTCAACAATAATGTTGATCCTTGTGTGCCATCCATAGATCTTGGCACAAATCAATGAATTATTTTCTAGGTCATAGGTTGAGTGATGCAATTAAAATTTAGTCAATGCCAATTATAATAGCCAAAATATTAGTGGCCATACATTTATCTAAAAAAAATTAAAGAGATGTTATTTTTGAGGTGCCTATCTAGTACCAAATTGACTCAATCTAGCTACACCACTACACTAGGTTCAAAAAATATTTTTCAAGAAAAAATACGAGCTCCAAACTCCATCATATGACCATGATATTCAAACACCATTATGTGCTTGATATATCACTATGTTTTGATCACATTCTCCAAAAATGTTAAAAAAACTCATATATAATGGTGAAATAGATGTCAATTTTATAACAAAATGTATCCTAAGATGGTACAAACACTTAGTTTTTGAACAGGGCCCTTTCCCATGATCTTGTTGTTCCCAAAACCAGTCACTCATTTTTGTGGACAACCTATTGATCATTTTGGTCCTGTAGGCCAAAAATGTTCTCCTTCTTTCTCAAAAATGTTCTGAGCAGTTAAGTTATTCAATTACACAAGCCTTTTCGGCAAAGGAAATCGCTCATTTTTAAAGGGTTTACAGTCAAGAAAATGAAGAAAGTTCAAAAGGTGGGTTTTCACAAGAAAAAATTTCAAAACACTTGAAGGCATTTCCTAAAAAATTGATAAGGATGGTTCAACATCAAGGTTTAATGATATATGGTTCAACGGTGGGGATCAATGATATGAAATGGACTATATAGACCGACCATAGTCACATTGAACTTTGAACCATTGAACTCCACTAAAAAGGTTCAAGCAGAAGGTTCAAGAAAAAGGTTCAAGTGGAAGGTTCAAATAGTTAGTTCAACGATACATTGAATTTGTAAGAAGACTGAGTAAACACGACTCTTTGCAAAACATAAAATATTGAGCCACCGAACCATTGAACCATTAAACTCTAAAATATGGTTTGAGGTTCAAAAGGTTCAATTAACTAGTGATGTCCCCATGGACATCAAATTTAGGACAATGGAATAACCATTGGTTTTCAAATGACGCAGACCCGAGCACAAACTCAGTGACCCATTGAGAAAGGAGCCAGAGAAGCCAATAAAAGGTGAGAAGATAGCCCTGAGAGCTTGGATCACCAGGAAGAGAAAAAATATAGCAAGGAAAGAGGGAAAAAAATAGAGAATCCAGAAGCATTGGCAGAAGAGTTATTCCAGTGGGTGGAATAGTCCACCAAGTGGTTATCAATGAGCGTAAGCACTCAATGGTACGGCCCATTTTTCTTCATTTGAGTAAAGACGAGTGGACAGACATGTAAGTATCATAAAGAGGACCAAGTAACCCATGATTTTGAAGAGACATTTGATATGATTTAAATGCCAAGGTCAAGGCTAGTAATCTGCTCCAGCATGGCCCCTTCATAAGACTTCCTCTTTCTAATGCATTCAATGTAGCATGGACCATTTTTGGAAAAGAAGCACCAAAGTCTTTCTTTTGGGATGCTATATATTGTAATATCTCATTTTTGAGGGAAGGGAGGATCTCTGAGTTATTGGAAGCAAAACTCTACCCAAATTGAAAGACATTTTTGAGACTTTGAGCTCAGATTGTTAGTCAAATTTTATCGGGTGAATGAGAAATCAAGTGACCTTTCAAAATTTGCATTGAAATAACTTGTGTTATGTAGGATTTTTTTTCATGTTGTTTTCCTAAATATAATCTTATCCATTTGATAAAATAAGTAGAGTGAGTGAAAATAATATGGGAGATGTTTCGAAGCTGATTATAGAGACTTTGTGCTACCATAATAGTCTTTAGTTTATGTTTTAGTGTCTTAGAATGAAGGATATTGGGAAGGCTTTGAACTACCTTTATCTTTTGTAATCATATGCTTTGTTGTAGTTTTCAGTGAAGATTTTGGGCTGCACCTCATTCTACTATGATATAAGTCATAAATCAATAAGAGAAGGAATGAAAGACTTTGTGCTTTTGTGGGTTTCTTGTGGATCCAGTTATTACCCAAGAAGTTTTTCTTTTGTTTTGTGAACATCATTTCTAAAAAAAGAGAAATGGATGATATGATCTCACCCCTGAGTTTGTATTTCGTATAGGTTAAGTTTGTGATAGTTTATAGGGAGCCTTCCCTTGATGAGAGGAGAGATTTATCTCATTACATTGTGTTTGATATAGCCATTTTCTCTTCAGTTAGTTGATGACAAAATATTCACCGAATAGTTTTGGACAACTCCACTGGGAAAGAACACATAATTTAAAGCTTCACGCTTCAAATTGAAGCATTTCTAGTTCTTTTCCATTCTACATTCTAGTAGATCTATGGTATACGCAGAGCCAGAGAGCTTAGGGTATTATTGATCTTGTATTCAAGTTTGTGCAACAAAATAATTTTGATCTTTCTCCTTCACAGTCTTTCCTTCAGTGACCAAGGAGTTTTCCTTCTACTAATGTTAGGTCTCCAATACCAGGTGAAGCTTCTCATTCCTCTGCTAGCAAAGCTTTGTCTATACCTACTCCACAAAGGTTTGTTATCCCTCCTTTCAATCGTCATATCATGGTATCCCAAGGTCCTTGGGGTAACACTTTTGGTCCCCTACATCTAACCCCACCTTTACATGAACTATCTCAGAGTTCAAGAAAGAATTTTCCCAAGTTCTATGGTGATGGGAAAGTTCATCCTAATGAACATATTTCAACTTTATGCATAGATTATGGTGTGATAGGCATTGAATATGAAGATATAGCGGTAAGAATGTTTGTAAAAACATTGCAAGGCACTACTATAGATTGGTTTTATCATCTTCAAGCTCAAACTATAACTGATTGGAACACTCTCAAGGCCAAGTTTGAGGCTAGGTTCAAACTCGCAGAAGATGCACATGCCTTGTTGGCTCAGTTTATGCAAATGAAGAAGGAGCCTCATGAGCCTATGTGAGACTTCATCTCTAAATTTAATAATTTGAGGAACAAGATTCCTACAATTACTCATCCAACACCAAAAAATCTTAAGTGCTTCTTCATCAATTCTCAACTTCTCAAAGTGAGTTTTTTGTTAAGGTGAGCTGGCCATATAGATATTTTTGTAGCTCAAATTTTGGCTACCAAGGTTTAAAATGATCTTATCCTTGAAGGTAAGATAAGAAGAGATACTAATAGAAATAAATTTTCTTCATCTGCTAAAAATTATTCCACAAGCACCACTGATCCTATGGTGCAAAAGTTAGTGAGTGAATTGCTAGCTCTAAAAAGGAAAATGTCTCAAGGTATGTTTGCTCCTCCTTATCGAGATATACCAAGGAGGACATTTCCTAACCATTCATATCAAGAAAATGCTGCCAAAAATCAAGGGCAACCTAATCATCTTTCTCCCACATAGGGGAAGCTTACCATTGAAGCAACACCAATCAACTCAACAGTCAGTTATTATGAAGCTAAACATGATTTCTCTTTCCAACCTGAGTTGGACTAAGAAGAGGATGCTAACCTCTTTGCAGAAGGAGAAGAAGAATTATCTAGTGACTCCAATATTATTTTTCTGAATTACCAAGATGAAGCTAGAAAAAAGGGAGAAGTGTTTGATGGAGCATATGCTATTTTTACTAGGTCCCAAAACTAGTCAACTCAACAAGTTGATAGGGGAAAGTAGTAAAAGAACCTCAACCAGTGATCTCGATTGCTAAATGGGGAACTTCACTACCTTTTCAATCAAAGGACTCGATGACCAATAAGAAAGTAAGTACCTCAAACAATTATGTACCTTCTGCTTCTATTCCTCAGATCAAATAAAAATTAGAATGATGGACTTCCTTCCTCTATTTCTAGTTCATTCCAGTTATTTGAAATAATTGATCATGCTAGGAAGACCAAGATCCAAATGTCTGAGTTTGAGTACTTACAAGCCAACCTCGAGTAGTTGGATAGGTTGGCTAAATGCATCAAAAATAAAACTATCCTTACAGGACAAGATTTTTCAAAAGTGACTCATGATCTCTCAAATAAAAAATCCACCCAAAATAATCTTGTCGCTACTCCTCTTGTTGCCCCTAGGAAAATAAAACTTTTTTATATTTCTCTATTGATAAATGGTCATAAATTGAGCAATTTTATAATATAATCTAGAGCCTCTGATAATGTTATGCCCATCAAGGTAGCAGATTCCCTCGGTCTTATCTTAACTAAGACTTTTGGGAGATGTTTCTCCATGGAAAATAATTAAGTGCCACTTTTGGGTCAAATCAAAGATGCCCAATTTGAATTTATGGCTTTTCCAGATAAGAGGATTAAGATGACAGTCTTAGTGGTTGATGTTCCAGCTTCTTATGGCATTTTTCTCAGACCTAATTTTTTTAAAGATGTAGGTGGAGAGTTGAACATGGATCTATATGAAGTGAGGATACCTGTTAAGGGCATCATGTAAAAGTTGCTTCCTAAGAAAGAGTCAAAATATATTGTTTCTCAAATGTCTGACCCTGAAGCTCAAATTTTGTTTGAATCCTCAGGAATGGGTAATTAGTTTCTGTCCACTAAAGATGTTTCTATTTCATCAGATGAAAGTTCATTGGCTGACAATTTAGATAATTCAGACGGAAAATTAGAAGAATCTGTAGAGAAAAGTTTAGGTAAAAAGGGGTCTTCCCTCACTAATGAAGAGAAATATTTAAGAAGATCAAATTCTAATAATGTTTGGATTTTAGAATTTGATGGTAGCTATTCTTCTACCGGTTCTGGAGCCAAAATTGTTTTGATATCCCCACAAAGAGAAATATTCCCTTACTCATACAAGTTGCACTTCAGCAATACCAACAACACCGCTAAATACAAATAATTGTTGCTCAGATTACAAGATGCTCATGGTAAAGGTGTTAAAATTATCCATGCCAAGGGAGATACTAAATTGGTGGTTTGTCAAGTGAGAAGTCTGTACCAAACCAAAAATGAAAATATGTGGCATTATCACAATCTTGTATGGGATTGCATTGAAAGTTTTGATGCTTTCAATATTTCTACAGTGCCAAGGGAGTTTAATGATCATGCAGACTCATTGATTGTCTTCACAACCCTCATGGTTCCTCATAAAGATTTCAAAGGGAACAATTACACTATTGAGTTGGTCTCTCGACCAAGTGTACTTAATAATACTAACCATTGGTAGGTGTTTAATGGTGATTATCAAATTGTCATTTTTATGGAAAAGATGGATAGTTTTGAGGAGCTTTATTTTAAAGGTAGTGACTCTCCACCACAGGAATCAGTTCCTGAAAGAGATTCATAAATTGGTGAAGAGTTTCTTCAAATCAAAGGGAATAAAATCCCAAAAGGTTTGGTTTCTCTTGAGAAGCTATTTGATAAGCATGACAGGTATATCAAGCAACAACAAATGGATTCAAGTTCCTCTAAGGAGTTTGATTAAGTAAATTTGAGTACAAAAGAAAATCTCAATATGGTCAACATAGGGGAATGTTTCACTATTGATGAAAAGCTCAAATTCATTACTCTTCTTTACCATTACATTGATGTTTTGGCATATTCTTATGATGACTTGAAATCCTTCAGGCCTAAATAAATTTGACATGAAATTCCCCTTAAGACTGGGTCAATACCTCAAAAATAGAAACAGAGGCAATACAATCCCAAAATATCAAGTACTATCCTTTCAGAGATTCAAAAGATGTTGAATGCCAGGATAATTTTTCTTATTCACCATTCCACCTAGATCATGAACATAGTTCCTGTAATAAAAAAGAATGAAGAAATTCATATTTGCATGGATTTCAAGAATCTTAATTAGTCTTCTCTGAAGGACAACTACCCTCTACCCATCATGGATCAAGTATTTCAAGCAGTAACCAGCTCAAGATTGTTATCAATGTTAGATGGTTTTTTTGGATATAATCAAGTAGAAATTAAGGAAGTAGATAAACATAAAACTGCTTTCACTATACCTTGGGGCACATTTACATATCATAGAATGCCTTTTGGTTTGATCAATGCTGGTGCCACATTCTAGAGAGCAATGGACCTTGTCTTCAGAGATGAATTAGGGAAGTTCATCATGGTGTATCTTGATGACTTGACTATTTTCTCCAAACATCATCCTGATCATGTACATCATCTCCAACAAGTGCTGGAATGCTGTCATAAAAATGGCATTTCTCTCAATCCAAAGAAGTCAATTTTTGGGGTTATAGAAGGTAAACTTCTCAGGCACATTGTATCCTGAGAAGGCATAAAAATTGACTTAGAAAGAGTCAAATCTATCCAAAATATTACTCTACCTGCTAGTAAGACTACAATTCATTTTTTCTTTGGAAAGGTGAATTTTCTATGAAGGTTCATTCTTGAATTCATAGAGAAAACTCAACACATTGTTGACATGATGAAAGGTAAAGATACTTTTCATTGGACTGCAGAAGGAAAAGCAACATTTGAAGATATTAAAAAAGCTATTGCTCATGCCCTAATCTTGGTTTATCTAGATTATGCTAAAGACTTCATAGTATATAGTTATGCTTCTAAACTTACACTTTCAACCATTTTGGTTTAGCAGAATGAAGGTGTAGAATCTCCCATATCATTTATGAGTTACCATCTCAAAGATCATGAATTAAAATATTTAAATATGGAGAAACATGCTTATGCCGTGGTTAAGGCGGTAAAACATTTTTGTTTCTATATCCTTAATTCACACACTGTTGTTCTAGTACCTGATATAATAGTAAAGTCTATTTTAACTCAGCAAGAGTTTGGTACTAAAAGGGGCAATTGGATTGCTAAGATTTAAGAGTTTGATCTTGATATCAAACCTACTAAGTTGGTGTGGGGAAGAGGTCTTTGTTAATTGATTTCTGATAACATACCAAAAGAAATAGGACATGAAGAAGCAAAAGTCAAAGACATGCCAATAATTATTTTTGTCATTACTACTAATGAGTGGTATTCCAATATCACTCATTTTCTTGCCTATGGTGAGTGTCCTACTCACCTGTCTTATAAAAAAAGAAATGTTAAGTTGAAAGCTACTAACTATGTCTTGTGGGACAACGGTTTGTACAAAAGGAGCCTTGATGGGGTATTTATTCATTACATGGATAAAGCGCAACAGAGTAAATTTTTAGAGTCTTTCCATAATTTGGCTTGCGGAGGACATTTTTTTGCACTTGTGACTGCTCATAAGATTCTATGATCTAGATAATATTGGCCTACACTATTTCAAAATGCGTATAATTGGGTACGTAGGTGTGAGTTGTGTTAATAGTTCATTGGGAAACCCAAGTTAGCCGCATCACCTCTCAAGCCGGTGGTGATTGAAGAACCTTTTCAGCAATGGGGTATTAATTTCATCATCACCATGAACCCATCCTCAAGTGCTAGACACTGCAACAAACTATTTTATCAAGTGGGTGGAAGCCATTCCAGTCAAGCATGCTACTTCAAAAGTTGTATGTAATTTACTTAAGGAAAATATTGTTTCCTAATTTTGGGTTCCAAAAAAGATTATAGCAAATAATGCCACTTGTTTCTCTTCTCATGAGATTACTAACTTTTGCTATAATCACAGGATTATTCTTTCCCACTCCTCAGACTATTATCCATAAGGAAATGGTCAGGCAGAATTGAGTATCAAGAATCTGGTTATTATTATCAAGAAACTGGTAGATGACAATCAGAGAACTTGGCATAAAACATTGTTTGATGATTTATGGGTAGACAAGATTATGCCTAAAAGAATAATAGGTATGTCACCATTTCAACTTTTGTATGGTTTGAATGTGGAAATACCCATTACCTTGGAACTACCAATACTAAAGTTGGCAAAGGCGGTAGAAGATTCAACTTTTGAAAATTCTATTGATACAAGAATCATGTACCTGACTGAGTTAGAAGAGAAATGAACTTGGTAGTGGACCATAGTGCTAAACATTAAAATCAGGTAAAGAAACTCTTTGACAAGAAAGTAAGGATTAACGAGTTTCAGATTAGAGATCAAGTCTTTTTATGGGACAAGAGGAGAGAACTAAAAGGAATACATGGAAAATTTGATTCCTTGTGGAGAGGTCTATTCACCATTCATTAATTCAGTGGTGAAAATAGTTTCTTACTGAAATATCAAGATGAAACACCATTCTCACTGCCTCACAGTGGGAAGCATCTGAAGCACTTCAATCTTTGAAGTATTAGATAAGTTCATTTGTACATTTGTATAGTCTTTGTTTGTTTTGTGTTGTTCATTTAGTTTTTGGTGTCTTTCTCTTTTTTGGGTGGCTTGACTCCATGGCCCAATAGAATGTATGAAGGTACTTAGAGTCTGGATTCTACTCCCTTTGATTGTTTCAAAATACAATTGATGGAAGTTCCCCAACTAGAGCCAGCTGTTGTTTGCAAAACTATTCACTCATTTTTGTGGACAACCTATTAACCATTTTGGTCCTAAAAGTCAAAAATGGTCTCCTTATTTCTCAAAAAAATTTTGAGCAGTCAAGTTATTCAATTGCACAAGCCTTTTTAGTAAAGGAAATCACTTGTTTTCAAAGGGTTTACAATCAGGAAAATGAACAAGGTTTAAAAGGTGGGTTTTTGCAAGAAAAAATTTCAAAACACTTGAAGGAATTTCATAAAAAATTGATAAGGATGGTTCAACATTGGGGTTCAATGATATATGGTTCAACAGTGGGGTTTAATGATATGAAATGAACTATATAGACTAACCATAGTCACATTGAACTTTGAACCATTGGACTCCGCTAAAAAGGTTCAAGTGGAAGGTTAAAATAGTTGGTTCAATGATACATTGAATTCATAAGAAAACTGAGTGAACACAACTCTTTGCAAAACATAAAATATTGAGTCGTCGAACCGTTAGACCATTGAACCATTGAACCGGTGAACTCTAAAAGATGGTTCGATGTTCAAAAGGTTCAAGCAATCGGTGACGTCCCCACAGATGTCAAATTAAAGAAAATATAATAACCATTAGTTTTCAAATGATGTAGACCTGAGGACAAACTCAGTGACCCACTGAGAAAGGAGCTAGAGAAGCCAGCAAAAGGCGAGAAGATAGCCCTGAGAGCTCGAATCACTAGGAAGAGACAAAATTTAGTAAGGAAAGAGGAAAAAAATAGATAATCTAGAAGCATTGATAGAATATTTATTCTAGTGGGTGGAATAGTCCGCCAAGTGGTTATCAAAGAGTGTAAGCACTCAATGGTACGACCCATTTTTATTCATTTGAGTAAAGATGAGTGGACAATTGTGTAAGTATCATAAAGAGGACCAAGAAACCCATGCTTTTGAAGAGACATTTGATATGATTTAAATGCCAAGGTCAAGGTTGGTAATCTACTCCAACATGGCCCCTTCATAGGACTTCCTCTTTCCAATGCATTCAACGTAGCATGGGCCATTTGTGGAAAAGAAGCACCAAAGTCTTTCTTTTGGGATGCTATATATTGTAATCTCTCATTTTTGAGGGAAGGGAGGATCTCTGAGTTATTGGAAGAAAAACTCTACCCAAATTAAAAGACATTTTTGAGACTTTGAGCTCATATTGTTAATCACATATTATTAGGTGAATGAGGAAGCAAGTGACCTTTCAAACTTTGCGTTGAAATAACTTGTGTAATGTAGGAAATTGTTCTCATGTCCTTTTCCTAAATATAATCTTATCCATTTGATAAAATAAGCAGAGTGAGTGAAAATAATCTGGGAGATGTTTGAAGATGATTATAGAGACTTTGTGCTACCATAATAGTCTTTAGTTTGTGTTTTAGTGTCTTAGAATGAAGGATATTGGAAAGGCTTTGAACTACCTTTATCTTTTGTAATCATATGCTTTGTTGAATTTTTTAGTGAAGACTTTGGGCTGCACCTCATTCTACTATGATATAAGTCATAAATCAATAAGAGAAGCAACGAAATACTTTATGATTTCATGGGTTTCTTGTGGATCTAATTATTACCCAAGAAGTTTTCCTTTTGTTTTGTGAACATCATTTCTAAAAAAAGAGAAATGGATGATATGATCTCACCCCTAAGTTAGTATTTAGTATAGGTTAAGTTTGTGATAGTCTATAGGGAGCCTCCCCTTACTGAGAGGAGAGATTTATCTCATTCTACTGTGGTTGATATAACCATTTTGTCTTCAGTTAGTTGACGCTAAAATAGTCACCCAACAGATCTATTTTCCTTATTTTTTCATGTTTTCTACACTTGTGTAGAACTTATTATTTGTATGAATTTTCCTACCCCATACTATTAATAATTTTATTTTTAATCTCTCCAAATGCATCTAACACTTCTATAAATGAATCATTTCTCAACTCTGAGTCTAATTACATGCATTTATATGTTGATACTTAAAACTCACATTGTAATTTTTATTAGGATGGGAATGGAGGTTACACAGATCCTACCCTAGGTATGAAGGTTGGACATGCATTTAATATTCTTCATCATTTTATGGGTCCCTTTAATTTTTATCAATATTCATGTGCCTTGATTTTCACTTATTGTTTTTTCTAGAGTCAGACTAGGAACAAATTATGTCATATAAAATCCTATTTATACTAAGTCATCCTAATCCATTTAAATATACATGAGAAAGATATATAGGTAAAGAGATAAATTAAGTATTTATCACCCTAATCAATAATTAAAGTGAGTGTAAATACATTCTAAATCTATTGTTACACTTGCGATGAAGTCATTCTTTGTGTGTCACCCTATTATACAGAAATAAGGTCTTAGTCAAATTGCATGTAGTTGCATCTTCACATCTAATGAAGAGGAGGTTAAAATCATTGCTTGAGATTACACTCACACTAAAAATAACTATGTGAGGTTTGATTCTGTCATGTGAGATACATAGCTTCAACTCCTATAATGGTTGCATGATCCATAATTTTATTTTTTCTTGAGTTGATTGCAAACTATGTTAAGAAGAAGGAAAAAGGCATCATTTATACATTTACACACATAAAATTATAAAATAACATACATAAAAAACATAGAATTAAGTGGTGAAGTATCACATAAAAAATCAAAATATAAAAGTGAGCACAAGACAAGTACAATGTAGGAAGACACACATGACAATGAAAATAAGTCAACACTGATCCCTCTCTAGGAACAAACAATGCAAGTGTAAATAATGTCCTTACATAGTTAACACTATAAATTTGGTACATATTAGCTACATGCCCACAAAATTCATATATACATTCAAAATTCTATAATTCATCAAAATTGACTGTTCCAACATCTTTTGACTCTTTTCCTGCTCAATTGTCAATTCAATATTTTTCTATTGCATAATTATTGTTCTAAGTCACTTGAAAAATTTATAGTTATGGTTTTACATTATTAAATATTAGATCCTCATTATGAATTATTTTTTTATTTTTTATATTTATAAACACATAAAATATAAAATATTTTTGTGAACCTATCCACTCTTTTAATGCTCATACCTTCCTCCATAGGGGTTCATGGCTATTTTTTTATTTTTCAAATTTGATTTCAGATTTGTATCTTTTGTAACATGTTTCATCAAACCGTAACTTCTTTTCACTTATTTCTACTTATAAATTACATTCACTTTTAAAATTAGGTAACAACACTTTTTTTCTTTGATTACATATAAATTTTGGAGGTTACTTGGGATTTGATCCTCTTATTTAAAAATTTGATTTTTATATTTGCACCTTTTTTGTAGGCATTCATTAACCATGACTACTACTTGGGATGTTAATTCTTTTATTATTGATGTGGCTATTAAAATATAACCTCTTGTTGATAGAGTACCCCTTATTACCCCTTCAAGAAATTATAGTGACATTGACACTTAGGATGGTCTCAAATATAATGAATAGGTTGATTCATGTAGAGTTTCAAGCTTGTTAACTTTATAGTTGTGATTGAAAAAACCCCTAGAAGTGTAGATTATTTTTTACAAAAAATGAAAGATACATAATAAAATATTAGGAATAAGGATCATTTTATTGAGTAACCTCCATTGGATGGTTCTAATCCTTCTACATTAGGTTGTGAGGTTACTAATCCTCATATATCTCCATCTAGTGTTACTACACATCCTCATGTTGATGATTCTATTCTTAAAAATTTTATGGTTTCACATACCAACCCAAATATCAATGTGTCTCTAAAGAATTCATATATTTAATATCTTGGTATTGGACATAAGCATAACACTAATCATGAATCACATATTAATGTTAATAATTTGAAGGAACCTTTGCATACACATTTTAAACATAAACCTATTAGTACATATAATTACCTAGCAATGCAACAATAACTTAATGATTTTCATAATTATCTTAAACATCTAGCAAACCTAGCCATGTGATTTCATCTTATGATATATTACATAACCCTTTGACTTAGGAAGGGCTTGTTCAAAATTTATGATTTATTTGATGATGTTTTTAATGTGATATGCAACATTGAGGTTTAATTATTGGATGAAATATGCTAAATTATAAAATCATTGATTCTACATCTACTATATCACAGTGTCAAGGAAAAACAACATTTAAACTTATATTAATGATGTGCATGTTATCCAATTTTGGCTACCATAGGCGGGATTAATAAAAAAATTGACTTTTGAACTAGATATACCTTTCCAAGGGGTCTAAATTATTTTCTTATACAAGTTTAACATTGTTTAAGGTAAGCTTGGAGTGGTTAAGGTATCTTGGCTGGTAAGGAAGATAGTGGTGTTTTGACCCTCAAAGATGCTAAGGTTCACTAAGGTGAATGGGTTGACCAAAGGAGATAATCTAAAAATATGAAAACATGACCACTTTGAGCTTTTGGAAAGTTTAAGGTATTTTTGATAAGTTTAAGGTAAATGTGCTTCATTGTATTAGTCTTGTTTAGTCATCTATAGTGTAGTTTATTCAACCTAAATCCATTTTTTATGACTCATAAAACATAAAAAATGTGAAATAGGGTCAAATAAAGTTAACCAAGTTATAATTGTATGGACATACATGTGTTAGGTCAGTTTGAGTCAATTTCATATGGACAATGGTAGTTACAAGTGATTCCTAACGTGAAAAGGGAGAAGAGTAACATGATTTTTCAGGTGTGTAAGATGTAAAAGAGACATAAAGGCTTCCCATATCTATATAAAGGTAAAAAATAGGCTTATAATGTAGGTACATATAAAAATAAGGAGAAAACTATTTTATTCCTCTTACTGAGCTTCTTGGCAGCTTAAGAAGGCCAACAAGTTTGTGAATGGTATGAATAGGGGAGATATTTGGAAGGAATGATCTTGGAAAAATATGAGTAACCTTATTACCTTCAAATAAATTTCTGTATTTCTCATATTAATTTCTCCTCCTTTATGAACGATTAATCATTAAGAAGTTGGGGTGGTCTAAAACCCTATAAAAACCCCACTAGCTCAATTTCCTCATGAAAATGGAAGTTTAAAGTTTATTGAGGGAATGAATGAAATTGGATAGGATATAAGGGATCTGTATAGTCATTACATATTATATTACAAGCCCCACTTGGCACTTGTGAGCTCAAGGATAAAGAAATCTTCATGTTTGGAGTAGTTTGCAGGTTAAAGATCATGGTTTCTTGATGTTTTGAGGTTTTCAACAAGATGGAGGTATGTTGATGAAGATAACACATAATATTTTCACTCCATATAATTATATAAAGTTCCATTAAATATTTATCCATGCCTAATTCATACCAAAAGTCTTCCCAATAGGCTGGTGACTAACAATTTCTTAAAAGTGTTCATCAATGATTAAGGTAGCAGGTAGAACCCTAATAACATGGGAATATTGAATTATGTGAAAATAATGATAATTGGTTGAGGTTATGTATTTGGTATATTTAAATCTAATTTTATCTCTTAAAACCATCATTTTAACTCAAAAACTAAAAAATAAGTCATGTTCTCATGATTCTTCAAAAGACTATGTGTAGCTTGCACTAGTTGGAGGTCAACATGTAAAGAGTTGTGAACCATTAGGGAAAAAATGTGGGAATTTATTTAATATAATTTAAATTATATAATAATCCTAAAATAAATCCAATAAATAAGGTTATGAATATCAAATCCTCTAAGTAAACATACAATGATCTCAGGCTTGAGATTGTGTTAACACCTGCCTACACACGAATGAGCTCAAGAGCCAAAATTTACATTATCAGTGGAGTGTGAAGGTCATAATATAATGAGAAATATTGTGAGGTAATATATAAATGTTTTTAAGTCCAAGAGATCAAATATTTATCCATTGATAACTTAAAACAATGAAAATGTAGATCTACAGGTGTGCAGACTTGTAGTTTAAATGTCCAAGGAAATGCAACAAAATCCTATTTTGAAAGATGAATTTTAAAGGTAAAATGAGGTATTGGATCCATGGGTAAGTATTTTTGAGATGTGTTTATGTAAAATTAATGATGAATATTGAGTTGAATACTCACTCTTTAAATCCAACAAATCCCAACCCTAAGCCTATACCTACAGTCTTGACTTAGACCTACATGCCTGCATTTTAGAGATGAAGAAGAGTGAATTTTTGTGATAATTAGGAGATAAATGATCAAAAAATCAGAATTTATGGTTGATAAATATTTCAATAGCATATAAAAATCATAGTAATGATAAATTCTCTGAGAAGAGATGTAGTATTACTCAAGATTGCAATACAAATATATGCTTATCTCTAGGAAGAGATGTCTGTCTTCACATTTAGGGTTAAATATTCATTTATACACATTTAAAAATCATGGGGATGATGTGGAAGGTCACAAATATTGAGGGAGATCAAATGGTTTGACTTCCAAGATTTAAAACAATTCAGAATTCAAGGAATTACTATTTTTAGAAACTTACTATTTTTAGACTGCACTACTAAAATTGAAATTTGGGGCACTTCCATTGGGTTTTCAGGGGTAAAACTTCATTTTTCAGAGATCCATGATGTTATACTCATTCTTATATTTCCAATGGTTCAAATGGCGAGTCAATTGGAGCTACGGTGCAAAAGTTATGGCTCTCAAAAGTTCCGTCATCAATTGGGGTGGAACTGTCACCCAAATTGTCGCCTAAATTGTTGCCCAGATCATAAGGGGAACACGATAATAGATATGTATGAATATAATTTTTTTGAACTCTTATTAATAAAATATGTTCATCAATATATAAAATATCCCTTGAATAGACACTTATAGTCCTGGCTGAAACCTACAGGGCTAATTGGGATCTACAGGTTTGACCTCAGATTATGAAAGGAAACTTCAAAAATTTACATTAAGAATGAAGTTATAATGGTAAATAAAGGTCTAAAATATCCTATAATAAGTGTTAACAAGTATTATAACCTTGAAAATTTTAATATAAACTCCAAACTAGGCCATTAGGGCTACACTGGCCTAATGGCCTACAAACCCTCAAATTGTGAAAATTAGGTTGACAAACCTCTAGGAGGGTAAATGAAAATTAGAGACAATTTATAAGTATGGAATATATTTTTTTATACATAATTGATGCCATTTTAACCACAAGAATATACTCTGAAGGTTTCAATCCAAAAGACTCTCTCTCATCCTCACAAACAGTCTTACAAGCCCAAGAGGCACACTTGAGAAGCTTAGAACTCCATGGAGGATGTGCATGGTGTAAAATTGTTATTATAATGTTTTGGGGAAGGTAAAATACCTAAAAATAATGGTATTGTTTTGTTTATTAATGTCTTACAAGCTATAAACAATCCTTAAGGAGGAGGGGTAGTCCAAAACCCTATTTTGCACTATGAAGAACTCGAGAGACCTCAATTTATTACTTAGATATTGTAAGAGGATTTGAACAGGACATAAATATATTAGTCATAGAATGAGAACCATATAGGATAAATAATTTTGGAATTATTTTAGGGATTGAGGCCCTCATCTTTATGAATCATCATTAATATGACTGGCCACTTTAAACCCTTCTTAAACCCTTCTACAAAATCGATGAAGGTATAGGTATATATAATGACCTAAAATGAAATTTAATGACCTAATAACTACTTGAATTACCTATACACACTTAATATCACCTGAGTGAATCACTATCTCACATGTTTGAGAGGAAATGTTTAGATTTTAGCCTAAAAGAGTGCCTCTTTGAGCTAGTTTGTAGTGTTTTGAAGCTTGTAAGCTTTCCTAACCGTTTGTAGAGGTTTATCAAGCTAAGATACAGGTATTAGATCATTTAAATAATAAATTGATAGGTTTTGATGATGAATATATAGTTTTAAAGTGGCTAATTAGGCCCAAAATAAGAGAGATGACCCATTTTGCACCTAGGAGGATTGAATTGCAAGTTCTTAGCAACATGAACAAGTGTGAAAATCAGTTCTCATCTTATTACAAGATGAAAAGAACATGGATTTGGCCTAGGATGGTGTTGGATAATTTCAAGTGTCCATATGTGAAAATGGAATCTTGTAACTACCATCCAAGTGGAGATAAGGATGAGTTGATGAAGACCAAGAGTCACTTCTATGCCAAATCCATGAAGAGATCATCATCAAGTAATTTGATAGCTATGAAGGAGGTTTCAAGGTTATTTATAACTCATTTATTATTTGTAATTGATCCTATAATAGTGACACTTGTCAATGAGATCCTCTCTCTCTCTCTCTCTCTCTCTCTCTCTCTCTCCCCCATTTCTCACTTTATTTATAAGTATACTTGATTTTGGAATTTGTTGTATCTGATGAACCTAAAAAATGGCTCATTATATGCATGAAATAACATCGTTTTTCCTTGCATAAAAAGTAGATCTAAATGTAGTTTCTAAACTTATAGTTTATTTAGAATAAAATAGAAAGTAAATATCATGGTTATTTATTTATAATTTATTATTATCTCTTTGTTAGCTATTTCTAATAATTATTGGGAAAAAGATGTCAATATGTGCATATGTAGTCCATATTAAGCTAGAAAATATGGAGTATGAAGAGTAACCATTTAAAAAAAATGTTGGAGTAGTTTTAGAGTCTTCTATAATAGATCCTAAAGAAGATATAACATTGTAGCCAAGCTATGGACTCAATAAGTAGTTACAGACTCACCTAGTCTACAGCTACGGACTAGCTACAAGCTCACCTAGTCTACATCTATAGACTAGTTATGGACTCACCCAATCTACAGTTACAGACTAACTATGAACTCATCCAATCTATAGATATAGATCACTCAGTAACTATAGACTCACTAATTATATAGCTAAAAAATTCCAAAGATTAACTACAAAATTCTATAGGAAAGATACATACTTCCACATACAAGCTAAACACTTCTATAGGAAAGCTACAAACTTATACAAGTGAGATACAAACTTTGATAGACTTGCTATGGACTATGGCAGAACCACAACTGACTCATTTAGAAAGCATTTTAAATCAATCTAATTATTATTGGTCTATTTTAAGATGACCAAAATCATTTCCAACTATTATAAGAATGTTTTCCATTTAGAGTCTTTCTATATATAGATTTATACATATAGACTTTCCATTCATAGATTATACCTAAATATAGATTTTTATACTTTCAGTCCAATAAATAGCTCTCTCCATATTTTGTGGAAATTGAGATTATGTTGTATTCTTATAATAAATATCTCTCTCCATATTTTGTGGAGATTGAGATATGCTAGAATATCTAAGTTGTTACTGTTGAATTAGGTGTTGGTTGGAAGCATGAGATTATAAATACAACCTCCCACAACTGAATGTTATTGATATAATTTTCTCCCCATCATTATGAGTAATCTATTCTGAAACTTGTGTTCTGAATAAATACTCTTCTAAGGAATGAGTTGGCCACTCATTCCAAGGAAGATGGATCAATATATTTTTGTTTATTTCTTTGTTCTATAATTATCATTTTATTGTAAATTGTTATTTTATTTCTTATGTCTGTAACTATTCCTTTTTACAATTTGTTGTGAACATGCAGGTGTTTTATTTGTTTATCTTTCTTTTTCAATTTAGAAATTTACTTGTGTGATTTAATTTCATGTATGTGTGATTTAATTTTTGCAAGAGTGATTTTTAATTTTTGTAAGTGTGAAGTGTGGTACAAGGGACTGTTTGTTATAGATCTCTTTTTCCTATTGCATATTGCCTTCAGACACCCTAGATTGACATTATTAAATGAAGAAAATTGATGACCTTCATCATTTTGGCACCATTTCTGAGGAACATGGTGTTATTAGGTGATTCATAATTTTTTAAGAGAATTGTCTAGTGGTAGTAGATAAAAAAAAGTTCCTAGTGAGAGGGAATGTCTCTTTGTAAATTTTGTGACAGGAAATACTTAGTTGAAAGTTGTTTTAGAATTTAATTTCCTAAAAAATAGATTATAATTTTTTTTTTGCAATTAGGAATTTTGTCTAAAAACAAAAAAACAAAACCCCCATAAATACTAACACTATTTTGTAGAATAAATATAACTACTAATAGGAAGATTTAATGATTGATGTAAACTAGGAATGAAATTTTGAGACATATGAAATTTATAAAGGGATGGATAAAGTCACAAAGAGGTGGCATTGCACTAATTAGACATCGAAAACTAATTGATTTTTTAAAATAAAGAAGAGAAAATCATGTTATTGATCTATGATGAAATGGTCTATAATACAGTTTGTGTAGTTACTAAAGTAAGACACCAAAACCAAAATAATGTTGGGTATTCAATCTCCTAGGTAAGTGTAGACACTATAAATCCATACACTATGATTCTAAATGTTACATCTACCCTTAGACCACCCTTTTTACCCCTTAGAAAAACTTTAAAACCTTTCAACCACTAAACCTAATCAAAATGACTAACCCCAATCATTTTACCTTGGCCCTCTCGACCATCGATGGTTTAACCCCAAACATTGATGGTCACCTAATTGAAGATGAATATCTAACCACTGATGGTTAGCCTCAACCACCAATGGTTAACCTTTAACTACCTCAAGGGTTAAATCCCACTACAAATCTAGCTTGCTTTTTTTTTTAGTTATTTGATTCATATGCATAATTAATGCATGTTAAGGCTAAAATTAGATAGCTTGTTAAACCTATTATTTCACCACTCACTTCCTTCTATATAAAGAGAAGAGGAAGTGAAAGGAGAGGAGAGATCATCAATATAAATCAACAATCATTATCATATTCTTGTGAATTAGAGCTTCTTGTGTAGGTGTTTTTTTCACTCTCAATGAATCCAAGAAGGCTTTCAGTGAATTTGAAACTATGACAAAGATCAAAAGTGCTAATTCTCATCAATCAATAACCAAGGTATCGTCACTCTACCAGAATTGTTTCATAGCCCACAACAATTTTTCATCCACTCACCTCAATATTATTTAGACCAATAAAAAAGCTTAGTATCTATTTTTAGTTATCAGTTTCTTTGTTTCTCTCCCAACCCACCCTCTAAAACTTCTCTCTAGCCTTCCCAACCAAACTTATTTTTACCCAATCCAAATCTGATAGTAACCGTCAATGATCAGTTAACCATCGATGGTTTGCTCCTAACTTTGATGATTACCTAACTTTTAATGGTCACCTAATCATCAATGGTTTTACCTAACCACCAATGGCCACTATATGTCAATTCCAACATCAAGCTTATTTGACCTATTAGACCCTAACCAAATCCCACTTTCTTACTTTCTACCTTATCATAGACGATTACCCTATTTTCTAAACCATGTCTAATTTATTTAGTATTAATGTCTAATTGTTTATTTCTATAATTAGTCAAATTCATATTTTTTCAAGAAATTCTCTTATTTGATTTAAATATCTTATGTTATTTATGCAAGAAACTTATCTTTTATTTTCAAAACTTAAATATTTAAAAGTGTGGATTGACAACCTCCAAGGAAGCTTGTTCTTCTTGGATCTAGCTCATGGTAGGCAATCCACCCTACTACCTAACTAATCAATCATTACTTTAGTGCTTTCTTATCTATAAGTCATCCTCCTAAGAGAAAGAGGAGTATCTAAAACTATATGGATGATGAAGTGAAAACCAAATCTAGGTTCTACTAACCTCACCCTTATTTCAAGTTTTACAACTTTTTTCTAAGAAATAAATCAAAATTTACGTGAAATATTCTAGCATGCTCATTGGGACTTTTGAGTCTTTTCTTGGGCTCATAGTTGCATCTAGGTACTTATTCTTCTTCTTGTTTTCTACTCATACAATGAAATCAAAAATTCATTTTGGGCTTAAAATTAACTACATTCATTGTTTGCTTACTTATACTAGCTCACATAGCTTAATTAATCATAGCTTCACTCTTATCACACACACAATACCAAACCACTTACACCTAATTAAGCATAAAAACATTTACATATGGCCTGACTAGGATTTCATCACCTAGTGATTACCTTTCCTCAACTATCCTACTTGGATTTCACCACCAAGGGGAGAACCAACTTAGTATGCTAGCTAAGTATAATCTTTAACAATTCGATATATTTGGGCTAAGCACTCGACACTCTTATTAATGTAGTGTGTAAAGTGAGGGTTAAGGCCCTAATATCAAGCCATTTACCAAGTTATATTACATATATTGAGAGCCTTTAACTTCCTAAAACCATACTTAGATATCTTCTTCTAGTACTTGCTCCACAAGCCCAAGTTGGTCTTCATAACTTCTTCAAAATTGAGGCATAATCCTAAAGAGAGATGATAAATTATCCTAGGATTTTAACATAAATTCATGTATGCATTGATTTCCTTGAGATATTTTTATTTTATTGCTTCTCTTTTGAGTTTTGAGATTTCTTGTATCTTCCTTTTTTCCTTATTTGCATGGTTTTAACTAGGCAACAACTAAGAAACCAAGTAAATAAAGATCTACATGCTAATCATCCATCCTTCTCTTCTCCTTCATCCATGGAGTACATCTCAGATGTAGAGAGTTCTTCCCATCCTTTTGTAAGTCTTAGTATCCCTCAGATGGATCCACAAGGTGATATGGATTTTGACACCTTTCTGGATAACAACCCCATAGCCCTCCAACATTACCTTCACATCATATCCCATCATACCCATACTTCGATTCCACTTACTAACCCACCCTATGGTATGCCACCCCACCTTATAGATAACACCTCTACTACCTCCATCTAACCCTTGGTCACCCAAGCATCCTCCTTTACCAACAATCCATCCAATACCACCAACCAAAACCAACTCATCCTACCAAAAAATACCCAAACATCTTCCACCCTAATCCACAACTCTTTCAACCTAATAATAACCCAAAATTTGGCCACCCATACTCCACTTACCATAGGAATACCCTCTACTAGTGTTATTACCCTTCTTATTATTTCTATCCCACTTACCTCCACTCCATTCTAGAGTTTGGTGGTTCCCATTCCTTCCACCCTTCCACCCATTAGTACTAAGATTACTACCCATTCTCAACCTATCAACCCAACCATACCTCTAACCCAAACCATGCCAATTCTTCAACAAGTTCCTATTGTACCCAACCCAATATATATTCAAAACCCACAAGGGTATATGGATCCATCCTCTACCTAGCCTCCTATATCCACCTACCCATTTATGATGTCCTCCCAACCACCCATGTCCACACATAAATATGTGAAAACCTCCCAACCTTCCACTTGATATCCATATTATACACATACCCAAACCCAACATAATCTACCTTATAACTATGGGGGTGCACAACCACAAATGTATCTATTAAAAATGTTGACAGATAAAATGACTAATTTGGAGTCGTCTATTTTTGGTGCCCATAACCTCTTATCATATGACCAAATCTACAATGAAATAATTCATGCATCTATCCCCATTCAACCTTATCTTCTTCAATTGTAAATTTTGAAAATTTCAAAATTTTAGAGCAAGGAAGACCCTCAACAAAATCTGAGAGCATTTAGGCATTCTTGATATTTGATTACCTATGATGATTCCCTCCTCCTTCACACCTTTCCCATGTCTCTATCTGATTTGGCATTAGACTGGTATAGTGCCATTACCAAACACTCCCTCTTTTCTTTTTCTCAACTAGCTCAGACTTTCCTAGATAACTTTTCCATAAACATCTCTAAGAAAGTTTCCATCACCGATCTATACTCCATTCAAAAATTTGATGATGAGTCCATTGTTGACTTCATAGCTCATTGGAGAAGTTTGATAAATCAACTATATTTGTCTTTGCCCCAACCTGAGCTGATTAAGATCTTTGCTCAAGCTTGTGCCAAACATATTTCCTCCACTTTATGGGTTCAGACTTTTAGGACCTTTGATGAAGCTTTCACCATGGCATGAAAGTTAGAGAACAGAGCCATTGATGAGGGGAAGTTAAAATTGAGAAAAAAGAATTCCAATTTCAAATCAAATGAGGCTTCTGTGATCTAGGAATTTGACTCAAGAAAGGATGGTTAGTATTGTGTTAGTTCTAAAATGAAAACAAGATGAAATAAACACACTAATAGCATAACATCTCTAGGCCTAGACATTAGGGAGAGCTTAGTTAACAAAATAAAATGACAAGCACAACTAAAAATAAAGAAATGAAAACACAAGAATTCCTTTCACCTTCCTTGGATGCTCCAAATGTCTTTGTAATGGTGGCTTGCTTAGCTTGTGATCGTGAGGTCCTTGGCAATGGAATCTTGGATACCTCCATCTCTCCTTAGAACCTTTGGCTTATGGCTTGGATTGGCTTGGAAATTTTTTGGCATTATAACAATAGTTGCTTAAATATTTTTGGAACCAATCCTGCATTATAAATTTTCACTAATTAAGCTTAGAAATTATGTTGTGAGGCCTTCTATTTATAGATTTTTGGGTTTGATCAGAATCAACCTCAGCCATTGATCTCAAGATTGAGATGTGTGGTTGAGGATTAATTAAATTTTTAAAATTAATTTTGTAATTGTCCTCATCATGGAATTGGAAGAAGGGGCAATTAAGAGGCATGGAGGGCATCATGGAAGGCATTGATGAGGCATGGAGGGCATGAATCCAAATATTTGTGGCATTTATGGCCTAGGGATGTCTTCTCAAGAAATGAGGTCACTTGATAATGAAAATATTAAATATTTATTTATAAAAATAAGTATTCAACATGTTTCCATGGAATTTTTGATGAGGCCTTGATTTAGGTTAATTAGCTCTTAAGCCTGAATAAGCACTTTGTGCAAAATTTACTCAAATTGATCAGAATGCCTTGTTATTGGTCTTAAATTTGATTAGATTAGAATTGGAATTATACATTAGATGTATTGGAACCATATTCTCATTTAGGATGTTTCCAACAATAAATAATAAAGGCACGAGTCTTGTGTAAAAGATTTGATAGGAAAGAGTCGTCTAGAGCATGCAGGTGCAATTTTAGCATTTTGACTCAAAATGAACTGATCAAATTTAGCTAGCCCATAAATTACTTTATCCCATTTAGGGATACCCTAGCCAAAATTGGCACTTGAATATATAAATTTCACATCATTTTGCATGTTTTAATGTTTTTAAGCCAAATTATGTATTTTGGGTGGAAATTGGCCAAAACCTTGATTGGAGGTTATCGACGGCTAGTTTTACGTGTCTAAAAATTCCCCCTCCAAACCTAAAATTCAAAAAAAAATTAAAAACAAGGGAACCATGAATGTGTTTTTCCTTAAAACCACTCCTCCATAAATTGTTAACTAGCCAAACTCTTCTAATTCCTCCAATCAAAACATTAAAAACCAAAATCACAATAACCAAAAACAATTTACTTTGCTAAGGGAGTCATATGTTTTGGTCTTGGAAAAGTTGTTAAAAGAAAATATCATACAACTTCCACCAATAAAACCTCCATAATAATTCAATTTTTCTCATCCTCTACCTGGTTGGTATAAGGAGAACAATTTGTGTGCCTTCCACCATGTCATTGGGCATAATGTTAGTAGGTGAAATACTTTCAAAAATGTCATCTAAAGTCTAATTGATAAAGTGGAGCTTGTGTTGGATAACCCCAATGCACCCCCAAATCAATCACTTGACATCTTTAAACATCCATTCCTAAACCATGCCCCTTTCATGACAATGAAAACAATAGAGTAGAATCCTTTCACAACCATGAGGTCTATACCATTAATGTAGTTCTTAGTGAACTCCTTGTTAAGGAAACCATTTCCCAAACCACCTTTCCTTCTCCTTCACTTATTGAGGTAGCAGAGTCTCTTTATATTCCTTTAGAAAATTGAGACAAAGGATACAACCCCTCCCCTTTCTCCACTTATTGAGGTAGTAGAGCTACCAATCTCTCCTTTGGAAGACATACCAGAAGAAGCAACCATTACCATCGTACCCTTCTCTTCCATCATATAACAATCCATTCTTCATTTGGAAAGCATACCTAAGGATAAAGTCACTCTACCTACCCATCCTATTGAAGACTCATCTTCCCAAACCTTAGACCCTTTGATTGAGGAAAATGATGAGGTAACCACTCCTCTCTCTCCACCCATGGGTTTGTCATTTGAGATCAATACTAAAGGGATCAAACCTATCTATAAGTTTTTCTCTAGATTGGTTTAAAACTTGGAGTACTTATCCCAACCTGACACAGATCATGCCATATTTTGGCACTATATAAAGATTCCTTACCCAACTAAGAAAGAGCCTCCAACCATGCCATAATCAACCCAACATTCCATTTCCACTATTGAACCCACCATCACCCCAACAAAACCTTTATAAACCTCTACCTCTCAATCCATAGTTAAACCAACCAAACCAAATCCACCTAAACTAGCCCAAGTAACTTCCCCCATCATAGCCAAACCCATCAAAAAGCTCAGCATGCTCCCTATTTAGAGCCTTAGTCACCCTTTGCTAAAGGTGGACTTTTCACCACCTAACCCACCAAAAGTCAAGCCAACCAAGAAGAAAGAACCATCTAAGATCCTAAAAGCCAGAGCCTTACCACCTATTTCTACCTTGCCTTCCATTTTAGGACCACATCCTTCTTCCATCCTAGGACCTTATCCTTAGGTTAAGAAAACATGTATCCCAAAGATGACCCAAACCCAACCTCCTCTTCTAACTAAACCCCTACCTATCCTCTTCGTGACCTCGACCTCCAAATCTTCCACTACCAAGAATCCTACTTCTAAACCTTCTATTTTTATATCACCCACTACCAAGCCTACTATAAAAATTTGGCCTCTAAAGCATTGACCACCAAGAATACTCCACCACTTAGAATGCCCACTACTAAGCCTACTCCTAAGAAGGCTTTCACTCCAAAAATAAAAAACATAAATCTAACATCCTTGCCACATTTACCTGAGTCTTATTCAACCATCTTACAGAGTTTATTACAAGTTTTTTTCTTGACTTTACATCCCATCAAACCATTCAACCCCCATAGTCCTAAGCCATCCTACTTTGATGACATTCTAATTTTTTCATACAATAGAATTTTGAGATATGATACAAATAATTGTAGGGCTCTCTAAGTCCTAGTCCATCAGTTATATGCCAATGATGACCTATTATCATAAGAATCATAAACCACCACCCCAAACCTACTTGCTCTTGTACTCTCTTCTAAGAGTGAGGATGAACTGAAGTAGCCCTCTAGCCCAACTACTCCCCAAATCCAATAATCCATGTGGTCACATAATCACAAGCCCAATAAAAGGATAATGGAAAGGAAAAGGTCTCCATCCCATGGACATACCCTTTTTATACCACCTAACCATTCAACCAAACCCAAAAATACATACCTTCTCCCAAACGCAAGATATCCATCTTGGTTCCCTCTCAATCCAACCCTTATGAATCAATCCAATGAGTAGTTATAAAACAACTTCACCAAACATTGGTGAAGATGAGTTTGTATGAACTGATCAATACCTCACCCCATCACTGCTAAGTAATGATAGAGGCTTTGTAATCCATAGAGGTTTAGCTAGAATACCCAAAACCTCTAGTAATCTTTGTCAGAGCTCTTTAGCTTTCCAAACTTGTTACCTTTAAGGATTTGGAAATACCCTCTATCCATCCAGATGATCCAGATCTTTCCTTCTTCATTACCATGTACATCAACCAAACCCACATCAAGAGGGTTATGATTGATGGGGGAGATAGCATCAACATTATCTCCTCCCATGCATATGACCAACTCAAATTACTAGAGAAAATTATGTCAAAAACCTCAATGGTGCTCTGATCATTTAATGACACCATGACCACAAATTTAAGAACTGTTGTCCTTCACATTCATCTAGGACCCTGCATGCTTCTTGAGCTCTTCTACATAACAAAAGATGAGTTCTAGTATAATTTTTACTAGGATGGCCTTGGATTTATTTCATGGATTGTGTGCCATCCACCCTACATTGATGCATCAAATTAGAATATGAAGTTCAAGTTGTTATCATACAAGGTCACCCAAGTCCTTTTACATCATGTAACATGACATACTGACCCAATGATGTTCTCCTTCCTCCATCTAATAAGCCTTCATCAATAAAATATGAAGCCCCATATTCTTCTACTAATGAAGCATCCACCAATTCATCCATCCCTTCCACCCAAGTCCCCACAATGAACCCTTTGGAATCGACCTTCCAATGTCTTTCATTGAGGGAGTATTGCCTTTTGACACTAGATACTTTTCCTACTCCCTAAGAGTATGGGAATCTTGAAAAAAAACCCAAATATGACCCCAATATTGGAGCCATTATTTATTTTAGGGCCTCAACTTGTCAAAGTAATTTCATCTATGGGGTACTTGATAATTTCCTTAGCACTTTTGCCACCTCTTTTTCACCTCGATCATTCATCTCTAGTTTATCCTATCTGAATAAACCAACATTTGCCAAGACATATATTTATAGGTGTGCTTGGAATGGTTTTGTTTTAGGTCAGTATGAACACAGGCCACATGAGTTACTTCCAATCAAGACCCAAAAACTTCACAAAAAACATGGCCTTGATTTCATGCCACCTAAAAAGCAAACCAACCTGCCTCCCATTACCATCATTGACAAGGAAATCCCATCCTCACCATCCACTCCACCATCAACATCTAAGGATTTCAACATCATCCCCCTTAACATTTTTTTCATCAACATGATCAGCCTCAGACCCCTGACTTATCAAAAGGATGGGGCAATTATGACTATTCCTCTAACTCATCCTAAGATGGTAGCATATGAATCTTCTACCATTAATATTGTTCAATGTCAAGATGATGATTCCATTCTCACCTATCTTGGTGTATAATATTCCTCTATTCATAAATTTCTCCCTCATAATACTTTAACTATGTTTAATGAATCCACCGTGGATATCAACTTTGGTACTTTTGTAACCCATGCATCATCAAAATTGACCAATCACTAAAGTTTGAGGAGCTTTAGGATCCCATCCTTTCTATGAGACCGTAGTATAGTATTTGCTTGGTCTTACAACAACATGCTAGGAATCAACCCCTTCTTTATTACCCAAAATATAATCATCAACCATGATGCCAAGCCAGTTAGGCAAAAACTTCATTAGATGCAACCTTTCATAGCCCTTCTCATCAAAGAAGAACTTTAATGCCTCATATCCATAAATTTCATTCAACCCATTGATTATCAAAAATGGGTTTCAAACATCATCCCTATCACCAAATCCATAGGGGGACTTTGAATTTGTGTATAATTTCATAAGCTTAACCTTGCATTCCCAAAGGATGACTTTCCTTTGCCAAGCATTGACCAACTTGTTGATCTTACATCCAAATATGAGATGTTATCTTGTATAGATATGTTCTTGAGTTATAATAAAATCTTAATTACCCCTGTATATCAATAGAAAACCACCTTTATCACCCCTTGGGGAACTTTCTGCTATAGGGTTATGCCTTTTGGTATGAAGAATGCTAGTGCAACCTACCCGTTTGATATAACCTACATCTTCCATGACCTTATTCACAAATTTATAGAAGACTATTTTAATGACCTTTTTTGGAAATCTAAATTTTGTAAAGATAATTTGGCTATTCTTAAGATTATCTTTGAATTCCTCATCCATTACAATGTCTGCCTTAATCCAAATAAATGTATTTTTTGGGTCTTATTAGGAAAGCTCCCTAGATTTATCATCTCCATTTGAGGAATTGAAGTTGACCCTACCAAAATAAAATAAATCCTCAACATGCCTCCTCCCACCCACATCAAACAACTCTACAACTTACTGGGGAAGCTCTAATCCATTCATCACTTTATCTCTTAGCTCTCAGATTGATGTCAAGCTTTCCACCACCTTCTAAAGAAGGATGTTTCTTTTACATGGAACACAGACTATAAAAGGCCTTTGATTCACTTAAAGAGCACCTTATATCTTCACCTATCCTCATTCCTCCCAAGGAAGATAAATTTTTTTGCCTTTATATTTCTGCCACCAACCACTCCTTCAGGGCAATGCTGGCTCATCAAGATAAACAACATAAAGAACAAGCTATCTACTACATAAGCCAAACGATTATAAAGTAAAAAAATAGAAACACCCATATTGAGAAACTTTGCCTCACCTTGGTCTTCATGGCCATTAAAATTCATTATTACCTTCTTAACCACAAGACCTTTTTTATCATTAACACTGACTCTCTCAAGTATATGCACTCCAAGCCATACCAAAATCAATGTATGGCCAAGTGGCTCATGATTTTCATTGAGTTTGACCTTGAGTTCCTCAAACATAATTCAATTAAAGATCAATTTATTTATAAGCAATTGGCTAGAGTACCCTTAGCAAACAACTAACCTCCTCCTTTTGAGTTTCTAAATGAGTCCATCACTACCCTTTCTCAATCAGACTTCACCTGTCAAGTGACCATGTTATTTTATGGATGGAAGTGTCAACATGGTGGGGGAGCTAGTATAATTCTTATTCCCCTAAATGGTGATCCTCCTCCTTGTACTTCAAGCTATATTTTGAATGTACCAATAATATCACTAAATACAAAGCCCTAGTCATAGGTCTCTAGACTGCTTTAACATTGGGGGTCAAAATAATCAACGTGTTTGGTGACTCCCAACTTATGGTCAATAAAATTAATGGCTCTTACCAATGAAATAATGATGTTTTTCAATAATATAAACAACTAGATGATGTACTCTTAACATCATTTGGATAGTACCTTATCCAAGCCAGTCCATGCTCTATGAACAAATTTGCTGATATAATGGTTTTTCTCGCTTCCCAAATCCCATCTGTACCCTCTGACTCTAAGCTATCTATCATTATCCATCAACTTATCGAGCCTTCTTATATCAAATCAGACTCTCTTACCATCTTAAATGTGGAGGAAATCCAACCTGACCTTTGGTATCAACAAACCTTTGACTATCTCAACCTTGCCATCATCCCTTCTAACCTTTCTAGGAATTCTTGAAGATCATTTATTCAGAACACCTCATGTCATACCATAATGGGGGGAATTATTTATAAATGTGGCTTTAATGGTCTCATCTTCCATTTCTTACGTATTCACGAAGTCTCTCATGTAATTAGGGAAACACATGATGGGATTTGTGGAGGACACTTTAGTCGTCTAGATGTCGCTAAATGTATCCTTCACCTTAGCTATTACTAGCTTACTCTAAACCAATATTATTGTGATTATGTGAATAATTATGTTAAATTTCAACAACATGCCAATTTATATCATGCACTAGCCATAGTCTCCAAGTATCCAAGGATCTTTGGCCCTTCTCACAATGGGGTCTGGATCTTATTGGTGAAATTAATGCCCATTCTTCATAGTGACATCATTTTATCATCACTACAATAGAATATTTCACCAAATGGGTAGAGGCCATTCCTCTCATCTCAAAAAAATATAAAAATGTTATCGATTTTATCAACCACCACATTATCTATCATTTTGGTGTTTTACACAAAATTATCACTGATAATGGTAAGTCCTTTAAGAAAAAATAAATCCAAGGTCTTTGTGACACATTCAGTATCAAGTTAAGTTTCTCATCTCCTTATTTTACACAAGCAAATAGACAAGTCAAAGCTTTTAACAAAACTCTCAACAACATGCTAACTAAAATGGTTAATGTATTTGATCAGGATTGGCACCTACATATCCTCTTTTCCTTATGGGTGTATTGTACTAGAATTCAAACACTTAAGGGTGCTACCCATTTCTCTCTTGTGTTTGGAGTAGAGGCTGTCTTGCCTCTTGAAGTCCAAATACCCTCTCTTCACATATCCCTACAATATCTCATCTCTGAGAGTGATTATTGTCAAGAATGTTTGGCCCAACTTGAGCTACTTGATGAACATCATTTATCCATGCTTTCCCATTTTGTATCTATCAATAATTCATCAAGAACACTTATAAAAAACACCTCAAAGTACAAGAATTCAATATCAAAGATCTCATCTTAAAGGAAAATCAACATGTCACCAATATGGAAAAATGAAAGCTAGGCAAGTTTATTTTCAATTAGCTTAGACCTTATATCATAATGGACAAATATGGATTGAGAGCTTACCAGTTATCCTTTCTTATAAGGAAACCAAAACCTAAGCCCCTCAATGCTTCACAACTATGTTCTTTCTTTTGTTAAAAAAGATTAAACTCACCTTTCATCTAACTTAAGCTCATCCCTTATTTTTACCCACATTTATCTCCTTATTTAAAGGGCAAACAATTAAAGCAAGATCATGTGATTATCCATCACATCCTTAGCTTAATATTGAACATGGGTATCATGGTTCTACCCATGAGATGATTATCCTGGTACTTTTCATTCCTTTATAGGATAGATTCCCATGGTCATTATCGCTTAAACCTCTTTTACCCCTCATCAACCTTTTGGTGCTCTATTCTTGCCTCCATGAAGGTGAAAATTTTGAGTTTATATAAGTAAATCCATGTCAATAACAAAAACAAAATCAATAAAAAAATCACAAAAAATATAAAAAAGTAAAAACTCATATATTATGTGGGTCATTTCAAGCATTCATAGACTACTACCAAAACCAATCAAAATTCTTCAATATAAGGTAGACTGCTCCCTTGAAGGACAAATATCAAAAGACTTAAACAAATCTCATAAACTTAGACCATTCCCTTGCAGGATGGCTGGTAAAGCATTTGTCAAAGCATAGTAATTACTAGAAAGCTTCTCATATTGATCAACTTCCTAATCAAAAGACCTATTATCAAAATTAGACAAAGCACAAATAATTTTGGAAGCCACAATGAACTTTCATAAGTAAACTTCCCACATTGATCAGTCTACACCTTATATGACATGGAATTGTTTATACTAGCTCTTTGATAACTTTCAGAAGAGGCATGCTAATCTCACAAGAAGGTTCCATCATCATCCAACTGCCCTTTATACCCTCTATAAGCAAGGGAATTTTTAGATTACTTGATACTAGGTGGTTAAAAAACTTTTTAACTGACTAATGAATGTAAATGTGAAACATTGAAAGGGTTTATGTTCATAAGCTGATATAAATTAAGTTTGTATCAGCCCTTACCTATGAAGAAACATCATGCCTTCTTCTTATTTATTTCATACCTACTTATTGATAAATTCATTAAGACATTTATTTTTTGATTGTCTTATCTTTTCTCACATTTAGTTTCATTATCCAACTTATGCTTTGTGTTTTAATATTACTTCACCTTCATCTAAATGAATGCAATTAATTAAAAAACATTTAACTACAAACCATGTGTTTTATTTAGTGAAGGCCTTCTTACCTTATTTTTTTAAGTGTTTTTAATTATCAGAATATTCTAATGAATTAACCATCTCATACATCAAACATCATATAGTGATCAATCACATCAACTAACCATCTATCATATCTAACACAATTTAATCATACATAAAAAATGAATGAGTCATTCACATATGTTATCCACCACATGCCTAATCTAGATAAGGAAGCATAGACTCATTAATTTAAAGCATGATCATGATCATCAAGAACATCATCATATCAACATCATAACATTATAACCATAACTACAATATGAACATAGTCATTCATAACCATGACAATAATCACAAACATCATAGCCATGTCCAACAAAACATAACATGTTACTCATCATCACATAAACAAGATCCATCAAATATCAACATCATCATGAGAATTTGTCATAAACATAGTCATCAATAAACCATAAACACATCATAATTATCATTATATCATAAACAACATCCATCAATATCGAATATCATCATGAGCATAAATAAACAACCACATTATCACATGCCTAGCTAAGTGAGTACACATAAACTATAACATCATAATCATCATAAAATCACATCATCACATCCATAACCATCAACAAAACCTATAAACCATGATCACATCTATATCTCATGAACTCATAAATAATCATCATATATATAATAATGTACATATATCTCAACAAAGTATATACATCTCACTACATTGCCTCATAGGCTAGTATCAAAATCATTTAATACATCTAAATACAAGGCATAATATGAGTCTAAAATCTTGGCACACCACTACCTCCTAAAGTGTAACCACCTCATAAGCTTGCCTGTCCACCTATAGATGCAGTCCACTAACTTGGTGTCACACTACTAGACCCTCCGGTGATCCCTTCTCTTTACTCACCCCATTTAGGGTCATCCAAAAGATGTGTGAAAACTAATAACTTATAATACCTCAGTTCCTCCATTATCACTACATATATTTTAATGGAGATATTTCTTAGTGGTCCTACAAGTGTTAGTACTTTCCCTCCTACCTGCTTGTGATAATCTCTCTCATATGCAACCATAACTAGCTGAGCTCTAGCATGATCCCTCTCCCTAGTAAGAGTGGCCACCTAGCCTTATGTTGCATCCATCTCTAGGGTCATTATTGTTAAGGATGCATATGCTATAAATTTTCCCACCCACACTTGGTCCCTCTTGGTAATCAATGCTTTTTTATCCAGGGATCCTCATCTCTCTGATCACTATCCCCCATCTCTACATCCACATCAATGTCTTGCTGCCCATCATCACCTGCAAAAATAGCTACATCATAAAGTGCCTGAAACCATGCAGGTTAGTCATCAATGACACATAAATAATCAACATAAATCCTCTCCAATATCTCCTCATGATTAATAAACACATCCTCTGGCTCTAACACAGGCAATGGAAACTCTGCATCCTCCCTCCTATATCTTGGAAACTCCCCTAGAATATCCTAGATGAGCCTAAACTATCTCTTTACTCTATCAAAAATATGTATTTACTCTATCAAAAAGGATGAAATCCACATCATGGTCTCACCTCCCAAAAACCCACCTATAGCTATGTAATGATAGAGTATGTTTAGCATAACTCTCTCATGCTATAAATCTAACATATGGGCACCAAATGACCTCACCCTCTATAAGTGACTCTAATTGATCTCTTTACCAATCTAGGTCTTTGGATCCTCCTTAGTCTAATAAGTGTGTAAACATCTCTCCATTTCATGTAACTAACCCTAAAATCCATTTGAACAAAACCTTGCCATGGTAGTCCCCTTGGTCTCAGTACCCTGATGTGCTCATATGCCCAATAATGTAGCACAAAACCAATGTTGATCCCATATCTCTTGTGGGCATAGTATCCCCAAAACTATTGATATATCTAAACTAATAATAAAGGTGCCCACATAAATACCATATGATCCAACTAAATTTCCATAAGAACCCCTAAAAATAGGTAAAAAAATTTCCCACTACTTGAATATGGTAGTGTGTAACATGTAACAACTATCATCATCATCGTGAATAGTTTCCTAATGTCCCTATCTCAGTGATACAAAGGTGTGTAGTGAAATCATCTTTAATGCCACCTTTCAAGAATGAGGTCCTCTCTATATAGGTGATCCATATGCTTATCCAACTCATCATTGCTAATATGGTATATTGGCTCACCTCATATCAGTAGCCACATTATCTGGTGTATGTCCTCTAACAGAATACTGATTTCACTAGTTGGAAGCAAGAATGTGTTAGTGGTAGATCCCATCTCTCAATGAGTGCCACTAACATAGCTACATATTAAGGCATGTGTTGATAGTACCTTATGTGTCCTAGGCCCACCTTGGTCATATGATCCCAATCTATGTCAATCATCCCTTAGTGCACCTCATCAAGGATCTGGGGTACTTGGTCGTACATCTACAACTGCTCTCTTTCCTGAAAGGTTTGATATATTAGTACATTAGTTTATCTAGTTTGTTAAACTATGTCTAAAAATTCTACCTATTACCCCTATACCCTACCTTAACCTACTCATCTCAAATACAAAAACTATGCCTAATCCAACCTATACTCAAGACTTACCTTCAACTTTACCTATTCTACCTTATCGCATCAACATAACTACTGATCGTAACCCTTTTTTAAACAAACCCTTAAACTATCTTTTTATCCATAACTTACACAACCTTCTTAAATTCACTCAAACCCTAATTTCTAAACCAAACTTTACATCATTTATTGACCATCAATGGTTGAGTGTCAACTAGCAATAGTTCCTTTTAGAACCATCACTGATCAACCATCGATCATTGATGGTTAGGTCATTGACCACTGATGGTCCATGCATTGGCTACTTTATGATTGATAGTAACCACCAATAATCATTATATGGTGACTATTAGTGAATAAACCCTAACCCTATCATCCTAATCTATCAAAACCATCAACCATATCAATAAAAAACTTGTCTAAATCTATTCTACCCTCCCCTACCTATACTACCCCTCCAAAGTTTCACTCCCCTTTACCATTTTCAACTCTAAATCTAAATTTCCCAAACCTTAATCCTAGCCTTAGGTCAAACCCACACATAATCACACAAACAAAAACCAATTCACTAATGAAATCAAGTTTAATTCAAACAAATTTAATTACAAAACCTACCTCATTATACAACTACCATCATGGAGGAGCCCTAGGAACCATCACTACTTGGCCTCATACTCTCCCTCATCTTTGTTGGATCCTTGTATAGTCAAACTTCCAACTCAACCTTCAGTCAACGTAATAATCATACACTCACCTAACTCAAATCAGTCACTCAAGGCCAAACCATCACCATTTATTTTCACTTAGAGTAACTTCAATCATTGTGGATTTTTAAATGAGGAAATATAATCCTCATTAGACTTTTAACCTTGCTCTTTTAGGGATGACATTCAACCGTCGACAGTCATTGGGTGACTATCGACCTTGACAGTCAATAATCAACCTCCTAACATTTTTTCCACCACAACTTAAACTTTTTAACAATAATCAACTTATACCAACCTCCTTACCTACACCATAACATTAGAGTACCTCATTCTCTACCAACTAATCAACCAAACATTAACCTTGACATTGGACATTTTGGCCCCATTTTCACATGTTTTATGGTGACCTTACCTTGGTCATTTTGACTGCTATGATTACATTACCATATTGAACAACTTGAACTCGTGATATCTTTTATGCACCAGCTAATTTTGTCTTCCTAAGATCACTTCCTACCTTGGATACCTACAGATACACTAACCTCACCTAAGAGACTTGCATTTATGAGTACAACCATAATTGCCATGCCTAAATGTGGTCACTTTGTTTACTTATCACTTATCCTTCTAGTGTTGACCTTATTTTTTCCCAACTAACTCAATTATGGTAGTCTAGTATATATTTGATCTATGCTATCACACTTAGTCACATTTTGTGTTCATATTTGTGCTTTGATGCCCAATCCAACCAATATTATCACCCACTTAACTAATTATCAAACCCACACTTGATTTTATTTTACTTCATCAATTCCCAATTTGAGAGGGAACACGTCCTCCCATACTCGAGGCATCTAGCCTTCGACCCACCATCTAGTTTTTGTTGTGTGACTTGCTGATACAAACTACATAACAAAAATGGTCAAATGTAGACATTATAAATCCATGTGGTATGGTTCTATGTGTCTCACTGACTCTTAAACCACCCCTTGCCTTCCTTGATACTAATTTAAAACCTTTTAATCACCAAACCTAATCAAAATGACTAACCCTAAGAATTTTACCTTTGCCCTCTTGACCATCGATGGTTTGACCCCAATCATCAATGGTCACCCAACCATTGACAATTACCTAACCACCAAAGATTAGCCTCAACCACCGATAATTGAACTTTAACCACCTCAAGTGTTAATTCCTAATACAACTCTTTCTTGATTTTTTATTTTTAGATGTTTGATCTTGTGCATAATTAATGAATATAAAGGCTAAAATTAAACATCTTGTTAAACCTCTTATTCAACCTATTATTTCACCACTTCATTCCTTATATATAAATATAGGAGGTAAAAAGAGAGAAAAGATCATCAACAAAAATTAATAATGATTATTAGAGTCTTGTGCATTAGAGCTTCTTGTGTAGGTGTTTTTCCCACTCCCAACAAATCCAAGAAGGCTTCTAGTGAACCAAAAACCCTAACAAAGATTAAAAGTGATGATTCTCACCAATCAACAACCAAGGCATCATCACTCTGCCAAAGTTACTTTAGGGCCTACAATAAGTTTTTAGCCACTCACCTCAATGTTCTTCATACCAAAAACAAAGCTAAGGATCTATTTTCAATAATCAATTCCTTGGTTTTTCTCCTGTCCCACCCTCCAAAACTTCTCTCTAGCCTTCCCAACCAAACTTAATTTTACCCAAGATAAATCTAATAGTAACCATCAATGGTCACTTAACTATCAATGATTTGCCCCTAACCACCGACAGTCACCTAACTTCCAATGATCACGTAGCCACTGCTGGTTTTACCCAACCACCGATAGTCATTATGTGTCAATTCTAACAACAATCTTATTTGACCTATCAGACCCTAACCAAATCTCACTTTCTGACTTTCTACCTTATCATAGAGGAATAACCTATTTTCTAAACCACATCTAATTTATTTAGCATTAATATCTAATTATTTATTGCTATAATTAGTCAAATTCGTCTCTTTTCAAGAACTTATTTTATTTGATTTTAGTATCTTTTATTATTTATGCAAGCAATTTATCTTTCATTTTTAGAACTTAACTATTTAAAAGTATGAATTGACAGCCTCCAAGGAAGCTTGTGCTTCTTGGATCTAGCTCACGCTAGGCAATCCACCCTACTACCTAACTAGTCAACCATTTCTTAAGTGCTTTATTATCTATAGGTCATCCTCCCAAACCAAAGAGGAGTATCTAAAACCGTCTGGATCATAGAGTGTAAACCAAATTCAGGTTCTACTAACCTTACCCTTCTTTCAAGTTTTACAACTTTCTTTTAAGAAATAAAACAAAATTTATGTGAAATGGTAAGAATAGTTTATTTTTAGCAATTAATAATGTAGCAATAGTTGATCAAGACACTACATTAAAGAGATTAAAGCTATAAAATTATGTATGACATGTTGAAAAGGAACTATTGCTCCAACCCAAGACAATTGTGATTTTATCTGGAAGTTCTGACTCCATTTTGAATTTGGTACGGCTCATAAAAATAATTGTTATACACGATAGTATGGAAATGATTTTAACCACCTTTCTTCTATATTTATTCCTTTCATGTGTGACATAGTTGTTTAAGATAATCATGTAGATATTATGCAAAAATCAAGCCTCCAAAAGATTGTAAAAAATATATCACCATACATAAAGTTAGTTATTTTGGACAGATTCCATGTGTATAAAAAAGATTTGACAAGTTTAAAATAATAAAAAAAATACATGAAACTAGATTATAACAAAAGTAGATTTTGTTGAAAAGAAGAGATCTTATTTTTAATTAAAAAAAACATAATAGGTTTGCAAGATAGTCAATGTGAAATGAAAACATCACATAATTATTAGAATGGGTCATGCAATAGATTTGGCATCATGCCATGCACAATAATAGAAATATTGCTCCAAAATTTTTATTGCAAAATTACCACATCCCAACATTAAATTTAAGTCTTACATTATCATTGATTTTATTATCATTATTTTTTAGCATGTGCGATTGTTGAGGTAGTTTCTCTTATTAGAGAATCTAAAATTTTCAATTTCTATTAGATTGACTATTAAGTTTATACATTTTTTTTTTGTATTTTAAAAAAACTATAGTAATGATGTCTAGCAAGAACTATAAATAGATTTTACTTGCATGAAAAGTGTCAATGTTTTTTGAAAATAGCTTACAACTCCAGATACTCAAAAAATTTAATTAAACTAGTCTCAATGTTGGTTGTTTATTTAATTTTATATGTTTTAATATTAATTTTCATGGATGTTGAAGTATGAATTAAAAAAAATAGTTTCATGAGTTTCAAAAAAAAAAGAATCTAGAATAAGATGCTCTTGTATCTGACGAGGGACGATCTACCTTTGAAAATTAGTTGGATCGACTATAAGTGGTGATGAAACCTATAATGATATAGCTGTGCCTTTCTAAAAATTGCCTCTGATGAATCACATGTTTTAATCGATGGGTTAACTCTAGAAGAAATGCATGTTGGCACACAAAAGGTAAACATCTCTACTAAATTAGTCTCTATCTATTGTAAGTAGGATCTTCATAGATTATGTCTCATGCCTACATGCATGTAACAAGTATGGCGGACTTATAATTTTGCATAGTTTGCAAATATATTATATATGCTATATATTTACTATTTATTACATTAGTTTTATTGTTTTTTTATTTGATTTTAGTTAAAATAAAAATTAAAAAAAATATAGTTTCCAGCAAGATAGAAATTACACAAGTCAGTTTTTGATAAGCATATGGAATATGAGATTGTATTTAAATGAAATTAATACATATTTTGAAGGGTGATGATAGGAAAAATTAATGATTTCCAAGGAGTTCTAACAATAACACCAAATTTAATATTTTTTCAGCAATTAAAAGATTTTATGAACAAAAAGGGGTAAACTAGATTTGCTTGATCTTGTTGGGGGTTACCACTCCTAGACCTTGTTTATTTATTTTTCAATAATAGAAGAAAATGATGGAGATTTTATGCTATTGATTTGTTAATATTTCATGTTGAAAGAACCTCATGTTTTAGTATTGGTCATGTGAAGTTTTTGAATAAATATATAGAGAGTTGTGGTTGTTTGGTAATATTTTAAGTATGTTTTCTTATACTCTATTTTAATTTATTATTTGGCATTTCTTTGCCAATAAACATACATTGAAAAAAAATGATGATAGTATTAAAAAAATAATAATTGTCTTAAAAAAATTGATGAAAGTATAAAAATAATTAGACTTACATTCCAGGGAATATCAACATGCAAGTCAGAACACTAAATTTTCATATAGTGCTATGGGGCCAAGTATTTAACCAATTCTGAGTGATGCAAATACTGAAAAATAATAGAAATTACATGCTTTTGTCAAGATTTCTAAAATAACATAAAATCATCCAAACATCTTCAATGATAATTAGATTTGTGGTTACAAAAGTGGTAAATTAGGCTTGGTTTTGAGGGGTGAGAGTGCACAAGGGGCATTGCCCCTTGACCCCACTAGGGGTTGCCACCTTGAGACTCCCTCTTTTTTATTTCTCAACAAAAGAAGAATATAGTGAATATCTTGTTGATCATGATGTATATCCAGATCAATTTGTTGATGCAGAATAGAAAATTTTTAGCTACAAAAGAAGCCATGCAAAATCTATCTGTAATTTAATGAAAATAATGCCTCCAAAATTTAATTATCCAGTTATATTTTTTAGTTGATAAGAATTTTAATAAGTTTACATAAATCCATCTTTATCTTTCTTGTATAAATCAAAATTAATTATTTTTTCACAATTCATAAATAAAAAGAATTGATGCCATTACATTTAATCCCTTTTCATCCATATTTATGAATTAGTTGAACCACAACCACTTGCATAATAAGAGAACTTTTCTGAGGGAGTTATTATTTTTTCTACCATCAAATTTCATTTTAAATAATATTAATTCATGAACCATCAATTATTCATAATTAGGTTGACATACATTTCTCTACATATATTCAAATGCTCCTCTTATTATTTATATTGTTGACATTTATAATTCTTTAATACTGTTGATATTATACTTGTATGGAAAGGTTTTGTTTGTTTTGAGTTTTGTAGGATATTATAATAACAAATAGTCATTCTAGAGATTGTAATGGATAAATTTATGTCCATGACATCATTAAGTAGCTAGCACCATATCCTGAGTCACCCTTGATAAAAAGAAAATAGTTGAATAAATAAATATATATCATCAATTATCGGTCATTGTTATATAGATCAATGATGAAGAAATGTCAACATGAAAAAAATTCAATTATACATTTGAAATTAGTATGAGGATGTATATAGTTTATGGCTAAATTTTTTTATGTCATCAATTTTAAGTAAAGTAATTAAAAAAAAAAAAACAAAAACAATGAAAACTCTCAGACGTTGTTGGTGGTATTGGTTTGAAAACTAGCTTGTTGGAAAACCAAGTGCCAGAACAAGAGTCTTGATTAGAAAACCTATTGACTGGCTAGTCAAGGGCAAAAAAATAAAAAATAAATAAAAATAAAATTAGAGTACTCTGTGTAGTTTTTACACTTTAGACATATAGTATATGGTTGCTTAATTTTATGCCCTCCTTTTTTAGTATACCAAGACTGTAATTCTATGAACACTTTTCTCAACATTTTTCACTTTGTCTACCATAGAGGAGGATAGGAATATTGAATTTATGCCAAGGTATCTTAATTTACTATTTTATATTTAAATTTACTTGTAAGTTTTGTTATTACATGAAGACCCATTTTTTTATTTCTTACAAAAATTTTAGTGTGGAGGAGAAGGAAAACAAGTTGCCAACTGATCTATGAAATATTCTCACACTTTATTTCTTTAACATGCATGAGGACATACATGACATCAGGTGTAGGGGAGAATAGCCTCAGGAAATAGAAAATTAAGCTTATAAAAATATTTTTTGACCTTGATAAAGGCATATAATTTTTAAAACTATTTAAAAAAAATTCAAACAACGAGATTTACTTCATATTTTATGTCATTATGTCAAAAGTTATTTTATGATCAAAATAAATCTATGTAGACACAAGAGGATATTCTCAATATAAGAACCTACACTCATTAAAAAATAAAAGAGAGAACAACATGAGAATTCTTAACACAAGAACTTGCTCTCATTTGAGAGAGAGAGAGAGAGAGAGAGAGAGAGAGAGAGAGAGAGAGAGAGAGAGAGAGAGAGAGAGAGAGAGAGAGAGAGAGAGAGAGAGAGAGAGAGAGAGAGAGAGAGAGAGAGCAACATTATAATTCTACTCACGAACCTGCGTCAAAGAAAAATTAAGAATAGTAGGAAAACCTCCACACAAGAACCTATCCTTGAAGAATGAATCCCATTTGAAATATGAGGAAATGAATCTAACTCATGCATATGTATCTAAATAAGATTTTTAAGATAAATATAGTGGCATGCATGAGGACATGTATGAACTTAGATATGTGGAGGAGATGATGAGCCTAAAAAATGACTCATTATATCCATGAAATAACATCATTTTTACTTACATAACAAGTGCATCTAAATGTATTTTTTGAACTTGTAGTTTATTTAGAATAAAATAGAAAGTTTATATTATGGTTATTTATTTAAAATTTATTATTATCTATTTTTTAGATATTTTTAATGATTATTGGGAAAAAGATGTCAATATATGCATATGCAGTCCATATTAAAGTAGAAAAGATGGAGTATGAAGAGTAACCATTTTAAGAACAATGTTGGAGTGGTTTAAGAGTCTACAGTAGCTCAAAAATAAGATATAGAATTTTGGCTGAGATACAAATTCAACCAGTAGCTACAAACTCACCTAGTCTATAGCTATAGACTAGCTACGAACTCACCCAGTCTACATCTAAAGACTAACTATGGAATCATCCAACTTACAACTATAGACTAGCTACAGACTCACCTTGTCTATAGTTATGGACTCACTTAGTAGCTATGGTCTTACTCAGTCTAGAGCCACAAACTTCCATAGGCAAACTATAGACTTCTATGGGCAAGCTACATACTTTCATAAGCAAGCTATAGACTTCTACAGGTGAGATATAGAATTCTATAGATAAACTATGGACTTTGATAGACTTGCTATGGACTCTGACAAAACCACCACATACTCATTTGGAAAGTATTTTAAATAATTTTAATTATTTTTAGTCTATTCTAAGATGACTAAGATCAGTTCCAACTATCATACAAATGTTTTCCATTTAGAATCTTTCTGTATATAGATTTTTATATATAGAATTTCCATTTACAGATTGTATCTAAATGTAGATTTGTATACTTTCATTCTAATAAAGAGCTCTCTCCATATTTTGTGGAGATTGAGATTATGTTTCATTCTTATACTAAATATCTCTCTCCATATTTTATGGAGATTGAGATATGATAGAATATCTACGATGTTACTTCTGAATTAGGTGTTGGTTGGAAGCATGAGATTATAAATGCAACCTCCCACAATTGAATATAATTAATTAATATAATTTTCTCTTTATCATTATAAGTAGTCTATTCTAAAGCTTGTGTTCTGAATAAATCCTCTTCTAAGGAATGAGCTGGCCATTCATTCCAAGGAAGATGGATAAATGTATTTTTTAATTTTGTAATTATCTTTTTGTTGTAAATTATTATTTTATTTCTTTGTATCTGTAATTATTCCTTTCTACAATTTTTTGTGAACCTATAGGTGTTTTATTTGTTTATCATTTGTTTTCAATCCAATAATTTACTTTCCTACATGTGTGATTTAATTTCATGTATGTGTGATTTAATTTATTCAAGAGTGATTTTTAATTTTTACAAGTGTGGAGTGTGGTAGAAGAGATCATTTTATAGAGATCTCTTTATTCTATTACATATTGCCTTCAGATATCAATCCTAGATTGACATTATTAAATGAAGGGATTGATGACCCCCATTAGTATTCTCCACCTGAGTATGGAGAATCCATGCTCATTTGTATGCATTTAATCAATAAGACTACTGGTTTTACCTCCTTATATGATTATACTTAGTGTGTATGTATGGATAATTGATCTTGTTAAGTAATTTGCTTGGTATTACTTAATAGGTTGTCCTATTCTAACACTTATATGTAGTTTGAAAGTTTCTTTTATAGGTCATGTTAAGTGTTCAAGTGGAGTGTAAGGGTTGAGTGTGGTTATATATTCATTAGTGTCATTTTAGACCTCTTGTTTAGTCCTCCTAGCCTAAACATCTATCACAACTTTCACATTGAAATACTGATGTAAGATATTTGGATTGGGAATAGTGTATGTTTAGATTAATCTCATGGTCTACATGTGCACATGAAATTGGTTGGTAGTGATTAGTAAGTTTGGTGTATCACCTCCTTAGTTATATTTTTTTCATGTTATCCTTTTTCTTTTTCCATTACAAGCTAGTAGTCTAGTGTTATGAGCCTAATTGATACATCAAAGGGAGATAGCCCTATAATCTAGAGGTTTATTCCAATTAGAGGTCATCCATAACCTAGGACGAATCCTATTATATATCTCTAGTGAGAGAGCTTGAAAACACTCTATCAAGGGTGAAAATTTTAGCTATAACAATGACTAATTTATAAATTAAGAATGAGGCCAAGATAGTTATTTTAGATTAAAAATCAAATGATAGGCTTAATTTTTTAGCTCCTAAACAAAGGAGACAATTTAAAACATGACCAAACCCACCTCACATAATATTATATAGATTTATTTAATGTAATGTGATACCATTTCAGTGGTTACAACTAGAGCATTTCATAGAGGCCACAATCCAAATCATACTTATGAATGTCATAGTGATTTAATAAATATAAATAATTGATGTTTAAAATTACAACATGTTTTATATCCAATATTTAATTGATGAAAACACAATTAAAATTCTTGGGCATAATTATACATTGACTAAATATGTGACAACTCCCAATCAACACTTCAAATTTTATAAGAATCCATTACCAAGCCATAATGCTCCAAAACAAAATAATGTACATATGGTGACATCTATACATCATTTTACTATTTTAACTAAGTATGAGATTGACTAGCATGGTTTAATATTCTTATAGGTATTTCATGAAAATGAGATACCTAATGATGCATCAAACAATGGCCCTATATTCATACATGATTTTGTTGATTATAATCCTTCTATCACAAATTGCATTATGATTGATAATGGCTCTAGTGAAAACATTATTTTTATTTGAAATTATTATCTAGTTATGGATATACTAATATATATTTACTTGATATGAATATGATATTGGGAATTTATGATAGATGTTCCCACACACCCTTAGATGCTATCCTTCTTCTGATTTTAGGTTGTCCTCAAACCATATTAATTTTGTTTTATGTTACATCAGATACATAATCATATAATATATTACTTGGACACCCTTGTCTTAATCAAATGAAAGTGATACCTTATACATTACATAGTTGTGTTAAGTTTGTGTAATATAATTAGGTACATGCCATTTGTGGCACAACTTATTAGAGACCTATTATACCTCAAAGATCATATGTGTGACCATATAGTGTGTAAAAGGAGCATATCATTTATCCTCATGATATTATTGCATCTATTCCATCACCATAATATAAGGTACCTACTAAATTAGTTCCAAATACATATGAATCTACTAAATTTGAGTTTGTGACCTCACCATCCAATGTGCAAGCTCCTAGATCTTTGATTACTATAATTTCACGTCTGAGACATACACCATAGAGTCATCCATGTAATAAGGTTAGTTTTTTACATAGAGTAGTGATTTTATCATGATATATTCCTATCTAGTCTACATTGACTCTTTGATCTTATTATACACGTATTCTCCCTGAGGATGATGAAAGTTATTATGCATCTCAAGACTTTTTTTAGATACATCAACTAACATGTGAAATTACATATAGTTAGGGATTTTATGATATATAATATATTATTAGTTATCCCTATTATCCCACATATTGAGCTTCATTGTTACATCTTTATTATACCATAACCTTCTTGTTTTTGTTTACCATCATTCTAGTTTTATATAAAATAACGAATAACTGATTATAAATGGATTTAACAATATATCTATGAATGTACATAATCTAGATCTACCTGATTGACTAAAAATAGAAATAAGACAAAGTGATAAATTAACTAGGTTATGTAAATTAAGTAAAAATGGTAAGAAATAATCACACCTTGTTGTTGTAATATAAATCTAGAAGTATGGGTTTGGAATATGACCATGCATCGTAACTGACTACTATTCTTGAATTGTGATTTGACCTTTGGATCCTCCTTGATATAATTATGATATGTGTGGGTTTGACTCGAGTAAAATCCTCCTATACAAGTTCACACTAATAAGCCTCTATATTACTGGTTCACTTTCTATTTTTTAATGCTCTTATACCTTCACTTTCTTGATTTTTTTGGGCATAATGTATTGAATTGTTGATCTATTCTCTTTGACCTAACTTAGAACCAAAAATAAATAATGGGTTATGGAATCAGGAAACCATATAAATAACATTTCCAATTACATATCCCTCACACTGGAATCAAACCTCCATGTAATTTTTAGTGAGTGTAAGTTGAATAGCTCAAGCAAGGGTTTTAAACCTCCTCTTCTCTATAAGTGATGATTCAACTACATGCAAACTAAAACCTTCATTTGATAAAAGGGGATGATGACATCCAAGATAAATAACTTTATCACAAGTATGTAATATATAACTCACTAAATCTTAATTTGAAGTAAGAGTAATAAATATATTTGATGTTTGGCTTTGCTTTAGGTCTTGACCTTGAATTTCCTATTATTTTTTGATTATCCCTTTATTTCAATAAATGGTTTAGGATTAATTACATATATAGGGTACTCTAAGACAATTTAGGCATGTTAAATGACATTTGAAATAATAAATATCAAATTTAAATGTGCAAGATCAGAGGTAATGAGAAAAAGGACCCATAAAGGCAAATGGGATAGAATCATGTAAGGCACATGTTTGCCTTGGGTGGACTCATGCAGGGCACAAGTCTAACCTAAAATGAACATAGGATCTTATCTCAATTAGGAGCATGATAAAAAATGAAATTTATTCCAAGGATACCCACATATATATTACGATAAGTGTTATATTTATTTTAGGGCTCAAGGGCTAAATGGAGTCTGATTCGGGGTTGAAGTAGTCATAAGAATACAAAAATATACAAAAGTATGTTAAATATGATAAATTTGGAATAATTAACTATGAAAAAGGGTCCTGTACCATTAGGTGTCTACAATTGTACATATATTATTTCTTATATATGACATGAATTTCATGTTCTTTCCTCCTTAGAGTTTTATTGTATTCTTCTATTGACTATATTAAGTGCCTTGGCACTTGCCTTCTATGGAATTGATTTTATTCTAGCCACTTGGTTTATATTTGTTTCTATGTTTCATTTTACCTAAGCCATTTGATTATTTATCCAAGTCCAATCACTTTAATTGAATTCTTAATGATGAAACATATATATCAAGGCATCCTATCTTATCATGTATTGAGTTCTTAGGGAATCTAGGTTACTTGGCATCCTCTTCATCTCATCTATTTTTTCCCCCTTTGGCTTAATTTTTGATTTTGTGAGCCTTGATTCCTTATTATAGTATGTACATGTATGCCTTCCTAATCATTTTTATTCTTTTATTAATTTATAAAAAGTTAAAAACATTCTAAAATACAAAAATATTGATTTATCATTATTTAAATATATACATAAGCTAAAAGTTGTCATATACATACACACATGCTTCTCATGGTATTTTTTGAGTAGGTGATATGTAGATATACATGTCACATGATTATGTATCATTTAAATGTCATAAAAATACATGGACATCTTGGGGGCATGATCACATAGGTGGCATGCCTACTCTAGGGGAATCTTCATATAATAAATTATCATGATCATATTTTTACTTACTTTGAATTTATCACATTAAGCTACATTATAGGGATTTTAAAAATCCTTTTAGTAGCTAGATATTATGCACTATATAGATACCTAAATGTGTTAGTTAAATTATGGGTAGAATGTGAGTCTTTGATTTTATGTGCATGTGTATGATTGTGTGTGTTTGTGCATAGTATTGTGTCATTATTTGTAGAATATCCTCTTATTGTGTTGTATTATCTTGTGAGTCCCACCCTTATGTGTCGGATTGATAACTTGTGTGGTATATTGTGCTTATTTTGATGATACTTATCATGCATATTATTATACTATGTTTGGTGCCATGATATATATCATGCACTTACATTATGGTATATTAATTTTGTGCCTATGTTTCCATGGTACTTACCATGTATATATGGGGGAAATATACTTATAAGTATTTCTCATTCATATATCTATCCTACTAAGTGAAATGGGTAATACATTGGGGCATGTTAGTTGTCACTACCTTAATTTTTCATAATAGGCATGGTATCCTTGTGTTAAGATTTACATGATATTATCTTTCCTATACCATATGAAACTTATAATCCATATAGTTACATATTGAGAACTAAGTATTACATGGTTTTATCTATCTTATGAAATGTAAAATTTAGGGAATGACTAGTTTCTTATATATCTCATATAGAGAATCTTTACATGTGATATTCTATGATATTTACAAGTGTTTTATGAAAACTTTCAATGCTATCAACTATATACAATCTTATAAAACATGGTGATTATAATTATTTTATTTTGAGATAATAAAATTTAGGCATAGGCTATTCAATTCCTCACCTTAAAAGGGGGCCATATATCAAAGCCTTTTTCAGACATTATTGAACAAATGCTACTAAGTAAATATTTAGGTAGCTCTACTTAGAGAAATATTATTCACTCTTTGATCAAGAAGTGGGAGGTGGATTAAAAAAAATCCAAGAGAAGAAATGGTATATCTAACACTTTTTAGAATAATTTAAGTAGAATAATCAAAATAAATAGTATAGTGGGCATTGTTTTTCAAATGACAATAACATTTGGTTTAATACAAAGCATGTGTATTCATTATTATGTTATTCTCAACATAAATTAAAAATTAAAAATTCAAGGAATTTATTGAAATGTTGACTAATCATAATAATTGGAAATTATTTTTAGGAATGTAGTGTGGATGGAACCTATCCTGAGCATCTTATAGTTCCCCCACCCTTCCCTAGGTAAGTGAAGGTATGTGCTTCAATTATCTATATTTATATACTTTTATGCACACATGCATTCAATCAAATATGTACATAAAATTAGGGGCATTATGTATAAAACTAATTTTATTACAAGACCTTTTTCTATAATGTCTTTTCCCTATTTAGTCATGCTTGCTACACTAGTGTATAATTGATTATTTTTATGATTTATCCTACCCGATATACACATTTTTTATCTATAAACTCTCCAAATGAATTTGAAACTTGTATAAATGTAATTTTTTTTCATCCTTGAGTTTAATTTCACACATTTATATCTTTATACTCAAACCTTAAATTATAAATTTACATGGGATATGAATGGTAGTCCTATTGATCCTACCTTGGGAGAGAACGATTCCCCATTATTCCTATCCTTTATCATTTTTTATACTGATTTATATTTTTTAGCACTCAATGTGTTATGAATTATTCCCTTGATCTTATTATTTATACCAAGTAATCCCAAGCCATATAAACATGAGAGAGAGAGAGAGAGAAATAAAGAGAGAGTATTATCCATCGTACTCCATAATTATAATTAGTGTAAATGTTTGCCATATCTATTGATATAATTGTGATGAAGTCATTATTTGTGCATCATTATCTTGTACTGAAAGAAAATCTTAGGTAAATTTCATATAGTTGCATCTTCACATCTAGGGAAAAAGAGGTTCAAAACCTTTGCTCAAGATTCCATTCAAATTACATAGAAATACATGAGGTATGATTCTAGCGTGGAGGGTATATAGATAGAACTACCAAAATGGTTTCCTAACCCATAAATATTTCTTTTATCATGAATTTATTGTAAGCTAGGTCAAGAATAAGGAATAAGGTATCATTTATTTCTCCCCATTAGATTAGAGAAGCACATACACAGATAGGCATGACATCAAGTGGTGAAGTATCACACAAAAATGCATATGAAAGTGAGCACAATGACTTAGGATAACATGAGTGGAAAATAATACATGAGTCGATCTTGTCTCTACATAGTCAACATTCTAAGTTTTATACATAACCAACTACAAGCCTACATATCCAAATCTACATGTAGAATTCCAAAATTCGTCAAGTTATGCCCGTTTCATCATTTTTTTCCACTTTTCAAGTTCATTTGTGAATTAAATATTTTCCTTTTACATGTTTACTACTTTCAGTAGCCAAGATAAATATGAAATTATTATTTTACATCATTAAATATTAGATATTCTTCATGAATTAGTTTTTTCTTGTTTTTATTAATAAATACATAAAAGATACAAAATGCATTTAAATGAATGTTAAATTTAAGGTTGGCTATCTTTACTCACATATCACACTATCATACTCCACTAAACCTCTGAATTGTAAAAAATAATGGTGAAAGATAATTATAATAACCAAAATATGAAACCCGATTTTCATAGTAGTTTATATATATGGAAATTATTTCTTTATATTTTAAAGAACACACAAGGTCCCTATTCCCCCATCACATAAAATATATGCTAAAAAATAATTTTTTACACTAGAATTAATTAGAGTAAATAGTTAACTCTAATTGTAAATGTAAACTATTGAAAGCATATCTAGGAAGTTAAAAAATACATAATATAGTAAATACAAAAATCTAAAAAATTTACAGTTGTAAATTGCTAAAAAAAGAAACTAGGGCCAGGTTTAAAGGACTATCCTTACAATTTGATATATTTCAAACCATGTTATCTTTCAATAGACTATAACTATGTGTATGAACTTGAAAACACAAATTTAGAAAGCATAGATCTACTATATACTAGGACAAGGTCACAGAAGGTGGATAACGTCACAATGCATTGTTGTCTTATACTACAACTTTATCTAAATAGAGTGTGTGTTGGATATAAAAATTTGGGATTCTTCAACCCTATTTGTAGGTGAATTATTTTTTAGAAAAGTTCAATTTAATGTACATAATACATATAAAGTTGATGCTCTAGTCCTACATAAGTAGAAAAAGAGATCAAATGTAAAAGGGGTAAAAAATGGGGAAGTGGGATATGGCTGAGCTATCCTCAAAAAAACCCTTGTTGACTGAGTGATATCTACATAGTCTAAGTATACCTTAGGATAATGTAGTTATCCATTTAGGGAAGATCATGTGAATGCAATTAGTAAGATTTGAATAGAATGTTTGATAAATGATACCCTAAACCTACAATATAAAAATGCTAGGCTTGGCTAGGGACTATGTTATTACAATATATTTTCAATAATAGTCTTTACTTAGAATATATATGTTTTTTGTCAATGATAACTAGTGGGAGGACTAGGGGTTTCATGTGTGATCCTTGATGTGCTTTGATAGGTGAATATTTCAAACATTTCTAAATATTTACCTATTGGTTTACACAGGGGAGATGTTATGAAATGTTTTATTTGGAAGAGATGACCACTAGAGAAATATGGACAAGTATGCACTATAGGGCAAGGATGCAATGAGTTCTTATCTGATAGTGCACTCTTATCCAAAAGGGACAAAGGCTTCTGAAATGAAAGTTAAATTTAATTATATGCCAAATAGGGATTAATAGGGATAAAATAAAGAATTCATGGAGATATTCATAGTAATTACAAGACTTCTAGGCATATTTAGATATTATGGGCTATCAAAATGGTAGATTGACCAAGTAGGGTAAATGTGTCATGGATAGACATTGTCCGATATTTATTGATTGAATTTTAGTGTCTATATTTTCCCCCCATTTATTCTAGTGATGTATAAAATTAATAGAGTAATGTAAATGTGATACTTGAGTGTGTGTACACACTTTTTCTTTATCACAGAGATGTGTATACCCCTTTGTTGAGGCATGTAAAGTAGTGATGAACCTATGGTGAATTGAGAGTGATCAAGTCTCAATTTGAAGGATTAGTGAAGATGCCTGAGTTGGAAAGATTATATGCTCCAACCTCATAGATTATTCCTCAATGTTTTTAAATAGGTAGGAACCAACAAAGTGGTTAACTAAAGTGCAATCAAGACATGGAACATCACTAAGATCAAACTTGGCTTCACTTTTTGAACTAAAAAGATGAGGTTGGAACTAGTACATGGATCACTAAAATGCACCAAGTTATGGAACATAATTAAGGTGAAATGTGGTCCACTTACAAATGATGAATGACATTATTGCAGATAGATCTAGATCCAAACTATAAATTATTGAAACTTTGACTAATTGAAAAAGATAAATTTGAATGCTGTTAAGAAGTAACTTGGACATGATGCATATCATTCCCCTTGTATTGTATAAACTGCTAATTTGATATTTTGAAAATTGTTTGAAATGTTGTAACTTTATTTGCAAAAGTTTATATGTGGTCAAGTAGTTGTAAGAGTAAAGTGCATAAGCAACCCAAATGCCCACAAAATATGAAAATTCTGATTTTACATATTGTAAAATGTCAAATATAAAATGTATTACTTGTAAAAAATTGTAGATAATCTCATTATGATGCCCCATTTTAAGATGAGGGAAATTTCCTATACATCACTCATCTCAAAAGAAAAAGTGAGAGCATTTTTGAAAGATGTAATCAAGTAATAACATGTGAATATTCAAATTATTTTAGAATATAAAATATGTATCATTGAAGCATATGAAAAGTTTGGATATTGCAATGCATCATTATAATTAGATATAGCATTGAAGTAGTGTATGGGGTATGCAAAGAACTTGTAAGTTTTGTATATGTGTTGTAAGCACCATATTGAATATACTAAGAATTTGAATCACATATGTAGTATATACATGATATGCATCATGGAACCATAAAACTATGTTATTAAATACTTAGTAGTGCATCATAGTTGTCATGGTACCATAATAGCAAGTAATGAACATGTAAGCAAAGTCACATAATATCACTCAAGAAGGAATAAATACCACATAAAAGGGGATATGTAAGATGTCACATAGAGTTATAAATCATGTATACATGTCACACATAAGACCCAAAATATGAATGCAAGGGACATGTGAATGTCACACAAATATAGAAGGCCAAGGGACATATACACAAGGCATGATGATGCTAAACAATTAATATGGTATGTGTTGAACGTACACAAGGTCAATGGCTATATACAAGAAAAAAATTGAAGCATAGGATATAAGGAAACAAGTATATAAAATAATCATAGAGAAAATTAAAGTATCATATTTCATGTTAGTGAATATCATATTCATCATGGTACATGTAAAGTATGAATGAAGAAGAGACATATTTTCCTTATAGATCCACATGAAAAAGAGGTTTTGAATGAATAAAAAATATAAGAGTATTCACATAGAATAATGAGATGCCCAGAACTAATCAAGTTTGTTGGGTAAAAAACTAACCAAGCATTGAAACCATGGAAAACTATGCCTTAAACTTGAAATCTAAATTATGTCCGAGTATATTCTCTATTTTGTGATGAAAACCTATAGAAAAAGTTCATGTGACTATGTTACAGTTGAAATTAGAGATGTAAAATACACATGGATAAGAAAACAATAGAAGACATGGACATAATGTGCTTTTATCTGACTGGTATGTCTCTATCTTGATTGACTGCATGTAAGATTTTTTGATCAAGATATATTCTTTTGTGTATTAATAACTTATGTTTTTGTAAAAATGTATCATGTTTCACAATCAAATTCCTTGTGAGAAGCATTATGTATTGAAAATGGAATAAAATATGTTGTGTAATGAGAATAAAAATAGATGACATACGAAGATGTAATCCAAGAACATGAAGGTAAGCCTACAAGTTATAGTTTTGATTTTTTTGCAAATATTTTGATTTTTTTGTAATTTTTAGTATATATGAATGTTTTTGTATTTTTTCCATAGTTAGAAAAGTAAAGCATTCATAAGTGTGAAAAATATATCTATATGAAATAATGACGCAGATGTATAACATTCATGGGATTTTGAACATGCTTTCCTTCAGGTGTAACTACATGATAAACTCGAAGACCAATATTTTTGGTGACTACAAATGGTCCCAAACAATTTGATTTAAATTTTCCTTTATATTATTTATCATCTACATTATTTTTATTTTATTTTAGTGAATGGTCACCAATATGAAATTATCTATCATAAAATTTCTTATTATATTCTCTTATAATGCATGATTGATAATCTTTTATTTTTTTCAAGATCTTGTATGTATTTGTTATCAAGAATTTATAATTCATGTGGGAATTTTTAAAGATATTATTTATATTTGATAATGTATTTTAATGATACACGTAAGGAAGGTATTTATATTTAAAGAGGAAGTGTTGCTTCTATACCATAAACAAGAGAGTAGGGAGTGGTTTTTTTGGTGTACAAACACTTGTGTGATAAGCTCGAAGAGCGTAAATAATCTAGTTGTGCCAATCAGCCCCATTATTTATAATAGTTTTTATTAAGATCTTAGTAATTGTTTTATTAGTTACCTTAGCTTGCCCATTTCATTATGGGTAACAAGGAGTAGAGAAAATATGTCAAATTTTAAAATTAACACAAAATATTTTTACTAAATTATTTTTAAAAGAGGAGACAATATTTGTGATGATTGCATAAGGTAACCCAAATGATGCAATGATATGTGTAAGGAGATAGTTGAAACTATCTTCACTTTTAGTAAATTTTAATGGGATAGATTCAAACCATTTTGTAAAATATTCAGTGGAAGTAATGATAAATTTATGTCTTTTATAGGATTCATGATTTACTTTATTAATTATATCAAATCCCCACAGAGATAAAGGCCATGGAAATATGATAAGTTGCAACACTTTGGATGGTGCATGATTAATATTACTATGTTTTTGACATTGAAATCATAATTTAACATATTCTTGGAAATCATTATCGATTTTGGGCCAATAATATCCTTAGCACATGAGTTTATAAGACATTGGTCTTACACTAAAATGACCACAACATTCACTATCATGTACTTTAAATATGGTTGTTTGAGATTCAATATTATTTAGACATCATAAGATTTATCTATCGAAAGAGAATTTGAAAAGAGATCTATCAATGATCACATAACGCATTTTTTGACATTATAAACACTTTTTTATTCCTGTGTGGCATTTTTAGGGAAGGTGGATTTATAGAGATAATTATATATGTCAATATACCACTCAAGATTATCTGCACTTTAAGTAACTACAAGCACTTATAATTCATGTCTATTGAAGTATTACATATTTTTTGGATGGTAAAATAATGCAAAGTTACTTGTTAAAAGTCTCCAAATCATCATCTACTCCTGAATCTTATCTTGTAATTATCTCATTTGAATGTGTTGTTCTCAAGGTTCATTTTCAATCTATGTCTTTACACTTGTGACTAGGATTTGTACCTCCTTTGCTATTATCCTATATTAAACACCATGGATTCATCTATCCATATAATTATAACCTTGATTCATTACCTCACTCAAGTCATTTCATTGCATTCACTCATTCATTAGTGATTACTTCTCATTCCACTCAACTCACTCTTCCTACTCACACTAGCTCACTACTCAAGGTTCAAAGCACTAAATTTTGACTTGAGTATTATGAAGACATTATAACCTTATGGTTGATATTTCATGATCAAATTTCACTTATATTAACCCTTTCAAACCTCTCAATCATACTCCATCATGCCTTTCATTCTTCAACCTCATGGTAACACCACTTAGCATGTAGCATTTTTTCCCACCTTTTGCCTTGGTTTGACCAATCTAAAAAATTTATTGAATATATAAGTCATTATTTGACCACCCTGTATCTCCTCTTAGGTTTATATTAATTTTAAATGTTTAAATCCATATTTAAAAGGTTCTTCCTTTGTAAAATTCTTCTCAATTAGGCTTTTCTAGCCCTACCATACACCCACAATGTTGGTTCCATACTCTACGGACTTGATATCAATATGTAACCTTAAAAATATTATATAGGGAATTAAATAAACTAAAAATATTAATTTTCAACCAATTTTACTGGTTCAATCAAAAGTTATGGATCTTTGACTTATTAAACCCTAGCTAGGCTTATAACTTGGACTGTGTAGGCCGAGAGTACTCTAAATTCAATATCTTTATTGTGAAAGTGTTTCACACCATCATAAGACCATAACTAGGTATTTATGAACCATATAAATCTTCAAAAACTATTTATAACCATGGATTAATCCTGTATTATTTTAAACTGAGAAAACATAGAATTTTATAACTTCTTGATAGGACTGTGTAAAGATATGTGATGCTTAAAAGCCAATTATTTGGTTCTAGATCATTACACACCAAAATAATATATTTATAAGGTATGAATTAACTTTTTTTAAATTTCAAATACTTTATACACCTTTTCCAATCTTATTGTCCTCATAACAATGTAATTTATAGAATACAATGATCTTGGTTTGATTGAATAATAGTTTCAAAGGACTGTGTACACTCAAAAGGCTATAAATATTTCCAATGGTAACTTTATTTATCTTAGTATCATTTAAAATCATAATGAGACTCAATAAACTTAATATCTATGCCACTTCTCATGTTTATACTCTCATCCTTGTCTTGGACTGTGCGTACATGGTACTAATTGTATCAATAGAATTATTGCCTTCTTATAGACTATGCATTGGTTATTACATGAAATTGCATCACAAAAGTTGATATATTATTTAATCTAAAGTTTTATTATCTATATATCATTATCTCAAATAATACAGTGATCCCCTTGACCTTAACATCATAATAATGTTATGACAACATGTCCTTGGCCTATCACAAGCCACAACAACATAGTTCTTTTTACAAGATTTTATTTAATTTATTTCTTTAAGAATGTATCCAATATCCACATGAAACTTAAAAAAAATTATATATAAATTTTTGATGACCAAACCAATGTCCTCTCTTATATCTTCAATCATAAATCCATAAATCCTTTTTCTCATGACTTTAACCTACAATCCATTTGCCAAACTACAACCAGTCACAAAGCTTGACATGATCATGGCCTCAAGGGAATTTAAAGATAATTTATAACTTTTTTTTAATCCAATATACCTTGAATGTAAAGTAAACATAATAAAAACCTTTTATTTTTCATTGGAGTCAACATTTATTACATTACTGTCCATGAATGGACTCCGTAGACTCTGTCACCTTTTCTTGAGAGGTTACACCATATTTATTTTCATTGCTCCCTATTTATCCTTGTTGGATCTCTCTCTCACCTCTCTCTCACATTATCCTATGCTAAAACTATCTAAAACTTCCTTTCTCATTAAAACATTTACATTTGTTTTTGTGAGGTGGTTACACAATTATACTCTCTCATACCAATCCAACATGAGAATAGGGATTACATGACTAATCATGACTCTTGACTTAATGACATGAACATATAATAACTTAAAACACTATTTATAAGCCTTATTTTCCATTTTAAACCAATATTATCTCATCTAACCACTTCACACTATGCTTAGGGGTCCTCTAGGCTTACTTACAATATTTAAATTTTCAAATTTACAACTTTGGAGGGAAAACTCCAAACACAAAAAAAAAACTCCTAGGACTCTTTATGAATCCAAATTACCTAAAAGACACAAATGGACCCTATAGGATCCTTCACATACATTTTCATTCCAAAATTTGACCAAATTTAGACTCTATTAACTTGTAACCTTCAACAACACAAAATGATGTCTATTTATTTGATGCCCCTGTATCATAAACATTGATTGATCATAATTAATATCAATTAGAATTTAAGAATCAACATTATCCATTGCATTGACATGGAAATTATCTTTTTGAGGAACATTTTTAATGGAGTAAGGAGAGAATGACACTATTATTCATTGGATCATATCTTTATAAGGAATAAGCTTGTCTTCCTTTGATTGATAAATATTGGGTATTTGATTAATGACAACTTGTGAATATCCATATATAAGTAAATATTTGATATTCATATTTTTTGTTGTTAATAAACTAAAAATAAGAGATTAATATTCAACAATGTTGTTGGTGCATGAAAATACTAAGAGAAAAGTGAAGGGCATAGGTAAACCTTGAGGAGTAATGAATACAATTCTAACTCCAACTCCCATGGAGCATTTAAACCCATTAAAATACATAGTCTAAGTATCATTATTGATGTTATAATAGGTGAGTTTGTTTTTAAACTCAACATTGATTTGCATTAAATCTTGTAATGAAGTAGTGGCTAATTGATAGGAAATAACTTGTCCTTTAATATAGTTTTGTAAAATAAAAGTTAAATTGAATTTAGTAAGAAGCATTACCCACTTTTCTATGCATCCTAATAGATGGGATTTTAACATAAGGTATTTAAGTGGATCCACTTTAGTAATAACATTAGTCTCATTGTGAAATAAATAATGTCACAATTTTTGGGTAGCAAAAACAAGTGCTAAACATAGGTTTTCAATGATAGTATAATTTTGCTCATAATCAAGAAGTGGGAGACTAATATAATAGATGGAACATTCACGATGAGTATTGTCATTTTGTATAAGAAAAACACCTAAGTCATGATTAGTATCTAAAATATATAATAAAATTAGTTTATCTGCAATGGGAGGTGGGTGGATTTAGAAGATATTCCTCAAGTGCATCACAAATTTGTTGGCAAATTTCATCCCATTAAAAATTGGAATATTTATTAAGTAAACATGTAAAAGATATCATTTTATCTACTAATTGAGCCACAGAGTAATATATATCTTGAATGAGACCTTGAAAACATTGAATTTACTTAAGGTTAGTTGGTGGTGGCATATCAATTATAGCTTTTACTTTCTTAGGGTCAGATTTGATAGCTCTTTGGGAGATAATAAAACCTAATATTTCACCTATCATAACCTGAAAGATGCACTTTTTTGAATTTGAGCTCATATTATAATACCTTATCTTTCAAATATTTTCCATAAATTAATAGAATGATCTTATTGATTTTTTTGATTTTGCTGATAAGCCATCCACATAATCCTCAATTGTCTTATGAATGTAATCATGAAAAATATGAATCATTTCCCATTGATAAGTTACTCTAGCATTTTTTCATCCAAAGGGCATGCCAATATAAAAAAAATTTTGCCCATGGTGTGATAAACTATGTCTTCCTTTGATTAGTAGGATTGATCTTGATTTGATTATATATATATATATATATATATATATATATATATATATATAATGTCCATAAATGATAACATCTCATATCCTATTGTAGATGTTGGGTCATATGATCCAAAATGGATTTATTTATTTAATTTTTAGGTTAATAATGTTTTGTTATTAAATTAATTATATAATCTTATTATTGAGTTGGTTCATAAAAACTGGTTACATCCTATAACCACCCATAAAAGCTTCTAAAGATTTTACTCTCGCAGTAAATTATTAATCCAAAATAATAATAATTATAGTTTTTATTGAAAATTATATTCACAATGTAATTTATTCTTATTATATGTTGATATTTGGGCCAAAAGTGGTATCATAACCACACTTTTTTAATAGTAGGAGGAAACTATGCAGGAAGAAGCCACATAGGGAAGAAAAGAACAAGATTTTTTTTAAATCCCAATGTGCTATTTGTACAATATTACAATGCTTCTAGATTAATGTTTGAATGTTTTTTTGATTTTATTCCATAACCTAACATTATACAGTTCATACTAATCTATTATTCCAATGCAAATCATAGTGAATGGTATGCATTTTTTTTGGTTGAGTTTTATTTCTACTTAGATCATTCACTTGTATGGTGTCTGAGGCTAAAGAGAAGAATCTAAATGCAAAGCACCAAAATCAGAGGTTAATGAAGACTTATGAATAATAATATCAGTCAAAGTACTTTCTTTTACATGGGATTTGAGTATAGGTGAAGCAATTTTGAGAGCTTTGAGTTTTTCCAAAGAGGGATCCACTCCCTTAGTATGATCCTTCACCATGGTGATTCCATCTCCAGGTCTCAGAGTAACATTAAGATTTGAATCTACTGCACTCATATTGTTAGTATTTTCTACTTAAAAATTGTTTAAATATCACCTATTTTATCTACTAGATCTTAGTTTTTCATCAAATTTTTTACTATTAAAATAAAAACTCCAAAAACCATTTGGGTAAAGCAAGGTAGAGGAACGAGTAATAGTTGTATGATACAATAAATTAATTCTATTTACCACCTATAGTAATCTAAATGCAAAGCACCAAAATCTGAGGTTGATGAAGACTTTTGAATAATAATATCAGTCAAAGTACTTTTTTTTAGATGGGATTTGAGTATAGGTGAAGCAATTTTGAGAACTTTGAGTTTTTCCAAGGAGGGATCCACTCTTTTAGTATGATCCTTCACCATGGTGATTGCATCTCTAGGTCACAGAGTAACATTAAGATTTGAATATGCTACACTCATATTGTTGGTATTTTTTACTTAAAATTTGTTTAAATATCACCTATTTTATCTACTAGATCTTAGTTTTTCACCAAATTTTTTACCATTAAAAGAAAAACTCGAGAAACCATTTAGGTAAAGTAAGGTAGAGGAATGAGTAATAGTTGTATGACATAGTAAATTAATTCTGTTTACCACATATAGTAGTATTTTCCTTTTGTAGGCTAGATAAAAGACTAGTAAATTATTTTTTACATGCTATAAAATATTATGTAAAATTTTACAAATCATGTAATTGTTTTTTAATTTTTATCCCATCTATAAAACCAAGGTTATCTATAAAATCTTGATTTTACACTTTTAAAGTTGTTGAAGGCAAGTTGGATAAGGAAATTTTTGTTAAGCACATGTGAGGGGAGAGGTTACATGGTCAAAACCCTCCAATTATATTTTTTTGGTTAAAGGGAATATTTTAAAAATATCTTATTTTGTACTCAATGATACAAAGATTTAAGTCGCATGACACTTGTCACACTAGTTATAACCATTGTGCTCAATCACTATTTTGTTCGAAGGTGGTCATGTGATAGTCAAAATATAGGTTTATGGATGTTCCATACACAATAAAATGATTTATTTTGTATTTTTAATCTTTCATATATGGTTTTTGTGACAAATAAATTCAACAAGTATAAAGGTACATTATCGATGGAAATTGACACCTTCAAAATGATAATATTCATGACACCTCAAGATTATGCTATCGGAGACCATCTCATGATTTATAGGTCCATAAAGATCCTTGTAATTGAAAAAGTGTAAGTGTTCAACTCGATGTTGGAGGATTCATTAGAGGCTAGAGGACTATTACCCTTCTCTAGTTAGTTATTCGCTCAGGGTTGGGTTCAATGCTTGAATAGAAATTTTAGTAATAGTAGTTTTCTTATTTTATTTCCATTTTTGGCTTTCTATATCTAATTTCATGACATGGAGTAGATAGTGTTAATTTATTTTGATTCTCTTGGTGCATAGCTTCTCATCTCTTTCTTGATAGGGGGAAATGATATATCATTAGTAGGTCTTTGATCAGCCATCAATGATAGTACGAGTTAATAGGGGTTGCTAGCACTAGTAGTTTTGAGCAAAGGCTATCAACATTTTTAGATATCAGGGAGATATGGCATTCATATTATGGATTGGTCACTTTGATGAGATTTTGAGTGGAGCCTTATGTGGATTGATTTAGTTAGATAGGCATTGATTTTGTTCTAATATAGTACAATATGATGATCATAGGGGATGATCAAGCCTTGATCATGTTCATCAAATTTTTATGCGATAACTCATAGGGTGGGCAAAATTTTATATGGAGTGGCATCAATTTTGGTCAGTACCAGGATGTATAATGTGTTGATTGTATTTACTTTAGAGTTTCTTTGATGGCTTCAGAGTCATTAATCAAGTTCTTTCATCTTCTATACCCCATTGGATCAAGAGGGAGTTCATTAGGTCATATGACCCAAAATAGATTTATTTATTTACTTTATAGGTTAATAATATTTTATTAGTAAATTAATTAAATAATATTATTATTGAGTTATTTGGTTTACAGGAATCGATTACATCGAGTAACCACCTTTAAAATATTATAAATATTTTACTCTCCTTGTAAATTATTAATTAAAAATAAGAATACTTATATTTTGTGTTGAAAATTATATTCACAATATAATTTCTTCATATTATATGCTGATATCTAGGCCAATAGTAGAATCCTCAATCATATCTATGTTTGGAAGTGGAAAGTCATCTTTGGGATAAGCTTTGTTGAGATCTCAATTATCTATACAACATAGAATGTTTTCATTAGGATTTGATACTAGGATAATATTAAAGACACAATTAGGGTAATCAACAACATGAATATTCTACTTCATTTTTTACTAACAAAGCAACTTTTGGGTGTATTTTTCTTATCTTTTACTTGACTAATTTGACATCAAGATATAATACAATGTTATGCTTAGACACCTTAGGATCAATACCATGTATATATTTATATGCACCTACAAATAGTTTTGGGTAATCATGTAAAATTTATTGAACAAATTGACCTTCACCATTTTTTAATATTGTAGTCAACAATACTGGCCATGGGTCTTTTTCAGTGCCAAAGTGTAATTAAATTGTTTCTGTACTAAGTAATGTTGATCTATCTTCCAAAAATTGAGTAGTATGAATGATATTAAGACAATTTGATTGAATTTTGGGCATAGAATCATTGATTTATCTAAAATAATCATGTGCATTAAGTGCACCAAGAAATATTTTCTTATGATGGAAAGAAGGGAGATATTCATATGCACCAAGGTATTCCAAAAGAGACTCATCATTTTAAAATTCATCTAATGTTAATTTTTTTGGATAAATGGTATCATAAATTAGATCAATATATACTAATGATAATTACAATACATGATTTACTTGAATATAAAGCTCATAACATTCCTTGGTAGCATATATATATGTTAGTGATTATTTAAAAGGATGATGTTTATGAGGAGTAGAAATAATACTATATCCAAATACCTCTTTTCCATCCTTAAAAAGAGGGAAAATAGGATCAATTATACCTTTAACATGCTTACTTAATCCTTGTCCTATAGTATATTTATATTTTTTTAAATATTTAAAGCCAATACCATATTGATTAGAAGGAGAAGAAGATATCATTGATTATTATGCAGATAAAGGAACCTCAATGATTGGAGAAAATGATGGTATGTCCAAAGAGGAAGGTTGTATGTATGGAATATAAGTATTAATAGTATGAACTAGGGCACAATACTGAAAAGGCTCTTGATCCATAGGGCATGTATATATGTACCCATGATAATTAAATTTAAGACATGAATGTAAAGTGGAAGGATTAACATTCATATCATGAATTCAAGGTCAACCTAAAATCAAGTCATAATTAAGATCATTAGGCATAACTTGACAAACCATAGCAAGGGTACATGAGCCTAAGGTGTTATTCAATGTAATCAACCCAATTACTTGACATGGGATATTGTCAAACCCATGAATATTTAGATCTAAATGGGTGAGGTCATTTTCCATTAGGCCTAAAATTAAGAAGGATATATTATAAATGTTCAAGCCATATCCATTATTTACAAGCACATGTTTGATCACTTTATTTTGTAATAAAATATTAATATACAAAGGTAAGTAATGGTTTATAATATGATGTGGGGGAAGATAGTCTTTTTCAAAAGATTTTTTTCCTCAATCCATCAAATAGTATTAATGATAGAATCTACGTAGGGAGTTTCAACATTATTTGGGAAAAGAGTAGTGCATAAAGCTTCATATAAAACACCCTTATACAGTGGTGTCTTGTGAAACAACTCGAAGAGGGATTTTTTTGTCATTAATATTTTTTAGTTGATTTAAAATATCAAAGGCTTTTGGTCAATTAACTTTTTGAAGTGAGGGAGGAGTTATGTGTGGATTTCTACCTAATCTAGAAGGAACAAATGAACATTATATTCAACATTATAAAAAAATGACCTAGATTGTGGGGGGAAATATTCTAAAGTAATCTTGGAAACATCACTGTATGTAAATGAATAATGTTCATAGTTGATTACATCATGGAATGAAAAATAACATTTTATAAGAAATTGAACAATGATATGTACAATATAAAAGAAAAATTATGTTAATGAACCCATGAAAAGTAAAGTAAAAGGTAATACTATTTATTCTAGTTATAAAATTATTTAATATAATTATGATTATGTATATAAGATAAATGAAGTAAATATACTATTTAAGAAGACAATCCAAGTAAAAATTAAGGATAAAGGGTAATCTAGGCAAGGGTTTGAATGATTTATAGGCTCTCATATATGATTTATTGTTTGTTGATTAATGTTTGCCCAATATTTCATATCACTAACTATAGAGGTAGAACCATGCCTATAGCCCACTAACCCTAGTACAAGGGCAATTTGAGAGTAACGTCTCTGGGTGATATGCTCCTCTTAGGTGCACTAAAAATTAGACATATAACAAAGTATTCTTATTAATGTAAACAAGGGGATCCTAAATATTTATGAAATATCATAAGGTAAGGGGAAACTAAAGTCTATGCTTAGATATTTACTTTGGCTATGAGTATTGGAGTGAATCCCCTCACCCCACAATGTATGTAAACAAAACACCATGTAACCCTTCACGATAGTAGCTAAGTAGTTTTAAAACTTCCAAAACATAGTTTCTAAAACAAGAAAAAACAAATGGAAAATTAAGTGAAAAGAGAAGGTGAAATATTTTTGTGTATATGAGACAAAAAAACTCAACCCAAGGTTGAAAGAAAGAGCCTCTGTGTTGGTATTTATCTGAGGTGATAAGATAAACTTTTTCAATGTCATATTACTCCAAGGTTAAAAAATTTGAATCACTATGTTACAGATAATATCCAAGGTTGAGAAATGTATTCTTTTAGAGTTAGGAATTAAAAAAATTAAACTAAAACCCTAGGACATAAATCAATAAGAAACAAGTAATGTTTGAAATGAAATATAGATTCACCAAAATGTTTACACTAGAATTAATAGAATAAAATTTTGACTCTAATTAGAAATGTAAACTATTGAAATATGATCTAAGAAGTTAAATAATATAGATTACAATAAATACATAAATATATAGAATTTATAAAAGTCATAAATAATTAAAAATAGAAATTAAGGCTAGAGTTAGAGAATTGTCCTTGAAAATTGATTTATTTTAGAGTGTGTTATCTTTTACTTGACTTTAACTATTTGTTAGAACTTAAAAATACAAATAAATTGGAAAAAAAAGATCCAATATGTATTGTAAAAAGGTCACAAAAGGTGGACAAGGTCTTAGTGAATCATTGTCTTATTTTGTGGATTTTTCCAAATAAACTATGTATTAGATCTAAAATCTAGGCTTGTTCACCTCTATCTATTAGTGAACTATATTTGGATGGAGCTTGATTTGATTTACAAAATACCGATAAATATGATGCCCTTAATTATGCATAAGTGCAAAGAATAGATCAAATTTAAAGGTGGGAGAAGGGGAAATGGATATGGCCAACCTATCCTCAAAAAATCCTTATTAACTAAGTGTTGCCTACTTAGTCTAAGCGAACATGATGATGTAGTTATCCCTTTAGGGAAGATCATGTGAATGAAACTAGTAATATTTTATTATAATGCTTGACAAATGATACCCTTAACCTACAATAAAATAATGTTAGGCTTGGATAGGGACTATGCTATTGTAACATAATTATAATAATAGTCTTTACTTAGAACATAGATGATTTTTGTCAATGATAGCTAGTAAGAGAACTATGAGTTTGAAGTGTGAGCCTTGATGTAATTTTATAGGTGAATATTTCAATTTTTTTTGATAAATGACCTATTGGTTTGTGCAGGAGATTCATTATGAAGCATGTCATTTTTAAAATAGGGCCATTAGAGCATTATGGATAAAGATGCACTACAGGATAAAGATGCAATGCATCCTTGTTTGATAGTGCACTCTTATCCAAAAGGGATAGAGGATTATGAAACCAAAGTGATAGTGAAGTATATGTTGAATAAGGATGAATAAGGATAGAATATGGAGGTCTTGGAGATATTCACAATAATTTTGAGACTTTGAAGCTTCCTTAGATATTGTGGGCTATCATAATAGCATATTGACCAAGTAAGGTAATTGTGTCAAGGACAAGCATTGTGAAGCATTTAATGATTAAATTTAAGTGTCTACAATAAAATTGAATCTAAAAAATATAGAATTATTTGAATTGTTTAATTAAGATAATTTTTTTTAATTATATTTAGTAAAAACACAAGAAAAAATTATTTAGTTTTTACTATAGGACATTATTTTAATTTTTTTTCGCACAATGTTGCTATGTTAAACTAATAATCATTTGTAACTATTGTTATATATGATGAACCTCTTGAAAATCAATGGTCTATGGTTTGAAATATTTATTAGAGAAGGTGAATTAGAGGATAAACACAAATTTTAAGGTTGTCTTAGTCAAATAATACAAATAATAACCACAATTTATTTAGATAATAATATGAAATAAATAAGTATATTTTTTTATCAACTTATCATAAATATTAGAGGTGCGCATATAAAAAATGGTGATTAGGAGTTTTTAAATAGAAAAAATTATGCTTGATTAAATCCAATCATCAAGGAAGAATTTGGTTACTATATTCATATTATCACAACAAAAAGAAAGTACATGAATTAAATTAACTAATTACATGCAGCATGGATCACTAATATATCAAGTGGTCACAAAGAATAAATTTATGTAGAGACATTGATTTTTAAAAATGTGAGGGTGATGTTAACCTCAAACTAATGGATATAATTGGTACTTATAAACATAGTCATAGATTATATATTTAGAGTATAATATACAAAACAAGAATTTTTCCAGTAGATCCACCAACATGTGTTATGGTGGAGTTTGAAATTAATGTAGGATTTTAATTTGAAGATGTATATTCACATATTATTACTATTATATCAATAAAAATTGTATACACACATGATAAATTCCATTATTTTTGGATTTGGAAATTAACAATACATAGATCTCGAGGCTTGACTCTTACCAAAGAAATAATTGATATTAGTAAGATAGAAAGATAATGATTAATGTCATGTTTTTTATTAGTCTCTTCCATAGTTATACATAGACTAGATTATGTGTAAAAAAGATTTTAATTCCTATGTTTTCATATTTATTAAGACAAAGATGTAAACAATCACTTGAGACATAATGAGAGATCACAAAAAACCATGTTATGAAATATAACATATATAAACAGTCATGCCCATCAACATTATATGAAATAGAACATACCATGTGGAAAATATAAGTAAGATAAAAACATGTGATATTATAGAAATGAAAATCCATTTAATAAATTATGATGATCATAACTATTCATTCATTATATATAATTATAATGATTTTAATGAAATATAGATATATGTAATCATACATATTATCTCTTCTCTCTCAAACCCTAGATTATTTATCAACCTTGAGCTTTAAATTTATGTATAAAAATATGTATTAACTTCCCCATATCCACATGTCACAATTAGAGGTCTAAAGGTCTATGTACATGTGTCATGGATCCCCTCACCCTCTAATAACTATTACTTCATCAACTCCACATGACATTCCTATGGCAACTATCGCCAACTACACTCCATCTAGCCTTATTCTAGATTAATAGAAAATATTCCTTTGATTCATATCTATTTGCTTATTAGACTTATGCACATTAAAATATAACTTATATTATTCTACATATCTCATGTGTGCTTCATCAAACTTATTTGTCCTTATGATAAATTCCTTATGTGTACAATATAGGGTCAAAATTCCCATTTACTATGACTATATTTATATTATTTTAACATATATTTAACTTCTTGACTATTTTTTTAATATAATTCATGCACTATTTATTACTCTTCCATTTTATTCCATTATATATATTCAAATAACCCTTATAAACTGATGTGATTCTTGGTTATTTAGTCTTGAATAAAAATGCTTCATCAAATTTATCTTTATCTGAATACATGTGCACTAATAAAACATTATGTGTGGCTTGTCTTCTTTCAAATAGGTATCCACAAAATCCTATGCATATTAAAATATTTTAGACATTTAAGTTTCTTATATTTGTTTCAACTAAAGGCCATTTATACATTCTCCACATGAGCCTCCTTGACCAGCTTGGTGCTGCCTTCTTCTACTCTTGATTATGATTTTGTTTTCATGTAAAATGTTACTATATTATATGTCTCTTATAATGAAAATGATTCATATTTTTATTTCACATCTCTACTTGTTGGCACATTTGTGCATGGAGCTTCTGAAAGAACAAAAATGTTGAAATAGGAGCTTGTGTGCTCACACTAGTAATAATAATTTCTAGTTTTTATCGATCTCTAAAATTTAATTCAAATTTGTGTAGTGGTGCCTCTTCCATTTTTTAGATTTAAATTCTATGTTCTATTTTATCATCATGATTATTTCCACTTGATTAACTCCTAACTGGACTTGGTTATTGTGTAACACCTTATCTTGTTTATTTACACATAGTTCTTATTTGAGTTAAAGTTATAGATAGTCTATAAGTTTGTGACATATTATTAGTACTATAATATGATGATGAACTTACCTCCATTTTTTTAACCTTCTATTGCCCCCTTTTCCCCTTTCTTGTGCTTCTTTGTCTTTCTTAAAATTTATTATTCTTTTTTCTTCTCTTCTATGTATAACTTATTCATCAATGAACACTAGTATCTTCTATTTCCCCTTTCCTAATGTTTCTTGTTCCTAATTTAAATTTATTATTCTTTTTTCTTCTCTTCTATGTGTAATTTTTTCATCAATGAACACTAGGGTCTCTAATGGCCTTGTTTGTACCAATTTCCTTCTAGGAGTTGTTCTTGGTCTCATCCTTTGTGGTCTTAATACTTGTAATGTATTGTAATTAAATTATAATATTTTTACAAATAATTCTAAATTTATATCCACACTACCAGTTTTTGATTCCTCATCATCTAACATTATTGTTTTCCTTAGTAGTTTATCCCTCATCAACAAAGTGTTACTGGGTTCATCAATCTCCTATATGTTTATTAAAGCCCTTGGTAAACCATTTATCTCTTCTAACACATATTGTGTGGATACCACATATGGTAGCTTAATAAAAATATTATACTATCAATTTTTACTTATAATTCTTATAAATGAAAAATGTGCCATTACATAAAATATCACAATACAATCATACACCTTTGTCATATTTGGTAGTATTCTATATTCTTCCTTGAATGTTTATATTAGGATATTATACCATATTCTCATATTAATCTTATAAAATTGAGACATATAATTTTAATAAATATTTTATTGATAGTTTCTTGCATGAGACCCTTCTCCTTTAATATTCGTGAATACTCTTACCTTCTATAAGTTTATTTTCCTCAATTAGTATAAGTATCAGGATCATTCCTCATTTGAACTCTTCACATTTTTTATGTGCATATTATATTGATCTCACCACTTCATTTTAAATTTAATTTACATAATTAAATTTGGTTCTCATTTTTATTACCTCATGTGATAAGTATGTGGATAATACATTTCATTTTCCAATTGACACCAATCTTGAGATGATAAGTCATGCAATGCTATTTATTGAATTCAGTGGAATTTTTATAATCACCAGTGTTGATATTCTTATCTTTAGATTGAGATAATATAGAACTCTCTTAATTTTTATAATATTATTCATTTCCCCATGCATATCCAATCCCTCATTCTCAAGAAATGTAACTTTACTAATTTGTGCATTTGAGATTTTCAATATCCTTGTAATATGTTGTCTTTCCTCATGGGTGCAAAAAAGTAAATACTTTAATTTTTATTATGATTCACCAAAGTATGGAAGATACATTATAATCAAAAGATATGAAGGTTCCAAATATTATATATAGTACTATTTCCATTTATTGCTTCCAAATTTATTTATAACACTTTTATGTAGTCCTTTATCCTATGATTGAAATCATCCACTTCACAAGCACCTAAGCATGTCACCAAATGCTATACCTCTTTCACACATTTTGTATATGAAATTAGTGTTGTATCAAATCAAACCCTCTCAATCTTATAATTTTATGTTTTTATCATTTTGTGTGGCTTTTTACTTCATTTTGAATTGGCTCTTCCTCTCTTTCAAGGGTCATCTCTTCAATAGACCATTTATATTTAATGTAAGTAGTTACATATTATTATTTGAAAGATTCCTCCATCTCATATTACTTAATATTTTACATTTTATATCCTCATTCCATATTTTTTTGACTCCATACATAATTTTCACTCATCTGCCTGTCAAAATCCTTCTCCTAGATTTTAAGAATCCACTAGTCTTTTAACTCTAATATTCTATTACAACCCATAATTTCCATGTAGATCACAACCCATAATTTATCTTATTATTTTTATCATGCCATATATATTTATAATTAAAAATTATATAGCCTCTTTCTCAAACCATGATTTTACTTTCATGACTCTTCCTTTCACTTTAATGCATTCAAAACTTAAATTGAAAATTACTATTACCAATGCACCTTTTACCTCTAATAAGCTCATGTGTATTTAATGCATTATCATATACCATTAATCTATGTATGTGTCATAATATTCCTATAATTATGTATTCATTATATTATTCCATATCAATTTAATGAATTCTTGAATTATGCACACCATCATTGCACAACTCTACCATGCATATAGAAGCTTTCGCACATGTTCCCATAGCCTGTGCATCACTCTTACACATTTTATTGCACAATATCATTTATGTATTTATTATGTGTTTCTTTTTACATGAGCATCACTTGACACATTCCATCAAATTTGAGCCTTCAGAGCCTTTTTAATTTTCATATTCAATTACGTGCATTCATCTTCTACTACTACCATTTCTCCATCATTTGTCCTCTAAACAATTTATACTTATTTTTACTTCACTCCTCTCAATTATGTGTTATGTTATCTTGATTTTTGTTTCATTTTCAAAACATTTTCAATGCCATGTTCCCTTTATGTTATTGCTCCATATCCATACCTTCTTGTGCATGCTTTCCCATGATGTTGAGCTATACAATTAGAGTCAATCTCCATTATTTTTACATTTAACAACACTAAAACCTAAAAAATATACTTAGAAATCTAACATAAAGGAATTGGTAGTTCAATTTCTCAACTTATCCATATATATTCATAGGATTTCCTACACTTATTAACATTAAAAAAACCATTATAATGAAAATAAACAAGAATTTAAAATATATTTTTGTGTTACCAATTTTTGATGGCATGCATGACACAAGATCATAAAAGTTCACATGTGATCCTACATCAACCAAAAATATGTTTAGATTTTGAAAGTTAACTAAAATATTTTTTAAGTTTTTAATTGTGCATAAGTATTTCTTTGTAAGTTTGGCACAAGTCTGTTGATCCACACAATAATTGTCCTAGTTTGAATAAGCTTGCTAATATTTGTTTAAGTATATTTGTTAAGTCCCTTAATCAAGAATATTAGTGAAAATATCTGTAATGAATTTATAATAGTATATGATATATTCTTGTGCATTATAACATTCATTAGATTCACTGTAGAGCTTAGTTATTTTTCATAGAAGTAAAAGAGTTACTACAAAGTTCATGGAGGAACTATATCTTCATCAAATAGGTATTGTGTTAACTTGTAGTAATATTAGAGTATTTAATTGTGATTAGGAGATGGTCTAACATCAATATAATTAATTCAAAGTTTCAAAGTTTATATAAATTTACTACACATTACATATCCATTTTGGAACCTTGTGGTAATGCATATTAATAATCATAACATATATGAGGATTGTGGTAAGATAACATGTTCATTAGAGGTTATTGTACCTATCAATTGAACTACATCACTCATGAAGTAATTTAATGGCCTTGGTGATATAATATATGAAAATAGGGAGTAATTCTTATATATCCAATTATTTTTAATTGGGTAGGTTAAAATGGAATAACAAAAATAGGATAAAACATTACCTGTGATATGATATTGTGCATCAATTTATGTTACTATATAGTATTCCCTATTGAGATGTATTATCATTAATAATGTGTTAAAAATTTAATTTAATTAATGGATTACTAAGCACATAATGTAAGTAGGCAGGTCTTGTGCCTTTATAAGCATACCCCTAAACTCATACAAACAGTTTTTTTAGGATGATGGGGATTGGAAGATAGATCATAGTGATCTTTCAAATATATAGCTAAATTTTAAAATTTAGTGAGTTAACAAGCATAGGCTTGATGACCTAATGTTATAACACATCTCATTTGAGATTGCTATGTTTTTGTCATTATGTGTGGTAGTTTTAATTTCATATTGATGAAATCTAATAAATATTTGAGTTATTTTTATTATACTTTGATTTCATTGTGTATTTTTAGGGTTGTGTGGTCTAAGGCATCACACAATTAAGACCCCTAACCATCACTACATCAATATGCCTTATTTATGGCCGTACATGCACATCATTTGAAGTATAGTTTGAGCTTATTCCATTCAACATATTAGTGGAATAGTTATTTGGGGTGCCAAATATGTTTATTCTCCTCTCCTTTTTAATTAATTAAGTTATTTATTGGTATATTTATAATTTTTAACTTACTTTGTACTTTAAGTACACTATGCATGCTTTACCCACTTTAAGAACACATTTATCATTTTTGGACCCATTATCCTTATTGTGTTTTTTTTTGTAACTTTTTATCGGTATCCTTTATATTTTCATATTATCCTTATGAAATTATAGTCATGGTTCCAATTCCTTATTCTTAGGTAACTCCACATTTTGTATCTATGTACTTTCCCTTACATATTCATCACTCTTCACTTGTGGTTTCTTTTCAATATGATTCTTTTTTACTTGAGTTATCTTTATTGGGTTTTAAACATGCATGGAACCCATATTTTAACCATATTTGGTTCTACCCTATCATTTTAATTTATTGTGATTCTTCATATCATTCCACTCCTTGCAATAGATGGATTTATGATTTCCACTTTTGTGAACTTTCTCCTTGAGGATTTATATGCACTTTAAACTCATCAATCATATATTTGAATATTATTATTTGATGTGATTTATTCACTACTCTAGTTAAATGTATCATCCTTGTTGGATTTCCTCTTTTCTTCATCTTTGTAGTCACATTAAAAGATATTTTTCTCTTCTTCCTTTGAGTCCACTCCTTCAACACAAGTTGAACCATGATAATTATCTAAGAGAATCATGATTGTTTGCTCCCCATTCTCAAAAATCATATAGTGTTGTTTAAAACTCATATGTACTTGATTATCATAGCACCATGGTATACCAAACAATGCAAAATAGTTATTATTTTCAATATCTTATAACTTTGAAATATAATGAGAATACAACTTCCATAATTTCTAATATAATGCAATGCAAGACATAAATTAGTTTTGAATATATTTTTCAGCCATAAATGTCACATGGATTAAGGGTTTAATCATGGTTTATCCATATTCTTCCATGCCTTCTTAGTCAATATGTTCACATCAACACACATATCAATCAAAATGTTGTTTATTTCACAATAATTTATCATAACATCAATAATTAACTCCCAGTCATAAGGTTTATTCATTTTTAAATGAATTTATATAAATCTTTCTTGTAAAATTTCCTACTCTTCCCCCATACTTTATTGAATCCAATTATTTATCCTAAGGATGTCTCTTTCCATATTTAAGTAAGTTTTTGGATCCTCCTCCATTTCCTTAGGCTAAGGATCTTTCCTCAAGATTTAATTTACCTTCCATCTCATCTCACGTGTGACTTGAACTTATCATTATAAGTTATTTATAATTTCTTGTACTTATACTAATATGATATTTTTAGAAGAGCATCAAAATTATCAAATTATGGTACTTCTTAGACTTACATTGTGTATGCACATAATGTTTTCAAACTTTATCAATTATAGATGCATTATATTTTGTAGGAACCCATTGAGTCTCAATCTATGAATGCACACCTTAAGGGGTGCACTAAGAAAGGGGTAGATACACCATTAGTGCTTCATAGGATTTTTTTCCCTTATTACCATTTGTTGTTTGCACACTTGTCTCCTAAAAACCATTCCCCTAAACTTTGCCTCTTATTTTTCACCCTCCTATAGCCTTTTACCATCTTCATTAGCCATTTCCCCAACCTAAACCCATTTTTATTAGTTTAAATAACATAGTTGGCCACATCAAACTTGTATTGTTATTGATAAAGCTTACTAGGAACTAGGTCAACCCATGACTAACATAGTTCATAACCTAGTTAATTTTTTCTAGTTACAATACTAGGTCGACCAAGTCGACCTTGTCAGCGTAAAATTTTAGAAAGGTTTAGGGTTAGATCCACCTATATAAACACATCCATTTCACCATTATTAAAGAGAAAAAAAGAGTTAATTATTCATTTTCACTTCTTTATAAACTGCATTTCCACCATTCTACTTGAGGAGTCTTAGCTTAGGGTTTCTACTTGGAGAAGAATCTTGTCTTGTGGATAAATCTTGGATGCTTTGTCATTTATTAGTGATCCTTACAAACCACAACAACCTCTTGAGAAATAACTTTATCCAAGTGAGAGATTGAGTCTCGATGGATTTGTATTCAAGGTAAGCATCTCTAACTTTGCTCTTCTTTTTAATAGATAGATGTATCATAAGTAATGGCTTTTAAATATATTACTCTCTCATGTATTTGGCTTTTACCTACACATATCTTAAATAATATTCTCTTATTCATGTTTACTAACCCCTAATTTGTGCCATAAGCTTTGGTGTGTACTAGATTAGATTTTGCTTTACTTGTTATTAGTTTAGTGAATATAAAAACATAGGACCTAGTTAGGGTTATTGCACAATTTTTATTGACTAGAGGCTTTGTAACCCTCACTTATGATACTATTTATGGTAATAGATCCCTTGGATAGGTCTATAAAATTCATATTAGTCATGAAATCGATTATGTAGTGTATCCCCAATCAAAAATGTAAGTAGGATTTATCTTCTCTGAGCTCGGATTGATTTGTAGCTATTGCATTTACTATTACATAGATTTTAGTGAACACGATGTGAATCTAACCCTTGAAAGTTTTATTTCATGCTTTAATTTCTATCATTTTATTATTTTTCTATATTTATGATACTATGTCAACCCAGTTGGTATAGTTCTAAATTTTGTGTGCATGTTTAACACATAATCATATTAAAATGACTCTATTCTTTCTATGTAGGTCTTCATCAGATACAATTTAATAGATCAAAAAAGTTGACATAGTACTCTTCTTCAGTCCCAGATCAAAAAACTAAGTGAAACATGTTAGCTTAGTCCTTCAGTCAACATCCAAATCAACAAACTAGGTCAAAAAGGTCAACCTAATTCTTCAATCAACATCCAGATCAATAAACTAAGTCAAACATGTTGACTTAGTCTCTTAGTCAAAATATAGACCAAAAAAATAAGTTGAATAGGTTGACTTAGTCATCTTATCTTGCCTCATCACATAGGGTTTTGTAGAACTAGGTCAAACCAATCGACTTAGTTTACAAAATTTGAAAGTAGCATTCAAGGCACTTCAAAAAAAAAATTCATAATCCTAACCATATTCCAACCCACCAAGGTTCCTCTCTTTCTCCCTATATTAATTTAGTACTTGATTACAATTTTATTTTATGCAAGTTTGAAGTCTTCAATATTGAAATCGTACAACAAACTAAGTTGACCTGGTCAACTTAATTATGTAGCCTATCTTATGTCTAAAAGATTAAGTTGACTTAATCGACTCTATTCTTAAAGAATCTTGATTCCACATAATAATAATGCTCCATTAAAATTTTTTCTATATTATTTTCATATAGTGTCATCTGAACTAACTCTATACCATTCTTAATTTGAGAATTAACAATTATTTTCTAGTAATTAATTCACATTTTCATTTTTAGCTATTTGCATGCCTAAAGTAGATCAAATAGTCTAATTAGGTGGGTTTTTCATATTATAATTTAGTTACGCTATTTTTATCTCTTTACACACACTAAAAAATCACATAATACTCAAAATGCATTTAATATTTATCTTCACAAGGCCTACTTAGAATTCATCACCAAGGGGGAAGTCCACTTGGTTTTCTGGCCAAGTATAGACATGTGGTTAATGGTACATATTGACAAAGCACCTGACATACTTATCAATATGGGATTATGAAGTGAGGGGGTAGGCCCCATACCAAGCCAATACCATTGCAACCACAAATCCCTTTCAACCTAAACATCCTGAAACTATCCATAGATTGCTTTCTAGTTTCCTATTTTTAGCTAGCTTCCCTATCACATTTAAAGCAACACTTTATAATAATATAATAAAACATAGGATAACCACTTAATTAGAATTTAATTTTCATTTGACTACTTTCTTTGTAATCATTGCATGTTGTATTATAAAAACTTGCATTAGCCAATGTTGGTGTAAGGGTTTGTGTTGTGTGCCCTAATTATGTCACTCATGTTGATCCAATTATTTGTGTCCTTCCATTTCTTATTTCAATCATATTACAAATATTTCCATATTTTATCACATTATCATTCTATCTAGTATAATCTCCTACAAACTATGTTTCTCTCTGTCTACATTACTAAGTTAACTTGGTCAACATTGTACCCTTATCTACCTCTCGGATTATAGTACTAAGTCAACTTGGTCAACCTTATATCCTTGTCTACCTTTTTTATAGAAGTACATAGTTGACATAGTCGACTCTATGCTCTTCTTAGCTCCCTTTTCAACAATACACAATCAACCCAATTGACCTTGTATCTATTTGTTGACCTTGATTTTTTGTCTGACTGACTTAGTTCTCTATCTAGCTGACTTATTTATCTCTCATTATTCTTTCTTAACATCATTTTGATTTAATTTTACATCATTAAATACCCTATCAAAATATTCTTAGACAACCTAAATCCATTTAGACACTATATGGGGTTCTCTTTTCTTCCTCTTTTCAGCCATTGGGGCATCTTACAATGCCAATGCACATATTCATTTATCCTTTGGGGCATCTTGTGATGCCCACCAAAATATCATTTTAGACTCTTGAACATCTTGCGATAGCCATCCCTACATCCAATTACCATTTGGGGCATCATGTGATGCCCATTCTTACTCTACTTGGCATGATAACAAACTAATTCAACTTCAAGAAACCTTTTAAGACACAATCTTGTCTCTCACATACTCATCCTTGATATAGACATTAGCGTATATTACTTCCCTTCTTTTCATACTTTCTATATTCTATCTATCTAACACTTTTTATAGGATACTTATATGGGTATCACCCTCTGCAATAGTTCTCTATTTTTCACAAACCTTAGTCCTTCATTTTGGTCTTTTTATTTACCTTTTTACCATGAGTTGTATTGTAAAACCACAAATAGGACCTAGTATTATTCATGATTTCTTTCTCTTTGTTTTCATACACACTTTTTGGCACCCCTTGGGTTTTCCTTTGTGATTTGTATTGAAAAACCATAGATAGAATCTAGCCTTCCTCACAAAGACCATCTTTTTCTTATCCCATTTTTTTTCACATGCTTTGTACACCCTCATGGGTTTATATTTTATGAGTTACAGTGTAATACCATGGATAGGACCTAGCCTTCCTCATAAAATCACCATCTTTTCACTCCTTGTCTAGAATGTGTTTTGCATTGGTTATGAGTTTTTGATCCTTGTTCTCAACTTTAACTTTTTGCTTCTTTTGATAGATGAAATTTGCATAAAAACCTATGCTAGCATGTTTTCTCCATTTCCCTCATTATTGTGGTAAGGAATCATACTTTATTATCATTTTACCCCTTTTCACCCTTTGACACATTTTTTCTGATTTGAAGTCATCCAAATTGTTTCATGTTTCATTCCTCTTGATTTCCTTTCCTTTCCCTCCACATTGGATAAAACAAGGTCAAAGTCAAGATATCACTTTTGTTTCACCTAAATTTATAAGACTCTTAGACACCATTCTCTATGAGTTCTCTTTCTTAGAAACCAAGCCCAAGTATTCAAATGAAAGTAATATTTAGCACCCATATTTAGTTTTCCAAATCCGTAGGGAGGAGGAATAGAAAAATTCATAAAGAAAGTTAAAAGCCAAATCATTCAAAATAAAAGGCAATGATATAAAAAAGGTAACATAAAAAATCTCAAAATTTAAAATCACGCCAAAAGACATGATTATAGGTACATCTCTTATCTCTAATTGAATCTCAAACTCCATAGTTGGTCTCACATTAGAGCCGAGGTCTATTTGGGTGTAGTAGGCTATTAGATTGGAATAGGAGAATTCAAAAAACTCTATGGTGCTACCTAATTTATCATGCAAGTACCCAATCTTTATAGTAGACCAATGGCTCTATAAGGGGTACTGAGGAATGGGGAACATGTTGTGGGAAGGTAGGTCCATTTTAATTTTCATGCATATAACCTTCATGGGATGATCTACATAATTCATTTTGTTGACCTAAGACTTGTGTGGCTAAGAGAAGTTCTTCAGAGTCCATAATGTTGAAAATCCTCTTATTTTGACAAACCTAATTTGAATGTCTTAACTTCGATAAAGAGTTCTTCTACCTTGGTTTTTCATTCATTCTCCCCTACACCATTTTCATTTCCCCCTTGATAGGCAAGTGTGATTCTCAATCTATTTTCCATTCTTATTTACTTCCCTCTTCTTCACATCTTAAAAACATGCTAGCACTACTTTGTTTCAGTTTTATCTATCCTTAGAGCAAAAAAATATGCTTGAGCAACCATGGATTATTTTCTTTACACCACAACTCTACATTTCTAGATATGCTTTAATTTCTTTTATCATTTTCCATTATTTTACTACCCCTTTTTGTGAACACTTGATCCTGTGTCTACTTTCATGTAATTTTTATTATTATTGAGTGAGGTTGGTTTGTTAATTCTCTCTCACCAATGTCGTTTTCCATTTTATGCACCTTTTCCATTGATGTTTGAGTAAGGATTATTACTTCTCACTCATCAATGTTATTTTACCATTTTGTTTGCCCATTTTTGTTTAAGGATTGTTACTAATTTTACATTGTTGCTTGATTACCATAATTTTTGACATGTATCCTTGGTTTGACTTAGTGAATTTGAATTTCTTAATTAAGGTTTAATTATTTGAGTTTTTCAATCTTTCGTAGCCTTGGCTTTTTGATTACCTGATTTACTCTAAATTTTGACTTGGTCATTTGGTTTAACATAGCACTTATCACCCTAGATTTCTAAATTTTAAAGTATATTCTTTTCACATAATACTAGTTATATTGGCTTTTCTATGTTTATTTACTTTTTTCTCTTTAGTTTTGTATCCTTGGGTTTGTTGAAAGTAGTCTCTGAACCTTCCATGATCAAAACTACAAACATAATAAACATCCATTGAGAAATAAAGGTAAGTCAAGGTATGCATTACATTTACTTTTTTAGTTATTGCCATTTTAGTCATTTAAATTTTAGTTATTTTTTTTTAAAATATTGTAATTTTTTTAGATTCAGTATTGTGTGTTACTATATTCTTTCTCAAAGCACCATCCCCTGTTGTGTTGGGAGAATGAACCGGAAGCACACAATTTGATTACTAAACCAAGCAACTTAATATGCGGAAATTAACCAGATTCACCAAGTAACTAGAATTCAGAATAACACAGCATATGAGAGACAATACACAAATTGTATTAACACTTTATACAGAAAAGAATACAATAAAGAAGATGCCACTTCTTCTCCACCACCTTACAGAGGTTTCCCACACCTCAAGTGAACAGTAATTCTCCTCCCCAAAGCTCTCCCTCTCACAGGTCCCAACACCCAACTCAAATACAGAGTTGGTGTTCACCTCCCGTGCTCCACGCACTCCACAAGCACTCCACGTGCTCCACAAGTACTCAAGGTACTTCAAGTAGATCTCCCATGAATTTGCAATAACCTGCAATTCAACAGACCATACTTATGGAAGGAACTCCCTTGCCTTCCTCTTGCTCTATCCGAGTACACACCTGTACTCCAAGTAGATCCTGCCTGATACTGCTCCCTGTTGTGTTTCTGTCTATATGACCTTGCACACTTGCAAATCAAACAATGGTTCTATTCACCTGTGAACCTCGACCTTGCACACACATACACCTGTAGATCAACGATCTTACTTACCATGTAGATCTCCTATATAGGCCATGCAACTGTGACCAAGATCCTACACGCTTGAAGAACCCAGCTGGCTCTCCAATCCAGCACCAACACACCTGGTACTGAGGCACTAGGAGGAACGCACCATTGCTCTACCTCACACACAGAAGGAGCTTATAATTATGCTCTCTTACTCCCTAGCACACTTTTCCAATACAACCATGAGTCTATTATATAGATCTCATCCAAACAATGATTAGACATCTAATTACCATAATTAGATCTGCAGCTATGAGTCTAAAATTAGCACTCATCATGCAAACACTTGGTTCGTTAGCTCACTGCCCGTAATTAACTCGCAGTCGAACCACACAGGCGACCGACGTCGATCCCTGTCTGCCTGGGGTCGCCGACGCCGGCCGATATATGACCGACGTTGGTTGCCTTCCTGTCTTACCCTGCCGACGCCGGTTGGCCAGACCAACGCCAAACACTTCTGACACTTCGGTAACTCATTCTGAAACCTCCTCCATGTCTGCATCAGTGAAGCTTTTAGCTCCACAATCCTAAGAATCTCCCACTTGGAGATAAACAGCTGCACTGTACCTGTACCTGTACTCTATCTAATCTGTTTCCTGGTTTGTATCCCTCTTCAAGTTCCCACCTGAAGATAACCCACCACACATCCCGTGGTGTACCACCTGTCATCCGAGTACCCTGCCACATCCGAACCTACAACACCTGTAGTGAAGGCCTGACCCTGCATAGCAACACCTACTGCCAGTCCCTCTCAGAAAACCTAAGAATCCACTTCCCCGAATTGGCTCCTAACTCTCTGACAGCTCCAACTGCATGGGAATACTCAGGTCTATACCAGACCTCATGTGATTTCGGACACTGTACCTGTCCAGCCCTTAGTGTGCTCCGGCTCTGCATCCTGAACCTCACCAACACCTGATTCACATCAGCTCCCACTCGAGACAAAATCAACCAGTGATCTCCATGTCTCCCATGTCAAAGAATTTCGCTGCTCCAAACTCCTCCTGACATGCCACTGAACTAATCTTACCCTTAGCTCAGCAAAACCTTGTATGTACAAAACTGCTATAGCAAAACATACCATCCACATACAGCACAGAATGATGTTGCAATCACCATCCCCTTGGTAAGTCAAATCACAGTAGTTACCCTGACATTGACTGAAGCCATGCTCCGTCCTCCACCTGTCAAAACCTGTACCACTGTCCTGCAGCTCCACAAGACCATATAACCTGGTCTTCCGTCTCACGTATCCGTTCTCTCTATTCTTCTACTAAGGTATCCATTCGTCTCTGTGCTTTCATACCTGCTGGCAACCCTACCAAAACACACCTATTTGGTTCTCCTCCAAGGAATCACATCCTCATCCATGCCAAGCTCACACCTGTTTCCTGGATCCTTCCTGCTATAAAATCAGCAACAAGTATGAAGAAGAGGAACAACGAATTTGAGGGCCTACTTACGCCTTCAGTCCTCCGTATGGGTGTTTGAGACTCCTTGACAACATGCTATCCACCCAAAATTCGTTACAGTGACCGACCTCAGTCACTCCACAGTCTGCATCCGACCGACGTCGGTTCCATGCGTCTGTACCTGACTACCAACCTGCCTGTGCTGGTGTCCCTGCTGCCGACGTCGGTTCTTCTAACCGACATCGGTCTTACATACTGCCGACGTCAGTCCCATGACCGACATCGGTCTTACCCTGCCTGACATCGCCGACTTCGGTCTGCACATGACCGACATCGGCACCTGTCTGTTCGACGTCGGTTCCTCCTGACCGACATCGGTACCTGTGTTCGCCTGTGAGTGATGACTTTTTACCCGCGAGCTTCTTTGAATCAAAATCCATGTCCAAACTGCCCTGCTCAGAAGTATCCAGCCACATCCACTGGGTTCTGTCCGCCATCTCCTCCATAAACACCAAGGCTTTCCAGTTCTTAAGCCTGTCAAATATATCTGTCTTCTGCTTAAGAACATGCATCTCCTTCCTGCTCATGTGACCAAGCCTACGAAGCCACGTCTCTGCAATAAAAGAAGAATCAGTAATATAAACAAGTAGATAAAGGATACCTGTTTTCTTACCACCAGCTAATTCAAGTGCATCCGCTGTGAGAGTTCTTGTGCATCTCTCATCACCCAATCTTTCTGAAGAAATTAGCCATATCTCCAAACCTGGGAACTGCATGACCTTCATCAACACTTGTGTGTTGGCCACCTGCAATTTCAGCTTCACTTCCCCTTTGCCAATTCTTTGGCAAGGCTCACCAGCTCCTCTACCTAGGGCTGCATGGAAAGAGGCAACCGAATCTTTTATCCAAGATTCAACTTTATCCAAGAAACCTGCAAACACATCTTGTGCAACAACACCTGCTACATTTGTATCTTCAGTTTCTTCATGCTGATCTGCTACCAACCAACAATAATTTTTTACCTGCTCTTTCTTTCCATAGGACCGTGAGTGACCATCTGTGCTTTTCAACTCCTCCATTCTTAGCTTACTTTGATCTGCTGTTGCTCTACTCCCACTCGATCAGAAACCCTTGAGAGTGCCCTGTAACCAAACACAAAACCTGCTTCCTCCAACCTTAGCTCTGATACCACTTGTTGGGAGAATGAACTGAAAGCACACAATTTGATTACTAAACCAAGCAACTTAATATGCGGAAATTAACCAGATTCACCAAGTAACTAGAATTCAGAATAACACAGCATATGAGAGACAATACACAAATTGTATTAACACTTTATACAGAAAAGAATACAATAAAGAAGATGCCACTTCTTCTCCACCACCTTACAGAGGTTTCCCACACCTCAAGTGAACAGTAATTCTCCTCCCCAAAGCTCTCCCTCTCACAGGTCCCAACACCCAACTCAAATACAGAGTTGGTGTTCACCTCCCGTGCTCCACGCACACCACAAGTGCTCCACGCACTCCACAAGCACTCCACGTGCTCCACAAGTACTCAAGGTACTTCAAGTAGATCTCCCATGAATCTGCAATAACCTGCAATTCAACAGACCATACTTATGGAAGGAACTCCCTTGCCTTCCTCTTGCTCTATCCGAGTACACACCTGTACTCCAAGTAGATCCTGCCTGATACTGCTCCCTGTTGTGTTGCTGTCTATATGACCTTGCACACTTGCAAATCAAACAATGGTTCTATTCACCTGTGAACCTCGACCTTGCACACACATACACCTGCAGATCAACGATCTTACTTACCATGTAGATCTCCTATATAGGCCATGCAACTGTGACCAAGATCCTACACTCTTGAAGAACCCAGCTGGCTCTCCAATCCAGCACCAACACACCTGGTACTGAGGCACTAGGAGGAACGCACCATTGCTCTACCTCACACACAGAAGGAGCTTATAATTATGCTCTCTTACTCCCTAGCACACTTTTCCAATACAACCATGAGTCTATTATATAGATCTCATCCAAACAATGATTAGACATCTAATTACCATAATTAGATCCGCAGCTATGAGTCTAAAATTAGCACTCATCATGCAAACACTTGGTTCGTTAGCTCACTGCCTGTAATTAACTCGCAGTCGAACCACACAGGCGACCGACGTCGGTCCCTGTCTGCCTGGGGTCGCTGACGCTGGCCAATATATGACCGACGTCGGTTGCCTTCCTGTCTTACCCTGTCGACGCCGGTTGGCCAGACCAACGCCAAACACTTCTGACACTTCGGCAACTCATTCTGCAACCTCCTCCATGTCTGCATCAGTGAAGCTTTTAGCTCCACAATCCTAACATGTTGCACCTGAGTGACTTGTGATGAGATTACAGTGGGGTATATGTATACACAAAATATTTTCAAACTTTATCAATCATCAATGTTTTCTATTTTGTAAGAACATGTCGAGTCTCAATCTCTTTGAGTGCATGCCTTAAGGGGTGCACTGGGAAAGGGGTAGGGAGACCATTGGTGCTGTTGACCAATTTTTTCCCCCTGGCAAGAATTGTGGTCAACTTCTTCTATGGCTTTTTGAAGCTAGTCACTTTTGGGTTGCGAACTCATCTTCAATTTCATGCTCAGTTCAAGCCTGGTTCATTGGTTCAGCCTAGTTCATCTCAGTTCATCGCTTGGTTCAAGGACAGTCTGGGTTCAACGGAAAGTTCAATGCTAAGTGCAATGGTTTGGTTCAAGGGGCTGCCCTTGGCCGAAGGCATAGTCAAAGTCAAAGTGCCCTTTGGAGGGTGAGCGAACACTTCAAATATTTCAAAGGATTTGGGCCGCTACAAATGCGAAGGCTGATAAGGGATCCAATATGATGCCACATGGGCACGATGACATCGCAGTGGCTATCAAATTTAATAGAATGAAATGTCCATTAATATTTAAAAGCATGACGGTCGCAGAAGCATCAATTTTAATGGAATAAAATAACCATTTGTTTTCAAATGAGAAGTGATAGCCATGGAAAGGGGCTCAAAATGCAGTGACCCGCTAGAAAGTTTGCCCCAGGGGCCGAATAAGCCAAAAAAGACAAGGATGCAGAAGAAGACAAAACAAAGTGACAGACAAGGAGAATGACATGGCACAGAAGTGATAAGGCAGCCCAAGTGGCAAAGTGTAGGTGATTTATTGCCTGATAGTCCCCAAATGGTGCAAATAGCAAGCAACATGACCCGTGCTTTGAAAAGGGGACAAATTTTAGTTTATTGGCAGAAAAGAGGCACGATCCATGCTTCCACATTAAAGCTTGAATGCCAAAGTCAAATTTGGCGATTATATAGCATGGTTCTAATAGGCTTCTTCTAGGATGATGACAACACAACAGTGTTTCCTCTTTCAAATGGGACGCGACAGGCCAACTTGTCAAAAAAAGTGCCAAGTTTCTTTCTCTTTTCTTCTATATATTGTAACTTCTCATTTTTGAGAAGGATCGGTTCTTCCACTTTTGCAGAGGCACAGCCCTAGCAAAATTTCACCTGAATAAAATAAAATGTAGTTTTTTACCTCCATTTGGATAGATGTTTTAGAGTATGCATTGAATGTTTGTCTTTGTCCAGTCATCATTTCTTGATGCTCTCACAGGTTTAACACCAGCAGACCTGTCATCTACAAGGTGCCATTTCTGTAGTTGAAAGGAGAAGAGATGACATTTGAGAAGACCAAAATAGAAAGAGTTACTTATAGTGTGCATTTCACAGCACCTCAGTGATTTTTTATCTCCTGTGCTTTCATGAAAGCCTCCCTGCCGGTCTTTTGCAGCCTGGTCTTTTTTGCCAAATGTGTAGTGTATGTCTGTATTTGTCTAGTTCTGAGAGTGGATGTGTGAAGGTCGACCCTTGTTTTTTTGGTGCATCACCTCTTTTAGGGTAGGCTTGTTTTTCTTGCATTCTCTCTCTCTCTTTTCATCCCCCCCCTTTTTTTTATATATATGTATGTTAGCACTTGCTAGAAAAAACACAATGCATCAAAGGGAGCTAGCCCTTATCTAGAGACTCTCTCCTTCAGCTTCACCGGTCCCACAGGCAAGAGGAGAGTTTCCATGTTGCGAGGAGAAGGTAGGAGCTAGGCCTCCTTGCCTCGGGTGCAATCTCCAATGTCAACAGTTTTGGCATGCCTGGTGGGACCAACTGGGACAAGTTTTGTCTAAAGAGTTGAAGAATTTTTGGTGTGTTCTTCAACCAACCCACCTTTGGAGGCTTTGCATTGAACACCAATGGTGACTCTGAGTTGAATCTGCTGGTTAAGTAGCCTGGTGCCATCAGAAATCTACTTTCTTTATGTATAATCCCTTTGCACAAAATCATGGGCCTTATATTCCTTCATATTACCATGATCATACTCAGCCTCTTTATGGCGTCCCCTCAAGCAGCTCTCCTAGTTGCCCTAAAATGATAAGGGAAATGAGGTTGGAGTTTGAGAGGTAGATAATGGAGATCAATAGAGAGGAGGAGGAGTACAGATATCAATAGGAGCTGATGTATAAGGAGGAGTGTTTGTTTAGGCAAGCACAAGATTCCAAATCCATGGAGGGGGAAACAAAATGGAGAAATCCATTTGTCCAAGGCAGTCAGCCTTGTGTGCCCCCTCATATTCCAAAAAAAGCCCCCTCTTTTACACCAAATCCTTTCTATCACATAGTGCTTGCTCACTCCAGCTCACCAAATGCATCTGCTCTCAATCTGGTAGGCTTAGCTTTCTAATACCAGAGGGCATCAGAGCAACCCCCATGGAGATCAATCTTCCCAATCCTTTATATTGTGAATCTTCCATTGGGGGGAGTACCACCAACCAACATGTCCCTCTTCTCGAGACTCCTCTAATGCACCAACAATCTCTTCCTTGCATTTCCCAACCTCCCCAAGTCCTTCAGCATAATGTACAGATTCTGAGTTGGAAGAAGGAATGCCAGGAACCAGCTCAAAGCTTTGAAGAGGATAATGCTGGTGATCTCCAAGAAAGGCTCCTTCAAGAACATATAGCTAGGAGAATTATAGAGTTGGAGTCCCAAGAAAGATTCCTCAGCCAATGTGTGGTGGATTTGTCTGAACCCACCCCATCTACACACCTCTAAGAGAAATATCAGGCCACACCTGATATTGATGAAGTGCTAAACATGTGGAAGGAGGAGAATAATTCGATTCTAGCTCAAGGACTACCTCCTCTTCCACATGTTTTCTCCACTTCACCCCTTCTTGAGGAGGAACCTGTTATGTAGGAGGCAAGTGAGGAGCAGAAGATCCAATCTACAAGTCTTCAAGAGGTTGTTACAAGCGACGGTGAAGAAGAAATCATCATTGATGCTCCTTATGAAGCCACCATCAGTAGCGGAGAAGATGCAGGTCTTGCACATATGCAGATGTTCCAGAAATATGAGGAGGAACAAATGCATGGTGAGCTCTCTTCCCTTTTGTTTGATGAACTTCCTCACTATTTTGATGATGAGGATGACTATGCTGAGGAGCCTGAGTTGGAGGAGGATCATGAGGATACTTTTGAACATCTAGAGGTCCTGATCTTTGAGGAAGAAAAGGATAGGTCTGTCCTCCTTGAGGAAGGCCTTGAAATAGTAGAGGATGAGTCTGACAGAGCCTATAATGAAGCAAAAGGAAATGGGTTAGACCATGACACACTATAGAGGAGCTATACATATCAAAGGGCTAATGGTGATGAGCCAACAACCACATATTTCTTGGTGAAGAGCACTAATTCGAAGGACCAGCATTCAACAGGCTTCTAAGGACAAATAAATTACATATATGTCAGTGGCATGTTTGATTTTGATCCACTCAAACTCCAGCCAATGCAGGTGATAGGCAAGAAGATCAGGTCACCAACTCTCTTCTTCATTCAGCTACTTGCCTGCCGCCATAAGTCTTCTTTCTAGGAAGGAGACTTAAGAAATTTTCCCTTCGATCTAGGAGGGAGGTAGTTATTCCTGGTTATCTATATTTAGTAGTTTGTTTTCAATTTCTTTCCCACTTTCCCTAAGTGCATTTTGCATAGGTAGTGTTTTTAGCCTTGTGTGTTTCCCTTCGTGTGTGGGGTAAAAGGCTTCATGTTTGATTCTCAATCTTTTGGGCTATTGTTAATTATTTCATGGCTACACTTGACTCTGTGCCCACTGGATTTTAAGGAAACTGGGTTCTAAGCATAGAAGGCATGCTTCCCCTATGAGTCGCCAATCTGTTGACCAATTTTTGCCCTTGGCAAAAATTGTGGTCAACTTCTTCTCTGGCTTTTTGAAGCTAGTCACTTTTAGGTTGCGGGCTCATCTTCAAGTTCATGCTTAGTTCAAGCCTGGTTCATTGGTTTAGCCTGGTTCATCTCAGTTCATCGCTTGGTTCAAGGATGGTCCACGTTCAACGAAAAGTTCAATGCTAAGTTCAATGGTTTGGTTTAAGGGGCTACCCTTGGCTGAAGGCACAGTCAAAGTCAAAGTGCCCTTTGGAGGGCAGGCAGACACTTCAAATATTTCAAAGGATTTGGGCTGCTACAAATGTGAAGGCTGACAAGGGATCCGATATGATGCCACATGGGCCTAATGACATCGCAGTGGCCATCAAATTTAATAGAATGAAATGTCCGTTAATGTTTAAAAGCATGACGGCCGTAGAAGCGTCAATTTTAATGTAATATAATAACCGTTTATTTTCAAATGAGAAGCGATAGCCATGGAAAGGGGCTCAAAATGCAGTGACCCACCAAAAAGTTTGCCCCAAGGGCCGAATAAGCCAGAAAAGACAAGGATGCAGAAGAAGACAAAATAAAGTGACAGACAAGGAGAATGACATGGCATAAAAGTGACAAGGCAGCCCAAGTGGAAAAGTGTAGGCGATTTATTGCCTGATAGTCCCCAAATGGCACAAATAGCAAGCAACATGACCCATCCTTTGAAAAGGGGACAAATTTTAGTTTATTGGCAGAAAAGAGGCATGATCCATGCTTCCACATTAAAGCTCGAATGCCAAAGTCAAATTTGGTGATTATACAACATGGTTCCAACAGGATTATTCTAGGATGATGACAACACAACAATGTTTCCTCTTTCAAATGGGACACGACAGGCCAACTTGTCAAAAAAAGTGCCAAGTTTCTTTCTCTTTTCTTCTATATATTGTAACTTCTCGTTTTTGAGAAGGATCGGCTCTTCCACTTTTGCAAAGACGCAGCCCTGGCAAAATTTCACCTGAATCAAATAAAATGCAATTTTTTACCTCCATTTGGATAGATGTTTTAGAGTATGCATTGAATGTTTGTCTGTGTCCAGTCATTGTTTCTTGATGCTCTCACAGGTTTAAAACTAGCAGACCTTTCATCTACAAGGTGCCATTTCTGTAGCTGAAAGGAGAAGAGCTGACATTTGAGAATACCAAAATAGAAAGAGTTGCTTATAGTGTGCATTTCATAGCACCTCAGTGATTTTTTGTCTCCTATGTTTTCATGAAAGCCTCCCTGCTAGTCTTTTGCAGCCTGGTCTTTTCTGCCAAATGTGTAGTGTATGTCTGTATTTGTCTAGTTCTAAGAGTGGATGTGTGAAGGTCGACCCTTTTTTTTTGGTGCATCACCTCTTTTAGGGTAGGCTTGTTTTTCTTGCATTATCTCTCTCTCTCTCTCTCTCTTTTCATCCCCCCCTTTATATATATATATGTATGTTAGCACTTGCTGGAAAAAACACGATGCATCAAAGGGAGCTAGCCCTTATTTAGAGACTCTCTCCTCTAGCTTTGCTGGTCCCACAGGTAAGAGGAGAGTTTCCATGTTGTGAGGAGAAGGTAGGAGCTAGGCCTCCTTGCCCCAGGTGTAATCTCCAGCATCAACAGGTGCTTCACACGATTGTTTTCCATTATTACTACTTGCTATGTACAAACTTGTATCCTAAAAACCATTCCCCTAAGCTTTGCCTCCTATTTTCACCCTCCTCTATCCTTTTACCATATTCATTAACCCTTTCCCAAAATTGAACCCATTTTTAGTAGTTTACATAACATAGTTGGTCACATGAACCTTTTATTATTATTGACAGAGCATACTAGGAACTAGGTCGGCCTATGGCCAACATAGTTCATGACCTAGTTAGTTTTTTCAAATTACAATACTAGGTCAACTGGGTCAACCTTGTTGGCCTAAACTTTTGGAAGGGTTTAGGGTTATATCTACCTATATAAACACATGCATTTTTCCATTAATAAAGAGATATAAAGAGTTAATTATTCATTTTCAATTCTTTACAATCTTCTATTATGCCATTCTACTTGAGGAGTCTTATCTTAGGGTTTCTAATTAGAGAATAATCTTGTCTTGTGGAGAAGTCTTGGATGCTTTAGTATTTCTTAGTGATCCTTATAAACCAAAAAAACCTATTTCAAATCACCTTTAGTAAGGGAGAGATTGAGTCTTGATGGGTTCATGTTTAAAGTATCTCTAAATTTGCTATTCTCTTTAGTAGATAGAAGTAGCATAAGTAATGGTTTTTGAATATATTGCTTTTTCCATGCATTAGGGTTTTACCTATATATAAATTAAATAGGATTCTATTATACATGTTTAATTTTATGTTTACTAACCCCCACTTTGTGCCACAAGATTTCATGTGCACTAGATTACATTTTTGCTTTACTTAATATTAGTTTAGTGAATACAAAAACATAGGACCTAGTTAGGGTTGTTACATAGTTTTACTTGACTGGAGGCTTTAGAACCCTACCTTGTGCTATTATTTATGGTAATAGATCCATTGGATAGGTCTAGAAGATACATATTATCCATGACCCCAATTATCTAATGTACCCTAATCATAAGTGTAAGTAGGATTTATTTTCTCTGAGCTAGGATTGATTTATAGGTTTGTTGCTTTTCCCATTGCATACACATTGTAATATTTATTTTTATGGATTGGATGTTTATAAAATTCTTGTATCAACCAAAATTATTGTCATGATGTGTACCTTGGACCTAAACACTAATTTTTTTTGGCCCAACTCTTTTATTAGTTCTCTATTTTGACCATTCATGCAACTTTTGGTGCTTGGTATTTCTCTAAGATTATTTGACACAATTATATGCACAATATTATGTATTGTGTTCTCATATATAATGCACACAAGTGGGTAATTTCAAAAAATCTCTTTGGTAGTGCTAAACTTCCCCACACTTAAAATAAGTTACCTAGTTGCATCCCCCACTAAGTTTTCCTCCTCTACATCCATAAGATCTTCTTTGGTTATTAGCCCCATTTTTTCATTGATAAACCCCCATTTGATTTTGATTAAATCCAACCTAATATTATTGTCTCAATTTATTGGTGGAATGATTTAGACCCATTTATTTTACCTTATAAATTTTATCAATTATCCTAAAATTTTAGTATTGTGCAATATTTCACAATAGTAAGTAATGTTTATCTATTTCATGAATCATAATACAAAATAGTTACATGTTTCATGGTCTCTTTTTCATAATTCAAAAGATAAAGTAATCAAATATACCATCTTATTTGTAAAATTAACTTTGGTTTGGCCCTCCTTCTCACAATTGATAAACCACTCTTCTCTTGGTGTTTCATGCATACTATTCATGGTTATGATTCTACTTTTTATTAATTGTGCATATGTGTATGGATGATTCCTTATTTTTATCACTTATGTGCATTTATATTTCATATTTTCAATTTCTTTCTTGTACATTTTTATATCTTAGCACATGTTATCACTTCTTGTCATTTTAATATTCGTTATGTGATTCTATGCATCTTATACATGCATCATTAAATTTGGCCATTCTTGTGATGAATACCTTACGAACATAATTTAGGGCCAATAATCAGAATTTGTGACTATCACTCATGTTAAGTTTTTTCAAGGATTATAATCTCACCATCATTCTCATATGATCATTTTGAAAAATTGAAGTCAATAAATAAAGTTACTAAAAGGAAATCTAAATAAGAGAGGCTCAAGTATTGGAAATTATAATGAATAATGAATACAATGCCCATACATGCTACTAGATTAGATATATTAAACATACATTACTAATTTTTTTTGATAGATACTAATATTAGGTTTCCTATTTTTTTATGATTGGGTTATACATGACAAACCCAACATAGGTGCTTCAAAATTGATATTATTATGTGTTCTTTAGATATGTGCATTTTAGATATTTAAGCTATAATCCAAAATATTAATGGTCAATAATGTCCAATGATATTGGAAAAACTAGATATGTTCTAATAACATAAATATAAAGGAGAGCACTTTTTATGGCATATGCTAAATTTGGAATGATACAAAGAAGGTTAAAATAGCCCTTATGAAAGGATGCCATACTTAATTGAAAAATATTCAATTTTTGAAGTGTGAGCAAATTGGGAAAATTAAAAAATAGATAAGATAATGATATTAATGTTTATGAAAGGTTAAAATTGATATATGAAATCAAAAAAATATAATGTGAAGTAAGAAGGGAGTGCAAACACAACTATATATAACTCAAAAGAGAACAAAATCTAATAATGTCATGTATTTAAGAGAAAATATGTAAAATAAATCATATCCTCCAATGCCTAATACATCTCATCATATCTACAACTCATCATGATTTTTCTTCCTTCTCAATCATAAATAAGAAATAAGGTGAATGAAAGAATCAATCCTCTAGGTGAATAACATTGTGAATAAAACTATCTGGCTAGGAATTAGTGAAGATCAAACATATCTCAAAATTAAAAAACTAATCATATCTGATCCTCATACACCATAAAGGTCAAGAGAGAGTTATACAAATTTTTACAATTTAACTTTAAAACACATCAATTTTTTGAAAAATTTAAAAATGAATTTTAGGTATTAAGTAATAGAATATCTGAATTTACAATTTTTTAAAATATTTATTTTAATTTTGTAATATATTTATTTTAGAAGCAATAATATATTTTTTAACTTCATGAAATTTACCGTATATTCTCCATCTAAATTTGGACAGACATAAAATGGCAGATCTAATTTTTTGGAATGTAGTGACTGATGAAAAGTAAAGATAAATTGATATGTTATCCTTCTTTAGACTATGGTAATACACATCAATATACACATATATGGTACATTTACCCTACTTAGCACCTAAATGAATGAGGAAGAAGTTGGTGCTTGAAAGGATAAAGGGAATCAATAAGGAAAGGATTTGAGTAGTATAAGAGGAAAAAACATAAAGGTCAAGTTTTAGGAAAAAAAGAAGAAATGAAAGAAAGGGGGATATTTGGGATTTGGTTCATGAATTTGAATAAGATCATAAGATCAAGGTAGGAACTGATATGATGAATGGAATTTAAGATTAATAAATTAAATTGATTATAAAAGGAAATACATTTTATTTTGAGGTGTTTCATAAGGATAAATGAAATTAGGTGATTCAGATCTAGAACTAAAGTCCCCTAAAATCAATAAGGGTGAGGGTGAGATATTTAAATCTAAACATAATAGAAAATATCTAATGAATTTATCTAATAAAAATGATTTTATGTATAAAGAGAGATTTAGAAAAAAATATCATGAATCTTCAAAATATATTAAAAAATATTTCTCAAGGGATGGTAGAGGACATATGAGCATGTATTTCTACAAAAGTAATCATAGGTAAAATAATAGTGAAACCTTGGAAATGAAAGTACCTAGAGGAATGGGTTCTCAAAATTTGGAAAGGTTTAGATCTAGATCAATTATTCTATCTACCTAACCATGATTTCATGGTAACATTTCAATAAATAAAGAAAAAAGAAGAGGTGCTAAGGAAAGGCTCATGGAACTCAAGAGATCAAAGGATTGTGGTCCAAGCTTGGAAGGAAGATTTTAATTAGGAATCACATGTTGACATAAAAAAAAAAGGTATAAATGAGATTGAATTCCATTCCTATTGAATATTAGAATCTCAAAATCTTTAGGGATATAGGAAATCCTCGAAGGAAGTTTTGTGTAGTAGATCAAAAATATATATTAATTAATATGTTATTTATGTAAGATGTTTTGTGTAGTAGATCAAAAATATATATTAAATAATATGTTATTTATGTAAGGATTAAGTTTGAAATGTATTTGTCTAAACCAATCTCAAAATAAATCTCTCTTATGTTCAAGGTAATAAATTAATTTATAAAATTGACTATGAATATCCCTTAAGAACATGCTTTTCCAAAACATTTAATGGTGATATAGTAAAGTATTGCAACAAGGTTCTCAAGAGTAAGAATAGGGGGATGCCCATGCATTGGAGATGGAAAATAGAATACAAATCAAAGAGGATCCGGGATCTAAGGACAAATCATGGAGGAAAATATATTTAATAATGTAAAAATGGAGTCTAGTTGAGTTAAATATGAAAAGTAGTTGTATAAAATAGGGAGGGTGTAGAAGAGGGATTCTCAAGTTATGACTAAAAAAATAAAAAAATAAATGGAGTAAATTTTTTAAGGATGAGTAGAATATATATTGGATATAAAATAATATGTTAGATAAAAATGAGGAGAAGATGTTGGAAATTGACCAAAGAATGGAAGAAAAATTACATAATATGTTGGAAAAGTGTAAGAATGAGGATTTTTGATGTGACAAACAGTTATTAGATGCGTCTAATAATGAAATAAATGAAGGCTTAGAGGAATATATTATTTTTAAGATATCATAGACATATTTTATTACTCTAGATCCTTAAATTAAGAAAAAAAGAAGAAGAAAATTGGAAGTGGAAGATATTTAGAAAGGTTCATTGGAAGAAGTGAGATCTAGTCTTAAAATAGTCTTGAGGAGATGTTTACTATAAAGAGAAAATTTTATTCTTTACTATTTTATTTTTATGATATATTAAAATTTAGGATTGAACCATAAATTACCATAATAAAAATAAATGGAATAAAGCTAGCAAATCTAGAAATAATTTATTTGTAAATATGAATGAATTCTAGAAAATAGGGAGGGTGCAGAACATGGATTCTCAAGTTATGACTAAATAAGCTACAAAATAAAGGGAGTGGGTTTGGTAAGGATGAGTGGAAGATGGATTGGATATCAAATAATATGTTATATAAAATTGAGGAGAAGAGGTTGAAAATGACCCAAATAATGGAAAGAAGAATCACATAATAGGTTGGAAAAGGGTAAGAATGAGATTGTAGAAAATAGGGACGGTGTATAAGAGGGATTCTCAAGTTGTGAATCAAAAATCCAAAAAATAAATGGAGTGGGTTTGGGAAGGATGATTAGAATATGAAATGAATACAAAATAATATGTTAGATAAAATTGAGAAGAAGAGGTTTGAAATTGACCAAAGAATAGAAGAATCATATAATTGGTTGGAAAAGGGTAAGAATGAGGATTTTTGATATGACAAAGAATTATAAAATGAGTCTAACATTGAAATAAGTGAAGGATTATATGAAGAGATTATTTGTAGGATATTACAGACGTAATTTATGATTCCACATCTTGAAAGAAAAAAGAAGAATAAAATTATAAGTGGAAAATATGTAGTAAAGCTTATTGGAAGAAGTGAGATCTAGTCTTAAAATTACTCTTGAGGAGATGTTTACTATAAAGAGAAAATTTACTTATTTACTATATTAAATTTATGATCTATTAAAATTTAGGATTGAACCATAAATTAATATATTAAAAATAAATGAAAGGAAGTTAGACAATTTGAAATTAATTTGCTAGTGAATAAGTTGAAACATTGATGAAGTACAATGTGTAAGCTTAAGAATGGTAGGGCTTGACATAAAAATTAGTATGGGAAATTTTCAGTGTTTTCATTTTAATATTAAATTTTTCATCTCTTTATAATTTATGAAGTTTATAGTTATATGTAAGGAATGAGTTAAATATAAAAGGTGAAATTTGACATATTATTAGCTCTTCTAGTGTGACAATCATTATTCATGATGAGACTGAGTGGAGTTGGAAGAGATTCTTTTTATGGATTGATGAGATGGTCATTAAAATAACCAGAACTAAGGAGTATAAATAAATTTATTTCAAGAGTTTTAGTTATTTGAGGCATATTTGATTCAAAATGGGAGGTGATCGATGCAAAATTAAGTCATTAGACTCAAATGTTGTGAGGAAGAAAGCCATGATATGGATAAGTATACAATAAGATGGGATTACCAATTTCATGGAGATAATTAAAGGGTATGATCCTTATATCTTTATATATTTTGATAAATCTCAAAAAACATGAAATTTCACTATGAGGGATGCTTCTTTCATGGTTTTTGAGGATAATATAGCCCAAGTTACAGGCATGAGCATAGAGGGGATAATTTTTTAAAAAATTAAAAAATAAAAAGGAGGACATGGAGGATTTATAGAAAGGTAAGGTTAATTTGATTGAACATAAAAGGGGTTACCTAAGATACACTATCTCGATGCTATGAAATGAAGTTTTGCATTAGGTTATGAGGTATGCAACTCTTGAAGGGAGATTCAGATTGTCTCTCTTATCATTTTGCATTCCTAAAACATTTTAGGTATATAAAGTTGATCAATATTTTGTTCTTTTTTTAATTATATATGGAAAATTTTGTGATTGATGTCAAAATTCAAAATAACTTACTCCCCTTAAATTAAGCTTTGATTTACCTACTTTTCTACCATAGAAAATCTCAAGTCATTAAGCCTTCCCTTGTGATTAAGGTTTTTGAGTCTTTTCCTAATGTTGGTTCTAAAAACCTTCTACTATCGAGGGAGAGTGAATAATAAAGCCTTTAAAAATCCTTAGCTTATTACTATTAGCGTCTCTTTTGAATATTGCCATTTTGTTGATAAGGGTAAAAGGTCTAGTCTGATTAAGGTAATGAGAATGATAGCACTAGAGATTCCCTTACCCTCATTTCTTTTAGTCCTAATTTCATTAATAAGAAGGTGAATGGTAGTGAAGACTTGGGAAAGCAGACACCTTGTGAGAATACAATGTATTTTGATGATAAATAAAAGAAGACAATGTAATTTGATGAGAAATAATGTGATCAAGATATTGAAAAGCTAAATGGTAAGAAAAAAAATCATGAAAACATAAAAGATAAAAGTAAGGAAAATATTAACTCTTTGAGTAATGATGTTGACCTCCATAAAGAAATTATGAAGTGGGTTATGAAGGATAGTAAAAAATTAAATGACATAATTAAAAATGTTTAAATTAAAATCAGTGGAGTCCTCCAAGGAAATTATCCAACTAAACACTTAGGAGAGACATATGAAATAATGAACAAGTTGAATAGTAAGATTGTTATTTTGGAGGAAAGGGTGGATCAATTAGAAAAGGAGAAACAAAATATTAAATATGACCTCCAACATCTTACTAAAATGAGAAGATAAAATATTAAAAACTATGCTACAAATATCAATATGTTGAAAGAGGCTTTTCAAACTAAGAAAGAGGAATAAATGGGTATAAGAGCCGAGAAAATATTGAATGGTCACAAAAAAGGAAAGAAGGTTGATATGGAAATGGTGGAGTTAGACAAGACCAATAAATTAATCAATATCATGGCTAACGAGGCTGAGGTGGCTAAAGATATTATTGGTGACCAATAATTCTTTTATCATATTGCCCTTGCGCTACAGAAAGTTTGGTGGTTGTTTTTTTATTGATCAATAACTTTATACTTGTTGTGTGTGTTGTTTAGATTGGTTATTTTTTTGTCTTAATTATGGTTATTTATGTTCTTTTCTATTTTTTTTAAAAGGGTGGGATCCCTTTTGAAACCTTCCTTTTACCTTTTATAAAAAAGGTGAAGTTTGGTCTTTTTAAGTCTTACAAAGAGACTATATAAAGGGATTAAATCATGATAAAGGTTGAAGGAAGCTGTAAAATGGGAAATAATGTAGAAAAGGATGTGGCATGTAATTATTAATGATTTATGGAAACTCCAAAAAAATTGGTAGACAGAGGTTCTCCTTATACAAAATTCAAACTAAGCAAGTGGAAATAGAAGGTACATATTTCTTTAGTGGCATGACTCATTTATTACGAGTAATTTTTAGATGGTATGAATCTATTGAGTAATGATAAAAATTTCTAGAAAGTTTTTTTTCCTTTTTGGCATTGGATTAACCAACTAAAAAATAATTAATTAGAGTATTTAGAGAAGATTTTGTGGTTGTGAAAAAATATCTAGAATTAAGGCTTTTTATGTTATGGAAAACTCTTCTTATTAATACAACCATTAAATCTCATAAGAACTCCATGTTGTAGTGAGAATTATGTTATATTTATAAAATGGGAGGTGATTTAAATTGATGATAAGTTTCAAGTCACTCCTCATTGAGGAAGAACAGTGATTGCTTCCAAATCTTCTAGGTTATAGGTGTTTAATGGTTATTTTTTAATTAAGAATTAAATGAATAAACATTAAACAATTAAAATATTGATTTATATTTATAGAATATATATAGAATTTGATTGTAAAATATCTTATAATACATAAAATTAAAATGAGCTATAAATAGTAATTTCTAATATAATATGCAAACCTATCTCAAATTTGACTTGTGTTGACCACACAGGTAGATTGCTAATATGGAGTTGATTAGAAGAGCCTTTGAACTATGTTGCACCTAAAAATAGAATTCTAAAATATACCAAGATAGGGTCACACTGTGATAGACATGGGCACACTATGGCCTTGTTTGTTTACTAATTCCATGTTTGCATTGATTGTGTGATTAATTTTTTTATTTGTGTACATGTGTTTGTATGATGTGGTTGATTGGTTGCATGTGGGTGATAATTTATCATATAAGAGAACTTACAATAAAAAAACTAGTCCCTACACATAAATCAAATAGAAATAAAATTCAAAAATAGGGTAATTGGGTAAGGGTAATATCTAAGTATCTTAAAAAAACCCCTTGTAATATTAGTGCTACCTACATAGCCCAAAATAGCCTCAGGATACCTCTCCTAGAGTGAGTGTGTGAATCTTGATATTTACAATATATGGATGTAACTAGTAAATTGACTTGAATAATTTGAAATTAGTGCCCTTGACCTACAATAAAATAGATTAAAGCTTGGCCTATGACTATTAGAATAAATTATAACTTGAATTATAAATGTTAGTGCTTGTTTGCTCAATGTGTAGTAAAATTTCCAAGTGATTACTAGGTGTTAAATAATGCCTTGAGTGACCTTGATGTGTTTATATATTAGAATATATAAAATAATTAAATTAAATTACTTTTATAAAATCACTAAAGGGTCAACATGAAGTTTATAATTTTTTAAAACTTATTGTTGGAGCACTGGGATAAGGCCTCACTAGCAAATAAGGCTAGGTTGTGGCTACGTCTGACCTAGTGCAATATTATTCTAGAATGAAAAAGATTGTTGGAACTTGGATGACAAGAAATTATAATTATAATAGGGAGGTTTGAATGATGATTTAAATATTTTCAAGACAAAAAATATAATAGTGAAAGTTCTCATAGAGATTTCAAGTTAACAAAATGGAGAGTAGGTCAACTAAGGTAAAGATGTCAAGATGAAACATTGTCAAGCACTAAATGATTAAATTTGAGTGTATACATTAACCACCAACTTTATTATAGTGATGAAATGGAATCAAATTACTATATTAAAGGAGATGCAAACATAACTACGTATACACACTTTGTATTTTGATGTGAAGTTTGATTGTGTAAGATAACTTAATGGAAAACCTACAACAGTGCCACTGAAATTAGTTACTATCCATATTTTAAAACCAAAAATTTGAAACATAAAAATTTAAATTTGAAATGAAAGCAATGAAAGAATACACATGAAATAGTATGCAATATAATTACCTTGTAACTCAAAAGTGGAGAAGTATGTGCCCAATTTATTGGGTCATTTGGAGAAATATTAAACTTATGTTGAATTGAGATTGATCAAGTCTCAATTTAAAAACCAATTAAATCCATTGAGTTGTAAGGATTGTATGTTCCAACCCTCACTTGATTATTTAGATTACTCTATAAAATAATTGAAGGGGTGGAACCACCATATGTGGGTCACTAAAATGTAGCCATAGATGTTGAGTGCCAGTAGACTCAACTATGGTAGGAGGTGTGAAACCACCAAATGTGACTTGCTAAAGTGTAACCATAGACATTGAGTGTCACTCAAATCTAATGTGTCCCAATTTCAAAATGAGATGAATCACACCACTGCAGATAGATCTAGATTCTATTTGAAACTTTGTATCTTTGAAACTTTTTAACTTTAAAAAAATGAAATTTTAAATTTTTTAGTGCAATAACATGAGCATGAATGAATATCATGCCCTTATATTTGTGTTGTATTTATATATAATGCCAATTCTAATTTTAATTATTTTAAACTTGTAACTTTTAACTATTTTCCCCATGCCCATACATATGCATCAAGTGTATGTGAATTTGTATTCAAGTAAATGTAGGAATGAGCGCACATGCATGTCATATGCCCCCATAATCTAAAATCAGAAAATCATATTGTAATTATGAAAACTATATATTGTCATAAGTATAAAATTTGTTTCTCATGAGGGCTTGAATTCTAAGGATAATCTCATTGTGATTCCCCATTTTGAGATGAGGGGCATATCCTGTAAGTCAATAATCTCAAAAAAATATTTATAGAATATGTGAAAGATATAGTCATGTAAGATCATGTGAAAATTTGAAATATATTTGTATCATAGTATTGAATATAACATTGAATTGCATATGAAACATGTGTTAGAGATATATAAAATTGAGGCACATAAGCAATATGTATATTAGACACCTAAATCTGGCCAGCAATAACCTCCAACCAAACATTTGGCCAATTTCTATCCAAAATGTACAATTTGGCCTAAAAACACTAAAACATGCTAAATTATGTGAAACTAACATATTCAAGTGCCGATTTTAGCCACGGTGTCCCTAAATGGGGCAATGCAATTTATGGGCCAACTAAATTTGATCAGATCATTCTGAGTCAAAATGCCAAATTTGCACTTAGGTGCTTTGGATTACTCTTTCCTATCAAATATCTTGCACAATATGTATACCTTTGTTATTTGTTGTTAGTAACATCCTCAATGGGATGATGGATCCAACTCATCTAACATTACCTTCCAATTTCAATCCAATCAAATTTTGGACTAATAACAAGGCATTCTGATCAATTTGAGTAATCTGTGCACAAAGAGTTTAAGCATGCTTAAGAGCTAATTACCCCAAATCAAGGCATAATTAATAATTACATGGAAACTTGTTGAAAAATTATTTTTGAAAATGGATATTAAATATTTGCATCATCAAGTGACCTCATTTCTTGGGAAGACATCCCTAGGCCATAAATGCCACAAATATTAGGATTCATGCTCTCCATGCCTCTTAATTACCCCTTATTCCAATGTCATGATGAGGATAATTATAAAATTAATTCTAAAAATTGAATTAATCCTCAACCACACATCTCAATCTCAAGATGGATGGTTCAGGTTGATTCTAGACATTCTCAAAAATCTATAAATAGGATGCCTCACCACATGAATTTTAAGTCTTGATAATTCAAAGTTATAATGTAAAAATGATTCCAAAAGCCATTGAAATTAGTGTTACCATGCCAAATTTATTCCAATCCAAGCCAAGCCACAAGACAAAGGTGCCAATGAGAGATGGAGGTAGCCAAGATTCCATTGATGAGGACTTCATGAGCACAAAATGAGCAAGCCACTACACCAAGCATTTTGGAGTATCTAAGGAAGGTAAAAGAGGATTTATTTTGCATTTTAGTTATGTGTTTTATTCATGTTTGTTAACTAATCTGTCCCTAGTGTCTAGGCCTAGAGATGTTATGCTAGTTAGTGTGTTTCTTTCATTTTGTTTTCATTTTGAAACTAACACCATACTAACCATCCTTTCTTGAGTCAAATTCTTAGATCACATATGGCACACCTGGTGGGACTAGATGCATCCCACACATGAAGAAGATCATTTTGTAGCTTTAAAATCTTCATTTGGATCATTAAAACTCTTACAAATTGATTTTTTAACTTTTTTTTGCCATTTTTATTTACCATGGGTTTACATACTAACTGATGTTGATTAGTAAAAATGACATTGGTTGGATAGCTATCATCGATCACATTGGTATAATTGATGTCGATTAGATAACCATCATCGGTTAGAAAATGTAACTATCATCAGTTATATAACTGACGTCGGTCACTATGTTTTTCTTAAAACATAGACCCGAGAGCTCTTTTTTTAAATTTCATTGTTTCAAACCTAAAAGAACTTTAAGGCTAAAGGACATGCTAACATTTTTGTTTCAGGACCAAGCTTTAAATTTGATAAAAACGTATTTAGATCACATTTTACATGCTTAAAAATGAAATAAGAACATTATTTTAATGCTTAAAGTAACATTTAGGTGCTTAGATAAGTGTTTTTAGTATTAGTTTTCAAAGTTACAACTAAGAGTAAGGGGTCAAATGAACTCACATTTCCATGTTTTTGTATTTACTTAGTTGTTTAAATTACATTTTTGTTTGGCAAAAAGAGTGGTGTTGCATATATGCTCTTCCATTTGTCCCTTTTAGGGAACCCTTGGAATCAAAAGCACTATTCCTATTGCAAGTAGCCTAGTTCAAGGCTTAGAAAGAAAGTCATCTAAATTACTCCCCAAAAATTTCTCAAAGTTTGGGTGACCTTGAAAATGACCTTAAATTCTTTCTATTTTCATGCTTTCTTTATTTTTATACAAACTTGGCTTGCGAGGGGAACTTCATCACCTCCCATGAGTTCTTTAGGGAAGTTTTGACCCAGGGTTTCACCTCCCATCATTGACTTCATTTGACTCCTAATTGGAATTGTACATGGGACGTAGTGGCACTTTGGACATCACACTACACTGAGCGAATAGTAGGATGTATTTGTTGCAAAAAGGACTAGACCTTTTTGCAATAAGCCAAGTGATACAGACCCAAAATCCATGATTTTATTTTGCATTGTTTGGCATGAAAGTCTTATGTAATTGATTCCGCTAGAATGTTTGGAAACTTGTTAGATCTTAGATAAATCCCTACTTATCATGAAAGTATTATTGGTGCAAGGTGTGCCTCAAGGTCTATGTCATAGTACTATCATTCGAGAGAATAGGGGGTGTAAAAACCCTACTATATAATGCACATTTACTTTTGGATGAACACTTAAAAATCCTCTCAAATGATGTATATATATAGATTCCAACAATACCAATCAACCTTGTTAGTTTAAAGTCTAAGAGTGATTAATCAGTTGAGTTTTGTCCTAGATTAAAGTATTGTTTGAAGTCAAAACTTGGTGTAAATAAACAATTCAAACTAAAACACATTTTATTCATTTTCCTTTAAACAAAGAGGCATTATGTTACCCGTGTGAGATCATCAATTTGGATTCTTCAAAAGTTCATCAAAATATTGGGAGTCATATCATCCACTTTGGTGTAGTTATGCTACCTAATTGAGTCTAAACATTTACCAAAGTTGTTTAAGTCCTTCACTTATAATCTAAATTCAAAATTGCACCTTTATAAGTTTATAGGGTTGATGTGTTAAGTGGGTTCGCCATTTTCATTAAATTTGAGGGAACTTAGGTTCAATTTCAGAATTGGGTTGAAAGCCATTTTAGTCTCAAAATAATTATCACCACTTGATAGACTTAAGACATTCTATGCTAGACACTTTTACTTTGAGTCTTTGCACAACATTTTGAGTTAGGAAAAATAGTGTTATGCTGTCAAAATTGTGGGAAATTATCTTTGCCTTAGAGAGTTTTCGAAACAAACTTTTTTGTCACACCTTTTGGGTAGTGTAGCATTATTACACTACCCAAAACATTTCAAATATTATTTCATAGACCCTCTTGCATAGAGTTCAAATTTTTTCCTACATTTTTAGACCAATCTGAGTGTACTTTTGTGATCTTTTGTTTAGTGCAGTTATACTATTCACTTTCATCTAGATTATTTGTCAAAAGAACCAAGTTTTATACCATTATTTATGAAAAAATAAACTATCTCTAAAGTGACTTTTGTTTCATACCTTATTCCTAGTTGATCAAGTTCATGTCCAAGAATCAAATGCCTAGTGTTTGTTAGAAGTGTTTCAAATTCGTTAGATTAAAACTTCCATCTATTTCAAAGTCTAGATTTTGACACTGCATTTGGCCAAAATACCTAGCAACTTTTTAATTTCTAGATTAGATTAATTTGAAACACTTTGACCTTAGAGTTTGGTATTTTGATTTTTGGTCCATTTACTTGCTTATTTTTATGTGAATAGTGAAATGTTAGATACTTCATGCTAGCTTGTTTCCTCACAAATCTTTTCATAAACCTTTTGATCCTTTTGATGAATCTAGACTAAGTTGGAACATCATCTATTTTAGATTTTGTCCTTTTTAGAGTTTGTATAACTCTTTGACCTTTTATCACAAAGCATTTACTATGGATCCCAACATGTATTCCTACACTTGTAGTGGACTCATATACAATCTATGGATTAGTAATGTGGTGTCATAGAAAGAAATGGTGAAAGACCTCTACATAAATAATATTCCTTATGAGATGGATTCTTATTCCTCTTATAATACTCAATTAGGGGCACAAATCCAAAGAACCAAGTTTTATACCATTATTTATGAAAAAATAAACTATCTCTAAAGTGCCTTTTGTTTCATATCTTATTCCTAGTTGCTCAAATGCCTAGTTCATGTCCAAGAATCAAATGCCTAGTGTTTGTTAGAAGTGTTTCAAATTTGTTAGATTAAAACTTCCATCTATTTCAAAGTCTAGATTTTGACACCGCATTTGGCCAAAAGACCTAGCAACTTTTTAATTTCTAGATTAGACTAATTTGAAACACTTCGACCTTAGAGTTTGGTATTTCAGTTTTTGGTCCATTTACTTGCTTATTTTTATGTGAATAGTGAAATGTTAGATACTTCATGCTAGCTTGTTTCCTCACAAATCTTTGCATAAACCTTTTGATCCTTTTGATGAATCTAGACTAAGTTGGAACATCATCTATTTTAGATTTTGTATAACTCTTTGAACTTTTATCACAAAGCATTTACTATGGATCCCAACATGTATTCCTACACTTGTAGTGGACTCATATACAATCTATAGATTAGTAATGTGGTGGCATAGAAATAAATGGTGAAAGACCTCTACATAGATAATATTCCTTATGAGATGGATTCTTATTCCTCTTATAATACTCAATTAGGGGCACAAATACAAGATCCATTGGCTAACTATTTGGTTAACACACCACCTTATTCAGAATAAGACCAAAAAAAAACCACACAATACCGAGCTACAATACCCACAGCGGACAAGCCAGTTATTCAATAGTCATATTCGACTAATATGACTTCTAATATGCTCTATTTTTTTCAAATAACATTTATTAGAGAACAAAGATGATGTTTTGGTTAGATCTATAGAGGTAGGGGATAAATTTCCAATAGACTTCCCCCATGAAAATTTACGAAGTCTAGTAAGAGTGCCCCACATTATCATTTACAATCAATAGGCTTCTTCTAAAAATACTATGGCTCTAGTCCAAAAAATGTATCAAGACCCTAATATATCTAATTGAGGAAAAAACATCATGGAAAATCACTTTAAACAAATGCATAAAACATATCAAACCTACTTGAATCTAGCACATAATTTCAATCAGATGAACATGGTAAGCCTCTTATTGACCTAGTTCCTTTAACAAGAGTGTTGATAGAGTTAACTAGACAAGAGAATCTAATTTTTGACCCATTCATACAAATTGATTTGATAGATAACTTGATGCATATACCTATTATTGAAGAAGTGTCTTTGGACCCTACATAGAATAGTGAGCCAAATGTAGTAGAAAATGTGTAAACAACACCCACTCTAGATCAAAGTGGTACTAACACACAAAAAACTAACCAACATGTGCCCATAGTTAATCCCATGAGTAGATCATAATACAAGGGAATATGAGTTTTTACATCCCAACCTCAATCAGCTATTTCCTCAAGTGTATAACCTATGGGATTAGGTAATCAAAATATGGCCAATGTCATGCCTCAATGATAGAATGTGATGAATCTTACTCCTCCTAAAAAAGTAACAAGTAGTATTCCACATCAATAGGCACAATATAGTATATCAATGTAATATATGACAAATACATTGCCACCTCAATCAGGGGCAACTAATGTTCTAGCTCGCTAGGTAACAACAAACATACCTCTTCAATCATAGACTAATATGCTAACTCAAAACCAAGTAATAACTAGTCAACAATGTGCAAATATTGGTCAGTGATAGATGCCAAATCTACAACCTATTTTCACTTCCCCATAGGGATTCATGTAATAAGGAGGTCCCCATGTTTCTCAAGTACTTATTAGATAACTATTGGTTTAAAATGTGCTACAAATTTAGAGATAGGGTCTTGGTCCAAAAGTTCCCACTCAATAGCAAGGTTTGATTAGTCGAAAGCATGTCCCTTTTCAACTATAACAGGCACAATATAGCTATATCCCTCCATCCAAACCATAAAATCCTCCAAGTCAAACCTTTATCACCAACCTAAAATAGAATATCACACAACCAAATGTACAATTTCAAGTACATCCTAATCTACGTATGCATATTCATAGTCCATTCCCTAACTAAAGTAATGTACTCCAATAGGTATCTCCATCATACCTTGGTCAAAGTGTCCCACTTATGACCTCCCAACCATCTACCCAAACCAATATTCTCCCTCAAACCAATGTTCCTTCCATTTTCCTATCCCAATAATTTCAATAGATGAAGGATGCAATTGCTACCATTCAAGCTAGGAAACGTACTAAAAAATACAAATTGGATGACATGTGTTCCTATCCATTTAACATGGAGTATTTGTAGATACCATTTCCTCCAAGATATGAACCGCCAAAATTTGATAAATACAAAGGGAAAGGTGACCCTAAGGCCTATTTAACTGAATTCTTTGTCACATGTCAACCAATGGCATATAATGACATATACCTTTTGCTTTTATTTCCAAGGATCTTGGCTGGACAAGCCTTGGAGTGGTTTTTAAAGTTGCCCAAAAATTCAGTGATATATTTTGATGATCTTTTGGATAAGTTTGTGCAACACTTTTCCTATAATTTTGAGCATGAGATTTCATTAATAGACTTAACACAAGCAAATCAAAAAAATAGCGAGAGTTTTATAAGTTATCTATAGTGATGGAGATCCCTTGCAATCCATTTCACCTATAATTTATTAGATAAACAATTAGCCACTATGTTTACCAAAATGTTGCATAGTGAGATAGCTTATAAACTAGAACTACAATATGCACATAATTTCAAAGAGATCATTGATAAAGGTTTGCTGATTGAGTGGGTGTTCATCAATAAAAGAGTCATCAAACTTAATTCAATTAATCAAAATCAAGGTACCAATAAAGGAAATGGCCAAAATCAACATCCCATTCAAGTGTAAGCATCACAACCAGCATAGGCCAATAACCAAGAAAGACCGAAGTAATTCAACTGCAATATGAATGTTGTGGGAAATGGAGTAATTGAATCCCATCATGTCCAAATGGTGAAAATGTCATATACACCACATTTTTAGCTTAATACTACCCAAAAACCTCTCCAACTAATGCCAGAAGCACACCAACTAAGACCTACATAATAAATACAGTAGCCTTTACCATTACAAACCCCTCCTCCTAGGAGAACCGTGCTTACACATCATCTATTTAGTGACCTAGGAGAACCTATTGAGTCGATATTTCATAAGTTTACTATCATTAATTTGATTAGTTGGCCTATACCAAAGCATTATCTGTAAGGCATTCCTTATCTTGATTGGTACCGTGAAAATTAATTATGTGACTATCATCAGGTCAATGAGCATAATCTATGAAGATGTGTCTAAATCAAGTATTTAATTGAGAATATGTTGGAGAATGGGGAGATAACATTGGATAATGGTTCTTCCACTTGCAATCAAACTCTTGGGATTTATCAAAAGCCCTTTCCCTAACATAGAAATCGATAGCAACAAAATGATCAACAATAACAATAACAATGACCAGTGTATCAACAAAATCAAGAGTATCAAAATCAAAGGTTGAACCAATAGAATCAACAAAATCAGTAGCAAAACCCACAATGAAAAAATAATGGAAAAAACTAAAGTCAAAATGGTAACAACCAAAAAACCTACCATGTAGTTACACATGACTACAACATGGTTGTAGGTCATATTGTAGGGGGTAGCATTAATACCATCTCCATTAATCCTAGACCAAACACTAATCAACCTACACCATTGTTAAATAGCAACATTCAACCAAATCTGATGGATAATCCTTCTTTGACCTGGGAGTGCATATAGGTAAACCAACAAACTAGGATTTCCCCTTTTGGACCTTATATCGATAACTCATCCTTTCCACATGACCACATATGAGTGCACTAGCAATCGAGACTTATCCTATATGGTCCCACACCATTCCCATCATTGGTTAGCAATAATGGTCCAATATTTAATCCTGATTGTGCAATCAAAACTTGGAGGTCACAGATTACTATCCCAAGCCCATAACCATCCACCACTTTGCTTGTCATCCAACCAACCGTTCAGCCTCAGAATAAAGCATTCACCACTAACCTAGATAAGAAGTTTGATAGTATGGAATAATTATAGAAGACAGTAGCAAAAATTTCTATTTTAGATTTGTTATGAACATCAATAATCCACAAGAACATCTTGAATGAGTTTTTGACCCAATCCACTATTTCTAGTGTCATATCCCTTGATAAATTTCAAGCTTTGGTTGGATGCCTAGCTCCAGCCCAACAAGTCACATTCAACCAAAGTGATGTCTTCCCTTGGCTTGATCTATAATAACCCATTATACATAGAAGTTTATATAAAGTGACATAAAGTGAAATATGTCCTTATAGACAATGGATCAAGCCTCAACATAATGTCTCTAAAGCTCATCAAGCTTCTTAGGTACACAATGGTAGATCTTCAACCAAAAATAATAACCATCAAAGCCTATGATAATCAAGAATGAGAATCACAAGGCACCATTAGTTTTCCAATTATCATTGGGCCTTTGACCCATGATACACTTTTCCATGAGCTTGATATTGAGTTATCATATAATATGATTCTAGGTAGGCCTTGGTTACATGATATTCATGCAGTCTTGTCAACATTACACCAATGTATCAAGTTTTCCCACTCAGGGATGGAAGTGAATATTCCAAGAGATTTACACCCATATGAACACTGGAAACATCTTGAGGCCAAATTTTAAATCTATAATTATTAGTAAGACATGAATCCAAGTTCTAAGCAAGATAAAGGAAAGGCTATATTTATTGATCCTTCACTAGATAATTGCATAGATCATAATACCTTGTATTCCCTTTCCCACATGCCACCTCATGAAGCTTTTAATCATTTCACCATTTTAGATAATAGACTGGGAGAGTATGTAACCCATGATACATTTCATATTACCAATCTTCCTCAAAATTTGAAAACCTTTGGGTGACCTAAAGTCACTCCAAATATGCATTAGCAACAAAAGAACAAAGATAAGGGCCCTTTCTCATTTTTACCAGCATTTGGCCTAGAACCTGACCCTCTTGAAGGGGATGAATCATGGTTATACAATGACAACCAATTTGATTTTTATAATAGTACAAAATATCCTATTCCTAATAGGATCATGGAGAATCAAAATTACGAAGAAAGAGGCCTTAGACTGAATCAACAAGGAACTATTGAGCCAATTTTTATGAGTATGTATGAAAGACCTTATGGAATTAGATTTAAATTGCTTGGGGGTGACCCCACATATCTTATTCAAACTCCATCACTAGTGAAAAGTGAGGATGACGCTGACAATGAAGTAGAGTCCGATCTTAGCTTCACCTTTGCTGACCTAGATGAAACTAAAATATTTGATAATAATGACATTTGTACCCTTACCCTAGACATTCATCACAACCCATTGCCATTATATTATCCCCAACTAATAGATTAGGACCAACAAGAATATAATCTATCGATTGATGAGTTATAGAATGATGAGGCATTCTGTGACTTATTAGGCCTTAGAGACAATTTTCTATTGGGAGATCATGAGTTAGGATTCTCAATTATATTGGATCCTGTAGCCTATTTCAGAGTGTGAAAGAATACCCTTAGCCAAAAACAAATAAGTAAAACATTGAGGTCCCAAAGTTAAAACATTTTTAAGGCACCTTCTGACTAGAGAAAAAGTAAAGATTAAAGCCAATCTAGTGGTGAAAACCTATTTCAAGTGCCATTAGATGGGGGTGTTCATTCTTCTTTGAATTTAGACTAGAAGACCACCAATGATGAACTTGCCTATGGATCCAAGTTTAACTTAGAGCAACAATAAGTATTTGATCAAATTCTTCAAGAATTTTTGACTATTTTTGTCACATGGCTAGATTTCCCATTAGGGGACTTAGATTCATCATGCCTAGGATAAGTTCAAGAGCAAGTCCTAATGGAGGACCTTGACATAATCTAATAGTTCAAGTCATTACCTACTATCCTAGAAGATAGTGCAACCCTTCTAGTCAAAGATATAATAGAGGTAAATATCAGGACTCCATCATACCTGAAATGGATAAATTTAGGCACATCCCTCACTGAGGAGGAACATGATGTCTTTATATCTCTATTGAAAGAATTTGTAGATATATTTGCATTGGCCTATTTTGACATGCCAAGTTTAAACCTTGCCTTGGTTCTACACCACTTTGTGGTTAATCTTGATGCCAAAGTGGTAATACAAAATCTACATAAGATGCATCCTCACATTATTGTATTGGTAAAGAAAGAGTTGTAAAAACTCTTAGAAACAGGATGTATCCAATCCATTGACTACTCAGAATGGATTTGTAATGTGGCACCTATTAGTAAAAAGCTTTAAGGGATCAAAATTTGTACTAATTTTCAAGACATCAATAAAGCTTGTCCTAAAGATGATTTTCCATTACCTAACATCGACATGATCATCGACTCCATGGCAGGTTATGAAATGATTTCACCCACAGATGTTTTTTCAAGATACAACTAGATCATAATAGCACTAGAAGACTAACATAAAACAATGTTCACCACTCCATGGGGAACATTTTGTTATTAGGTAATGCCATTTGGCCTTAAGAATGTTGGAGCTACATATCAAAGGGCCATGACTATCACATTATATGATATGATGCATGATATTATTGAATACTATGTTGATGACATATTAATAAAATCCAAAACTAGAGCTGACCATCCAATAGTGCTATGTAAGATATTTGAAAGATTATGGGAGCAAAAAGTTAGACTTAATCCACAAAAAAGTGTATTTGGTGTAACTTCAAGAAAATTACTTGGCTTCATCGTGTTTCATAGAGGTATTGAAGTTGATCTAGCTAAAGTCTATGATATAATCGAGATGCCACCACCAACCAATTTAAAGCAACTTTTTAGTTTGCAAGGTAAGATCTAGTCAATTTGACACTTCATCTCTTAGTTAGTAGGTAAGTGCCATCCATTTACACACCTTTTGAAGAAAGGAGTTGCATTTCACTGGGATGATCACTACCAAATAACTTTTCAACAACTCAAAGACTATCTTGTTAATCCACCTATTTTATTACCTCCTATGCTAGGAAAGCCATTCTTGTTATACCTATCAGTTATCGACCATTCTTTGGGGACACTCTTGGATCAACATGATGATAATAAAAAGAGCATGCTATATTTTACTAAAGTTATACCTTGGTTACACATGAAAATAACTATGCACCTATTGAAAAAACTTGTCTGGCCATGGTCTTTACAACTCAAAAACTATTCCATTACATGTTGAATAATAAGACCATGGTCATTTCAAAAGTAGATCCACTCAAGTATCTACTATCTAAAATAGCTTTGAAAGGTAGAATGGCTAAATGGATCATGCTTCTCAGTGAGTTTGACATAGATTATGTCAATCAAAAGGCAATCAAGGGACAAGTTCTTATAGATCAAATTGTAGAAGCACCTCTCACAGACACATAACCACTCACATTTAATTTTTTTGATGAATCCATAATGACCATCATTGACACACCCCTTCAGGAGTAACCCTAGAAGATGTATTTTGATGGTTCATTTACTACACATGGATTGGGGGTAGGCCTATTGTTTATTACACCACATGGGGATCTAATCTCTAAATAATTCAGAATCAATTTTTATTATACAAATAACATGGATTAGTATGAAGCACTTATTGTAGGAATTTGATAGGTAGTTCATTGGAACATATCTCATCTCCAAGTTTATGGTGATTCTCAGTTAATCATCATCAGGTCATAGATAATTTTTAGACCAAAGATGACACGCTGGTTCCATATAAATCCATGGTCGACACTCTTAAGAAATAAATTGCCAACATTTAGTTTGAGCACATACCAAGGGCTAGTAATAGAACTAAAAATACCATGGATAATATTGACTCTTTGATTTGAAAAATAGATAAAGATAGAGAGTATCGGTTCCTCATCAAGAATTTGTCAGCACTAGCTCATGAACCTTTAATCATTGCAATAATTTGTGATATTGTTGGTCCTAATTCTATCTAGTACTCAGACCTTTACAACTACCTTCATGACCAAGTTATACCACCTAACCTATCTCGAAAACAAAACAAATCCTTATTTCATCATTCCACTCATTATACTCTACTTAGATCCACCCTTTATCATCATAGTTTTGATGGAACTCTGATTCATTGTTTAAATTCAACAAAGTCTACACTAACGTTAAGAAAAGTTCATGGAGTATGTGGAGCTCATTTTAGTAGGGTATTCCTATCAAAAAATCTCTTATGTACTATTTATTATTGGCCCATGATGGACATAGATGCCACTGCATATGTAAATAAGTGTGACAAATGTCAATGACATGCTAATCTGATTCATGCCCTAGCCAAAACTTTGAAATTGATGTTGATACCATGACCATTTTATACATGGGGACTTGACCTCATTGGGAAGATCAACCCCACTTCATGTGATGACCATAAACATATCCTTATCACCATTGAGTATTTCACTAAGTGGGTTGAAGCTATACCCCTCACGTGATTGGAAAGCAAATTTCCAAATTCATCTTTAACCATCTAATTTGCCACTATGGTATCCCCTCTGACATTATATCTAATGATGGAGGATCTTTCAAGAATAAGGATGTAGATCAGCTATGTATTGAATATAACATCACACAACATTTTTCTACAACACATTAACCTCAAGGTAATGGCCAAGCCATGACATCCAATAAAACCATTGTCCATATTCTCAAAAAGATTGTCAATGATGTTGGTTGTGATTGGCACCTACAAATATTTTCTACCCTTTGGGCATACCGTACCAATCATCATACCCCCATATGAGCCACTCTATACTCTCTTTTTTATGGTATTGAAGCCATCCATCCCATTTAGGTCAAATTGCCTTCACTGCACATCTCTTTCAAGCATGTCCTAGATGATCATGATGATCGAGTAGCTCACCTGCAAGAGCTAGATCTACTTGATGAGAAATGCATAGTTGTGCTCAATAATCTTTAAGCATATCAGAAATAACACAAAGGACACTATAGTTGGTGTGTTAAGTATTAAACATTTAAACTTGGTGATCTTGTTCTTAAAGAAAACTAAAAGAATACCATGACTGAGAAGAAGCATAAAGAAAAATTCAAACCAAACTAGATAGGGCCTTTCATCATTACTAAAAATTATGGATCAGGAGCATCTAGGCTTGCCACATCAATCAGAGATGAACTTCTAGAGCTAATGAATATTATTCATCTTAAGAAGTACTATGCTTGAGTGCTAAGGTGTATGTCTGTAAAGACCATTTTAGTTATGCCATTTTATCACTATTCTTTGTATAAATATCATCCTTATCCATCCTCTTAGCCGTATCCACTTTCCACTTCTGACCTATCAACCCAGTGTGTTCTAAAGCCTAGCTCATTTGAGCTTGGTTTTTGCCATTTATTATGCATTTTTAGCATCAAGGTATCTGATCATTTTTATTAGTTAGTTCATGTACTTTAGATAGAGATCATATTTTAGAGTAGTGTGGTAAAAGTTTTGGTAGTTGCATCCTTTGTTTGTTATTCCTTTCTTATCACCAGTTTGGTTACTAATTATAACCACCTTTGGAAAACTTAGTACCATTGATCTCTTCCATTGTGTCTTTAGTTATAGCTACCTATGGGAAAAACTAGGGGTAATATTTGTTTATTTAGCCTTGACATACCAACTTGCCACTTGTTATGTCATACTATGCCTTTTTACTAACTGTGTCTATTTTATTTGAATTGACTACTACACTAGTCAAATTCCTTTGTTATAAAGGCAAAACTACAGTGACTTGAGCTCCTACTATAGGACTATGTAGGTAGCACTTGATACTTATTGAGGTTAGCTCAATCACCCTAAGCCACGCTCTTGCCATTTTATGAGCAACCTAAGCCACACTCTTGTTGTTTTATGACTAATCTAAGCCATGCTTTCATCATTTTGTGATAAAATTAAGCCATTCTCTTGCCATTTTGTGAGCTTGAACCATTTAGTGTCTCATCATTCTTGATTGAGTTAAGACACTCTAAAAAAAAATTACAAAAATATTTGAAAAATTGTTAGAAAAGAACAAAAACATTGACCACTTCTTTGCCTTTAGGATTCTGGGAACCCTTACTAAGTTACAAGCAAATCACTTGTCACTTAGTTTCCCCATCTTTTTTGGCCTTTTATCTCATGCACTTACCCTTTTGAAAGACCATTACTATTCTTATATCACATCCATTCTATTTATTTTTCTTAGTTATCACATTCTTCCCATTCCTTGGTAGAACTACATTTGGCCTAAAGTTTTTTATTGGATTTACATCCATGGAACTATGTAGGCAACATCTACTTTCCTAGTGCATATGGAGACAACTTAGCCACACCTTTCCTTTTATTCTATTCTCCCCATTTTGTTCGTTTGTTAAAGTTGTCACTTATTTTCTAGGGGCATTATTTGTATGGTTTCTTTTAAGTGTTTCTTTGTTTCTTTCTTTATTGTTTTGTTTGTGTGCCTATTTGTTTTATTTCAACACTGTTGCGTTGATCTAGTTTATGTGTGTTCATTGGGTGATTCCTTTCCCACACTTATACATGAATCCATCCATATTCATATGTTTACATTGTCATCATGGTTTTTATTATTGATGCATTATTTTTCATTGAGTATTGGATTATGGGAGTCAGTCCTTACGCATATTTCAGCCAAGTCCTCATGATGTTATACCATGATGCCTACCGACACGTGCTACAATAAACTTCAACTTCAAGAAGTCTATTCAGTAATGGTGGCATCTCTTCAAAATTGACATCTCAATTTAATTTGAATCATATCCCAAATAGAGTAATTAACCATAAAAGAATTTCAACCTTTATTAGTTTGGATGAGTATCTCCCTAATAGTAGGTTGTTCTAATTCATCATTACCATCTATGTTAAGTTATCATCATCCTCAGAAAATTTATCATGTTTGTCTTAATTGGGGTCCAATGTTTATAACTACCTTTGGTCAAACCATTGTACACAGTCCCACCTGCATATCTTAATCATTATAACCATCTTTGGGCAAACCATTATGTTTTCACCACTTTTTTTTTGCTACCTATACAAGGAAATGTTATTATGTCTTGTTTGTCTATTCTAAAAAGGGTAGATCCATCTTCTCAATTATTATAACCACCTTTAGGCAAATCATTGTGTTATCATACCACATTTCCACTATAAGGGTACAATGTTTATAACTGCCTTTGGACAAACCATTATACACTATCCCACTTTCATTCTTAATGACCTTGACTATTTTTTAAATACCATTTTGTTTTCACCCCGTCATCTTTCATTTTTTTAGTCCCCTCATTTTTCTTCTTATCGAGGGATTGTTTGTCAACCTACTTTTGCCAACCATTCCATTGAGGGGTCATCATACAGTTAGTTTATCATCATTTTAGTTATAGGCATACATGACCTTTTAATTATTTGATAAGACATTACTATGATTATAGCTTGCAACACCTTCCCAAATATAAGCAAACTATAGGCACCTAAATCTAGCCACCAATAACCTCCAACCAAGCTTTTCGCCAATTTCTACCCAAAATGCATAATTTGGCCTAAAAACACTAAAATATGCTAAATGATGTGAAAATAACATATCCAAGTGCTGATTTTGGACAAGGTATCCCTAAACAGGGTAATGCAATTTATGGGCCAACTAACTTTGATCAGTTCATTATGAGTCAAAATGCTAATTTTGCACCTGGGTGTTCTAGATTGCTCTTTTCTATCAAATCTCTTGCACAAGATGTATACCTTTGTTATTTGTTGTCAATAACATCCTAAATAGGATAATGATCCAATGCATCTCACATCACCTTCCAATTCCAATCTAGTCAAATTTTGGACCAATAACAAGGCACTCTGATCATTTTGAGTAATTTGTGCATAAAGTGCTTAAGCATGCTTAAGAGCTAATTAACCCAAATTAAGGATAATTTTTGGTTTAAGAAAATGAATTATACTTGTTAAAGTACCAATGTATTATAAAGAGTTAATATTAATTATAAAAATTATGTTTCACATATACTAAAAATATAGTTTGGTTAGAGTATAGTTTTGAAAGAATGTGATATGAGACATTTCTTGAGAAGACATCCCTAGGCCATAAATACCACAAATATCAGGATTCATGCCCTCCATGCCTCATCAATGCCTTCCATGATGCCTTCCATGCCTCTTAATTTACCCTTCCTCGAATGCCATGATGAGGATAATTATAAACTTAATTCCAAAAATTAAATTAATCTTCAACCACACATCTCAATCTCAGGATGGATGGTTTAGGTTGATTCTAGACATTCTAAAAAATCTATAAATAGGAGGCCTCACCACGTAAGTTTTAAGTCTTGATAATGCAAAGTTATAATTCAAAAATGATTCCAAAATCTATTTACATTAGTGTTATCATGCCAAATTGATTCCAAGTCAAGCCAAGCCACAAGCCAAAGGTGCCAAGGAGAGATGGAGGTAGCCAATCTTCCATTGATGAGGACTTCATGAGCACAAACTGAGAAAGCCACTACACCAAGCATTTTTAAGCATCTAAGGAAGGCAAAAGAGGATTTATTTTTCATTTTAGTTGTGTATTTTATTTATGTTTGTTAACTAATCTTTCCCTACTATCTAGGCCTAGAGATGTTATGTTAGTTAGTGTGTTTCTTTCATTTTATTTTCATTTTAAAACTAACACCATACTAACCATCCTCTCTTGAATCAAATTATCAGATCACATGTACATGATATATATCACGACACAAAAAATATAAAAATAATTAATGCATGAGATTAATCATGACACCATAGCACAAAGAAATGAACACACAACTAATGCCACATAATTTGCATCAAATGTCACACATAAAGACCAAAGGCCACAAAAAAATGTCACACAAACATACATAACCAAGGGCCACAATTAAATGGCATGATGAATCCATATAATAAAGAACATTTATAGGTTCCACACATAATGCCAAGGGCTAGACATAATAAGCAAACAAATCCTAACCTATTCATGTAGTGAAGTAAGAATTTGAAAGGAAGTGTAGAGAAAATGAGACTAGTCTACATTAACCATATGTATTAATGTCAATGTTAGTAAATATCATATTCATGTAAAACAATATAAAATATGAGTCAATAGAAAAATATTTATATGATATATATCTCAACATGGTAGAGAGGTTGTGGTTATATACAACCTATTGAAATGTTCACAGAGAATGAAATGATGCCCCCAACTTAGCAAGGTTGTTGGGTAAAAGGGGAAGCCAAACATCAAAGAACTAGTTAATAGTATGTCTTGTATCACACTCACATAACTTGTGAAAAGCTATGTGTTTTAAGATAATTGAAATATGATTATAATTAACATGAAATAAATAACATATGTAAAGAAGTAAACCAGTAATATAATGAAATGCTTTTGAGGTCATGATTTTGAAAATTTGAAAATATCTATATTTTTTTGTAATTTTCGAATACATGATTTAATTTTTGAATTCTTGAGCATATTTAAAATTTTGAAAGGTTGAAAATAAAAATATTTAAAAATTATCAATAATCAAGGCTTCAGAAATATAATAAATGGGAGGGATTTGAATGATCTAAAACTAGGTGCTAAAGTATAGTGTGTCAATAAAGAAGGCAATGAAAATGTTCCCAATGTATGTGCAAAAGAGTTATAGTAATTTAAAATGAATGATTGATATAGATAAGTATGTATATGATCCATAATGTGTAAGGGGATATGTGTGCTCATATAGTGTATAAATGTAAATAGGTGTGATCATGTAAGCATAATGAAATCCATAGCATGATAGATATGTCATAGTAAGCAAGTGGAGTGATATAAAAAATGTGCATTGAAAGCATTGTAAATTTGGGTTTTGATTGCTTGAATCAGTTTAAAAATCAAGAAGGAAAGTGACTAAATTGAAAACAAACCCAAAGGATATAAGAGTTATTGAATGAGGGATACAAGAAGTAGTAATGAATCAAATAGCATGATTTAGTTATTCAAGAGAATAATTCAACTATTCAAGAAATGATGCTACTAAAAACCAAGGATATCCTCAAGGGGATGTTGATTTATAGGCCTTGTATTAGAAGGATCATATCAATATTTTTTAGAATTAGGATCATATTCATAAATATAATAATCATCATAGGAAATAATTAACTTCTTAGGTTGTGCTTGAAATTGTGATATACCATTTTGATCATCTTTTGTGTCTGTGTGTGAAATACTAATTACACCATATATTAGATTCGTCTTCTATACATTGTGTTTATTTTGAATACGTTCATAATTTTTAGGATCTTGCATGCCATGTTGAACTAAAAAATAATCATGTGTTATTGGTTGAACATTAGGAAGAGAAGGAATTTATTCTTTAACGTCTTGACCTAAAGGTGTAACCATAGACTTTGTAGTGTTGACATTATTTTTTTACTCTATGCATGAATTAGATATAATGCTTGATTCATTAGAAACCATATTTTTATCATTATATTTTTTAGTAATTTTGTTTCAAAAATTTATTCATAATAAACCTTTAAAAAAATTGTTTTCTTGTTTATCTTGAATGTGTTGTTACAAATTTTCTTTTTCTAATTGTTATTTTTTCAGTCTTTCTTTGTCATGTTATTTTTTATAATCTTGCTTGTTTTAATTTTGCTTTTTCTAATATTGTTTGTTATAATTTTAATTTTTTTAATATTTTATTATTTTGAATTGTCATTTGGTATCCATATTTTTTCTTTGTATTCTTTTTGCACTATTTTTTAGGATATGCATTATACGTAGGTTGCTTAATTGATTTATCTATAATAGGATCACCACTATCAATGATATTTTTTATTTAAATCCAAAAAAATCTACATGATGCCCATGCAGTCTATGTTATGCACAATAACATTTTAATCTTCTTAAAGGAGGCATAGAATGTAATTTAATAAGCATGTTTCAAATCATTTCGCTTATAAATTTACTTATACTCTTATTGTAATTTTGTATACTTTTTGAATCATTAATTGTAGATGTATATTGCTTGTGAGACACATGATAAATAGATGAATTTGTAGATATGTGATGACACTAGCATGTTATGGATTCTTTGTATTTTTTTGCTATTTTCAAATGATATGATATATGAACTAAAATATTGATTTTAAGTTTGCAACTATTCTATTAATTTTCTTATAGTGACTATTTGATCCTAGAGGGATTCACAAACACAATCCTTAAGTATATATGATTGAATATGCATACAAACACCATCAAGAGGAGGTAGGGGAGAAGCTATTCCTTTGGTTTGGGATATTTAATACATATATGAGTTACTTTATTCTTTTTGATAGATATCACTAAAATAATTATCACTAACAAGAGATGAATTGTCATCATATGGTAACTTTATGCTAAGATTATGACATTGTAGCATAATAATAACATTGTGTGAAGATAAACATGAGGAGGAAGTAGAAAAAAACATCATAATATGTTTTAGAAGGAACACTATGGATTTCAATTGCATATTGTGATGTATTAAGTAAAGAGGAAGGAAATCCCTCCTCATTAGTTGACAAGGGGGAAGAGCTATGACATGTAGGCTAAATATCCACTATTTGTAAAGGAGAAGAGAAAACAACTTATTATGAGTAGTCACTCAAACTTCAAATAAAGGAGAAATAGGATTTTATTCATGATTAATATCAACCTTATTTAATCTTATTTTATGTGAATTTATTTTATAAGAATGAAAGCAATAAATTGCATTAGCATTGTGAAAAGAGAAGTTAAGTGTGAAAAGTTAAGGTTCCTTCTATTGGTCCCCAAAAATGTTACTCAGTTTTGGGACAACATATGAAGCTATTTTGGTCCTTGCCTTGGTTCAAAAAAAAAAGTTCAAAAGTGGGTTCAAGTAGTAGGTTCAACGATTGGTTCATCCTTTGGTTCAATCAAACGGTTCGTCAATCGGTTCAAGGCTTCGTTTGAACCGTTGAACCAAAACTTGGTTCAACAGTTGGTTCAAGTGACAAAGTTCAAAGGAGTGCCCCAAGAGTCAAAGACACAAGTGCCCTTGTGAAGGAAATTCCTGTGGCAAAAAGTGACCAAGGCAAACAAACAGACCAAGACAAAAGCCCAACAAAATCCCACGGATGCTGCTAAGTGTCGACGGCCGAACCTCACTAAACTTTGTTTTTATGAATTGGTGGATATTGCCATGTGTCCCTATTGAAGCTTTTCAGAAGCCTCCAAGTGTCAATATCCACAGTCTCTTCCCTTAGCTTCACTATTTTGAGCAAAGACCATGGTAGACCTAGGGACGAGTGACTAAATGAAGCAGAACATGCCAAATGTCTGCATTTATGTGACTCTCCAAAGACGAGTGGAAGCTGCCACCTTTTCTATTGTAACTCCATGGAGAGAGACACGTGTCTAAATCCATGATTTTGAATTTCTAATAGGTTTCAAAGCCTCTATCAATAAACATTTCTCAGAGTCCCATGGAAGTTGCCACGTGTCTTCACCTGTTTAGCATTGAAATGTGCCATGTGTTAATTGTTAAAGACCAAAAAAAAGTGACTAAGGAATAGAGCATCGAATTGAATCTAAGACCCAATTCAAATAACCAGATAAGGATGAATGATGAATAAGGATCAGATCGCCAGGTGGATATTGAAAGATGTAAAATTTTAATAGCATGACTTGTTTCTATTGAGAAAATAAAATGGGTAGATGCCCCTAAGTTCTAGCCTGCCTTCTTAACAGATTTCAATACAACATGATGTGTGACTTTTCTTGAGTCCTTCTTGAAGAGGATATATAAGGGACTCTCTTCTATTGTAAAAGGATCTCTTTTTTGACAATGAGAATGAAACTCTGCCCAAATTGTAAGGCATTACTGAGACTTTGAGCTCAGATTGTTGATCATATTTTGTTACTGGAATAAGAAAGTAAGTGACTTTTCAGACTTTGTGTTGTAATATATTTGTTGTCAAGGAAACTGTTCTTATGTCTTTTTCTTCAATATATTTTCTGTTTCTTTAATTTAACAAACAGAATTAGTGACAATAATCAGGAAGGTGTCTTGAAGAGTCAAGTGTGGAGAGACATTGTGCCACCATAATTGCCTTTAGTGTGTTTTCTTTTCATTTCTGTGTAAAGGAATTTGGGATGACTTTGTGCCCTCATTGTCCTTTGTATCTTACTCTTGAGTAATTCAAGTGGAGACTTTGTGTTGCATCTCGATTTGCTGGTTATTACATCCTTTGTTACATTTCACATTTACTACTAGGAGTATTCTTGTGGTTTGCTGAATAGTACTTCTTAAAGAAGAAGAGTACTGTCTATTATTTCCATTGAGTTTTTCCTTTGATTTGTATGCATCATCTTTGAATAAATAGAGATGGATGGTTTGTCCTACCCTTAAGTATTATTTTCTATTTATATATATAGCATACCTACAGGGAACCTCCCCTTGATGAGAGGAGAGATCAATCCCCTTCTGATGTGGTAAAACTACATATTTGGATGACTAATCTTCCTACTTTGGCTAATCAGACCTATTTTGTTTATCAGTACACTGATCGACAAAATATTCAACCAATAGTTTTTGGCGACTCCGCTGGGGATATACATAATATTGTGCAATTTGGAACCTCAAGTTTCAGATTGAAACATCACCTATATAGCCCATTATCATTATAACCTTATCCATTATAGAATTTGGTGACTCCATTTCATGTCTTACCCATTATCCATTTATAGCCTTACCATTTTCATCCATCTCCATTATTTATCTGGTCTGCAAAATCAGAGCTGTTACAAAAGAAAGCGCAGTTTGAAGCCTCAAGCTTTAAGCTGAAGCAGGGTCAGTTTCTTTTATATTTTTGTCCTATAATCTGGAAACTCCCTCAGATGTGTTATCCCTATTGTTCATAATCTGATCATGGAAGTTCGAGGCCCCTGGGGTAAGTCTCTTGGTCCACTTAATCTAACTCCATGTTAGGATTGTGGAGCTAAAAGCTTCACTGATGCAAACAAGAGAGGAGGTTGCTGAAGGTTGCTGAGTTGCAGAAGAAGTTGGGGTCAGTCTGATCAGCCGACGTCGGCGGGAGAGCATAGAGAAGCAACCGACGTCGGTCATATATCGGCCGACGTCGGTCACCTCCAGGCAGACAGGCACCGGCGTCGGTCGCCTGTGTGGTTCGACTGCGAGCTAATTACGGGCAGTTAGCTAACGAACCAAGTGTTTGCATGATGAGTGCTAATTTTAGACTCATAGCTGCGGATCTAATTATTGTAATTAGATGTCTAATCATTGTTTGGATGAGATCTATATAATAGACTCATGGTTGTATTGGAAAAGCGTGCTAGGGAGTAAGAGAGCATAATTATAAGCTCCTTCTGTGTGTGAGGTAGAGCAATGGTGTGTTCCTCCTAGTGCCACAGTACCAGGTGTGTTGGTGCTAGATTGGAGAGCCAGCTGGGTTCTTCAAGAGTGTAGGATCTTGGTCATAGTTGCATGGCCTATATAGGAGATCTACATGGTAAGTAAGATCGTTGATCTGCAGGTGTATGTGTGTGCAAGGTCGAGGTTCACAGGTGAATAGAACCATTGTTTGATTTGCAGGTGTGCAAGGTCATATAGACAGCAACACAATAGGGAGCAGTATCAGGCAGGATCTACTTGGAGTACAGGTGTGTACTCAGATAGAGCAAGAGGAAGGCAAGGGAGTTCCTTCCATAAGTATGGTCTGTTGAATTGCAGGTTGTTGCAGATTCATGGGAGATCTACTTGAAGTACCTTGAGTACTTGTGGAGCACGTGGAGTGCTTGTGGAGTGCGTGGAGCACTTGTGGTGTGCGTGGAGCACGGGAGGTGAACACCAACTCTGTATTTGAGTTGGGTGTTGGGACCTGTGAGAGGGAGAGCTTTGGGGAGAAGAATTACTATTCACTTGAGGTGTGGGAAACCTCTGTAAGGTGGTGGAGAAGAAGTGGCATCTTCTTTATTGTATTCTTTTCTGTATAAAGTGTTAATACAATTTGTGTATTGTCTCTCATATCTTGTGTTATTCTGAATTCTAGTTACTTGGTGAATCTGGTTAATTTCCGCATATTAAGTTGCTTGGTTTGGTAATCAAATTGTGTGCTTTCGGTTTATCTCCCAACACTCCACCCCTGCATGAGATACCACTTAGTTTAAGGAAGAATTTACCCAAATTCTTTGGTGATGGAAGAGTCCACCCTGATGAACACATTGCAACTTTCACCATAGCCTGTGGTGTGATAGGGGTGGAATTTGAAGACGTGACAGTCATGATTTTTGTAAAGACACTACAAGGCACTACTACAGACTAGTTCTACCATCTGCAAGCTAGATTAGTGACTAATTGGGATACACTCAAATCCAAATTTGAAGCCAGGTTCAAGCCTGTAGAGGATGTGCATGCTTTGATATCCCAACTTATGCAGATGAAGAAGGAACCTCATGAGCCCATGAGGGATTTTATTATGAAATTCAACAAGTTGAGGCATAGGATTCCCATGGTCGCCCAACTAACACCTCAGAATCGCATGTGTTTCTTCATTAACTAACAGCTACCTGAAGTGAGTTTTCTATTGAGACGGGCTAGACGCATAGACCTTGAGGCTACTCAGGACTTAGATACTGAGCTAGAAGATGACCTTATCTTAGCAGGAAAGATAAGGAGAGATCCTAATAGAGGCAAACCCTCTTCATCTTCTGAATACTCACCCACAATCACCACTGACCCAATGGTACAAAAGCTGGCAAATGGACTGCTAGCCTTGAAAAGACAAGTGGCATAATGTATGTCTTCTATTCCTTCATACAGAGATGTACCAAGAAGGACATTCCCCAATCAGCCATATCAAGGTAACGCTGCTAGAAGTTAAGGGCAACCAAATCATCTTCCTCCCCCATAGAGGAACCTTGCCCTTGAAGCACCTCCAACCAACTCAGTAGTGGGATATCTGGAAATAGAACATGTTTCCTATTTCCAACCTAAGTTTGAGAAAGAAAATGATGCTGGTCTCTTCATGGAGGATCAAGAAGAATCAACTGGTGATTCCCACATTGGTTTCCTAAATTACCAGGATGAACCCAAAAGTGAAGGTGAAGCAGATAAAGGATCATACGCAGTATTCACTAGGTTCAAGGATTAGTTACCCTAGTAGGCCAACAAAGAGAAGATAGAGGAGTGACCCCAACCAATAATTTCAATCACTGACCAGAGAACCCCTCTTACTTTCTCATCAAAAGACCCAATGATTGCCAAAGAAGTAAGTACATCAAACATCTCTGCACCTTCTACTTCAACTTCACAGATCAATCCTCCCCCTCCCAAAAACCAAAAGGATGAACTCCCATCCTCTCTTCCAAGTCCATATCAATCATTTGACATGATTGATCATGTCAAGAAATCCAAAATTCAAATGACTAAGTTTGAACCCCTGCAAGGCAATTCTGAGCAGTTAATCATTGATGAAGAGCTAGGTGTGGACCTATTTGAGGCAAAGATTGTGGTCACCCAAATGTCAACCCGTACTGCTCAAATTCTATTTGAGCCTTCAATCAGGGGTAATTACTCCCCCATAGAGGATGCTCATGTCTCAGCTGATCAAAGTCTCTTGGTTGGCAATCTAGGATTTGATCCAAATCAGGCATCAAAAGAATTGGTAGGGTGCAGTACAAATCAAGAAGGATCTTCCATCTCAAATGAAGAGAAATATAATAGAAGATCAGCTTCTGATGATGCTTGGATCCTAAAATCTGATGGCAGCAATTCTTCCACTCATGCTAGATGTAGATCTCTGTTACTCAGATTGAAGACTACTCAGGATGAAGAGATCGAACTCTTTCACACCAAAGGGAATGTTGAGCTAATGGTTTGTTAGGGGTCTGATGTTGACAATCAAAGCATGTGCCAGACTGGACCAGCAGAATAGCAAGCTATGGTGGTGGACCATACTGCTATATTCCAAAGTCAGTAAAAGGAACTCTTCACCAAGAAAGCAAGGAGTTATGGTTTTTAGTTTGAAGACCATGTCCTGCCATGGAGTAAGAAGAAGAAAGAGCCAAGAGGAAGATGCAAAAAATTAGTTTCTTGGTGGAGAGTTCCATCTGCCCATCACTGATTCTAGGGATAAAATGGTATCTTGTTGGTTTATCAGGATGGGACGCCATTATCATTGTCTCATAATGGATGGCATCTGAAGTGCTTCAAATCTTGAGGCATCAAATAAGTTCATTTGTACATATGTATTTTTGTATAGTCTTTAGTTATATTTTGTGATTTTTGTTGGGGATCAACCAACAATGTTGATTACAATATGAAAGCAATAAAATGCAGAATTAACCAGAATGATAAGTAACTAGAATGATAAATAGCAAAGAACAAGAGATACAAGAAACCACCCTGAAAACTTGTATTAAACTCTTTACAGAAAGAATACAATTGAAAAAACTTCTTTTCTTTCACACCTCTCTCAGATGTACAGATCTCTCTCTAGATCTCTTTCCCTCAAGAGCTCTCTCTCTCAATTACAATCAACTCCAACAACCTGGAATGATTCACATATACAATTCTGTACTATTCAACATTACTCATACATTACAATAAGCTAAGAAGATCTATCCTATTATATAATAATTAGGAAACATGAGCATATAACTACAGCCATCAGATGCACCTCCTAATCAAGGGCTCTAAATAGTCTTACTAATAATAGAGATGCAGACTTAAGACTATCACTTAATCCTAACATGCAAACACTCTGTTCTGTCAACAAAAATAGCTTTTTGGACGCACAGGTAATCGACGTCAGTTTCTACCTATTTGCTTGTGACCGACATCGGCTGATTCTTGCCGATGTCGACATCTCCTGGTCTGCTCCTGACCAATGTCGGTCACTGTTGACCGATGTCGGTGACTGTGTAAACCTACAACTTTGCAAAATGCTCACTTGGTGAAGCTTTTAACTCCACACCTTAACAATCTCCCACTTGGAGATAAACAGCTACACCAGTACCTATACAACAACATCTTCTAGCTCCTCCATCTTCAACTCAATCATGAAGACCAACAGAATTTGAATGAAGATTCAACTTCTCCTTTGTTACCAGCTTGGTTAGCATATCAGTAGGGTTCTTATCTATATGGATCTTCTCCAGCTTCAACTCACCATCCTCCAATACCTGTCTTATGAAGTGGTACCTAAGCTGTATATGCTTTGTTCTTGAATGAAAGGCTGAATTCTTAGCCAAATGAATTGCACTCTGACTATCACTGTATAGTTTGCAACTCTCTTGCTCCTTTCCAAGCTCTTCCATGAACCATGTCATCTATATCATCTCTTTGCTAGCCTCTGTGACTACAATATATTCTACTTCTGTAGTTGACAAGGCAACAACCTTCTGCAACTTTGATATCTAGCTAACCGCCGTTCCACCAACAGTGAAAACATATCCTGTGGTGCTTCTTCTGCCATCCAAATCACCTGCCATATCTGAATATACATAACCATGCAGAGAAGTATTTGAACCTCCATAGCACAAATTTCTACTGCTAGTTCCTCTCAGATATCTAAGGATCCATTGAACTACTTTCCAGTGCTCCTTCCCTGGATTGGCCATATACTTACTTACAACTCCCACTGCTTGGGCAATATCCGATCTAGTACAAACCATTGCATACATTAAACTCCCTACTATGGAAGAATATGGAACTCTACTCATGTACTCTACCTCATCATGTGAATTAGGACATTGTTCTTTACTCAATTTAAAATGTCCAGCCAAATGTGTGCTTATTGGTTTTGCATCCTGCATATTGAACAGTTTCAACACCTTGTTCACATAATCCTCTTGAGACAAAATCAACCTGTGATTTTTCCTGTCTCTCTTAATACTCATGCCAAGGATTTTCTTTGCTGCTCCCAAATCCTTCATGGCAAATGTGTGAGCTAATTTCACCTTAAGCTCAGAGATATCCTGCATGTGTGATCTTGCAACCAACATATCATCTACATACAACAACAGAATAATATATTCTATTATCCAATCTCTTAAAATACACACAATGGTCAGATTGACACCTACTATAGCCATGCTTAGTCATAAACTGTTAAATCTCAAATACCACTGTCTAGGAGCTTGCTTGAGGCCATACAAGGTTTTCTTTAATCTGCACACTAGCTTCTCCTTACCTTTGACCTCAAATCCTTCCGGCTGTTCCATATATATTTCTTCATCCAAATCTCCATGAAAAAATGTTGTCTTAACATCAAGCTGCTCAAGATGAAAATCCTCAATAGCAACTAAAGACAATACAATCCGTATAGAAGTCATTTTAACAATAGGAGAAAAAATCTCACCAAAATCAATACCTGGTTTTTGTGCAAATCCTTTCACTACCAACCTGGCCTTATATCTCATCTGTCCGTTCTCACCTTCTTCCAATCTATAGGTCCATCTATTCTTCAGTGTCCTCTTACCAGCTGGCAACTCAACCAAATCCCATGTTTGGTTCTCTTTCAAGGACTCCATTTCCTCAACCATGCCATGCTCCTACTGATTCTTGGATTCTACCTATATTGCTTCTTCAAAACTCTCTGGTTCTCCACCATCAGTAAGCAATAAATAAAATAATGAAGGGGAATATTGAATTAGAGGTTTACTTACCCTTTCTGACCTTCTGATGGGCGTCTGAGACTCATTCACAACATGCTATCTACCCAAATTCTCTGATAGTGACCAACCTCAGTCACTTCCAGGCCTATAACTAGCCGACGTCAGTTCTGCCTGACCGACATCAGTTTCTATCCTGTCGACATCGATCACTGTATGACCAACATCAATTTCTATTCTATTGATGTTGGTTCCTGCCTGGCTAATGTCAGTCTCTGTGTTTTCCTTTTTGTGATTAATTTTTCCTGTGAGCTCATTTTGGACTGTCACCTCGTCCAATTCTCCATTGCTCTGCCCAGATTGATTAAGCTTCTTCAGCTGATCACTATACATCACTTTTTCATTGAAAATAACATCATGGCTCCTAATTATCTTGATAGTTCCTAGATTCCAAAACCTGAATCCAAAATCATCAGAGCCATAGCCAATAAATGTGCACCTCATAGACTTAGCATCCAACTTCTTTCTATTTTCCTTATCAATGTGCACAAAGACTTCAGAACCAAAAAATTTGAGAAATGAGAGATCTACCTTTTTATCTGTCCATGCCTCTTCTGGAATTCCACCATTCAGAGTTGTAGAGGGTCCTTTGTTAATCAGGTACACTGCAGTATCAACAGCTTCTACCCAAAACTCTAAGGGCAAACCAGCATGCAATCTCATACACTTTGCACACTCCATTATTATTTTGTTTATCCTTTTAGCAACTCCATTTTGCTGAGGTGTCCTTGGAGCCATCCTTTGCCTGCGGATTCCATGCATATAACAATACCAGTTGAACTTATAGCTGCAGAACTCACCACCATTGTCAGATCTCAAGCACTTCAATCTTCTGCCTATTTCATTCTCAACCATAGCTTTCTAAATCTTAAAAGTCTCAAATACATCAGATTTCTTCTTAATACAATAGACCCATGCCTTTCTTGTAGCATCATCTATGAACGAAACATAGTACTATGATCCTCCAATAGAAGCAACCTGAGCCAATCCCCACACATCTGTGTGAACAAGCTGAAACTTATGCTTCTTCTTTGTTGACCCAGTCTTGAGAAAACTCACTCTCTTCTATTTCCCAAAAACATAGTGCTCAGAAAAATCTAGATCTATGCTTTTCAAATTTGAAAGCTTAGCTTTTGACTTAAGAATTGACATTCCCTTCTCACTCATGTGGCCGAGCCTAGAGTGCCACAATTTTGCACCCACATTTGAAGTAGATAATACAGAAGGAGAATTATTAGTAACACAATTACATAAATAGAGAGTACCTACTCTCTTACCTCTGGCCATTACAAGTGCACCCTTGGTCACCTTCCAAGATTCAGCTGTGAGAGTTACTGTACAACCCTCATCCCCTAACTTTCCTACAGAAATCAAATTCCTCTTCAAGCTGAGAACATGCATGACATCTCTCAACACCCATGTGTTGCCATTCTGCATTTTCAGCTGCACTTTTCCTTTGCCAACAATTTTACAAGGCTCATCATCCCCTAAATACACTATTCCAAAATCTCCATGGACATAGTCACTAAAATATTCTCTATTAGGGGTAGCATGAAAAGATGCACTAGAATCTAAAACCTAAGATTCTATATTATTATGCAAATAAAATATTAAAGCATCTTGTGCAATACCTGCAACCTTTGCTTCTTCTTTTCCTTCGTGCTGATTGTCCTCCTTAGGCTTTGACCAGCAATCTCGGCTTATGTGCCCAATCTTTTCACAATTCCAGCATTGTGGCTTCCTGTCATTTTTGGATTTGGATCTACCTCTCACCTTTGACTCAGACCTTGATATCCCTTTCTTGCTCTTCTCTTTTTGCCTTCCCCTTCTCTCAAAACTTAAAGCGTTCCCTGATGTTTCTTCTGTGCTTTTCCTGTGAATTTCTTCATTCAAGATTACACTAACAACATCCTCTACTTTTAAAATATTTGAAGCAGATGCAGTATTACTAACTGCCATTACTAAGCTATGCCAGCTTTTAGGCAAAGAACATAATATTAAAAGAGCTTTAATTTCATCATCAAACACTATTTTGACTAAACTTAATTGATTTACAATTCCATGGAAATCATTCAGATGATTAGATACAGATCCACCTTCCTACATACACAAATTAAATAACTGTTTCATAAGATATACCTTATTTAAAGCTGAGGGTTTTTCATACAAATTTGCTAAAGTAGTCATTAACTCTACCGTAGACTTTACCTGTGATAAATTAGATATCACAGTAGATGCCAGACTTAGTCTTATAGACCCTAGAGCCTTTCTATCAAGAACTTCCCATTCTTCATCATCCATGTCTATGGGCTTCTTTGCAATCCCACCTAACGATAAGTATAGATCTTTCTGATACAGATAATCCTATATCTGGATTCTCAAATGTTGATAATTTTTGCCATTAAACTTCTCCATTCTCAGTTTACTTTCTTCTGCGATTGCTTCTCCCACTCAAATAGAAATCCTTGCAGAAACCCCTGTGAGTACCCTGTAATCAATACACATTAACTAGATCTGAAACACCTGTTAGTCAACTTGAGCTCTGATACCACTTGTTGGGGATCAACCAACAATGTTGATTACAATATGAAAACAATAAAATGTGGAATTAACCAGAATGATAAGTAACTAGAATGATAAATAACAAAGAACAAGAGATACAAAAAACCACCCTGAAAACTTGTATTAAACTCTTTACAGAAGGAATACAATTGAAGAAACTTCTTTTCTTCCACACCTCTCTCAGATGTATAGATCTCTCTCTAGATCTCTTTCCCTCAAGAGCTCTCTCTCTCTCTCTCTCAATTACAATCAATTCCAACAACCTAGAATGATTCACATATACAATTCTATACTATTCAACATTACTCATACATTACAATAAGCTAAGAAGATCTATCCTATTATATAATAATTAGGAAACATGAACATACAACTACAGCCATCAGATGCACCTCCTAATCAAGGGCTCTAAATAGTCTTACTAATAATAGAGATGTGGACTTAAGACTATCACTTAATCCTAACATGCAAACACTCTATTCTGTCCATAGAAATAGATTTTTAGATGCATAGGTAATCGACGTCGGTTCCTGCCTGTTTGCCTATGACCGACGTTAGCCGATTCCTACCAATGCTGGCATCTCTTGGTTTACTCTTGATCGACGTCGATCGCTCCTGACTGACGTCGGTGACTGTGTAAACCTGCAACTTTGCAAAACGCTCACTTGGTGAAGCTTTTAGCTCCACACCTTAACACTTTTCATTTTTGTCACCTTTCTTTTTGGGTAGCATGACTCCGTAGCCCAATGACACACTTCATGGCACTGGAGATTCTGGATTCTACTCCCTTCGACTATTTTTACAATAGAAGGAAGTTACCTAACTGGAGCCAGCTGTTGGTCCCCAAAAATGTCACTCAATTTTGGGACAACATATGAAGCTATTTTGGCCCTTGCCTTGGTTCAAACAAAAATGTTCAAAAGCGGGTTCAAGCAGCAGGTTCAATGATTGGTTCATCCTTTGGTTTAATCAAATAATTCATCAATTGGTTCAAGGCTTCATTTGAACCGTTGAACCAAAACTTGGTTCAACAGTTGGTTTAAGCGACAAAGTTCAAAGGAGTGCCCTAAGAGTCAAAGACACAAGTGCCCTTGTGAAGGGAATTCTCATGGAAAAAAGTGACCAAGGCAAACAAACAGACTAAGAAAAAATCCCAATAGAATCTCGTGGATGCTGCTAAGTGTCAACGGCTGAACCTCACTAAACTTTGTTTCTGCAAATTGGCAGATATTGCCATGTGTCCCTATTGAATCTTGTCAGAAGCCTCCAAGTGTTAATATCTGTAGTCTCTTCCCTTAGCTTCACTATTTTGAGCAAAGACCATGGTGGACCTGGGGATGAGTGACTAAATGAAGTGAAATGTGCCAAATGTCTACATCTGCATGACTCTCGAAAGACGAGCATAAGCTACCACCTTTTTTGTTGTAACTCTGTAGAGAGTGACACATGTCTACATCCATGATTCTGAATTTCTAATAGGTTTCAAAGCCTCTATCAATAAATTTTTCTCAAAGTCCTGTGGAAGTTGCCACGTGCCTTCACCTATTTAACAGTGAAATGTGCCACGCATCAATTGCTAATGACCAGTAGAAAGTGACTAAAGAACAGAGCATCAAATTGAATCTAGGACTTGATTCAAATAACCAGAAAAGGAGGAATGATGAAGAAGGATCAGATCGCCAGGTGGACATTGAAAGATGTAAAATTTTAATAGTGTGACTTGTTTCTCTGCATTAAGAAAAGCAAATGGGTAGATGCCCCTAAGTTCTAGCCTACCTTCTTAACAGATTTCAATACAACATGATGTGTGACTGTTCCTGAGTCCTTCTTGAAGAGGCTATATAAGGGACTCTCTTCTATTGTAAAAGGATCTCTTTTTTTACAATGAGAATGAAACTCTACCCAAATTGTAAGGCATTATTGAGACTTTGAGCTCAGATTGCTGATCATATTTTGTTACTAGAATAAGAAAGCAATTGACTTTTCAGACTTTGTGTTGTAATATCTTTGTTGTTGAGGAAATTGTTCTTATTTATTTTTCTTCAATATATTTTCTATTCCTTTAATTCAAAAAGTAGAATTAGTGACAGCAGTTAGGAAGGTGTCCTAAAGAGTCAAGTGTGGAGAGACTTTGTGCCCCCATAATTGTCTTTAGTGTGTTTTCTTTTCATTTCTATGTAAAGGACTTTGGGATGACTTTGTGCCCTCATTGTCCTTCGTATCTTACTCTTGAGCAATTTAGGTGGAGACTTTGTGCTGCATCTCAATTTGCTGGTTATTACATCCTTTGTTACATTTCACATTTACTACCAGGAGTATTCTTATGGTTTGCTGAATAGTACTTCTGAAAGAAGAGGAGTGTTGTCTATTATTTCTATTGAGTTTTTCCTTTGATTTGTATGCATCATCTCTGAAGAAAGAGAGATGGATGGTTTGTCGTACCCTTGAGTATTATTTTCTATATATATATATATATATATATATATATATATATATATATATATATATAACATACCTACAGGGAACCTCCCCTTGATGAGAGGAGAGATTAGTCCCCTTCTGATGTGGTAAAACTACACATTTGGATGATTAATCTTCCTACTTTCGCTGATTAGACCTATTTTGTTTATCAGTACGTTGATCGACAAAATATTCAACCAACACCTTTTTTATGGTAGGTGGAAATTTAAGAGAGAGTAGATATTAATTTTTGCAATGATATTTATGCTCTAAATTAGTATTAAAGGAATAAGTTTAATGAGGATCCCAAGGGGACTCTAAAAGTAAATCCATAAATGGTTCCAAAGAGGGATTAGAAGAGGAATCTTGAGATAAATCCAAAGAGAGATTCACGAATGAATCAAAGGTATGTTTTTCTCCACAAGGTCAAGTTAGATATTTATTTATATAGATTCGTATTCCTGAGTGTCATGAAAATTAGATTATCTATTCATTACTAAATTATCAAAATCATAATCATCAATATATGCTCCTATAAAATTTTTATTTTGTGGATTTGTCCATTTATTATCACAAGTGAAAGGCATAGTAGAGAACACCTTATCTAGAGGATGAACATCATTAACATATTTACTTTGAATATCCATGATATAAACACTAAATTTAAATATAGTAAATGTAACAAATAAAATGATTATTGCTATCAATTAATCTTGCACGTATAAAAGAGATACTGTTTATGAACAGAATATAAGAAAAAATAAATGGTATAGTGGGTCATCTAGGCAAATGTTTGAGTGATTGTGTGGGTAATCAAATATACTTGCTTGTTCATAGAGTCATGTGGGACTAATTTTTTAGATCACTAACTATAGATGTTAAACTATGCATGTAGCTCACTATCCTATCTTTGAGGGTACGATGATAGTATATTTGTTGGGAAATACACTCTTCTCAAGTGATCCATAAATCAAATAACTAATGATTTTTTCTATGGTGTAAAAAAGGTTCCCTATGTGTTTATAATATATTTCAAGGTATAAGGAAACAAAAATATATGTATAGTTTTTTATGGGGCTTAGACATTGGGATAGTATCCCTCATTTCATGGTGCCAATAAAACATGTCACTGCTTAGTAAAAATTGATAGCTCTCTATGTAGTTTTAAAACTACTATAACACAGTTGCTAAAAAAAAATAGCAAGTAATAGGAAATAAAAAGGAAATAAAAATTGAAATATTTTTGTATATATAGATCAATAAATTTCAACTGAGGTTGAAAGATAAAGCTTCAGTGTCAGATGTTATTCAAGATGACAAGACAGATTTTTTTGTGTTGAATTAGGATCCAAGTTTGAATAATATTAGCTTGTAGTTTCATATTTATATCCAAGGTTGAATGTTTTTTATTTCACTGTTAGGAATTTATAGAAATTTATATTAAATCTTAGGATAAAAATCAATCAAACATGAAATAGTGTTATAAATTTTTTAAGAGTTTACCAAAATGTTTAATGTTTATTATTGATTTGACAATTAAATGCAATAAATAGTAAAAATTTGAAATAATAATTTATATTTACATAATATATAGAATCTGAATGTAAAATACATAAATTGAAATGAGCTATAAATAGTAATGTTGGGAGTTGTTTTGATACGACCAATAATATATAGGGGTTATTAATCCTTGCCTCACCTAAAAGGAGGGATTTATTTCAATAAAAACACCCTCCCCAAGGTCTTAGTTACTAGGTCTTGGTTTAAAGGTAACTCGGTTCGGTTGTTGTGACCATTCCATATAAGGGGTCTAATTAGAACATTTAAAATAAATAATTGCATTACAAATGTGTTTAACTAGGAAATTAACATATAAGAATTTGACCATGACATACAACTAATTCAAACAAGTCCATTGCACATGAGAGTAGATTCAACAATGCATATGTAATAATAAATAGAGATTGAACAATAACTATAAAAATTACTAATAGATGCATTCATTGATACCCAAGCTATAAACTACCTAATCTAACAAAGACATAAAAACAACAATAAAAGAGATAAGAGTAGAGAGAAATAAAATAATGAGTTTATTGTAATGAAGATAAAAATGAATAGTCTAACTAAGCACATCCACTGAAACTAGTCCTTAGCTAAGCCAAAACTAGCACAAATATATCCAAAGTAAGGTGCAAGTGTCTAAGGGAAATGTTGACTAGGAGAAGGACAAAACATAACCATCATAAGACATGCATAAGAAATGATCATCAAGATCCATAATAATCAAATCATCAAGATATACCAATTGATTAATCAAAATGGGATTAACCACAATAATTTATTCATATAATTTAATGATAATACATCAAGACTCAAGAAAATAATCTACAAAGGAGGAAGATGCTTAAAGTAAATGGGCATGACCTCACTATACTAAAATCAGCCATCCAAGAATAACATCTTCTAATCCTAAAAACTGCCCTCCTTATGAAATTCCTTTGAAAAATAATATATACACAAGGGACCTCAATATTAATATTCAAAATTCAAATGTACCTTCAAGGAATCCCATGCATTGACTTATAAATCATGCCAAACTTGAATGCATGTGCCAAGGTCATGCCTAGACTAGGTGGGCCGATCATTGATTAGAATAAGATAACCACTCCCACTAATTCAATGGATCATGTCATAGACTAAGTATATCCACCAACACGTGTGAGCTTGATAAAGATTTAAAACCACTCCTCCTTACTCTATCAGTTCTAGGCATTCTTTGATCATGCTTTGAATGCAACACAAAGCACTTCTTGATCACCTACTAATTGCCTTGGGATTTGCCCACTCACTAGAATCTACCACTTATTTCATTATGCATCTCTTTTTTGGTGAGGAACCAATCAATGAATGGATGCATACCCATATTTTAAATATATTTGAACCTCAGGTTTGATGGCCATGATGGACTAAACAAGCATCAAATTTAGTTCTCAGGCCCCTTAGATGCCCATGCCTATCTACATGGCTCATCAGGCTCTATATATCCTCCTTAGACAATGTTATTTACACGCAATGTTTCCTCATTGATTTTCTCATCTTTTGCCTATGCCTTTATGTTCTTGAGCCTATGGTTACCATGTGGCATCATCCCACTATCTTGAAATCCTTGAGCATTTATTGAGTTTTACGGACCACCCTAGGACTATGGAGTAGTAGGATGTTGCCACATGGCATCATGTTACTAACCTAGAATACTAGAGGGATTATTGAGCTATATATACCTCCCTAGGATTTTAGATTAGTGGGATGTTCCCATGTGGTATCATCCTACTAACCCATAAGCCTAGAAGATTTGTAGAGTAATAGGAATACCTCAAGATTATAGGGTAGTGGGACGTTGCCACATGGAATCATCCCACTAAAATAAAATCTTGAAGATTTTGATGAGGTATAAAGACCACCCCAAGACTATGGAGTAACATTATATTTCCATGTGGAATCATCCCACTAAATTGGAAGCCTAGAGGGTTTACTGAATTGCTTAAGTCTTGTGGAGAGGCAGAAAGATGCTAGTGGCTCTAGGAGAGATTTGGAGAATCAACTAAGTGTTGAAAATACTTTTTTGAATGGGTCTGGGCTATTAGGGGCTATGAAAGAGTGTTGTATGGCATCAAAAATAATCTTGGCACCTACGGGAAGAGATAATAGGCCACATTCAATAATTTTTAATTAAAATGACCAAGTTTTTGAAAAATAAACAATCCTAAAAATTTAAATGAAAATGGTTAATTATTTGAAATTTAAACTATTAAGTTATTAAAATGGAAGCAAAAGGGTGTGAAAAATTTATATAAAGGGAGCCATTCTCAATGAACTTAAAACCAAATCCAAAGTAGATTTCACCCATTATTATGAAATTGACTAAGTCTAAAAGGTGAAACCATATGAACACTTAGCCATTAATTCCAAAATGAAATAGTAATGAACCAAAATAATTAGGAAAATAATCCTAAAATCTTTAAAATAGTTAGACAATTTGCCTAAATATAAGGTGAAATGGACTAAGGAATGGAAATTTAATGTATTTATAAAATAAGAATCAAATTAAGACTTAATAGATCTAAGCAAATTTAGATAATTAAATCAAAAAACCAAGGCATCGAGTTTAGATTTTTTAAATGTAGTCAACTTGACTTGGTTAACTTAGACTTGGCATATTTCAAGCTTGCTTGACTTGATTTGGTAGACTAGGATCTCAGTGAACTTGAATTAGGCAGCTCGGGCTTGAGGAACTCAATCTCGATGGGTAATGGTTCAATCGAGATGAGCTTGATGCAACTAAAACCCAATTTTAGCCCAAAAGGATAAAGGTAGATGGGATATTCAAATGAAAATGAATTTATCCTAGGGGAAAGTACCAAGGCTCTCATAAGGATTCCTAAAGGCAAACTATGTAAAAACAAACAATATAACACTCAAGGGCTAACCATCTAATAAGAGAAAGCTAGATAACTAAACCTAGCCTTCTTAAATGAAAAAAGAGGGTCCCCATTTTTACATTGAAAATGAGGCATGTTTTACAAGTAACAATAAATGGTGACTCTTACTGGGAGATACTTATGAGTATCTCGAGAATTTAGAATCTCAAGTTCTCATTCAAACATAAACATTAACTTTAAGAAATCATCCAAGGCAAACTCAAAACATGAAGGCATGAAATTCTACTCCAACACATGACATACTAATCTATAGTTTTACCTAAAGACCATCAGCATGTGAGTTTATATGATTAATTTAGTTATCTTGCAAGCACCCATAATAAATCAAACCTATCTAAATGATGGGCACTAATGAAAGGAGAAAATATTTTATAATTTGGATGAGGTGGAATGGCATGGGCATTTATTTGCTACTAGTCAATCATTTATAACCTTAATAGAGATACTTCTAGTCCCTTCCTAAGGCCTTGATCCACTTTTAACCAAGCCATAAAGCCTATGGTAGAGGCTGCCAGGAATCAAGATCACCCTTTCGAGGAGAATTTTAAATTTTGCATTTTATTTCAACTTCTTTTGAAACTGATCTTAATTTTCCATCTATGGAGGGTTGGGGAACAAGCTATGGGTTTAAAGTAAAATAAAAAAGATCATGAAAAATAAGGAAAATTAGAATTAAAGCAATGCTACAATTTTTGCCTTTATATATTTCATTTAGTGCATTTGATGATATTTAAACAAGAAAAGAGGCATTTATAAATCTATATGCTACATTTCAAATCATTAGACCTAAATGTTCTAAAAATAAAAGGAAAAATACAATAGTCTATGTTAGCATTCAAACAATAATTCTCACATTTACTCATAGTAATGTCATTAGTGTTGCTTACATATAAGCCACTCATTTTTCAAATGTTGACAAATGAGAACCCTCAGGTTAAAATAATAGTTTCAACTCAAAAATAAACACCACATAGTTGAACTAAGCACCAAAAATCTAAGTGAATAGACATAAATCAATGAAAGCACACCCAAACCAAAACAAGAAACAAGATTGAAAACAAACAACAAATCAGAAAGAAACAAGAAAGTATTACAATGATTTTCAAGTAAATGCATACATAGATTAATTAGACACTTGGTTTCTCAAGATTTTGAGAAGGGAAAAGGATAATATTACTTTCTTCTATGTTGTATTCTATGATAGAATACATTATCCCATAATGATTCATCAATGTTTAGTTCAAGTAATTTAAGTAAAATTAGACCATAACATTCAACATTATGCTTATATCTAACTTGAATAAAGCATGAAGGATACTTGAAGATAAATACCTCTACCCACACTTAGAATCAAGATTAGGAATAAGGTTAAATATCCATACATACCAAAATGATGTGTGTACCCAACCTAGTAGAGGCATTTGTTTGGTTGTATCCAATTGATACATCAATTATTGGCTACTCTTGGACTGAAATAGATGCTTTGACCACATCTTCTTCTTTTTAATTGCCAAAGAGGTATGGGAGTGGTTATTCCCATGTTAAAGACCTTCTCAAAATTTTCATTAATGGATGAAGTATGTCGAGATTTGGGTTGAATTATATCATTCTCAACTTGTATCTCCATTGGCTTCATATCTCTATTCAAACCATTGTGCTTATGATCTTCTATTTGTACCTTGACCATCTTTACTAACTTGGATGTGGAATATGTTGGCATTTGGAGATCAAGGATGTTTATGGTGTCATCAAAAGAACTCATGATTTCTGTATTTTCCTTTAACTCAAGCACAAAGAATAACTTTACTTTGTTTAGGCTTGAATGTTCTTGATCTTCCATTCCTTTTTTGACTACCTCTACTACTGGGAATAACACACAATTAATTTCAACTAATTTGAAATTACGGTTGAGTTGAGGAGAGAGATATTCTACTTCAATCTCATCTAACTCATTTTACTCAAAGGGACAACCCCTTTCCTCTTGTTTTTCTTCTTATTGGCCCAAGTAATTTAGATCATCTAGGATTTCTTCAATTTTACCTTTTACTAATAAAGGGGATGCCAATTCATTATCATAGAGTTTTTGGTCATCTTGGGCCAGTTCCTCAAATACATGAGTAGGGTCATAAAATGAGGGTGCTTGAAATGCATAGTATGCATCTTCCTCATCCAATTGGTCGAGCTCTTGAAATGCATGAGTAGGGTCATATAAATAGGGTACTTGAAATGCATAGTATGCATCTTCAGTGTCCAATTGGTCTAGCTCCTCAATTTGATTTTCTAGTTGAGTGTAAGAGACTTTAGATTGTTCTAATTAAATAGGTATATCCTTATCGATTTTACCCTCAGCTATTGGGTCGCTTGTTATAACCACCACTTCTTCATTAGAATCATCATAAAAAATACTACCTTCTTGGAAGAATGGGTTAGGCTTACAAAATGGGCACCCTTAGTCAACATGACTATTTTAGCTGTGTGTATGGTTACATCTTGACATGCTCAAAACTATGTAGTTAGGATACTTCTATCATAGTTTTGATTATGCATTGCCTAGTTGAGGATTTACTGCAATAAATGGCATGTAATTAGTAATAACATCAAAAGAGGCTAAATCACTAACACGAATAAAAAAAATCTTTCTGATTATAACATGAATTAACATGCTTATATGTTTTAAAACTGACCAGGGTCTCATTCATCATTTGGAGATTGGCTTTCCCATGAGGTTGAGACAATAACTAATTGTAGTGCACAAACTGGTCATTGGTTAAATTATACTAATTACTAGATTGAGGCATTACATTATATGGCACTAATTTCTCATGGGCTGATTTATGGGCATAAATATTGAAGGACTTTAGGGATAGACCCCTAGTTATCCCAATGGATAAGAAGGTTAAGTGTCATAGCCATAGGGCATCGATTGTTGTTCTATTGTGCAAGCCTCTTCATAGGTCAAAGCTAAAGATGTGAGGAAAGTTGGGTTCTTTATAATTAACATAGTAGTTAAAAGATTGAAAACATTGAGGTAAACTACTATGATTGCATCTTTTTTTTGTAATAATTGGTCCTTCAACTGCCTATAAGACTGATGGAACCTATGGTTGAATGTTAGCTCATTAGGCTCTATATGTGCTATGCCAAACCAATAAAACAAGAAATAGGGGTCCATGGGCATATTAAAATGGTTGAGAAACAAATGTTAAAAGATGTCCCAAGTGGTGATGCACCCTTATGGTAGACCAAGGTACTAAGAATAGGCTATTTGATCTAGTGAATGGGGGAATAAGTAACAAGCCACATCCTCCTACTAAATCTGCCTTATGATAATGGCTTCTTTAAAAGATTGGATGTGTTCCTCAGCAGTATTGACCCCACCATGGATATATTTTGTAAATGTTTTTTGGGGTTTCTTGGGTAAGTCATGGGAAGGTTCTAGAACCTTAAAGGACAACTACGTCCTCTTATCCAAGCTAAGGCCATTGGATTACTATAAAAATCTATAAAATAAAAGAAAAGTTTGAAATAGTATTTTAAGACCTCCCTCTAGCACCAAACATGTTGGGAAGCATTTTGACATGACCAATAATAGGTAGGGGTTGTTAATCCATACCTTTCCTAAAAGGAGGAATTTATTTCAAGAAAAATTCCCTCCTAAAAGTGTTAGTTACCATATTTTCATATGCAGGGTGACTTAGTTTGCTCGTTATAACCATTCCATACAAGGGGCATATTTAGAAAATTTTAGATAAATCATTGCATTACAAATGTGATTACCTAGGAAATCAACATATACAAATTTAATATTGACATATAACTAATTTAATACAAGTTTATTGCACATAAGAGTGGATTTAAAAATGTGAATGCATCAATAGACAAAGATTGAGAAATCAAGATAAGCATTAACAATAGATAGAATTCATTGATACCAAATATCTAAACTACTAATCCAAAAAAGACATAAAATAAAAAACAAAAGAGAGAAGGGCAAAGAGAAAGAGAAGAAAGAGCTTGTTGTAATTAAAAAAAAGTAAATAGTCTGACTAAGCACATTTATTGAAACTAGTCCTTAGCTAAGCTAGACCTAGCACAAATACAATCAAATGAAGGTGAAAGAATATGAAGGAAACATTGACTAAGATAAGGATAAAATATAACCACCATAAGACATGCAAAAAAATGATCACCAAGATCCATGATACTCAAAGCATCAATATATACCCGTTGATTAATCAAAGTGGGATTCACCACAATCATTCATTTATACACTTTAATTACATTAAAAGACTCTTAAAACTAATCTACAGATAAGGAAAATATTTAAATTAAATGGTAATGGCATCACTATACTAAAATAATCCATCCAGGTGAGACATCCTCTAATCCTAAAAAATGCCCTCCCTATGAAAGGCATTCAAAAAATAATATATACATAAGGGGAACTAGTCCCAAGATTAAAAATTCAAAGATGCCTCTAAGGAATCCCATGCCTTGACTGTGAAATCATGATAAAATTAAATGTGCATACCAAGATCAGGCATAGACTAGGTGGGCCAATCACTACTTAGAATAAGATAGCCATTCCTTCCACTAACTCAATTTATCGTGACACAAACTAAGCATAGTTACCATCAAATGTGATCTTACTCAAGATCTACAACCACTCCTCCTCACTCTATAAATTCTAAACCTTTTATGATCATGCTCAAAATGCCATGTAGAGCACTTATTTATCTCTTACTCATTGCCTTGGGATTTTCTCACTCGTCATAATCTACCACTTGTTGCCTTATGTATCTATTTATTAGTAAAGAACTAATTATTGCATGCCTATGTACCCACATTTCAAATATATTTGAACATCAAGTTTGACAACCATGACAATCCAGGTGAGCATTAAATTTAGTTCTTGGGCCCCTTTTATGACTAGGCTTGTTTATGTGCTCAATATTCTCTATATATCCTCCTTAGCCAACGTTCTTTCACACAGTGTTTCTTTATTGCTTTGCTTGGCCTTCACCTATGAATTTATGTTCCTAGGCCATCATTTCCATGTGTCATCATCTCGATAACTTATAAGCTTAGAGGGTGATTCGACATATACAGGCAACCCCAGGGTTATAAAGTAGTGGGATGTTTCAACATGGCATCATCCTGCTAACTCAAAATCCAAGAGGGTTTGTTGAGTTATACAAACTACCCCAAGAATATGAAATAATAGGATATTACTGCATGCATCATCTCACTAATTTAAAATCCCAGAGGGTTTTTTAATTTGTAAAAACCACCCCAAGACTATATAGTAGTAGGATATTTCCATAAGAATTTATCCCACTAACCCATAATCTTGGAGGGTTTGTTGAGTTGTACAGACTGCACTGAGATTGTAGAATAGTGGGATATTACCACTTGACATCATCCTATTAACCTAAAATCCTAGAGGGTGTTAGTGGGTGAATGTGCAAACCAAACCACCTCATCAAATCTAATTTCCATATGGATATAATCATAGTTTATTTCTATTATATAAGTTATTCTACATTGTTCCATGGCTAGCCTATTTTGATAGCAATAGTGTTACAAATAAACAAAATATGAGTTGGTACATGTGTGCACTAGAGATGGATTTAGAGGTTAGAATGATAACAAATTTCATGCTATATATTTATTTAGAATGTAATATAATGGGTTCAACTTGTGCATAATTATTTTACATGTATTTACTAGTCTTTGGATCTGGTTAAAGATTATAATAGAGTTTTATGCTCAAAATATATGCAAAGATATATATCAAGTGTTCTAAATGTTATAAAGAATTATGATGGATATTAAATAGAATACCTAATAATATTTTATTATATTTATCTTGAAATTTATGGAATTCTATGTACGAGAGTGTATTTCATGTGTAATCCTTTTATTAAGAGTTTTGTTAATAATTCCTAGGTGTCATTACGGTGCAAGTACATTTTCATTAAGAAATTATCTACAATCTCACTCTAGATATTGAAAAACTATATTTATCTATAAATTTTATTAAGTTATTCATTAGACCATAGGGATATTACTATAATTAGCATGTTATGGTAAAACCTAGGAACCACTACTAATAATGGTGTAGTGAGTGTGGAACTCACTAGCTAAGAAGTTGCTTTGATGGCTACCTAGTCAAAAAGAGGTAGAAAGTTTGCTAGAAAAGAAGATTCATAACTTTATAGAGGGAGAAACACAAATAATAAAGTGTACCATGAAATATATTATACAATAACACATATATGGTGAGATCTATGAGATATTTTGGTGTGAACTACCTAGATTATTAGCTAATTGGTCAGCTTGTTTGGAACATGACCGTTTCTGATCTAGAGTTACATATGCTATTATATGGATTGAAGATAATATAGAGTGGTTTTAGAACCTATATGCTATTTGGACTTGTGAAATTAACCACTGGATTAGTGATACCATTGATGGATACATCACTAAGTTTGCAATGCAGGGGTACATAGATTTTGAAGAAGTAAAGGATATATTTATTAGGGGAATAAGAGGTAAATTATTGTAGTGACTACCACTATTGATCAAAATTTTGGTTATACAAAATGCCATGGTGCCTATTCCACCCATCATGGAGTAGTATCTCCAAGAATTATGGGGATGTGTGTGATATAAGGGTGAATGGCAAGACAATAAGTAGAGATAACTTGAATATGAGTCTAAAATGGAGAACTAAGAGGAGAGAGATCAAAATAAGACTCTAAAGTTAGAAATGGAGATACAAAAATAGAGACAATGGAATAAATAGAGTGAGACTCAATAAGTTATGAATAAAAGAAAGAGTTATAGTAGCATAGAATATAGGAGTGAGAAAGAAATAAGGGAAGATGAGTGAGGAGATGAGTGGATTAAGGAGTCCGAACCTAGTAAGGAAAGAAGAAGAGAAAGAGCAAGTGAGAGAAGAAGAGTAAGAAAATAGTATAGAAGTAAATTAGATAATTAAAAGTTCATAGATGTATACAAGAGTATTCTATGGGAAAGAAATGTGATTGTTGTATAATCACAGATAAAGCATAGGTTCAAGTTCTGAGAAATATGTTGTTACAAGTGTAGACCATTCACCATGGGAGCACACACCCTCCAAGCCTATTTTTTTCCAAAGTCACAACAAAAATAATTAAGATTTAGAAGATGAGGATTGACAAAATTTACTAAAGATGTTCACCAAAAAAGGATTGAGGCATAAAAGACAACAAACCAAATGACCATGTGCAATTTTATTGAACAATAGAAGAAAAATATACAAACATTAATATTGAAAGGGACAAACCCCATGATTATTGTGCAAGCAAAGGAGTTCATTATGCATATTGAAATCCTAGAACAAGAGGAATAAGAAGAAGATAATTCTTATTCTAAATCATCACTAGAATGAGAAAGAATATAACAAGTGTTAAAATCATAGGTATTTCCATTTGTCACAATAATAATACTAGTATTTCCTTATATTATAATAAATATGAAGACACCGATTGTTCAACAATAGACTGTGATACCTATTAAAAGTAGTAAGATGGCACTTTAGTTGGGATATTTTATTAATTTGGCACCTTATGATGGGTCTACAAACCCAAAACAATACTTGATCACTTACGACATGAAGTGGTAGGCTAAAGGAATTATTGATGATGCAGAAAAGAAGTGTGAATTGATTGGATCTTTGAGTGGTCATGCATTATAATTCATATACCACAATGATATACATCAAAAAAACATACAATAGATTCTTATAGAGTTTAAAACCATAAAGTTTTCTAGTTTGACTGTACAAAATTTTAATGAAATTTGATAGGGAGCAAAAGAAACTATCTATGAATATGATCACAAGTTTTTTGATGTGATAAACAAGGTAGAGTTTATTATAGAATAAAATGATAAATCATCCTATTTTTTTGAAGGGCTATAGATAATAATATGATTCTCCATTGTAAAAACCCAATTTAACACTAAGGCATATGTAAAGGAAGCTATGATTAGAGTTGAATAGATTAAAGACTATGGTGATGCATCGACCTCAAACTCAAAAATAGAAAACACTCTATAAATTTATTAAGAAGGATGGATCAATATCAATAGGTGGGAGACATGATTAAGTTAAGAATATGGTGCATAGAGTGAATGAAAGGTATCACCAAAACAAGTGCCTGAGAATTAAAATAGAGTTCTACAAAAAAATTTGAGTAATAGGGCATGTGATATCTCACTATCATTTTCTACAATAGTATGTCAAGAATCCATATAAATTTTATTGTAACTTATATAAGTCATCTAATCAAGATGAGAATAATTTTTGTTCTCTCTAGGAATTAAAGGAAGCCATTACAAAGAACATATTTATTGTTGCTGCTCAAAAAATGGATACTGTAACCTAATTGACTGGCAAGCCAAAATTGATCATGGATTGTACAACATATTCATGTGTGTCATGGGTTTCATAAGAACCTCAACATCAAACTTTAAGAATGGATGGTTAGACATCACCAATACATACATGGACACCTCCATCCTTGAACTTATCACCCTAGATTCTGTAAACACAACAAGCAACTTGGGCACCATCACTTCCATAATCAATATGGTGGGTATGAAGGCCTAAGACAACAAGGGTGGAATTATCAATAGGCCTCTATGATATTTGGGCCACAACAACCAAATTCCTAGGGGTTCTAATCAAATAGAGGAGGATTTAGAGGAGGTAATAGGGGAGGATACCACATCAGTCTACAAGAAAATAGAGGAAATAATGCTTACTGACCTCTGATCTAGGTTATCTATGCAGATAATTTAATCATATACAAATAAATTATTCCATGAACCCTAAAAAATAATCTTACTATGCTTACTATAGGGTTTCTAGCCAACATGACATAGAGGATTGTTAGGTTTTGAAGAAACAACACACGAACAAGGCCATAAATAATTTGAACATCATTAACACATAACCCTAACAGGATGTTATTTTTCAAGTTGTTACATGCCAACAACATGTAGAATAAGGATTTCCACCTTTAGATATGTTGATAGATCATGGGATAAGTAATATTTGATGAAATAAGTATTTTGAACCACCCACTGAGAAAGGAGTAATGCATGAAGCTACATAGATTTTGAAGACAACCCAATGACAAGATACCACTAAAGATGATGTTGTAGCTATTGATGCACAAATATATAGGCATACAATATGAATTTTAAGATAATATCATGTTGTCACTACCTTGAAAAACCTCATGAAGTTAATTAAAACACTACATAATGAAGACATTTTGTATAACATCACCAACCTACTCCAGAACCTACTAAAATGTGCATAGAAAGGCAAAAATTGGACCAATAGAATGATATTTTGTGTTAAACTAAAAAACATTGGGAAGTTTATTCTAGGATAGATACTAAAATAATAGGATATGAAATACCCAATGCAGTATTTTATTTTTGAAACACAAGTAACATGATCTTGAGAACAACATGAGTTGGAATTGGGCGACTTGTGCTAAGTTATAGTCTTATCACTCTTAGCCTTGCAGATTATGGATGAGTTAAACTTATTAGTCTCTTAGAGTATGTGGAAATCAAAGTCAGAGATTTGATTGACCATGGTTTCTTTGAATTCATAGATATGAAGACAAACAATACACATTACCCTATATTTATTAGAAAGAAATAGGAATATGATGGTAAGATGACCATAAACATAGTCATGAGTCAATTGGAACCTCATTAGGGAGATAAAATAATAGTAATTACATTAATTAAATGTGGTTAAAAACAATAATTTATCCCCAAAGATTTAGATTCACCCTATGTTTGTGGGAAAAGTAGTTGGGTGAAAGTGAACAAAGAAGATAAACATCAGCTCTACAAGTTCTTGCATATAGTTTACTCTATGACAACACCATTCCACCAACACAATATCTATGCAAAGAAAATTTACTATGAAAACCTATCCTAAATCATTTATAAATAATTCAATTATAACTAGAGGAGGTGTGATCTATGTCCATTCTATTGCTAACTCAATCTGACATAGATTTTGCATACTATATTGGTCATACGAACAACGATTACATAGATCTAAATCTAGAAGGAATCTTAGCATGGGATATAAATTATTCAATGAGTAGGTATTTGGATATGCACATTTTCAAATAGGTTAAGGGAGATCATGAGATTTATCCTCTATAGATTGTCTTTACAATAGAGCACCAAATACTTCAATATTTTACTACTAAGGATGTTGATCAGTTTATTCTTCGATTTCAATAGCATGTACTAGATATTAGCCATAGAGTGAGTGATATCAATTATGAATTGAATGGTATTCCTATAAACTGGTGGTCAGTCCACTAAAATAAATAATTGAGTTAGGATGTAGTGTATGAATTACTTTTATCAAGATTTTAGTTACCAGAGGTTGTCAAAAAAGACTGGCCAATGTTTAAAGAAGGAGATTGTCTATAAATTCATATCTATCAGTTTGTCAAAACTTAGAGATTAGAAGATGTAGCTCTAATGTAATAGGTACATGATTTTAAATATACATTAGATGTTCTTTCAACCACCTCATATATACATCAAGAGCACAGGTGAGAGATGAAGCATTGGACACAGGTGTAAAGTGACTTTATTCAAGCATTCATCCTTGAAGATGATAACCCCTTGATGCATAAGGAATTAAAAAAATTAAATATACTTCTACATCAGGGATGGGTTGATGACTTAGATGTTATAAATGAATCATATTCACAATAAACGACAACCTATGACTTGATTGAGGTCTTACAAACTAACAAAATAGAAAAAGGGAAGGAGCTAATCTTTGTTCAGCCTTACCACATGATACAAGATTAGGATGATGAAACATCCAATTTGAATAGTGAGGATGACATAGATTTATCTAATATATTTTAACTAAAGTGGGATCTTGAGCCACTACCAGATCCAATAGTGGAGTAGACAAAAGAATAAAGACTACAACAGATCAATATTCTAGAGAGATAAGCCTAGATAAAATTGAGTGACTCTATCCTAGAAGGAGAATGCAACATCTATCAATAAATTTTAAAGGAATGTGTGAACATTATAACAAAGATCATTCCTAAATCAGTGTATATTAGAGATTATTGGTTTCAAGAAGACATATCAGAATTCTTGTAGCTCTTAATGGAATACTAGGATGTATTCCCTACAAAATTCATAGAGGTTAAATTCTTGGATCCATCTTTAGGCAAAATTCACATTGAATTGAAGGAGTGCTTATGTCCAATTAAGAAAATACCCTATCAATTGAACCCAAATATGAATATTAAATTGAAATTTGAGTTGGATCGCATGTTAGAAGATGGTATCACTTTCTTGTAGAGAAAGTTGATTAGGTTAGTCCCATAGTAGTGCAACCTAAGGAGATTAATGAGATTCAAATCTATAGAGATTATCATATCTTAAATTAGGCCTATGTGAATGATCTATTTCCTATTCCATTTATAGATGAAATTTTAGAGGTGATCTTAGGACATGAAGTGTATTCTTTCATAGATGGTTTCAGTGGATATCATCAAATCCTGATTGCATAAGAAGATAGAGCCAAGACTACTTTCATAAATAAATAAGGTTCCTTTGCATACAAAATGCCATTTGGTTTAAATAATGAAATTATTATTTTCTCTAGAGTTGTATTCATTACATTTAAATATTTTATCTTTGAGTTTTTGGAGGTTTATCTATATGACTAAGAAATATTTTCTTTGTTTAAAAATCATTTATCTCAACTTAGATTGATGTTGGAGAGTTGTAGAACACTAAAAATAACACTAATTTAAATAAATTTTGTTTTTAACACCCTTTTAGGTTTTTTTAGGTCATGTAGTTTGAAGTAAGGGTATCTTGGTAGATCAAGCCAATATCATAGTAATTGTGGGAATGCCACCATCTACAACTTTGATAGAGATGTGATATTTTTTGGGACATATCTGATACTACAAGAATTTCATTAATGGGTATGCATCTATATATACCCATTTATATAAGTCATTGTAGAAAATAACACAATTCATATGGATAGAGGGATGCCAAGTGGAATTTATTGATTTAAAATAGATACTAGTGACTACACTAATTTTAATCTTCCCCAATTGGAATAAACAATTTCATGTACATGTAGATACATCACAAATCATAGTTGGAGTATTATTAACATAACCATAAGAGGGGGGTTAGACAACCCTATCCATTTCAAAAGCAATAAATTGTTTATTGTAGATAAAAATTACATAACAATTGAATGAAAGGCCTTATCAATGGTATTCACACTTCAAAAAATTTGGAATTACCTATTGGCCATGCCATTTGAGATATTTACTAATCACAAGGCACTACAATACTTAGTTAATATGCCCCTATTGGGAGGACATATTTCATGTTGGTCGATCATATTCCAAGAATTCTAATTCTGGATCAATGTTAAGTTGGGCCAAGTGAATGTCAGTTTGTATCACTTGAATAGGTTTAATAATGGTGAGGAGCTAGAGGAGATCCTAGATGAATCGCTTGACACATTTTTATTGTGTGTCTTTGATTCCAGATCAATTACGATAAATCACACAGTTCTTGAAATAGGGGACATTCCCTAAGCACTATATAGAAAAGGATAAGAAGTAACTCATTACCAAGGTCCTTCCCTACTATATTATTGATGGATCCCTTTATTATCTAGGGAAGGATGAGGTCCTATGTGAATTCACACTAGAGCACAAACAACATCAAATATTGGAAGAAGTACATTAGGGGATAATTGGAGGTTAACATAGGATATCCTACTATGATAAAGGTGTTATAGAGTGGTTTATGGTGGCTCTACTTATTTTAGGATGTTTATTGAGTTGCACAATGGTGTGATGTATGTTAGAAAATGAATAAGCCAAATCAAAGAGATGAAATGACTTTATAACCTATGCTCACACAAAAACCATTCAAAAAATAGGGAATTGATTTTGTTGGGCATATCAATCCACCCAGTAAATATAGCCATGCAAGGTATATAATCACTACAAAGGACTATTTTAGCAAATGGGGTAGAAGCTATTATGATAACCAACTATGATGTGAAGACACTATAAAATTATTTTATGAGAACATCATTACTGGTTTCAGCTGCACCATTAAATTTGTAAGTGATAGAGGGATTCAATTTTTTAATAAAATAATAAATACCCTCATAAATTAATTTCTAATATCACACTATAAAAGTACAACCTATCATCCCTAGGTGAATGGCTAAGTTAAGGTTATGAACATGGTACTTGGTAAGATGTTCACCAAGGTCTACAATGATCAACTTATTTTAGTACTATGGGTGTATCACACACCCTATAAATGAGTGACAAGGTTCACCCCATTTTATTTGGTCTATGGATTAGAAGTGGTCATGCCCATGGAGTATGTAGTTCCTGATATATGGATTGTAATCATTATGCATATGGGTGATCAATAATCCTTAAAACATAGAATACTCAAGCTAAATCACTTGGAAAAGGATAGATAAAGGGAATATCGGACATAGGAGGTGTATAAACACAACCAAAAAGCTTGGAATGATAATAAAATACATACAGAAGAATTTCATGTAGATCAACTATTTTTGATTTATGATAGTTGATGTAGAGCCTTTTTAGGTAAACTCCATATTAAATAGAAAGGACCATATATTATCTAGGAGTTAATGCATCCAAGAATCATAGTCTTAAAGGATTGTTAGGGTATCATTTTAATTGGATGGCTGAATGGCAATAGGATCAAACCCTATCACTAGTAAGTTGTATACACAAACAAACATTGACATGTGCTAAATTTTCACCATGTTAGATTATGATTCTTTTTCAATTATGTTATGCGTATTTGGTTTTTTCTATTTTTTTTGTGTGCATAAACCAAAAGTGTGTCTGGTAGTTTTGAAAATTGTAACAAGGAAACATATAGCAGGGAGTGCCATTAATAGGGGAGTGTAGAGACTAAGTGAAGCATCATAACAAAGTTGACTGTGTATGTTAGAGTTTAAGTCTAGGAAAGACATGAACAAAGAGATCTTAATTAGATAACATCTAATGGGTATTTAGGGTTGATTAATGAAAAAAGAAAGGGGAGGGTTCAACATTAGGGAAAGAATAATCATGTACAATAGGTGAATAGAAGGCAACCACTCACATCACTTAGTTATAAGCTCATAAAATGGGTGACAACTTATAAAAAATCATGCCAACTTAGCCAAATGTGATCTTGAAAATTAAATGATATTAAGAGAGAGATCATGGGATATTTAAAGCATCATGATATGAAAGGGCTTGCATAGATCTATAAGTAAATCATCTAGCTAATGAAGTCACCATTTTTTGATCATTAAACTTGTAACCCTCAAAACATTGAGCCATTAAAATTGATCCTACAAAGATTAAATATCTAATTTTGAGCCTTCAAACATTGATATTTATAGTAACAATATATTTGTAGTAAAATTTTCACAGATACACAAACACAATGGCTACTTACAAACATTATTAGTTGCATAGAGGAATCACTATTACATAATAGAAAGATACCAAGATTGGGGTTAATTTGCATCAAACCAAATTTATAGACCTAGATCAATATACCTCCATTAATCTTGCAGAATAATGTGTATTTTTTCCCATAGGAGTTCAAGGAGCAAAATAGTTAACAAATGAACCAATACACAAACTCTGTAATATGTATGACAAAAGGTTGATTTGATTTCCCACATATGGTCAACTAGGAGATATAATGGATCTTCTACTTAATTGATTTAATAAAGGAAAGATTTTTCTTTCCTCAAACATCAAAATTTATGTCAATGAAGTTGCTATGGCATGTGTAACTAGAATGGTGCCATGAGGAAGGCCTTTGAGTCCCTACAAGTCCAAGTACCACCTATTTTTCCAAAAATATGTGATTCTTATACCAGAAGAGATTGAGGGATTGCTCTAGAATATATTCAAGGCCATCCCATTAGCATTCACTACTAGATTCTGGAAAATAACCAAGGCCACCAAGGAGGCAATGGAGGGAATAATTGATATCACCCATCGCATAATAAATTGAAGTGAGGAATTTAATTATTTAGAGTTCCTTATGTCTAAACTCATAAGTAACATTGACAAAGTCATGACATTTGTGAAGTAGACATTCCAATACTAGTTCCTAGTCTTGTCATTTATCTTTACACAGTGGAATTATCCAAAAGGCATAGTGCATTTTGATGTTGACTATTGGCTTGATGTTGAATTTAAGAATCTAATATGGATGTAGGAGATCACATACTTTGAAAATTAGTTATTTTTTAATACATGGTGGGATGAATTAGTAGAACTTTTTCTCCTAATGTGATGAAGTATTTGGGCTAGCATGCGGTGATGACCAAATTCCCGCAATAAATAATCATCTAAATTCATGAACCACCAAAGTCACTAAGTACACCTTTACCATTCTTCATCGACATGGCCATTGCATAAACAAAGGTCAACCATCAGAAGAAGCTAGTCATCTATTGAGAGACTCCTTTACAAATAATACCACCAAGTGTTACATTTACCACTACCATTAAAACAAAATATATAACACCGCAAGACCATGGGAAATGCAAGGCTCTCACAGATCATATATCACTTTATCCTCCAAAGCACATGACAAGAAGCTAGAGGACATGGATGGAAAATCCTCATGTTACTTAGATTTTAGCTCAATGCCATAGGTGTGATATCCAAATAGATGAATAAGAGGTGTAATATACAATGATGGCCAAGATGGCTAGAGCTATATATGATAAGGAGGAAGAGAAAGAGTTTTTATTTTGAAAAGTGGTGTGCATGGTCTAGATACAAAATAGGGTTCCACAACATATATGAATGGAATTACCCCCTTGTCCTCCTTTGGTTATTATAGATACAGTTAAAGAGAAGGCCAAAATATAGAAGATTCAAGAAGTGATTTCCATAGAAGGAGGATTTGGTAGCTCCTCTCAATTGCACTCCTTTGATCCTCTCCTTGAATGTTCTTCAAGAGCCCTTACACATAATAAGCATACAATGTGATGTTATAGACCATATGTCAAAGAGGAAGAAGAAAAAACACCTCCTGTAATGTCTATAAAAGAAGAAGTACTTATGCTAGTTTCATAGGTCACCTAGTCTACAAACATAGAAATGTCACAAAGGTTAGAACAAGTACTCCTTACCACTAGTTAGAATAACTACTATGTTAAGAAGACCAATGTGTAGGCATATGCCATTTATTATTCCTCATCATATTCCAAGGATTACATCATTGACACTAAGGAAGTGGCTTTGGATACACAAACATAGGAGAAACAACAAGCTATAAACAAAAAGGAAGCAAGGGAAGATCAAATATAGACTTGCCAGGAAGAATGACTACATCCTAAAGAAGAGGTGAAGTTAAAAACTAAAGGGGACCAAGAATCTTAATGCTTCCAATAAGTGAAAGTGAAAGAAGCAGATGTATCATAATAAACCACCCAAGGCGTGCATGCAAAACTTGTTCACATTTAGAAAAAATCAAAATAAGAAGCTATAGTTGATGCTTAGAGTAAGGAGGAGGTAATAAAAACATAATAGGTATAAGTGAAGGAAACTCAAGAGATGTTGAAAAATGAATAGAAGCTTGTGCAGTAGCTAAGAATAAAATAAAAGATAAGGATGCAGAACCTATAACTATGCAATAAGATAAGGTTGTATAGGACATATAAGAATATGAGGCCCAAAAAAAAAATAGACATCACATGGAAAATTTACAAAGTAGCTGGTGCATGATTTATAGTCCACCATCAATACGATGATGGCCACATATGATAGAGCCATCATAGCCACATCGTAGGCTAAGATAGATGCGGAACCACCACCAGAGGAAGGGGACACTATGATTTATCAAATAGAGGATACACCAAAGGGACTTAAAAGTCTCATAATTTTGGATGTCCCTATGATATACACTAGGTGGACCATTTTCTCTTTTCCCCTTACTCCACTACAATGCACTTTAAAGAGTACATCTACAACTACATTGGCTATTGATCTACCTACATCTAAGGCTTATTTGGATGTTTCACAACTCACTTTATCCAAATAGGTTGAAGAGGAATCTACATTCTAAGAAGTCATTACATAGACAACGGTCTCTTTAGATAATCAAGTTGCCTAACTAGGCCAAGACAATGCTGACCTTCGATAGCATATAAACAATGTTAATGATCTCATTTAGGATTCTTACCCATCACTCTACAATCAAGTTATCATCACTAACCTTATCTTGACTTATCAAAAACTTCCTTCATTAGTTTCATAGCTCACCAAGGATTGGCAGGCCCTCAAAAAATTATCTAATCTCACCTATCAGGTTCAAGCCATTAAATCTAAAACTAGAGTTCTTTGTGAACTTCTTGCTGCATACCAGCTCAATATTATAGTTTTACTCAACCAAGCCATGTAGTTATATCAAAAAAATTAGACTATAAGTAGTAGTTAGACACAATCTAGAGTGGTGCACAACCTGACTTCACTATTATTGTTACTTCAAAGGCCACCCTTCATGACCAATATTCTACTTCTACTATCGCTGATACTTTTACAAGGGTTCAAGCCTAGTGCCATGTCAATAAAATTGCACATCTCCATACATATATCACCACCGAGATGGATATTTATCATGCTAATTTTCCAACCACTAAAGATAGAAACATTCAAAAATTTCTATATTCTCAAGCTCCTCTACATGAGTTGTTACATCACACATAGGAATTCTTGCTTGCCTAGTAATCTTATAAGACTGATTTAGCCAATATAAATAGTTATATTGAGCCTTTATTTGATGTAACTTAGTTTATTCCAACTATTCAATAGCAATAAAAGATCAAATAGTATAATACTACCATAGAATGTTTATCATAGGGCACATCACTGACATTGCAACTACCTTCCATCTCTATAGCACAACAAATGCCTTCGTGATCTAGATAATTACACTATAGGTGGGAAAATTTTGTAATTTTTATATTTAGTTTTACTAAAAATTGGATCATATTACATCATAAAACTACTTTGGTTGAAAACCCAAAATGGTACCCCATAGTTCTATTGGCCTATTGAAAACCCGCAAGGGTGCTAGGATGCCTTACTACTTAGTTGAAAACCTATGAGGGAAGCTAAGTAGTGCTCTCTAAGGTGAAAATTGGTAAATGAAACCTCAAATGATATATGATTTATATAAATTAAATCTATTTTATTCCTCTATGATATCTACAACATTGTCTTAGGATGAGACATCAGTTTAATTTTAGGAAACTATTAGTGGGTGAATGTGAGAACCAAACCACCTTGTCAAACATAATTTCCATATGAATAGAATCATATTTTATTTCTATTGTATAATTTATTATGATTTGTTTCATGGTTATTATATTTTTATATCAATGGAATTACAAAGAAACATAATATGAGTTATCACATCTGTGTGCTAAAGATGGATTTAGAGGTTAGAACAATAACAACTTTCAGGCTATATATTTCTTCAGAATGTAATAGAATGGGTTTAATTTATTCATAATTATTTTTTGTGTATTTAATAGTCCATAGATTTGGTTAAGATATTGTAATAAATAATATATGTATAGATATATACCAAGTGTTCCAAATGTTATAAAGAATTATGATGGGGAGGAATATATAATATGATTTTCTTGTATTTATCCTGCATTTTATGGAATTTTGTGTATGAGAATGTATTTCATGTGTAATTATTTTTTAAAGAGTTTTGTTAGTAATTATTATATGTTGAAAACTTGTATTTATCTATAAATTCTAGTAAGTTATTCCTTAGACTGCATGGCTATCCCTGTAATTAGCATGTTCTGGTGAAACCCAAGAACCACTATTAATAGAGGGTTTGATAAATTAATTAAGTCCCATAGAGTAGTGGAAACTTAGCATGTCTCTAGGAGAAATTTGAAGAATCAATTAAGTGCCAAAAAACCTTTTTTGAATGGGTTGGGCCATCAGGTGATGTGAAAGAACATTGCGTGTCATCAAAAATACTTCGAGAACATATGGGAAGAGATAAAAGGTCAGTCAAAAATTTTGAATTAAAATGGCCAAGTTTTTTAAAAATAAATGGCCCTAAAAATTCAAATGAAAATGGTTAATTATTTGAAATTTAAATAGTTAATTTCTTTAAATGGAATCGAAAGGACACAAAAAATGAACAAAAAGAGATTCATTCTCAATGAACCTAAAGCCAAATATTAAGTAGATTTCACCCATTTTTATGAAATTTACTAACTCTAAAAAGTGAAACCATATGAAAACTTAGCCATTAGTTCCAAAATGAAGTAGTAACAAATTAAATTACCCAAGAAAATAAGCTCAAAAACTTTGAAATCGTTAGACAATTTGCCTAAATCTAAGGTGAAATGGCCTGAAGAAGGGAGATTTGATGTATTTCCAAAATAGGATTCATACTGAGACTTAATATATCTAATATAATTTATATATTTAAATCAACTGGCCAAGGCATTGAGCTCAAATTTTTAAAACATGGTCAACTCGACTCAACTAACTTGGACTTGGCATATTTCAAGCTCACTTGACTTGATTTGGTAGACTAGGAGTTCGGTAGAATTTAACCTGGGCAACTCAAGCTTGAGGAAATTCAAATCAATAGTTAAGGCTTAGACGAGCCAAGATTGACACAACTAAAAACCAAGTCTGCCATAGAAGGTTAAAGGTAGATGGGAAATTCAAATGAAAATGACCCTCTCCTTTGGGGAAGTATCAAGGCTCTCATAAGGCTTCTTAAAGGAAAACTATCTGGAAATAAACAATATATCACTCCAAGGATAAGCACCTAAAAAAATAAAGCTGGATAACTAAACCCAACCTATTCAAAGTAAAAAAGAGGATCCCTATTTTTAGACTAAAAATAGATTATATTATACAAGCAACAACAAGTAACTTCCAATAAAATATGCAAATCTATCTCAAATTTGACTTACATTGACTATGCAAGCAGATTATTGATGTAGAATTGAGTATATGAGTCTTTTAATTATGTCACACCTGAAAACAAAAATTCTAAAATTTATTAGCATAGGGTCATGCTAGGGAGAATAGGGGTGCACTTTGGCCTTGTCTATTGATTGCAACCATATTTACAGCCTTGTGTGTTGACTATATCCATATATGTATTAAATATGCGATTGATTTTTATGTTTATGTACCTAAAATTTATTTGATGGCTGACTAGATTGTTGTGGATGCTATTTTTTCATGGGAAAACATTTAATAATAAACCTTAGATCCTGCACATATACCAAATTGACATCAAATGTGAAAAAGGGGAAGTCATGCAAGGGGAATAGTCAAGTTATCCTTAAAAAAACCCAGGTAATCTAAGTGATATCTACATAACCCAAAAGGGCCTTAAGATGATGTAGTTATCAATCCTAAAGTGAGTGTGTGAATATTGATACTTACACTATATGGATTTAACTAGTAAATTGAATTGATGTTTGATAATGAATGCCCTTAACCTATAATTATATAACTTTAGACCTGGCTTATGACTATTATAATAAATAAAAACTTTAATTGGAAAGATTACTGATCTTTTACTCAATGTGTGGTATAATTTAAAAGTGATTGTTAGGTGTTAGATAGTGCCTTGAGTGGCTTTGATGTGTTTATATATTGCAAAATGTGAAGTACTTCCCTTAACTAACTTTTCTAAAATCATGGGAGGGCTGACATGAAACATATAAAATTTTAAAAGTTACCATTGGAGTGATGGGACAAGGCCACACTAGTGGACAAGGCTTGGTTGTGGCTCTATCCAACCTAGTGAGGTCTTATCCTAGGATAAATACTATTATAAATTGGTTGACATGAATCTATAATAAAAATAGGGATGTTTGAGTTATGTTTTCAACATTTTCAAGATAATGATTAGAATAGTAAAGTCTCTCATAGAAATTTCAAGTTAACAAAATGGTGAATTGGTCAAGTATGGTAAGTATGTCAATATGAAATATTATTAAGCACTTAATGATTAAAATTTTGTGTCTACAAAAGGGCAAATTGATTTTTTTAATAAGTTTGAATGATATAATGAAGAGGTGGGTTTATAATTTGTATAAAATTTAAAAAGAGTTGTGTTAATAGGGTTGAATTTTGTTGTAAATGAGGAGGTGGTGGCTAAGGTTTCAAGGTTACAATCAATAGGATAAAGGTGGTATGTTTTCAAAATTAAAGGAAACTAGTGTAGAAATACCTTCCTTCTATTAGGAGAATTAGTAGATACTAGGAAAGGGGTAAAAAGGATATCTCTTCCTCCACCTTGGCCAAAAGAGGTTTTTATTATTCATAAATACATTACCTATGCAGGAAGGTACTCTATGCTATTCTATATCTTTTAAATCTTTTATTGCACTTAAGGAATAATAAAATTGTAATGCTTATTTTTTTTTATTGAAGAAACTACTAAAAATAACAACACTAGATGTCCATAGTGATAATTAAAAGGCTGTAGCCTATAACAGGCTAATGAAAATGCTAGTTATTGATGTTTTGAGAACACGAAACCTTAGTTATCATGGGACTCCTTTTACTTAAGCATAGGTGTAGCTAAAAAAAATGCCTATTGAAATAAACATAAGTCAGTTTTTCTACTTCATTTAAGGATTATGACGAAAGGATCCCTGAGAAGGACATTTGGGAGGAATTAATGTGTATAAAATTTATTAGAATATTCAATTTTTTTAATAAAAATAAAGGAAATATGGTGGATAGTTCAATAATGTTGACATACTATATAGTGACAATGAAGCTGAGATCATAAGTGGAAACAAAGGGTCTAAAGATAATTTGTTTGAAGAAATTGCTGATGCTTTAAAGGATCCCAAGGGACCTATGATTTATTAAAATATGGTGCTACACCCTTAGCCTATGACATGTATTGAGATATGTGAGGGTTAACTTATGGCTTACATAACATTTATCTTTACATTCATTAGTTATTTGTATCTTTAGGCCAACCTAATTAGCATGAAGGGGTCTGACCCTACCTAAGTATGTCTATAAATAAGGATGAGTAGGGTTGTCCCATATCATAATATTATGAATTATATTATTATTTTGACATTGTGGAGGTTTTCCCCTTGAATTAGATTAGTTATATATTCAATATTATTTTCTTATTCTATTTATATTTAAGTAATATCATTACAAGTGGTATTAGAACTTTGATTTGGGAAAATGTGTGGTTAAAACTATAATTTTGAACAGTCACTCATATCTTGTAAACCATTGCATTTTTAAAAAAAATTTACATAGATGTTGGATGGTTGTCCAAGGAATCTATAATAAAATATTTAAGGTTATGTGATGTGGTTTTTGTTATTTATTGTGATTTTATGGTTTTTAATAAAATCACTCTACAAACCACAATATAAGGAATGATTATGCATTTTTTTCCAAAATTTGGTTAGCTATTCAAAGAAGCTATCATAGAAAAAATCAAGGTTTTGTGATCCTTTTTTCATGATTTATCTCAATTTTATGTTTTTTCATAAAATCATTGTATAGACTATAATTTAGGTAGTTTTTATACTTTATTTACATTTTTATAAAGCTAAAAAATCAAGAGGATGGATGCTCTTTGAATTTTTAAATTTAAGGCCAACCTAAGTTTGAAACTATTTAGACAAAGTTGGTCAATGGTGAAAATTAAATTCTACATTGAGCACTGCACACTAGGGGCTAAGGCAAGAGTTTTAAAACTCCAAGAAAAAAATTTAAAAAAGAGGAAATCAAGTTAGAAATTAAAATATATAGATCTTATGTTTTAAGTTTTTATTTGATAGATCTCATAATGAGTTAGCTTGAGTATAGTTTCCAAAACATAAAGTCTAATATAATAAAAATAAATCACTGATTGGAGGAGCTTAGGAAGAGACTCAATTAAATGTTGAATTTATAACTAAATACAAAAATCATCCACAATTCACTAATTCATAACCAAACAAGAGAGGATATTATATCCAATTCAATGCAAACTCAAATACAATACAATTGTTGCCTTCAATGAGTTCATTTATAAGGTTGTGTAACAAGACTACATAAGTGAAAATGTATAAGTTTTATGGGAAGTGTCTAGTCACTTAGATCAGCCAACTAAATATATTATTTATTTACATCAGATCCCATGTGTACACAAGGTGGTAATGGCATATTTATATTTGGAGCCTATGAAATCTATTTGGTAACAATTGATTTGTGCTAAAAAAAAGAAGGATCTTAGTGTCAATTGGTCAATTTTAACTAATGTACCATACTTAAACTAATGCAATAATGTGATAGATAATTATTTCATATAGTTTAAAAACTATGCAAGAAAGATCTATTAGGGATTATATTCAATAGTTTCATATTATATCCTTACAAGTGAAGATAATCACAGATGAAAATTTGAATGACTTGTTTCTTGGTGGGATCAAGGATCACATCTAGCATGAGGCTCAAATTTTCAATTTGAGCTCTATATCTAAGGGTATTGTTATGGCACATAAATCAAAGGAGAGGGAATTAATCATGAAAAGGTAACCATTTATAAGTATAAGAGATAGGAGTACTGTATCATAGTCATTTCCTCAGCCTACTAGATTGATTCCCATAAAATTGAAGAGAAGAGGGAAACAGGGTTATGCTTTAACTATGATAACCTATATAGTCAATGACATAAGTATGGGAAAATAATTTTTTATATATTTAAGTTCTTAATGGAGAAGAAGACTTATCATGGGAGGTTGATGATGAGATAGGGGAAGAATTAGAAAAAACCCAACCAACTATTTCTTTCCATGCACTTTCCAACATTAACACTCCACAAACCCTTAAGTAGTGGATTTAAAAAAATTTAAACGTTATACTATTGATTGAATTTGGAAATATTCACTACTTCATCAACAATAAATTCATTGTATGTTTGAAATATTTTTTCTATCTAGATATAGAGTTTCATGTCATGATTGTAGATGGTGGAACAATTAATTTTTCTAGGAAATGCCATTATATTAAAATTTCCATGTATAAATATCGAATAGATACTCTATGTTGTAAATTCATATGGGTGGATCAAACATTATGTTGGAAGTGTAATGGTTAACTGCCTTGGGAACAATTGAGATGAATTTACACTATCTATTCATGTGTTTTTATTTAGATGATAGAAAATTTTAATTACATGAGTTACATGCATCATGCCTGCAATTTGTAAGTTCTCATTAGATGAAAACTATTTTTAAGAAGGAATAAAATGTGTTTTTGGATTATCTATTTTTATTATAGGCACAACCACCAAATGTTCATATATTTCCAAATATCCACAATATTTTAGAGGAGCACTTAGCCATTTTTAGAGATACATTGAAAGGAATTCCTAAAAAAAATCATGATCATGTCATTCAACTAGTGTTAATGTGCCAACTAGCCAACATCAAGTCTTATAGGTACCATATGTTCAAAATATTGAATTTGAGAGGATGGTACAAGAAATGTTGGAAGCATGTATTTTCCATAATATTCAAGTCACCTATTCCTCCCTAGTGGTCATGGTACATAATAAGAATGACACTTGACACATATATCCTGACTATAGGGAACTCAATAATCACACCATCAAAGATAAGGTCCTTATTCTTGTACTTAATGATATACTAGATTAATTACATCATGTTTTTTATTTTACAAAACTCTATCTTCATTATAGGTATCATCAAATCAAAATCATAGATGATAATATTCATAATACAACTTTAAGAACCCATGAGGGCCATTATGACTTTGTGGTGATGCCTTTTATCCTCACTAGTGTACTATATACATTTTAGAGTTTTATGAACTCTATTTTGTGGCAATTTATATATAAATTTGTCTTGAAATTATTTTATGAGAATTTAATAGACAATAAAACATGGGAGTAACACTTGCATCATGTGAAATAGGTTTTCAATTTTTTTTAACAATGCTAGCTTTATTTCAAGCCCTGTAAATGCACTTTTGGTGTTAAAGAGGTATATTATTTGGGCCACATTATTTCACATAAATTCATCAAGGTGGATACTCAAAATATGAAGGATTTTTTAGAGTAGAAAGTGTACATACCCTCAAAAACCTCTAAGGCTTCTTGGGGCTCACATGTTATTATCATCATTTTGTAAAATTATGGAAACACAACGATCCATTCACAACCTTATTGGAGAAGTAATCTTTCCATTGGAATGAGGAAATTATATAAGAATTCGAGAAGATGAAGGCAACCATGTGTACCACCCTATTTCTAGATAGTTCATATTTATAAAAGAAATCATTTTATAATGTGATGTTTTAAGGTATGGCATGCAAGTGATACTAATGTAATAAGGATGACCCATTGCATTTGAGAGTCACCAACTCAAAGGTAAGAATTTACTAAATCCAATTTATAAGAATGAAATTATAGACATAATTTATGAATTAAAACAATGGTGACCATATTTAATGGGTAGAAAATTTAAAGTAGAGACAAATCATGATAGTCTAAAATACTTCTTAAAATAAATATTATCATCATAAGAAGAATAAAAAGGGTAACTAAGATGTTGGGATATTACTTTGAGATTATATAAAAAAACAAAGGAGTATTTTTACCAATGTGATGTCTAAGAAGGATGAGTCCATGGAGGAAATATTTTGCACCTTGTCCATGTTACAAGCCATGTGGTGGAGGAAGAAAGATCATAAGGGGAGAATGATGTAGTTACATAGGATCTTATTCAAAAGATCCAAAAATATCTAAGCATGTCAGATAAATTTGTAATTAAAATGGATGATCTTTAGTATAAGGATAGGTTATACCTATGTAAAATGGATTATTATGGAACAACATGATTCTCTAGTAGATGGGTACTCAAGCTTCTTGAAAACATATCATAGAGTCAAGTAGAATTTCCTTTTGGAAGGGCTAAAAGGTAGAGTCTATAAATTTATACAAAATGTATGGTGTGTCAACAAAAAAAAGGTGAGACAATAAATACCCTAGGTATATTATAATCTCTATCTATTCCTATCCAGATGTTGGAAGAGGTTTCCATGTATTTCATTATAGGCTGCCAAAAGCTAAAGGGAAAAAAATCATGGTTGTTGTGGATATAATCACCAAATATGCCCATTTTTTCACATTATCACATATATTTGTAGTAATTACAGTAGAAAAAACATTTATAGATATAATTTAAAATATCTATAGAACACTAAATTTCATATTAAGTGATCGTGATCCTATCTTTACCAATAATTTTAATACTGAGTTCTTTTCATGTTTTGGTAACAAGCTATGATTTAGTTTGTCTTATCAACCCCAATTTGATGGGAAAATTGAGGTTGTCAACAAATTATTGGATGGTTATATTCATTATTTTTATTTTATTAAATAAGAGAGATGATTTCAATTTAATACACTAGTATAATGGTGGTATAACACTTCTTTCTATACCTCATCCAAAATGTCTCCATTTCTGGCATTGTATGGGTACCATCCACCATCCATCACCTCATCTTTCAAGGTCCATCCAAAGGTTTGAGTAATTTAAGAACACATTCAACACAAACAATAATTAATCTCTACTCTCGAAGAGAACTTGGCAATGGCACATAGTTACATGAAGTAGAAAGTTAACTAATACTAAAATGAGTGACAAGTTAAAGTGGAAGATTGTGTTTTTGTACATATAACAATGTAAGAAAATGACCTTAAAATAATAGAATAAAGATAATTTTTTTACCTAACTATTATGATATTTATCAAGTCTTGAATAATATGGGTAGTGGAGTATACAAATGGGAATTACCTCACTCAATGAAAATACATCTGGTCTTCCATGTTTCTTGCTTGAAGAAGGTCATTGGATAATGAATTTCATCCCTAAATGAACTACCAGAGCTTGACGAGGAAATAATAATTATTTTATAACCTAAGGGAATAATTAAAACATGTTATAAGATGTTTTATATGATGGTGATTACTAAGTATCTAATTTATTGGAATACCTTGGCCTATGAAGATGAGACATGGGAGTATGAAGAGTTATTGTAAAAACATCCAATGAATTTCAACATTGAGGAAAATGTTGGTTTAAACTGGAGGGGTATACTATGACCTTAACCTATAACATAGATCAATATATTTTTTGGAAAACTTATGTATTACATAAAATTTATCTCTATATCCACTAGTTAGTTCTCTCTTTAGGCTAATCTCATTAGGATGAATGGGTGTGACCCTACCTAATTATATCAATAAATAAATATGAGAAAGGCTCTCCAATAACATCACATTATTAATTATTTTATTATAATAATGTTTTATAGGTTTACCTCATAAAATGGCCCATTTATATATCCATCAATATTCTCTTATTATATTTATATTAAAGTGATTTTATTACATATGGCTTTGGAAATTATAGAGCTCCATAAAAAGGAACTAGAACAAGTGAGAAATGGAAGGGTTGAAAAGTATAGCTGTTGGGGAGATTAATATAAAATATTTGGCTAGAGTTACAATATAACTCAATAAGGGATTGGGGGAAAAATTAGTAAAAACTTCTAAATTTAAGGAACAAGTGGTTAATAATATTTATTATGATCTTTATTACAAGGATTTGCATAATATTAGAGATCAAGGTGTTATAATGTTGATGGAGGTAAGAGGTAAATTGAATAATGTTAGAGAATAAAATATTAAATTAAAGGAGGAATTTGAGGTATTTAATTCTAAGTATACTGAAGACTACCAATCAAAAGATAAACTAATTTCTAGGCTAAAAGAGACAGTAGTGAAAGCTTGTGAAATTTCAACTCAAATAATTAAATGTAGACGCACAAAAAAATATTACACTCTAAATTAAAATTAAAAATAGATAAAATACTAAGTGGTTGGATTAGTTTCATATCTATATTTTGATATGAATACACCTAAAAATTTATCTTCTTATAATCAAGTTCAACACTTAATGTGTGAAGCCTACTCGTTACAACCTTGTATTTCCTTTATACTATGGGTGGAACCCAAATATTTTTTTAAGGATGTGATGATTAAATATTTAATGTCCTATCTAAAAAATTAATATTATATAGGTAAATTGATGTAATATCATCCAATGAGAAGGTCAATCTTGCATCACCCCAAAATATGGTAGTTATGTGTTTTCATAGTTTTGATTTTTTTTTTTTTTTTTTTGGAATTCGACATAAAAAAATTGATGGGAGGAATAATAAAGACTAAAAAACTTAACTAAAATTAGATAAATTATATAAGGATTATTTTTATTAAGATAAATATTTCCAACCAAGTTGGTTGTGTTTCTTAACCATCAGTACAATCTAGGAAGTGGTTGCGTGAATTGAAGGGCTAAAATAGATAGGTTATGGGGTAGAGAAATAAATGGAATCAATAAATTACATAAAAATTAATTTTATTTCATATTTTTATTCATATAAAAAAATTATACAATTAAAAAACATATCATTTGGAGTTCGTATACAAAATTTATGGTCTCTAGAAGTTGGCCAACTTTGCACAATGGTAAAGCCACTAGTCTATATTGAGTGGTAGTTTTATAAGCATCAGTGGTGGTAATGTAAACACTATTTTTTTTCAATATTAAGTGGTAGTTTCATAATTTATTTTTTGGTTTAAAAACTACCATTATACATATAGTGGTGATTTTGTAACCACCGTGATAGTTTCAAAACCATTGATCTACATAAAGTGGAAGTTTCACCTATGTGAAGTTAAAAACAAAAGTAATGTTATTGCATGAAAAAGGCTCAGTTCTTGGGTTAATTTTGTGTGCAAATGGAGTTAAATAGACACTAAATTTTTTTAACATGAGTTAGATAAAGGGAATTAGTGAAGTGGGAATGAAGAAGGAGAAATGATGAGAAACTTAGTGAACACTATAGATATAACACATAGAATAGAAGGGAACTCATCTATGGGTGACTATGAAAAACTTATATTTCCTAATTTTTATGAATAAATAATTTTTTAATGAATGTGAGTAAGTGTGTACGTTTTTTTTATTATATTTTAATATTATAATTTTAATTTGAAACCAAACTATGCTTTATGTTAAGGTTTGTGTATAAGTTTTGAACATGTGTCTTTGTTTAAGTGTGAATTTAAGTAACACAGAGCTAAAGGTTATCCTTCATTGGACCCCCATTTTATGATTGCATAAATTGGTATCAAAGAAAGGTATTTCCTTGTTAGATGTGTGTGTGTGTGTGTGTGAATACTCCAGTTGTGTCAATTAGAAATTTGTGCAAAAGACTCTTCCATTAGGTGAAGTGATGGCACACAAAGGTAATGCTATTGGAAAAGATGCAAGACCAAGGGGACCTAGTTTTATATACTTGGCATAAATGATGAAAGGAATCTAAGAAATGTTGGATTCAATTGAGATATAACAAAAAATGGGATTCATGTTGAGGATGTGAGTGAGGATTAAGAAGAAGGAGCTCAAAATATTGGAGTGAAAGATATGGTGAATGAATTTAAGATTATATTTATTGGGTCTAAAGAAAAATTTAGTAGTAATTTAAAAATAGATACACCTTTCCACAATGAAAGTTTGAATCCTAAGGAGATTTTAGATTGGATAAAAAATATGGAGAATTAAATTTACTATGAATCAATGGAGGATCCCAATAAGGTCAATTTATTTCACAAATTTTAAGGGTCATGCCTCTTTATGATGGGATCATGTGCAATATGAGAGATAAAAGAAAGGTAAGGAGAAAATAAAGTATTGGGATAGGACAGTGAAAAATTTAAATGCCAAATTCTTTCCTTTTGATTAACAAATGAGTTTGTGCAGTAAGTTTTATAAGTTGTGACAAAAGGAGATTAACATCAAATAATAAACTGATGAGTTTTATATACCTACTATAAGATATAGGCATGTAGAGGATGATCCAAATAAGATATAAAAATATGTGAATGGATTACATTTTTTTAGTCAAAATGAAATCAATTTTCTAAACCTAGGAACCAAGGAATAAGCCTGTGTTAGTAGAGGTTCCTGAAAAGATCTGTAACACATTAATTACAAGCATAACTTGTGCAATTAATAAAAAAAGGAAAAATTTATGGTCATTTAGATTGAATATATCCATTATTATACCAAGTTTACCTCATTATATGAAGACATATAAAATTAATGTATACAAAATAATCAACATAAGTTATACAAATAACATATTAAAACATCCATAGTACTCATTGTGCATAGAATAAGTAAAATATAATAGGAAAACCATTTAAAACATTGTATTAATCTCTATCACACATGAAACCATTCTTAATTATAAGTGAGCATTGTTTATAAAGATTTTACAAAGCACTGTCTCTTCATATTCCAACCTTTTACTATGCCAAAAATAAACGCCTATTCACATTATGAGGTTGAATACTATTTTATCAAAGGTTAAATGCATACAATGAATTATAAAAAAGATAAAATAGTGTGATATGCACATGTATCTATTAAATATACTTTGTGATTTTAGCAGGCCTTATACTTCTCCCAACACTTTTTTAGACTTAAATTATTATCTCATCTAGAGAAAAGGTCACAACAAGAGACTATACCATAAAGCTGAGGCAATGAACCAAAAATAAGAGTCAAAGTTATCACTCAAGGTGGAATTTAATATTTTTCACCCTTTATGCACTACTTATATACCCTTTTGGGTTTTCAACTAAGTAGTATACGAGTCTACTACCTTTGCAGGTTTTCAATATACTAGCATAACTAGGTGGCTGCCCTTTATAGGTTTTCAACTATCCTAGTCCTTCTTCTAATGCTTAAGGTTATCTAAAAAAAATATTTTGAACTTGTGAAAACAATAAAATTGAAGTGAATAGTGCCTAATAGATAGTTGGTAGTGTACTTTGAAGTAATTGTGCAATATTTTGCTATTGTGATGTTTCTCCTTGCACTATGGATGAATCACTTGGTTTTGTAGAATTTGGTGGTGGAAGATATTTGTAATTTTAGTTGTATAATTATGTCTTTATGGTTATATTTTTTTTTTATTACCTATTAGAGATATTTTAGTGGAATGTATTGAGGCTCATCCATAAGTTGGGTAGTGGAGGGATTAATTTGAGAAAGATCTTGCTTGACCAACTTCCAATCCATTAGTACTTCCCTTGCCATAGTAAGCATTATGCATAGTGAGATATAAATTACCATCAATTTTTAAACATATTCATCTTCTATGATGGTGATTAGTTTTTTAATCTTTGATAATTTGGTCTAGATGTCCAGTACTAGCTTGTCTAAATAATCTACATGCCTTTGAGCTTGGAGAGAAAATGTAGTAAGTAGAGTCTCCTTGTGCCTAGCCTAAAGTTTTTACAAGGTGTTATCCCTCAAATATAGTAATTATTTGAGGGAATTTGTCATTGAATCATAAGTAGCCATTTGATCATCCATTAAAAATTTGGCTTTATGTATTATTGTGAACTCAAGTTTAGCGGTAGCCAATAAATTATTAAGGTGTCACCTCCAATTTAACATCCCTTGTGATATTTGCTTTACTTTTTATATAGTGGTATTCAAAAATTATTCATATTCATAGAATATTTCACAAATTACCTCTATCTATGATTTTATATTTCACCCTTGGGATCATAATGTTTGTTGTTGTTATGCATCCATCCTATCCCTTATGAGTTTATTCAATAAAGATGTGAGATATTTTCCCTCAGACATCACTTGGTCACCTAATAATTGTGTAACCAATGTGGGAAAACTATTATTATTCATTTGGCATGCATTTGTAATTTTTCATCTCAATTTTGCATTGTCACCTTGTAGTTGGAAGACTTCCTATTCCAACGCTGAAGACTTTTGTGATATTGACTCTTAAAACATAGTTGTACCCTCAATATTCTTGGTTAGTGGAAATTGGGAAACATCTAAGTATATTTCTAGTGTAGTGGTAACAAGTGCCATGGATGTGTTTGGAATCACTACATGAGCTGATGTGAATTATGCCAAAGGAAGAGAAAAAGTAGTGGATTAGGTGGATGATGTGAGAACATCCCACAACCAATAGTTAGTGATTTGAGGTTTTGGATATGAAACCTCCTCCTATGCACCTCCTTATACCACTAGTTTGTGCTACTCTATGCACTCTACTTATTCCTTGGCTTTGGATTATTTTTCTTCTTTAGATTTAGCTTCAACTTTAGCCTTAACCTTAAAGTTTACCATAGTTTAGGCTTTAGCTTGTGCCTCAGCCTTAATCTTAGCTTCAGAATTAGCTTTAGCTTTGGATTCAACTTCAACCTTAACTTTGGAATTTATGTCAGCCTTGGCCTTAGATTCAACTTTAGCTTTGGCTTTGTCCCTGACTACTTGTTATTATTTAATGCACTACACTTCTTTGGCCTTTACTTGTGCCTCTGCTTCTTCTTGATTCTATTATGCAACATACACTTCATGATGTTTTATTGATACCTTTTATTACTCCTTTTTATTCACCACCACTTCTTCAACTCATTGCTTGTGAGCCTCTACTTCCTCAACTTGCTTCTTGTTAGTCTATGCTTCTTTGGCTCTTTTCTTTTGAGACTTTGATTCATTGGATTATTTATAATGCTCTTCCTCTATAGCTTATTATTTTTGTTTTTCTTCTTATACAATTGCATGTTACTTACATTTTTATTCCACCACAACTAATTTTCACTTTACTTCTTTCCTCTTTCACTTTTTTTCTTCCTTTTTCTATTTCCACTCATCCTTCTTTTACTCCTCCTCTGGTTCCTACATAGCTTTTAGTTATGACTCTGGCTATTTCAAGGTGGTCTTTTTAGGTTATTCCAAAGGGGTTGGTGAGTTTAGTATTATCATTGATTATGAATATTCTAAAATAGAGGATTCAACCACAATACTCTTTTGTAAAACAATCTTATTTTTGGATGTAGGAGGGGGAGTGAGGTTTTTATTTTACTTCTTCACAACCTAGCCTTAGGGTTTTGGTTGTGCTTCTAACACTTTTTTCACTCCCCTCTCTTCTACTGATTCTATAAAAGATATAATTCTCACTTTTATTACGAGGGTTGGCCATGATTAAGGATGAGTCTTTCATTTGTGCATCAAGTTTAAAAGTGGATTCTCTTGTGTAGGTATTTCTTCTTAATATGTAATAGAACCTACAATTGGATTTATGTGGACTAATTTGGCTATCAAATTTTACTGAGTTACTTTCTAACCTACAGTGTCAACAATGATAGATGGGGGAGGTTGAGTGATGTCAAACTAAATGTTTTGCCTTATCTAATTACACACTTAATAGGTGTATAATACTTTCTATAAAAATAATTCATTCTCTTCTTCATGCTTATAAAAATCATTATCAATGTATTTTAGTATGAACTTTAGGACTTCCTGCTCCTTGACTCCCAACTCTACTAAGTCATACTCACATGCTATCTTTAAAACATTTGAATTGTCCAACCAAGATTTTGCTTGATGATTTATCTTCTTTGGTGGTGGTGGTGAGGCTCTTCGTACTAGTTCCTTTATCTTGCCTTTGTCTTGCTGTGATGGAGTTGTTGATGGTTGTGATGGGGCCTTTGGTTGTGCTTATAGTGGTGCTTATGTTTTTTTAGGCATGAGTTATTATCTACTTAGAGGAATTAAATACAGATGTTTCACTAACCTCATAGTTAGATATTTATATTGTAAAACTTATAACTACACATGAAACATAGTGATGAGTAATAATAATGATGTTACAATTGGATTGGACAAGTCATGCACTTTGATTTGGTTGTCATTGTGCAAATTTTTAATAGATGCATGTTACCCCAAATATTTAATGAAATCATAGGATATTATAAGATGTGAATTTATCAAGGCTAGGGCCTTAATCCACCATGTGTTGAATCTTTTTAGTTGCTCATAATATTTCCTTATTTTCATCCACACAATGTTTATGAATGTGGTAGTAGGCCAAAAATCAACAATTAGGTTGACTGGTCCATCTGACGATTTATACTATATGAAGCAAATAATCTTGACCAAAAATTTATATTGGATTACCTAAGAGTTTACTTAGAGTATCTTTTAAATATTGGTGTTTGGTTTTGAGGCCAAAAACTCAAGCTAATTGAAAGTCTTCACACAAGTGTTTCATGTAATACGCAATATCTATAACCCCTTTTGTTGCTTGCTTAGCTTATTTTTTTGTTTTCAAAAACCTTTTGGTAATGCATTCAACCAAAATTCAAACCAAAGCATCATATATCAAATCAATTGGTATTATTTTTCCTACCCTTGTCATATACATTTCCCTAGTGTTTGAATGAATTGGTGGAGTGGTGGACTTGTAAGGGAGAATGGATTTTTTTGATCTAAGAGGCCTTTTGATTATGGAATAGTCTAATGAGTGAACTATATTGTGAGATATTGGGACAAAATAATATATCCTTCATTATATCTACTAATTAAGGTGATATTTAACTCATCTAACTACCCAAAAGTTGATAATTTTATCAATCTTTTAGTTTTTGAGCCTCATAGTGGATGTTAAAGTATTAAAGCTCTTGCTTGTGTAGCTCTTTATGGGATAATATCAAAAAAGGTAGCTTATGCCTAATTAATGAAGTCAAATGGGTGGAGCTATGATATTTGGTTTTTTATGAATAAGTTAGTGTGATCAATAATTGAGATCGATCCATGGTTATTGGTGTGGGATAGATCAAACACTTCCTTTGCTTGATCTCGATTGATTAAAATATCTATGCATAGATATTTTTTAATAATGTAGATCATAATATTCAATTATTATTATAAGTGTGTAATGTTTGTGTATTTTCCATGCTCTTTTTTATATATCTTTTGGTACCCAATTCCCTTTGGTCAATTGGTTTAAATGTGTTGAGCTATTTGTGCATGAGTTTACCTTCACCATTAAGACCAATAGGTTGATATTTATTATGATGATGACCATTTCACATCTATATTACTTAGTTAGTAGTTATATGAAGTGGTGTGATGTCCTTTCATTTATCCCATTTATTTTTATGACCCTTCTTATCATCCTACTATGAGATCTACTTTGAGAAAGTTGTAATTTGTTTAAGTACCTTATCATTAATGATTTTTAATAACTATCATCTATCCTTATAACATAAATTTATTGTAAGTGATGCCTTCCTAGACTTATTTGATGACCACCATGTATCCATTTCTAGATATTCTTATTTCTAGCTCTTTTTTTATAAATTGATCGCATATTGCGCTCTTGACCATTCATTGATGGTTTCAATGTGATATGATCCAAAGATCACACTATAAAAAATATATAACCCTAAAAACATAAATAAAAATACTAAAAAACATTAAATAAAATTCCTAACTACATGGTACTAATTAACACCTTATCTAATTTTTAGTAAAGAATGATAGAGAGACTAATGATGGTAAGGCTTAAGCTTGCAACCATTAACATGTCCTATTAATATGGTTTCCTATAGACATTTTAACACAATTACACCCTATTGTGAGACTTCATGAATAATGTAGGGTCACTTCCATCTGATACACAATTTTCCTAGAAGTGCCTCAAACTTGCTATCATACAATAGTACAACTTGTTTTAGATGAAATTACTTAAATCACAAGTTGTGATCCTGCCATGCCTTCTAGATTAAATCTTGGATCTCTTATGTCCACTATACCCTTTGTGGACTTTCATCCTTTTTAACCATGCCTATTAATCATTGCTTCAGGGAGTCTTGGTCACCCAACCTTATAACCATTACAATGTGTAGACTTAGAATAATGTAATCCATAAGCATTATTGCCTCAAGACCATAAATGAGTTGAAAGGGAGAGAAAATTGTGGTACACTTTTAATTTGTTCTCAATAGATAGAGAATCATAGAAATGAAATCCTCTCAATTCTCCATTTACACATTACATATTTTTGTTAGTATTTTTCCCAACACTTTGTTCGAAGCTTTAATTGTTCCATTTACTTGAGGGTGATAAGCTATGATCTTGTGGTTGAGATCATAATATCCTTAGTGAGAATCTTGATAGTTTTATTGAATAAATGTGTTCCACTATTACTGACTAGCTTGATTGGGCATCTAAATCTTGTAATACTATTTTTATATAAGAATTTGGCATCGTCCTTCACATTGTAACTTGGGGTTGCAATAGCATCCACCCACTTGGTGAAGTAATATATTTTAGTAATAATGTATCATTCATGACTTGATTTGTTTAGGGAACTTATATGTATGATAAAATCAATTCCCCATTATTAAAATGGTTGTTCTATGTGTATTAGAACCAAATGAATCTCATCACACTGATTTGGCTTTCTCATTCACTAACACACATTGTAATGCTTGGATACCCTATGTGCATCCTAAAATAAGGTTGACCACCAAAGACCACTTTATAATATTTTACTTTTAGTGGATTTTCCTATGAAGTGACCCCCTATAATTACTTGATGTGATTTTTGGAGAAGTTCTGGTAATTCATGCACTAATGCTACTCTACATAACACATTGTCTTTCCCAATATTGTACAAAAATTTGTTGATGAAAATATATGGGATATCTTGGGTGACCATTTGATTTTTACCCATTTCCATATAATGTGTAGGGAAATTTCATTGATCTAAGAATTTTTTAATACCCTCCATCTTATCTAGAATTATATCAACCCTAAACAAGTGAACATTTGGGGATTCAACCATTTTTTAGCCTACTCAGATGATCTGGTTTGACATTTTCTCAGCTTATCTTTACATTGATTTGGAATTGTAATGCTTGAAAAAAATTTATCTACCTATAAATACATCCTCCCAACATTGGCTTGTTCACTAGGTATCATAATGCCTCATGGTCTATGAAAAGCTCAAATGGTGTGGCCAACAAATAATGTTGAAAAATTTTTAGTACAAAAACCACAGCTAAGGATTCTCTTTCTATAGTCGTATAGTTATTCTCTAATGCTATGGTCTTCCTACTGGCAAAATGTATGGGATGATCAAACCCATCACCCCTTGGTTATACTAAGACAACCCCTACTGCAATACCAAAATAATCCATATGTAAATGGAATGGCTTCTTCCAATTAGGAAAAACTAAAATAGGTGTTATTACCAACCTTTTTTTGTGATCAATAAATGTTTTTTGGAATTCTAAGGTCCACTCAAACTTTATATCTCTTCACAACAAATTTCCATTGGCACATATATGTTTACGTATCCTTTGATGAATTTTTTGCAGTATCCCATATGACCCAGAAATGTGCACACTTATGTAGTGTTGGTCAGGGGTAACATCCCCACTATGATAATAATATTATCTTGGTTAACCAAAATTTCATCACTACATATACCATGGCCCATAAAAACACCAAAAGGTGTGAAAAACACAAACTTATTTAAATTTATATCAATGTACAAAACTCGACATCATTGTAAAATTAATCATAGTTTCAACAAATGATGTTTAACCAAGAAAAAGATAGCCTAGTCATCCAAATATACTTATACGAAATCATGAATGAATTCTTTATATGAATTTACTATAGGTATAAAGAAAACTATTCATGCATTCTTAAAACCAAAGGGCATTACCTTACAAGTAAATTACCCCCATTTTGTTGTAATGGTTGCCTTTTCTTGGTCATCCTCTATAATCATAATCTGATGGTATCAATTGAATCCATTTGTGAATAAGTACATGTCATGACCTAAAATTGATTCAAGGACTTCATGAATGTTATTAGAAATGGATCATTGATGTAGTCATAATTGAGTGTGTGGTAGTCTCCACAAAACCAAATCTCCCTAGACATATTTGGTTATATCATTATGGGACTCACCTAGTCTACTTTTTCAACTAGATAAATGATTCTAGAAACCTGTATTTGATCTAGTTCAACCTTTACTTTTATCTTCATGTTGGGATTTATCCCGTATAGGTGATTTTTAATGGGTTGAGTGAACTCTTTCAACTCTATGTACATCTCCCCAAATGACATATCTATGCCTTTTTCTTTAGATAATTTGGTTAGGAAAACATCTTCATAGTTTTGTAGTAGCTATAATGTCTTTGATATCTATTCCTACCCCCAGTAGTCTCCCAAAGTCATAAGCTTAGGCACTGACTCTATTTCAAAGTTTTATTCAATATTTTTTAGGAGTTATTGATATAATTTTTTTGATATAATGGATAGAGTCTCTCATAGAGTCTACTCCCCTTCCCACTCCAAAATGTTTATGTTGTGTAATTTTTCCTCTTCAATGTGTTCTACACTACAGGCTAGTGTTGGTTTGACATCCTATTCTAGTTCAAATAAACCTTCTAAATAAATATCTCCATTACTATCATAGGATTATATTAGTTCATTTATTAATATATTATAAGGTTTAATAATATATTATTCTTGTTGATAGGCCTTATAATTGTGAAGTGACATATTCAAATCATGATGTATTTCCTGTTGTAATGATGAATTTGTTGTAGCTCCCAAATCTTTTGTTCATCCATGAAATACAAATATTTTTAGTTTTTGTAATTAATATCACACCAATGGGTTATCATCCTCAAACAATTTTTTTTTAATGAAGTCTTGTTGCGCTTATGCCCAAATCTCTTGCTCTCTTGATGCATGTACTAGGTTGTTGGTAGTGGCACTAATGTGTGACTAAAAATCTGTACCCAATACATTGGCTCTACTCCTTGTGTAAACCATAAATATATACATTGATGAATTTCTAGCTTAGGGAATTATCCTTCTTGAAAGAACAACCATCTAATTTCATATTAGGCGGTAAATGAAATTGCACATGCAAAAATTCAAATGCTTCCTCCCAATGTATTTATGGATCTCTATGCATTGCCCACCAAGTCATAACATTCCTTTTTAGCACATAGATGAGTAAATTGACTCTTTTATCCACCTCCAATACATGGTTTTCTAACCTCAAAATTAATGGATTAAAGTCCTCTATCATAGTATTGAGGTAACTGATATTTGGTAGTGAACACCATGTGTAGAGGATGTATCTCACGATATCCCCTAGCTTAGTTCAACATGTGAGAGTCTGAATCACCACTTATGGAAGATGTTGTTTCCCAAGGTAAAACACCCTCTAGAGTAGGTTTCATATAATCCATCATTGTTACTCCTATATTATATAGTAAATTCTCCTCTAACCTAGTAAGAGATTGCACCAATGGATAGGTACAATCTTCAAGTTGAAACTACGATGCAAGAGATTTGTTATTATTGGCTTGAAAAAGTGTTACTTTATTGTCAGTGGTAGTTCTATCTATGGATTTAAATAGTGACATTCTATGACTTGCAATGCATATTTCTATGTATTTGTGCTAACTTTAAACCAACTATTGTTACCATAGGCATATGGTGACTCTAGTTCGTTTAGAATGATGTAAGGCTTTTTCTCTAATTTATTCAAAGGGATAATAAATTTTTTTCCCCTTTAACAAGCCTCTAGTTGATTTCACATTGTATTAATAGTAATTTGACCATTTTAAGCCCATTTATTACCAATTAATGTAAGGTAATGTTTCTTAGCTATCTTCATATCAATGACTTAAAAATCACCATATAGACTTAGGTCAACATATATAATCTCCACATCTTTGAGGTGACCAATTGGTTCTACTTGCTTATAATCTATGAGACTAAGGGTGATAGGACTGTATCTCAAATGTAGCCTACCAATAGCTTCCCAAGTCAATCTATGAATCATATTAACAATACTTCCAAAATCAAATACTACATTAGGAATCTCATAACCTACAAACTCAATATCCATGTGGGAATCACCATGCCAAGGATTCTTAGTTTTCACATACCAAAAAACCTTATATGTATGATGTTGACCTCATTTGACACACTCCAATAGATTATACAAGAGGTTAGTAATATTATAAAATATATCCTCATTACAAAATGTACTAAACAACTTCATTACATCTTTAAAAGTAGTTAAAACTCATTCCTACCTCATTCTGCACATAATATTTCCATACATTTATGCATTAATGAATATTGTATCTCCTTCTAAAGTATTTAGTTATTGTATATTTTGAATAACTTGAGCTACTTGATACATCAAATTATTATACCTTATAGGATCAATATATTTATCAGGTTGAACGTTTCTAATTCACTAATCTACTAGTATTTCCAAAGGTGACAATCCTTGTTTTGCATAATATTGTCCGATAACTGCTTGGATCATTACATTGTCTTTAGGTTTTGTAAATTGATCATGTTTACATTATGCACCATCTTCTCCTTATTTTTATTCTCTATCACTAGATAGTATTCCATTTGATGTTGACCTTCAACTCTACAATACATATAGTAGGTCTATTTCTATAGATTGGCGGGGAAATTCTTTGCATAGTGATTGTATTCTCCAGACAAATAACATTACATAGGTGGGTGGGCTTACTAATTATACTTTTTATGACCTCATTGATACCCTCACTATCCTCCCCTATATCCTTTTCTATATCTACCTCTATTTTTTTATCCCCATCATTGTGATTATTGTCTAGTGTATCCTCCTTGATGGTTCTGATATGCATCATACCCCCCATATTGGTGTTAAGGTGAACTTGGAGACCAATCATATTGGTGTTGCTATGAAATCAAATTATTATATGAAAATTGATATTGGTGTTGTGGATAAGATAGTGTCCATCCAACCAGACCCTATGGTTGGTATTGTAGTGATGAAGGCATCCACTAAGGACTACCTTGTGTCACACTTATCATATCCACATTCAGGCCTAGGATACCCTAATTATTAATTGGTAAATATTATGGAACAATTGTAAATACATTATTCATAATATATTACCCTACTTATGTTAGATATCTATAACTCTTCTCATCATGATTTATATATTTTCAAAATTTAAAATACATATTTTATGATTTTTGGATATATTGTTATAAAAGATGGCACTTTGAAGTAACATGTCTAACAACTATACAAATTTCACAAAAATCAATTTTTTATTTTAGAAAATCATTCCTATATTAGCCTTCTTGACCACATTCTTTAAACCATAATACAAATTTAGGCTTATCATTCTCATGTATCTCATCCATTCTTCTTATAAAACCATCTAGTTTTACTTTTACTATAGATCTAACTACTGGAATGTTGCCATAATCCTCAATTTAATCCACTTATAGAGTAGTATATTGGGCATCATCCTTAGTAAAAAATTGATATTAAATAAAAAAAATCTAATTCTTTATTGTAGCCATTCTTTGAGCCAAACAACCTTACCCTTATTCTCCATGATGAAATTGATCATATTCATGACTTCAAAATATCTATGATCATAGTCCTTGACCAATTCCCTAATTTTTTTTTAATCTCTTTCATATCTTAAATAGTTTGGCTTATGAATTTATTCACCTTAAACTCTACAACTAATGGACCTTTAACTTGTGCCTGATTAAGAGCATTAACATTCCATTTATAAATAAATTCTAAGGCTTGACCTAAAAAATCACCTATGAGTTCACACTACTTTACATCATTATATGTTACTCCCTTAACTTTCCATTTCATGTCAAATGTTAAAAAATATTGCTTAGGGTTTATTGACCCATCATATTGCATCAAATAAATAAACATGCTTGCATTGAGTGACATAGTTGTCACACTTGAAGTTGCTAAACTGGTTTTCATACACCAGTGACTATGACTGTATGTGTTTGCACACTGGTGATTATGACTACATGTGTTTTTGAATTTTTATCTAATTTTAGGGACTTTTTCACACTATTATTTTTAGGTGTCATGAAAATAAGTTTTGAATCTTCTACCCTTTTATTATCTATTTCTTGCTTTATCTTCACACTTAGCTTACCATACCTTTTTATAAAGGAATCAAACCAACTTGTATTCACCTCTTATCCTACATTTCTTATTCTCTCAAATGATAAATTGGGATGGGGGGATGCATACTCTTGAAGTGAATGATCTCTATTTTTAACTTCTTCTAGCTTTGAACTTAAACCGATGATAGTTATGCATTCTATCCTAACATCTTCCTAGGAATATTCCTTAAGAAATCCATACAATATCCATTTTATTAAGTACGATCTATTTCTATCTTATAGATATTTTTTTGTTAACCTAATTTATTCTTCCTACTCCATCAACTCCATATATGCATCATTTATATTTCTTTCTTCCTCTTCTTTAGGTATACACTCTTTACTTCCAACATCTTTCATAGCCTCTCTCTACCCTTTTCCATGTCCATAATCTTATACTCTACTCCTACTCTTATTTTCATTTAAATCTATATTACTCACTTTGTTCCTTCTTCTTTGTTATTATAGTTATCTTTTTAATCCCAACATTTTCTTTTCACTCTAGATCTTCTCATCCTCCATATTATGGGTTTAAGTTCAAGTTACTCTACTTAGCTCTACATCATTCACTTCTATCTTGCATGTACCCTTATGGCACCTGAAGTGAATAATCCATGTTGGTAGGAGTAGGCACTATGACCTTTTCCATAACCAACGTTTTGATCAACGTAGGTAGTCACTAAGGAAATGTATCATAGATTCCTATGACAAATAGGTCTTACATAGCTTCAAATGACAAATAAACTTGCACAACAAATTCTATGATATATTCATCAATTATAGTTTGGGTCCAATAGTACACAACACAGGTCCAATCAATATCTCAACTTCATAGTCTATATAAATTTTCTTCCATCTAGACTATACACTCTATCATTCTTGATTGGAAATAGTAATATTCCATTCTTTAAAACCACACAACTAACAATCTAGGTAATTCACACCAGAAGATTTCATAAATCTCTCCATACATATGTTCTTATAATTATCTCTTCTATAATAACTTCAACTCTTCTTACTTATTCCTCTGTAAAGTTTTGATTTATCACATCTAACCATCTTTCTAAATCTCTCTATCTTGGTAACCATCTCAAAATGTTTAAAAAAGTGTTGCAAGCTCACCACACCATTATTATCAAAGGTTCTTAGAAAACTAAAAAACATGCTAATTATAGGGATAAATTCTATAGTTAATAACAAAAGGAACAATTCATGATCATTTAGGCTAAATCCAACCTTTAGTAGACCAAGTCAAGCTCATTTTATGAAGAAATGAATAATTAATGTACATAGAACAATTGACATAAGCTATACAAATAACATATTAAAATATTCATAGTACTTAGTGCACATAGAAAATAAGTAAAATACACACAATAAAACCATTAGAGAATTGTATTAATCTCTATCACACATAAAACCATTCTCAATTAAAATTAAGTGTTGTTTATAAAGATTTTACAAAATATTTTCTCTTCATATTCTAACTTTTTACTATGCCAACAAGATAAGACTCTTAGCATTATGAGGTTGAATACTAATATATCAAAGGGTGAATTCATAAAAAAAGTTATATAAAATAAAAAATAGTGTGTTATGCCAATATGTATATCAAATATACATTGTAATTTTATCATTCCTTGTTCTTCACCCAATGCCATATAAATGTGCATTAAAGGTGGAATAAAAGTTGCCAAGGAGATACAAAATGAACTCTAGAGGTAGAGGAAGCTATTCAATAGGAATAGGACAAAGTAGTAACAAAAGAGGACATGAACCCCATGATGGAGAAACAAACAACTCTTAAAATTATAAATCAAGTATAAAAGTAAGAGGTTCCTTTTATAGAGGGAGAGGATCTAGAAGAAGGAGATTTTGGGCAAGTATTTTAAATGCAATAAGTATGCTAGAAATAGAGATTTTGATTTTCTAAAATAACCTTTAAAATGGTAAAATATTTGAACTAACAACCCATATATATCATGGGTATGAAGAGAGTGTTCTATCTCCAACACACAAGGAAGATCTATAATAAGGAGAGGACCTATTATTGAAAGGAGTGCTTTTGAAACTAGCAAGGGAGGTGAATGAACCAATGTAAAAGAAAATTATACTATAGACTATTTGAAAATATAGAGGTAAGTGTTGTAAAGTGGTTTTTGATATTTGTAGCATAGATAACTTGGTTTATCAATAAATGTTTGAAAATATTTCGTAAAAAATATTAGTGCATCCAACTCCATACAAGGTTTCATGGTTGCTTAAGTGTCATCAAGTGTTGGTGAATGAACATTGCATGGTGAGTTTTTAGATTGTTTCATAGAAATATGATGCATTATATGATATTATGCCCATGGATGTGTGTCATATGTTGTTGGGAAGGCTAGGTAAATTTTATATAATATTCGTGCATGATGGAAAAGTGAACACCTACATCATTGTGAAGAATGGAAAGAGGTTCACATTGAGCCCATAAAAGGATAGAGGATATGAGGTGGACAAAATTCACAAAGTGATTTTTTTTTGGTAAGGATTTTTTTAAGGTGGAAAATAAGGAAGAGACATGTTTTTATCTAGTTTCAAATCCTATGCAAGTTGTGACAACCACTAAGGTAAGTGATCTTCCTATGGAAATTCAAAATATATTGGAATACTATGTTGATATTGTGTCAAATGAATTCCCTGAGGGACTACAAATTATAATGAACATTGGTCATTAGATGGATCTAGTTCCAGAAGATATATTACCAAATAAGGTATCATATAGGTTGAATCTAATGGATATTGAAGAGATAAAGAGGAAATTACATGAGTAGTTGGAAAGGGTTTTAATCTGAGAGAGTTTGAAATTATGTGTAGTCCTAGTTGTGTCAACACCCAAGAAAGATGGAGAGTGGAGGATGTGTATGGATCACAAAAATAAATAATATCACCATTAAGTATAAGTTTTTGGTACTGAAAATGGATGACTTGATCAACTATTTTAGTGGAGCCAAGTAATTCACCCAGATAGATTTGAAAAGCAGATATCACCAAATTAAAATAAGGAAAGGTGATGAGTGGGATACCAAAATCAAGATGAATTATGGGTTGTATGAGTGGATATTCATGCCATTAATTTTTTTTAATGTTCCAAACACATTTATGAGACTCATGAAGGAACTATAGATTCTTTTTACAAATAGGTTTTTGATTGTGTATTTGGATGATATTTTGATTTTTAGTCATTCTAGAGAGAAGCATTAGAAACATTTAAAATTGGTTTTGGATAATTTTAAAGAAGAAAAGTTGATATTGAATATAAATAAGTATAAATTTATACAATAAGAACTAGTATATTTTGGATTTGTGATATCAAAGGATGGGTTATAGATGGACCCAAAGAAGGTAAAATCAATTGTGGAGGGGCCTTCACCAACTAGATTATGTTTGAGGCAATAAGATGAGATGGGATAGAAAGTTTTTATTAAAAATTCATCAAAAAATTTAGTGGAATATGTGAACCCATTATGGATATTTTGAATGGAGAAAATAAAAAGGTTCAATGGATAGTTGCAATAGATAATATGTTTTAATTTTTTAATTAAAAGCTGATAGAATAATCGGTGCTAGCCTTGCAATATTTTGGAAATGTGTTTCAAGTGGATTATGGTGCTAGTATGATAACTATAGGAGTGGTTATAGGTCAAAAAGGTAATCCAATAACTTATTATAGTGATAATTTGATTGAATCAAAAATAAATTATTTAGTTTATGGTTAGGAATTTTATGCAATGGTAGAATCTCTCAAGAAGTAGAGCCACTAATTATTGCCAATTTATCTTTTTAATACATAGATAATCAATCCTTTAAATTTTTAAATAACCAAGACAATCCTAATAAATAACATATGAAATGGGGTGGGGTTTATTCAAAACTATTATTTTGTTTTGAAACATAGAAATGGGAAGTCCAATAAAGTTGTAGATGCCTTGAGTAGGTGAGCTCTTGTTGTGAATGATCTAAAGGTATACATCATTAAGTTTGAATCAATGGAATATTTGTATGAAGAAGATTTGGATTTATTATATGTATGGAAAACATGTATGAATACAAAAAATATGGACATAAGTCCATGGTTAGAGTATATGATACAAGATGAGTTGTTTTTTAAAGGAAGGAGGTTGTGCATACCTCAGGGTTCCATTAGAGAGAAATTATTGAGATAAAAACACATCAAAGGTCTATCTCATCATTTTGGACATGATATAAATTTGGATTAGGTGAGTGATAAATATTATTGGTTGTGGATGAGCATAGACATGAATAAGTTTGTGTAAAGGTGTAGAGTTTTCAAACATGATAAAGTAAAAATTTAGAATATTAGATTATATCGACTATTAACTATTTGAGATAGATCGTGGGATGCATTGAACATGGATTTATTTCTTAAGATGCCAAGAATGAAGTGAGGTAATGACTCAATTTTTATTTTTATTTATATATTTTATAATATGGATCAATTTATAACACGATAAAATACTAATGATGCTATGAATATTGCTAATTTGTTCTTCAAGTAAGTGGTGAAACTACATGGGTTACTAAGAAGTATTGTATCGAATAGGGATATAAATTTTATTGGGAAATTTTTGAAGATAATATGGCATATGTTGGGCACAATATTGGAATTTAATTTATCCTATCACCCTTAAATGGATGGGAAAATAGAGGTTGTGAATTAGAGTTTTGTTAATTTATTGAGATGTTTGACTGGTGACAAGCCCAAAAAGTGGGATTTATTGTTAGCACAAGATAAATTTACATTAAATGATTCAATAAATATAAGTAAATGTATTATTACTTTTCAAATTGTGTGTGGAAGAAACCATATAGGTGTGTGTGTGTGTGTGTGTGTGTGTGTGTGTGTGTGTGTGTGTGTGTGTGTGTGACCTAATAAGTATAGTTGATATGAGTAGAAAAGTTTGGAAGATGAAGAGTATCTACAAGATAAACATGATGTGAATATGAAATTGACAAGAAGGTTTGAACAAAGTGCCAAAAAATACAAATAACATGTTGATCATAAGAGAAGAAAGATAAATTTTGAGGTTGGGGAGTTAGTATTAGAAAATTTACATAAGGAGAGGTTTCCCAAGGGAAAGTGTAACAATATAAAGTGGAATAAAATCAAATATTTAAATATTTTGAGGAAGTTTTTAGCCAATGATTATGAGATTGTGTTTTTAGATGGAGTAGGTATTTCATCTATATTCAATGTAGGTAGTTTTTACCCATATATGGTGGAACAAAAAAGTGATGCAAGTTAAAACATGATTTTTTCCATTGATTGGAAGGATCAGTTGCTACAAAATAAAAAATAATAAATGGAATATATTTTGGATATATGAATAGGAAATCAGATAAGAGGCAGTGAGTACTATGAGTACTTAGTCAAATAGAAGGATAGATAAGTTGAAGATGAAACTTGGATGAATGCATCCAAAGTTTTAAAGTGTGGAAAAATCATGGACAAGATCATAGTGGGTTGATGAGTAGGATATCATAGCCATTTTCATTACCATGGATGTATGATTCAAGAGCATCTAACGTGAATGTAAATCTTGTATCACCCAAAATATGGAAGTTGTGTGTTTTCATAGTTTTGATTGTTTTATTTGGATTCAACATGGATAACTTCATGGGGGAAGCATCAAGACTCAAAAAATTTATTGCAATTATTTACATTAGATAAGGTTCAATTTGAGGAAGCTAAATGATTCTAATAAATTTTGTTGAGTCTATCAACCATCAATATAATTTAAGAAGTGGTTGCATGCATTAAAGGAATAAATTGGATAGGTTGTGGGGTAGAGGCATAAATGGAATTAATAAATATATTAAATATTAATTTTATTTAATATTTTTATTATTCTCAACAATTTATGTCATTTATAAAAAAAATCATCTCATTTTGAGTCCATTATAAAATTTATGGCCTCTAGAAGTTGACAAACTTTGCATATTGATGAAACCACCAGTTTACACTGAGCAATAGTTTTACAAGCATCAGTGGTGGTTATGTAATCACCCCATAATTTTTTCAACATTAAGTGGTAATTATTTAACTAATATTTTTCATATATTTTAATTTTTTCAACCATTATGGTGGTTTTAAAAATATCAATCGGCATAAAGGGGTGGTTTTGCCCACGTGGAAGTTAAAAATAAAAGTAATGCTCTTAGATGAAAAAGACTTAGTTATTTGGAATTTATTGGTTGTGAATGGAATTGTACATACAATAAAAATTTTAGAGTGATTTAGAAATGGAACTAATGAAGTGGTAAATAATAAGGAAGGAGAATGGAGGATAAACTAATTAAACACTCTATAGGGAACACATAACATAGAAGTGAACTAGTCCATGGGTGACTGAAAAACTTGTATTTCCTCATCTTTGTTTATGAATAATCCTATAAGGAATGTGTGTGTGTGTGTGTGTGTGTGAGTGAGAGAGAGAGAGAGAGAGAGAGAGAGAGTGAGAGAGAGAGAGAGAGAGAGAGAGAGAGAGAGAGAGAGAGAGAGAGAGAGAGAGAGAGAGAGAGAGAGAGAGAGAGAGAGAGAGAGAGAGAGAGAGAGAGAGAGAGAGAGAGAGAGAGAGAGAGAGATTAAAATTGTGAAATTTCAATGAGAAAATGAGTATGCTTTATGTCTCGGTCTGTGTGTAGGTTTTTGAATGAAAGTAACATAGAGATAAAAGTTGTCCATCATTGGACCCCCTTTTTTTGATTTCATCAACCATAAATTATTTTGTAAATTTGTAATAAAACTAATTATACTCTTTGGATTAAAGCTAAACACTCAGGTTCAACTAAGATAAGATCTTCTAAATTTTGTCTTTTTAACAATGAGAAAATTAAAGCCAAAAGTATAAGAATGAAATAAGAAGTTGTTGAACAATATGTAAATAGACCCAGTGGTTCCAACAGGGAAGTATACAAATTTTGTTTTATTATATGGTCTTAACTTCCTTATTCATTAGGAAAAAAAGAGTCTCTCTTTCTATATAATTTATTATTTACCTAGGCTAGGATAGATTCAAATCTTGGTTTTCTGATAAAGACTCGTACTAGCTAGATTGGGTTAAAATTTAAATTTCCACCTGTTTAGTTCCCAATTATTCATTGAATGGGTTTCAAACCTTGGATTCTAATGAAGAGGAATAAAAGTGGAAAATAATGGAGGGTGTTAAATTAGTTTTTCTTTGTTGGATGAACTAAGAATTAAATTAATGGATTTTAGAGTTGTTCATGAAGAATCAATGAATAAATTTATAAATTAATATAAGTATGGTTGTTTAAAGGATGTGAGTTGTGGTATGGATGGTGTTTATTTAGATCATTTTTCCTCACATGAATGGACTATAGTGAAATATTTAAGTGAAAAGAGAGAGGGGAACTATAGTTTATGGGGAATTCTTGTTGAAGTTAGATGTCTAGTGTAGTAGGGTTAGAAATCTTGTTGTATGCTAAAAATGTGATTGTGATAGGGAATATTCAAGGTGAGTATTTTTATTTTTGTTGATGGGATCCTTTATAAGTTGTTTCAAAAGATAAATTAAAGGGAGTTGTTTTATTTTGATAATTTACTTGTTGGAGAATGTTAGTGATAAATGCAATTGGGGTTTGTTTATTTAACTTGAGGAATTTATTATTGAAAAATATGAATCATTGAATATAGTCGAGAGCCTTTATACTATGATATGGAGTTCATGACATGGCTTAATTCTCCTTTGGAGAGGAATATTAAAAATATATATTTGATAATTTTTTTTGAAGTAGTGAAAGTTGATACTTCAAATTGTTCGTACCACTGTACACGATTTTAAAAAGAAAATATCTACAGCTATAAAGTATATCCAAATAGTATTTTGAATTTTAAATCTATAAATTTTCTCTTGTAAAGAGTTTGACCCTTTAACATTCATTTTAGAGAGTAAAAACAAAATGATATAAATTCACAATATTGAATCACAATTAATATTTCTCACCATTCTACAATATTACCTCAAAATTCACAATATTGAATATGCATACTTGAAATTATTTAGACCTCAAATAAAATTATATGAAATGGGATAACACCAAAATTTAATGAAAATTATATAATAATTATTTAAATGGTAATATAATTAGTAACTTTAATTATAAATTAAACATGTCCTTGTTTATATGTATCTTTATTTTTTAATATATATATTTTTAATTCATATTCAATTACCAAACTCCAAAATTTTTGATATGTTTCTCTATAAAATTATGTTAAATTTTAATTATTACAAAAATAAGGGTGTTAAGTGCTAAGTCGTTGCAGGAGTGAGAATGATATTGAAGACAAGAATTGAAATTTTTATGTAAAAGTAATTTTCATAAATGTGAATTTTGATAAGAACAATAATGAAATTCATATCCATTGATCCACACATATAAATCCCATATCCATTATGAAAATAAAAAAAACTATAGAGATCAAAAACACAATCATGAAAATAAAATGAATTTAGTCAAAAAAATCAAATAATATGCATTAAACATAGTAAAATCTTATAACATAGTTGTAACCATAGCAAGGTTTTTGTTGTATGACATAGGAGCTTGCTATATATCTCCATATATAATTAAACAATTCATATTGTAACAAGCATAAGCATCATTATTTTAATGTTGGTACCAACATACCTATTAGACTGAAAGATGATGTATAAAAGAAAGTATCCCTAAAACTAAATCAAAATATGGGGAAGCAATGTCTCGGGGAACAACCTAAATAAAAATAAGCTTTAACCATGTTTAATTATAGAGATGTATATGATGAATATCTCTAAACACAAGCTCTATCTTGTCCTCAATATATCACTCATTCAGAAAGATGCTTATTTTCTAGATGTCAAAGCTGAAGTTAGAAATAAAAGAATTATCAAAATTCCATCAAAATGAGAAATATTCAAAGATAATAAATTTCCCATAAACAACTTCCACTCCTCAAGATGATTTGGCATGGATTTTTTCTGGGATACAAGGTCTCTCTTTAGATACTAGGTTCTTAATTTATTACCTCCTAACCTAATATTACCACTATTGGCCAAATAATGGGCCACTTTTGATGAGTCATGGGTATAAAATTAGATGTGATCATACATCCTTGATTTTTAATATTTGGGTGACCTCGGTTTACATGCATAATCAGTTCCCTTCTTAGTGGTATCTTCCAACTATTGAACTAGGCCTTTATAATCTTATACTACTAGAAAATTTGATAGTTGAATGGGCTGATGGCTACTCATGGCTAAGCTCCAAATGACTATAATTGCATTTAAATTACCACCATTAGAGACATACACTATAATTTTACTCACAATAACTTAGTGATGCACCATCACATTGATCTTTTGATAATTTATGAAATTTAACATATGATCCTAGCCTATGGAGGTGAATTTACTACCTAAATTATTGGAATGTTTAACAAATAAGTGAAAAATTATAGATGAGCCTAAAATAACTATGAATCACATAGTATTTAATGATTAAAGGTTATTTTGTTAATTTACGTATGTATATTTTCCAACTCTAATTTGAATATTTCTCTATTCATCATGTGAACATTAAATTGTAACCATTAGTTCTATATATTAAATATAATTACTAATAAAAAATGGTGAGGATTGATATAAACTATTGAGAAAGGAATTATAAAAAGACATGATTGATTTTGAATTGACATCAAAATATTGTTTTGGAGTATAAGAGGTTTAGAAAAAAATAGAGAAAAATTTATTGAGAGCAAAAATTATACACTTAACATAGAGAAAATATTGCATAATATTCGAATTCATTTATCTAAAAAATTTGTGTCCAATGTTGATAATCCTATTACTAGATCCATCTTAGGGGGAAAAGGATTAAAGTAACTTTTAATTTTATTCATAAATATATGTTAATGAAAAATTAGAGAAGAGATTTAATTTAATGGGAACTCAATAGAAGCATAAAAAAATATTACAATATTATAAAAAAGTATAGTTATAAAAAATATTTTATTTTTAGATTGGCATGAATAAAATCATGTTGGGCGAGTAATTTTTTTAATTAAATAAAATAATTTATTGCTCACCAAAAATAATTTAGATAAATTAGTAAAGAGTTATGATTTGGATTGGAAATAATTAAGAGGTATGACATACTATGGATTTATTGAACTACACACTGTCATTTTTAAGAGGGGAAAGATTGGTATGACTAGAGTTATAAATATCTACATGGATAAAACCAAGTTGAGTTAGCAAATTTCTATATTAAAACTCAAATTAAGATTTACATTTTTTTATATAGATCGAGACACATATAAGTTTTTTCATTTGATAGGTAAATATCAAGTTTTAAAAGGACCTAAAAACCATAGTTTAACAAGTAGAAAACTAGCAAGATAGAGAAAAAACTAGACCACACTGACCTAATAGACATTAAGTATAAACAAAACTACATAAAAAAATAGGACCCCAAAAAATAAGACCAATGATGAAAACACTTGTAAAATTTCTTCAAAGTGAGTCTCTTTCTTATTGCCTCTAGTCTTCTTCTCCATGTTGCTAATTGTACCTTTGATTTGAGTGACATGGCCTTCCACTAAGTTTCTCCTATGCTCAATTGAACCTTTTTCCTTCTAAACTCTCACTTTTTATTTATTGGAATTGGAACTACCTGGGTTGATGGTGAGGATGTCCTTACCTTTCCTATTTGGGGTTCCCTTCAGTGTTTGTCTGCTTCCTTCCACCATCTTTAGGTCACCCATATCTTCCCTCATTCTATCTAATTCCTTCTTGAGGTTGTTCCATTAATGATAGCAGTTGTCTTCCCATTTTATGTAGATTATCATAAAAATCTACCAATTTTTTCCTAAACCCCTCAAGGAAATGTGTCAAATTATCTTCGTCCTTATTCCAGACTTCAATAAATTTTATTTTTTAGCTTTCAAAATTAGGTTTTTCAATAACCTAAGAGAAATCAAGACTTCTACTTACCTTCTTTCCTACACTCTTCTCCAGGGGAAAAAATTTTGTGGGATTTCCTTTTATCCTTCTTCTCAACCACCTAGGGGTGAATTGGGGCAGAAGGAAGGAGAATATTTATCCTTACTATCATTAACCAAGTTGTCTTTAGCCTCCCTAGAACTATTCTCCTTAATACTATCCTCAATATTAATATATTGGTTCCTCACATGAGTCCCTCTCTTAGTAAGCAGGAAAATCAACCTTTGGTGGATAATATCGAAAGAGGGTTTATCTTTTAAGGATAAAATAAAGGATTCTAATGACATAATAAGGTATTATGGCATGATTATATTAAGGCCTTTGAAATGGTTTAATGATAATAAATGATGTGAGAAAATATGTGTAAATTTTCCTTCAAGGGTCAAATAATGCATTACATGTAGGCATATATATGACCGTATCTTTGAAAGGTTAGTGCTAGGAAAGCCCTTTTTATCGATTTAGAACACAAAATCCATCTCAAATAATGCCTACATAAGTTACTACTTCTACCTTTTTTCTTTGAAGGCCATAGTGCCTTCATACGAAATTCTAGTGAAATCCCTGATAAGTTCTTCTGAGACATCCACCCTAATACCCTTGAAGATAAATTGGCACTATTTCCAACCTATAACTAAATCCCTTGCTAATATTTCATCATGAACTTAGATTCAAAGCATAAATTTAGTTAGTCCTTCGTTTTTTTATTTTTCCCTAGAATTTTTGGTTCGACTAAACTACTGCAAAAGAAATGACTTCACAATGATCCCTATCTCCCCCCCATAATTTTGTTCTTCCTTCTACTTGAGGGTTGAAAGTTGTAGAGAGATAAATAGTAGTTTATATTTATTTTATTTATTTTTATCCAATAGTTGTTGCTGAGAAGATTTTTGAAATGACATATTTCATTACTGGATTTGAATTTAGTTTCACAATTATGACACAATGTGACTTGGGATTTACTTAGGCATGGTCATCCTTCGCATGTGAGTCTCTACCACTAACTTGAAAGGCTTGAGAGTAAAAATCATTAGTGATTAAGGGGTAGATATTAATTGTATATTGGGGGTTTTATCTTCATGAAAAAATTAGGTCTTAAAACTCCCAAATTTAAAAGTTCATTAGTAAGCATGTTGACCTCCTAATAAATGTGGGAGATATATCATTCATTGGTTGAGAGAAGGAGACTGATGGCATTGGAAATAATTTGGATAACAATGTGGGAAGATTTTACCTTGTTTAATAGGGCATTGAGGATGTTGAGTGAATCCCCTTTGATTGCTAATATAGTGATGTTGAGATGGATAACTAGTTAGATGCCCTAAAGGGTAGATTTAATGTCAAATATGTGGTTGGATTGAATTCCCATTGAACCTACATAGGTAGTGATAGCAGTCCTTGATTCATTCTTGATAAATCTACCACCACCAACTTTACTATAATTCCCTTTGGATGCCCCATCAAAATTTAGCTTCATCCATCCTAAGGGTGGCATTCCCATTTCATGAGACTCCTAACCAAATTAGATCTAGGAGAGGGGGAAAGAGATTTCACTAATTAAGGATAACCTACTTAGCCTTGGTAGCTCCCAACTTATCATTGGATATCATCACCTACCAATTATTAGTAATATTAGTCTAAAGCTTATGAAAGGAGCTCAAAGGGTTGTAGCTTTTTTGGTCAAATATACAAGCATTCCTTAGATTCCATATATGAAAAAAAAGTGGGGTAGGGCCAAAGACCAAAGGAAGACCAAGGAGGCAAGTTTATAGGGGGTTTCCATTGGATTATGAGATCAATAATAGAGCTAGGCTTGACCTAGGACATGTTGATTGAAGGAGGAGGCTTTAGACTGAATACTCAAAATGGAAATAAAGGAAAAGATGTTTCATAGATTCTAACATTGAATTATAGATAACACACCTATTAGTGATGACCATCTCATGTTTTTCCAATATATCCATAATAAGAATTTTATCATGCGCCATGAGTTAGAAAAAATGTTCACCTTAATGTAAAGTATTTAATCTAAAAGTTTTATAGTAAACCTAGTCCTTTGGGAACATAGCAAGGAAGTCATGATTTCTTCATGTACTCTCCATTATCTTCCACTAGACAGAGGAGTGTATCATCCTTTGGGAACATAGCTATATGGATTTTTTTGGATTTGAGAAATGAGGTTGTTAATTTCTTGTGAAATTTATGCATTGTCTATCTCAACATATAAATATTTCCACTTTGTTATTACTTTTGAGAAATACCAATAATCCTTAACCTTTTGGCCTATGGAGGCTTTTAAGGTCTCCCTTAGGATGTTATATGGGGGGAGAAGAATCTAGGGGAGAGGATGTGAGCCATGGATCCTCCTAGAAGTCAATATTTTCACCATTGTTGACCTACCATCTACTCCCCCTCTTAAACAATGCTTTAGAGCATGAGATGGCTTTTCAAAAGGTAAACCCATCTAGGGGACATTCTTCCCAATGAAAACTATCTTCCTCCCTACCCTCTATGTATTTAAATTTGATGATCTTGGTCCAATGATTATCTTCTTTCATAAATTTCCACCCATTTTTTTATAGAAATGGATTGATTCATTATTTTAATTCTTCTTAGCCCAAGACCTCTAAGGGCCTTGGGGAGGTAGAATTTATACCATAACACTAGTGGGAATTGAAATATGACTTTTGTTCCCCTCCATATGAAAGTTTTTTATATTTTATTAATTCTATCTACAATCTTGTTGGGGATCTTGAATAGTGTCAAGAAATAAATAGGGATAATTTGCAAGGATATTTTGAGGGGTTCTATTATGTCCATCTATGAGAGGAGGGTTTCTTTCCAACCTACCAAAATTTTCTATGTTCTTTCTACCAAAGGATTCTATAATTCCATTCTCATCTTGTTATTGAATAGTGGTATGTTGAGGTAGGTTGAGGGAAGTTTTCTAATTTTACATTTTATGATGATCACCAGTCTTTCTCAAAGGGGAGGTGAATTATTTAGGAAGAATGTCAAGCTTTTGTTGAAGTTAATGCATTCACCTGAGGCTCTTTCATAGCTCATAAGAATGAATTTAAGAGTTATTTCCTCCAAATTGAGGCCTCTCTAAGGATAAAAGTGTCATCTACAAACTACTCATGGGTGATCGAGATAGGTTTAACAATATAACTTATCCCAATGAATTCTATGGGCCTACTAGCCTAGAGGCCTCTCAAGCTCAAACATTTACTTTTCTAGTTAGAGATCAACATCTTGGAGCTAGTGTGGGGTCTACCCAAGGGCCTACTAGTTTAGGTAAAAATATTATGTGTTCTCCTACTGGAGAAATTATCTTTGGAGGAGAAACAATGAATTTTTGGGATCTTCATGATCCCTAGTTGGAACCTATAAGGGTTCCTAATGGTTTGGACTTGAGTAAGTTGAAAAAGGACATACAACCCCGACAAGCATGAAGTGTTTTGTGCCACCTTTATCCCCTTAATTAATTTTTTCTCTTACCACTTGTAAACTTATTCCCAAGGTTTCATATATAAGAATAAATACATAAGGGGAGAGGGGGTCACCTTTCCTGATCCCTTGTTTGGCTGAGAAGAATCCTTTAGGAACCCCATTAGTTCAAGATAGAGTACATTGGGGTGGAAATGTAGTTATAGATCAAACCCATAAAATTATGGATCAAACGCCTAATATCTAGTTCAAAGCCAAAATTATTTATCATCTTATCCAAAAAGCTCTAGGAAACCCTATTATAGGCTTTATTCATACCAATTTTGAGGAACATTCCCACCCTAGTGGAGTCGGCCATCAAGTGTAAGGTTTCATGAATAATTATAATGCCATCCTTGATCTATCTTCTCACCATGAATGTGCCCTATTATTTCATAATGACCCCTTCGAGCAAGGATTGGAGATGAGTGACCACCATTTTTTATGTAAAGTTTTTAAAATGTGGAGTAAAGGCTTATGGGTTTAAAATCCTTTAGTTGATTTTCTTCTGGTTTCTTAGGGATGAGGACTAGGAGTGTGTTATTTAATTCCTTCAAGATAGTTCTTGACCTAAAGAATTCATAGACTATAGCCTCTACCTCAAGGTGGATTATTTCCCAGAACATTTAGAAAAAGAGGGGGGAAAGCCATCTAGGTCAAGGACCTTACTTCCTTCCATTGAGAAGATTACCTATCTAACCTCTTCCAAGGATGGGGGTTTGTAAATATCATAATTGTCTATGTCAGAGATGGTAGAGGAAGGTTATGTAATATACTATCCTAAATCTAAGGTTTAAATAATTTAGTTTCCCTTAGCAATCTTTTAAAAGTGAATGATTTATTCATTGATGACTTCATCTTTGCATTTTGATCCATCCTTGAGAACAAGTTTAGAGATCCTATTAAAATTTATGTTTTTGGATGTTGATTGGTGAAAGAATTTTGTGTTCATGTCCCCTTCCTTCATCCATGTACATTTGGACTTATACTTCTATAATGATTCTTCTCTTGCATCCAGGTTATGGTAGGAGCTTAGTAGGTTCTTAATATTGACCAAATTTTCATCAGAACCATTGATTTCCATTTACTCCTTTAAGATGTGAAGGTATTTTTATTAACTAAATTTTCACCCTAATGAGGGATACTCTATCATCCTAAAAAAAAATTTAACATTGAAACACCTCAAGGTTATGGGTGACCTATTGGAGAGGTGAATTTATAAGTTAAAGGGCTAGATCCCCTTGATGAATCACTTAGGCTCAAACACTAATCTACCACTTGATAAGAAAAGGGAGAGAAACATATTCTAATGGAGGTTATGAATCAAAATATTTGACTACTACCAACCATCTACAATTTCACTTCAAACATGAGACTAACCTAAAACAAACACTTCTCCAAATCTACCTTTCTGCATCAATACTTATTATGAAGGTTGTGAAGAATCCTTGAGTTTAAAGGACTAGTCAGGTCATGACATAATAATATTGAAAATACAACTCATTAAACCCTTATAACTCACTTAGACACTTCACAAGACCTATACAAAGGATTCTAAATTGAACAAGAATACAAGAAAGGATAAACATGCCAAGGAAGCAAGACTATCACTTATCAGGTTCAACTAGTCAAGCGTACACATTGAAAATAGTAAATGGATGAGGTTAAATAATAATTTTATCATTAATAAAGGTTTGAAAATGGGCAAGGGTTCATTACAATCTTATCCAAATAATGCTCAATATATAGAGAAAGTGAGAAAAGAAGGAAAGAAGGGTGTAGGAAAGAGAGAGAAGTGTCCAAAAGAGAGTTACAAAAATAAAAGAGTTTTAAATTACCCTATTAGATCCTCAAGGATAATTTTTTATCCTTTGAATATGATCTTCTTCTCCAAGTGATGTGGAAGTTTCAAACCTTGATTGACACCTTGCCTTGCTCTCCAAAGTTGCCCCTTTTCTTGGCTTATAGAATGATAAGTGGATTAATTGATGGTAAGGTCATGTTGAACTAATATATTTCTTTTATCTTGACACCTTTCATTATTTTTATAATTTATCCAACTGAAATCTCAGTGGAAATCATCATCTATCTCCTTAGGTGTCTTACAACCCCTTCATCTCACTAGGCTAATCTTGCTTAAAAGTGTCAAAACTTGACTCTATCTTCTCCAATGCATTCTCTCTCTATATAAGACATATTAACATCATATTTGACATATAAAAACTCATTTTGAGGTCTAAAACTACCCCTAAGAACTCACTTTTCACTAAAAGGTCTCATTTAGATTCATTCTTTGTAACCTTAAAAATGTGTAAACCTCCTTGTGTATAATAATATGGAGGTTTTTATAAAATGAGAAAATATTGAAGGGCCTATTATGGCTTTACATCTTAATACCAAATTTCATGTTTTCAATCTTAGTGAAATTGTTTTTTAATCCCATTCTATCTCCTCAATTAGGCTTCTTTGCCTAGAAACTAAATTTTGGCCTAAAATCACTCCCACAGATGTGAAACTTCTAGGAAGTCTATATTAACTTTACCCATTCCAAGGATAATCTCCATGTAAATTTATTAACTCTTGAGACCATATATAGATGGGTCAACCATGAAATGGTAAAAAACCCTAGTCTAGGCATTTGACAGGCATGAGAGACAATTTAAGTGTTTTGCCAAGGAATTTTCAGGTTTTGAAGCTTGAAATGATTTTTTAAGGTTTGAAAAATCCTTAGGAAACTTTATCCAATGATTATATATCTCTTGAAGTGCTTTAGAGACCTATAGGTAAGCCATTTGACTAGTAAAAATATGTTTTTCTCCCTTCTTGGCTCACTTGAAACTTTTAGATCTCATAAACCTTATTATAAGACTTGAATATGTGTGTGGAGGGTTTTAAAACCTTTTTAAAGTCTTGTTCCATATCTTCCCTTAATTTATAAGCCACTTTTTATTTTGAACATTTATAAACAAGCCTTTAGCTATGCATTTTGCCTTATTCTATACACCCTTATACCTGTACGTGCCAACCACTACCATACCTAGGTG